>CM069458.1:27973952-28164510 GCA_035610835.1 Ophiura sarsii
GACTTGACCTAAAGTTGCCCTCATGATATAATCCCGGAATCATCGGGTGGACGATATAGTGCTCCCGGTATGATCTCAGGAAGACTGCGCTGAATATTTCTGTAAGTTGACTTTTATGCGGCCCACGTGCGGCCAGCCTACTATATAGGACTTTTGGCCCCCAAACCATCAACCTTAATTGCATACTTTTCATAGTAATGAAACTGTCCGGGCTCCTCTCTGGGGGCTCCTCAGTTGACTATTATAGTCATAGCTCTTATTCGACTTGTTTGATGTCCCATTGGCTATTTCCATTAGTCCCCCCCCCCCCCCCCCCACCCCACCCAAAGAGTCATGGATTTCAAAAATGCCGGTTACACTGCATGGGGCCCGAGGGCGGGTAACTCCATTTGAAAAAAAAACCTCCCCGAAACACTCCATGCATGGACATTAGTTTAATAGAAGATTAAGGTATCATGTCTTCCATGGTTTTCAATGCAAAGAATAGCCCATATACAAGATCTGATTTACCAGTGGCGTAGCTAGGTTTTTCATATTGGGGGGGGGGGGGGGAGAAATGAAAATGAACCGACAAGATTTTGTGAGTGAAGAAATGCGCCATTAGCGTGCGAAAATTTTCGACTTTACACCTATTTTTTGCACGATATAGCTACATTTTGGCTCTAAACAAGTTTTGTACCAAAGAAATATTACATTCTGGGAAGACATATGCGCGCGTAGCGCGCGAAATTTTTTCACCTGTGTACTTTTGACCATGATTCCTTTGGTCAAATGAGCCGACAGTGCCAATCTCAACCGACACGACGTTAATATTGGGGGTGGGGGGGGGGGGGGCGATCGCCCCCTCGCCCCCCTCTGGCTACGCCACTGTGATTTACAAAATTGGACATACTGTATAAACTTTAGATATATTTTAATTAAAGGGGCACTAAGAGATGTGTTGGAGGCTGCGCCCTCAATTATGATACTGAGATTAGTATATCTTTATAATTGTATTACATGTATACCTTTAATTTATAAAGGATTAAGAAAAATCAGCCCTCTTTGTACAAGAAAACGTCGATTCAAAAATGCTCGTAGAGCCGCGACGAGCATTTTACGTCCAACAGTAGCCCCCTGCAGTAGTACGCGTGATACATAACGCGAACCATATTTGCATAGAGGGCGTTTTTCAATAAATAGCGATGACATTGTTTTAATCAAGTTTTGCTGTGTTTTTGTTAGTAGAAACAACAATAATGGCAATTTTTAATGTTCATCTTGAATTCTGAAGTAAATTTTTAAACATTTAAAATTTTCAACACCACTTAATGTCCCTTTAAGTTTTCATAAAATTCTTTAACAGCCCCCGCCGTGACCCGATGTAAAGCGCCGATTGAATAATCTGAAATCACGTGGCATAGGCCTATATGCAACTGGCCATGACTTTGTTACAAAACCAATGCGAAAGCAACCCCACACACTCCACCAGTATATTTGTAATTGTCAACTTGCTAGGCCTATTGTAGGCCTACTACAAATTCGCACCTAAATTATCTCAATTAACCCCTACGTGACCCATCATGTGACCCCCACCCATGCCTATATGCTATATGACCTCTAACTTGGTTTATGAAATTAACCCAGAAAGTGTCATCTATTCGCAACAACAGATAAACATAGGCCTACACATTTGAAAAATACGATCAGTAAATGATCAGTTTTTACATTTTCGAAGTACAAATTTGTCACCATGACCTCGACCTACCTCATACATGAACCCTCATGTGACCCCATACCATGTCCATGTAACCTCTATCTTCGTCTTGGTGTCTCAAATAATTATGATATATTTTCCAGACGACGGTGGCCACGCGAAACCTAAATTATGAATTCGTATTGGAATAACACGTAAATCGCGAATGTTAATCTTATCATTTTAAAAATTCATCAGTAGGTTAGAAGATTTTTTTTCCAATCCAAAACCGTTGGAGTTGACTAACAAATTCCATTGTTAATGCTATTTTTAAATTATTTTCATGACTGTTAACAATATTTCAAAATGGTGCACTCTCTTTGCCATATTGGGGCGTGGCCGCCATAGTCTGATATTTTCATTAGTTCTATTAGGCATAGTAAAAAAAGTTACATGTTTCCCGTCCGGACTTTTTAAAAAAAGGAGGAGGGAGGGTCTTACTATTTACTATTTTCCCATTTTTTGATATTTTTTTCAAGATGGCCGCCAAGTCGAAAGTGACCAACTGACTGTGTTGCAGACACCCCTAAACAGGAATTTCCACTCTAATTGCCAGAGGAATACAAATATCAAAAGGTTTACCTAATACATAGAGCCAAGTACACATTGTTTCTTTATGTTTTCTTCATTTTTCAGGTTGAATGAGGAACAAAACATCATTGATCGAAAGGATGTAGGCCTGCCTACATGTATTGGTCCCCATGGTACTATTTGAGAAGCCATGTCAATAATTCCGTGTCATGCATGGCATGAACATGCTATGAAATGATACAGCATTTCTATTACACCTGCCATTCCTATGGGCAAAGGATCAATCACTAAAAAAAAAAAATTTAAAAAAAATTTAAAATTTTTAAAAAAAAAAAAAGATTTTTTTTTTTTTTTTACAGAATTTTTGGAAATAGTAAATAGTAAAAAATAGGAGGCGGCGGCCAAAAAGGAGGCGGGCGGGGACGGGAAACATGTTTATTTTTTTACTAGGCCTTAAACAACAGAGACATGCACATTTTGGATTACTTTAACAACAGTTAAAAAAATACCCAAATTCAGTAATTTATCATTTAATATGCCAAGAAAGTGTTGCCTGTTACATGGTATAACAATAGAATAATATTTGAAAATTCAGAAAAACAAAACTATTTTAGTTCACATGCAGGTGAAATGGTAAGAAATTATCTGTGATATACATTAAAGCTATTGAGATCCATCCAAAACCTATATTTATGTGTTATTTAAAGGCATATTATGTGATCTTTTCCAGGGGGCGCTCTCTATCTACGATTTTTTTTAGTAAGTAGATTTTCTTGCAGATTTACATTTCTGATCATAAATCATAAATATATTCTGAGTTACAGAGCGAAACGATTCCTAATTACTTCAAAATTATGGTTTTTAAAAGGCCGCGCGGACAGTTTTATTTTCACTATTTTCACTCTAAAAACATGATTTTGAAGTAATTAGGAATCGTATCGCTCTGTAACTCAGAATATATTCTTGATTTATGATCCGAATTAAAAGAAAATACATTAAAATCTACTTTCTAAAAAAAAATCTTGTATAGAGGGCACCGCTGGAAAAGATCACATAATATCCCTTTAATAAAGCCATCATGCATATTAAACATGTTAAACATATTAAATTATACATGAACCATCTTTTATTACGAAATCACCTGCATACGAACTGAAGTCTGAAGCAGTAATTATTTCTTACCCAAATTTTAAAATAATTTTTAAAATTTAAGGGACCGTTCATAAATACTTTGGTGGGGGGGCTGGATAATTTTATTTTTGGTATATCAAAACTTTTTTGACCCCCCCCTGCCCCTCTCGCCATGCCTTAAACTTTTTTGACCCCCCCCCTGCCCCTCTCGCCATGCCTTAAACTTTTTTGACGCCCCCCCCCCATGTATTACTGCCTGCACCTGAAACTTTCTTGCCCCTCGCCCCCGTTCATTGTTATCAAGTTCAGAGAACATAGATAGGATATCTTTTATGGGATTTTTTACAGAATTTGATCCATGTATCATATTATATTTTGATGGGCGCATTACATCTAGGAGGGCAGGTTGTAGAATCTAGAGTGAATCAGAACTCCCGCAGGTATCTTTGGTTTAGTGCGCCATGGTCTTTAATCCCTGAATAACTCACATATTTATGAACGGATCTCTGTTCTTGAAACCAATTAGGATGCTCCCTCCAATTACATATCCTGGCTTTAAATACAATATGCGCGCAATTGTTGTTTGCTATTGACATGAATTTGGCCTTCATTCTTTTTTCGCTGGGCTAGTACATGCAAATAGGTCCGTTGACATCTGCGCGCATAGCGTGCCAAAAAATTAGCTATTTTTACGTTGATTTATGAACTTTCCGTAAATAATGTCCATACAGGTAAAGCAGGGGTTTGGGGGAGAAACCCCAGAACATTTTGGAAACTAATAAGTGTTTTAAACTTGTTTGACCCCCCCTCTGTTGGGGTTTTCAAAACTTTTTTGACCGCCCCTTTGCAGAGTATCAAAACTTTTTGGACCCACCCTATAATTATCCACCCCACCCCACCAAAGTATTTATGAACACTCCCTAAAATAAACTTTACAAATAGCAGGGAGGTGTAAACTGCAAATAGTTATACAGAAAACTGTCCTCTATAGAATCATACTTTTTATATATAATAAATTTGCAATTTATTATAAATAATAATGTACACGTATGTGGGTTATTTAGGGTCAAATATGGGTATCTAAGGTCCTGTTTTGGACTTTGAAATATCGACCTACCGGCCCCCCCCCCCCCCCCCCCCCCTCCCCCCAAAAAAAATTGAGGTGGAAGGGCAATCCAACTTTCTTTTAGGCCTTTGTTACAAACAACATGTAAGGCATTTCAAGTCAGTCAACTTTGATGAACTATGAATCAAGGAGTATATATAATAGGAGGGGACACTTAGTTCATTTGCATATTTGCTCATTAATATGATTAACCCCGTGAACCCAGTCAAAGGTCGCAGATAACGCCCTCTGGAGAGTCGAAGGGACTTTTCTATTGTTCTCTAACGACAGCGTTGGGACAGCGCATGAAGTTTCTTGTACAGAGTTGGCGATGAGCGATTGAGAAGTATAACAAAAGCATACATAAACAGATCGTAACATGAATAATGCAATGCAACAGGTCACACAACGTTCAGTCGAGCGACCGTATAAACAGTATACAAGATGCCCTTTATTGTGTTCGAAATTTCAACGTTTTTACCATTCTTTCCAAAATAAGGAGTATAATCACATTACAAACACATTTTGTGCGAGAGTAACATATAAATATGGTTTAAAATGTCCAAAATGGCACGATAAAAATCCGTTCGTTATAAATAAAAGAATCAATGGTTAAATAATAAAACTGACACAATTACACTCGTCGATCTCTGTGGCGTGCATACGTTGGCCATATCGTTTGCAATCGGCAATCACGGGTTCGAATCTCCGTGTGTTCGTTGTTGTTTTCTATTTTTTTGTTTTTTAAAGAAACAAATTAAACTTGATTGTGGATGTATGTAACATCATTTTTATGTCAATTTTTATAATTTATAAAGGCCGCCAATGCTTTAATAGTTTTTTTCTATTAGTCTTTTTTTAATCTATTTTTCTATCTATCATTTATCTCTGGATTTATTTAACTTTATAATCTAAACAAATTAAAATGCGTAAAACAATATATTATTGCTCGATAAATAAGTGATTGAAGTTGAGTTCACTTTGATAATGATAGCAACACTTGTTGTAAAACCATTTTACCAGTGTGCCCAACCATTTCTCCTTTGCACACTTTGTTTAAAATACATTCAGAGATGTCATTTTTATAGCTTGATAGCTAGGCTAATATACAACTGTAAGCTATTTGGATACACAAAGCAAACACATTTCCAAAACAGGCCATAGACAATCGTACAACATGAGAAAGGAGACCGTTTATACCAATGTTTAATCTACCATGATTACCATTTTTTTAAATCTGTACAACCGATGAATTTCTAGAAAATCTTTGGTACAACTTCATTTCAAGAAAGTTAGTTCTTGTACCAAAGCTTACCAAATTTAGCTAGCTTTAATAAACGAATTGGGAGACGCAATATTCATGTCGAAATATATTATGTGGAAAGGCAATCAGACAACTATTGATAGACGCGATCAAGTCTTGTACCTTTGAAGGGTGATTACGGGCACGTCCGTATGAGTAAAGTGGATTCCCTCTATAATGAACCAACATTTTAATTTCAGTGCCAAAGATCTTGAAAAAGGTTACAGGGGACATTCTCGCTTCGACGATGCTCCTATGCGTAGGTCAACTGAAAGCCCGGTCCGATGGTAGACTCCGAATCTCCAGAATCTTAGGAGATATGTACACATTTTCTCATAATACTTTATGCTGCACGGTGTCTCATTTAGGCCCACAGGCCGGGCGGGCTAGAGCGGGGGCTAGAGAAGTGCTTAGAACCGGTGCTGCGCCCAAAAGTAGTATCTTTCGCAAAACTACTATTTTTTGGGCGAAAAATACCACCCAAAACTAGTAGTTTTGCGAAAGATACTACTTTTGGTTGCGCAAAACTAGTATCTTTCTCAAAACAACTATTTTTGGATGGCTTGGGTTGCGCAGAACTAGTATTATTTGGCGGCCGTTCATTAATACTAGTCTTGGTCGGGAAAATGTCGTGCACTTCGTGTTAGGCATACAGGTTGTTTGTAAACGAGCGTGTATATTTAAAAACATTGGCCGCTAATTATATAAACAAAGCAGGGAAATAACTGAGTTTCTCGGACTTCTTTATCTTTATTCGTCATTAAGAAGATGAAAATGTTCCCAAATTCTGGGAGATTTTTGTTGTTTGTATTTATTTTCTAGCTATTTATTATTTATACCTCACTCAATTTAAAAAAAAATTAAACACCGGATTCTACTGTCGCTCTGTTACGGTCGTATAGTCGGCCCCGGATTCCACGTCACTCTGTTGCAAGTAAGTGTAGGCCCTATATTCGCCACAACATGTGGGCACTACCACATAGTTTTATTGACTGTACATCATGCCTTTCGTCGGTATACAACTCGGACTTTTTACTGTCTGATTAAGTCCACCCCCTCCCCCTCCCTATGGCCCTGTTTAAAGCTGGCTATATGCCACTGATTCGCGCATGTTGGATGTGCCGGCCCGCCGCGCGCCAGTGGTCCGCATTGCGGCGCGTTATTGGTCACTCTCGATCATAGTTCGGCGTGGCCCCTCGCTACACGGCTCGATCCTCATGGCGGCATTATTATCACATCAAACCACTTCTGGATGTTATCATCAATCAATGCATTGTCGGCTGCTTTAGTCAAAATTAAATATTATACCAAGGGGATATACAACTGTCACTGGATATACCCACTTTGCCTATCTGTGATATACCATTGAACCGTCAACGCCTGAATCTTTTCCGTGAACTTTTCCTGATTGGGCTTTTCCACCCCAAACTGGCCGGAGCCGGGGGGTTAGATCTACGGTTGATTAGCGCATTACAAGAAGTTGTGTCACTTGCCATGCAGCACATACTCATTAGGCATTTGTCCAACATTTTAGTGGACAAATCCAAAGCGATCGGACGCATGCGTAGAAAAAAATGTGATCCCCTTGACTCTCCAGAGGGCCTTTTCGATATTCAGACGATGGCGGACATAGGTTCGTGTGACGAATATTCTAGGTGAAATTCGATGTGGGAACGCTCGGCCTGTAGGGAACGATGATATTTCTGACTTCAACAGCGCCAGGGCATCGTTCGGGGACCGTTTGATTATCACTCAGGTCGTGTCAGTATGAAATTAGGTAAAACACTCCGACATAACATTGAAATCAACGGAGATTCAAAGATTACGGCCGTTCGTGTCCACTATGGTCTGGTACTTTTCATTTTCGACGTCACAAATGACGTATATTCATTGATATGATTATTCATTGTATATTCATGTCCGTCTATGCTTTCGGCGATTCGAACAATAGAGTGTCAGGCGCCTGCTACTATGATGATCGGTAGTTGACAATGATGAATAATTCATGAGCACGACGTGCCCATCAGTCATTATCCAATCAGATATCGTAAATCTGACACACCTCCTCGTTGGTCACTGACGTTGCGCACATGTGTACACATTTTTGCTTCCTTCTGCTGCCAAAAATAAATTTGCCGGTAAACCATTTGCGTCATCATATCAATACTAATTGGACGTGTGAATTTCACGTGCGACAGTTTTGTTTTGTTACAAATTTGCCTGGAATTGAGATAGATTCTCTAAACTGTTATTACAAGGTAGTGTGTTAACGTACTTAGATAGATATTACGATGAAATTATAGTGAATTGACGAAGTTTAATGGTGATACTGATAGCGAGTGTCAATTTACCTTTCTATTTCTGACTTCAATCCTAGCAGGTGGCCAAATTCGGCCCCTGATAAAGTGGGCAAACATGGCCACCAAGACAAAATGCGTAATAAATTCACTATTTTTCATGTTTGAAACTCAAAACAATTGTTCCAATGGAATAAAAATCTGTTGGGGAAAGGTTTAAGTTTGATTTCATGTTTGAATTAAGCAAATTATGATGTTTGTTGAAGAGATGAAGAGCAGTTGGTGATTTTGGTGTTGGGAGGCTTGATATCTCCCAGCACTATATCTGAGGGAGCTCACTAGCCAAAATGATGTCATAGGTACTTGTAGCCAATTAAATACAAGGGTGTGTGAGGGGTGTGTCCGAGACATCCACTCAGCATCGAGCAAAAGTTTTGTCTATTGTATAAAAGTTTTAGTAGTGATGGGCACAACGGTACCATATATGATTTTTGTGATAGAAATGGGTGGAGTGTATACTCTCATCCCTATTGAATTGTGTATGAATATTGATGTATATCAAGGGGAGTATGTGGCCAATGATATGCTGGGTTTCATGACAACCAGTTATGCATGGGTTAGGGACAACCAATCAGCTTTGAGAAAAAAAGTTTGTGGATATCCTAAAATAGTGATGGGCTAACTTTTATTTGTTCTCTCTCTCTTTTTCTTTCTTTTTCTTTCTTTTTGGGATTTTTGAAGAATTATTTAGATATATTTATTGTCATGAGTGTGGATTAGTTTTTTGGGGGTGTTTTTGTGTTGATATATTTTTGTTTTGGGTGTGATTATGTTGTTTTAATGGCTTTTTTAAGGTATTTTATTGTTGTTTTCTTGTTCAGTTTGTGTTTTCTTTTAGTTTTGTCTTCATATTAACTTTATTTATTTATATTCATTAATTTATTTATGTATTTACTGTTTGGTGAATTATTTTTTAAACATTTATTTACTTGTTTATTTATCAATGTTTTTCTTTGCTTTTATTGTTTTAAGTGTTATGGGGGACTGGGCGTGGGGTCTTGTGAGTATTCTAGTAGATTTGGGGACAATCTTGTGCTTCTTGGCTTGTTGGTTTCTTTTTGTTGTTTCTTTTTCTTTGTTTTTTTTTCGTTTTTCTTGGGGTGGGCTGTGGGGATTGTCTTTTTGTTCAGGTGTGGGTGGGCTGTTTGTTTTTATCGGGTAGGGGTATTGTCTTTATCCGGGGGGGGGGGGGGGGGGGTCTTTTTCTGGATAATGGGTGCTGGGAAAAATCAAAAATCCTTATTTTATTCTAGGTTGTTGTTTTTTCTTAAGGGGGGGGGGGGGGGGGGGGGGTATTGTATTTGCTTTTTATTGATATCATTTTCTGGGTATTAGGTGCAGGCAGGGAAACAGCTTCTAATATGATTAATTTCATGACTTGTGGAGGGGATGTTTGTTTGGTGGTGGCTGACAGCCCTCAAATTAAGAAATGGAAAGGGCAAGGCAATTTGAAAGGGGCACCAACTTCCACCAAGGCAATTATGTACTTTTTAATGGAGTAAAAACAGCCAGAAGTTGAGGGCATCGAGGCAACTAGGTGGGGCACCGATGGCAATTGCCTTCGGTTAATTTGAGGGCTGGTGGCTGATGTATGTAATTAGGATTATTGCTCTTTTTGTGTTCAAATTGGTCTTTATTAGTTACAAGAAAATGTCTTCCTTAGCTTTTTGTTATGAACCAACATTATGTCACCTTCATGTAGTATACATACCTTTTGATGGTAGAGTAAAATGAGAGGGGAATAGAATCTGCACCCCACCCATTTCTCTGCTGGAATTCCTTGACCATGTCTACACCAATCATGTTTGAAGCCAATTAGCCATACTGAGATGTAATGCTTTATATTTGAATCTAGTAAAATAATGTGATGGTAGAAGATGTTGGATCAGTGTGTGCAGATTGGAGCATTGATGTGTAGTGTATGATGGCAGGTTACCAACTGACTGGCCATGTGGCATTTGTGTAACTATTGGGCAATCTTGCTTAATCCCATACACCTGGCATGGTTGCTTTTATTATGCAAATTATAATTCAATGCATGAGCTTTTACCAGGTATCTTGTTTACTAGTTCAGTTCACCTGTATTTCAAAGTTGCTATTGTTCATATGAATGTCCATTGAATATACCTTTCTTGAATCAAAGGCGTGGTCATCTGTACATGTACTAGTATGTTTGTATGATGCAATATATAGCTAGTGGCCTTGATCAGCTGGGTCATACAGGACTAGCCACACTATTTACTCAGCTGATAGTGTATTCAAACCATGGCAAAAACTAAGCGTGTAGCACCTAGGCATAACTTGAGGAGCATGAATGCAGGAAGGGGCAAGGTAGGCCAACCAGCCCAGCCTCATTCTAAACGACAATGTTCATGTAAAATTCATGAATACACTTTGAGGCTTTTATATTTTTCTCTGATATTACAAAATCCAAGTGAATCCAAGTATTTATGTTTTGAATTTGTTGCTGTTGTAACAGCATAATACACATATCAGTTGTAAGACGCACCCTATGACCCCCGGGAGAGGTGCGTCGTGGGTGCGTCGTTTACCAAAAATTGTTGACGGAGGGTACGTCAGTGGCAGCCTTTGGTCCGTCAAAAAAATGACGGAGGGTGCGTCAAGGTCCATCACTTTACATGGGTGCGTCACAGTGTACATCTGTTTACGAACAACAAAATATGACCTTTAAATATACGCTATAGGGCTACTATACCACATAACTCCTTAATACCGCCAACCAGGCTCCACTTTAATACCGCAAACATCACTCCGATATTTTATACCGCAGTTCTAAAATGCCTGAAATCACTCGATCATCAATACAAGAGTTTGGCAAACGAAAAAAAACAAGGAACCGCAGTAGACCGAGAACCTTTCATTTTAAGAGAAGTGTCACATATACAAGCATCTTCATGGTATAAGATAGGGGATCAGCATTGCGCTCTTCCGCACAAGCGCAGAACAATCTAAGAACACAGAGGTAGTAGGACAGGCCCCCGGAATTGAATTTGGTCGGGGATGTGCGACAGGAGATTCAAATAAAAAAACATAGGCCTACCCATTTCTAAAAGGTGATTTTTTGAAAAAAAACGGTACCCATTTCTAAGGATTTTGCTTCATTATAGACCCCGTTCGCAAATTATCTGGAAAATAGACCAACATTTCGCATTCGCGAAAATACACCCATTTATATGATTTTCTTTGTGAAAACTAGACCCAATCTTCGCAATTCGTGAAAATATACCCATTTGTAGTAAGGATTTTAAAATAGAACCATCTGTAGCAAGTGGGGCAATTTTTTTATTTTTAGAGATTTTCCATCACAAAATCATACCCCATTATGTTTTTTTTAAAGCAAAAAGCGACTAAGCGGCACTACATGTAGCGCCACCGCTTAAGCGAGTACCCTCCCACCGCCGCCCCCCCCCCCCCCCCCCCCCCCCCCCGAAGAAAGGTCACACATAATTTGTCAATCAAGCTCACGGACACAGACATCAAACAACAAAAGTCGGGTATTAAAAGAGAGAAAAAAACTGGGAGATATTTGATTTGAACAAAACAAAACACTATTTTTAATAGAGCCCAGCCGCCCGGAAATAAGGCCAAATTGGTGTCCAGTGGCGGATACACCGTCCGGGGGAGGGGGGGGGGGGGGGGTTGGCGGGCCTTTTGGGGGACCTTTCATGTTGGGGACCTTTTACGATTTGGTACCAATTACAAAACAGTATTGGTCAGCCCCCCCCCCCCCCCACCGCCCGTAAATTTTAATCCTGGATCCGCCACTGTTGTCCCCATCACCGAAATCACCGAAATGAAATGACAGTCTCCGATATGACTGGTTATGACCACTTCCCTTGATCACAGGCCACAGCCCCCGGTACCTCGGATTTGGTTTGGTCGGGGGGGGGGGGGGGGGGGGGGGGTGCCGCTGGAGATTCAAAACCCCTACCCTTTTATGGTGTTTTTGGAGAAAAAACGGTACCCATTTTTAGGGGTTTTGCTTCATTTTAGACCCAATTTTCGCAAATTATCGGGAAAATAGACCTAATTTTTGCAAATTTTCGCGCGAAAATAGACAACAAAAATCGCGAAAATAGACCCCAATTGTAAAAAGTGACCCCATCATTAGGGATTTCCAGCACAAAATCATACTCTATGTTTAGGGATTTTGTGCCCAAAAAGCTACCCATTAGATAGAGCGGCACGCCCCCGTATACCATCTTAGGCGAGTAACCCCCCCCCCCCCCCCCCCCCCCCGGTCTTGGCCTGAGACTACTCTACCGGGGGAACCACTCGTAATCACCCGTGGCCGTGTTGGCCATGCAATTTTAGTCAAATGTAGGGGGCATCGCATGTGGATCATCAGGGGGGGGGGGGGGGGCATATCTGACTATTTGTTTTAGTTTACAAAAGTTCACATCGAGTTTTGTAATTTCATTTGGGGGGGGGGGGGGGGCAATAACGGTGGGAGGGGGGAGCCCCGGGGGGACTTATCACAATAGCGGTACGTGTATGTTCGCCTTTTTAGATGCCTTTTCTCGAAGTAGATGGGGTGATATTGATGATTAAATTAGAAATGTTTTTGGTATTTTTAAAGTGCTCCCTTCACATCCTTTGATGGTTTATAGAAGGTGTAATTTCCAATCACGAAGTTCAAATGTTTAAATACACTTTCGAGACCCAATTTTGGTTATACACCGTTCGAGAACCCTCAATTTTCTACTTACCTTATTGCATAAGCGCAAGCCTATGTATAACACATAAAGGGATGAAGGATGACCCGCCGCCCACCCCCCACCCCATCCCCACCTCCTGGTTACGCCACTGAACGGGTCGAAAGCAGAATGGGCAGAATGTTCTCGAATTGTTTCATCCTCATCCTGACGTTCATGATAATCAGTTAAATATTTTATGAATTTTAGACCAGACCAGTCAGACATAACATTGTGCATATAAAAGTTCTCCTCTTGGTTCCGTCCATGGTCCATCCCGGTCCCGGTCCGGAGTCTATATAATTATTCGAGGGCCAGGGTTGACAACATCGAATAAGGGCAGATCCCCATGAATTAAAGTAGTTTCATTTCCAGTAGTCATCGTGTTTTATCCAGTTATAGTCAACGATATCTGACGACGGGGTGCGTCGTCATGGGTCCGTCAGAATCCACCAATGGTGCGTCCAAAAATTGACGGAGGGTGCGTATTTGGAAGGCAATGGTCCGTCGTTTTTTTGACACAGGGTGCGTCATGGTACATGAGAAGTCGACGCACCTCGGTAAAGTGACGCACCACTCCCGGGGGTCATAGGGTGCGTCTTACAACTGATAGGTGTATAATAACATGCTTTTTTGTACATGTACATGTATGTAAGTCCCATTTCTATCAAATGTTTAAAATAAACTTTCAATGAAATATCTTGATTTTTGGAGGCCCAAAATGACTGACATTTAATTAATTTTCCAACAAAACATAAAATACTTTTTGGACGTTTCACAAAATGTTTAGGTATTGAGGATTTCCGTTTTGTTAATGTTAGAGCACTTTCAATGAAAGTTTGAAAATTATATTACAAACATTACAAATATTTTGGCCAAAAATGACTGAAATTGCATCATTTTTCTGGTAAAATGCAACCCAATTGTTTTCAAGCGACACTAAATATTTTGGTATAGAGTTCAGATATCGATATAGGAAGGATAGAAGATGCCATTTTGTGTGTGTGAGAGCGCTACTTTTGGATTAACTGTAAATACAGGAAAAATGTCTACTTGCCACAAAATGACTGAAATTTCATCATTTTTCTGGCAAAACGCAACCAAGAATTTTTTTGAAGCGACACGAAATATTTAGGTATTGAGTTAAACAATGGATATGGCTCATTCCATGAAGTTGGGGCATTTGTTAAAATTGCAGAATTTGGTACTTTAGGCAGCTTATAAACTGTTTTACTCTATGTGTATATCAAAAAAATTTAGTGTCCAAAAACAGTACTAGGTTATAGTATTGAGCCATGAAAAAAAAAAAAAAATCGACCCTTCCTTAAAGAAAAAAAAATTAAAAAATGAGGTGGTGTCCAAGACAATTTTTGCTAAAAAACGTGACATGGAAAACACAACAATTAATATGAGTTTTATGTAAGCAAAACTATCATAGAATTGCTTAGAAATCGATTTGATTAATAAAAGATACATGTATTCATAGTTTACTGACCAAAACACCTCGTCACACTGGACTGATTTTTCACCCAAGCAACATGAAAATTGCCTTACCGATGCTACGCACGGTGTCCACAAAATAAACACGTGTAGCATCGGGAGTTTTCATTGCTGAATGGGGGTAGTTCTCTATCATACATTTTTAAATTATTTTCCAAAATTAAGAGCATTTATCAATTGAAAACTATTGCAAATGAGAATAAATTTCATAAAGACCATTCCATATATTCATGAAAAAGTATACCGTGCCGTGTGCATGGTGTCCTAACCATAAAATGTAGCATCGTGATAAACATCCTATGCAATTTGTGGGAATCCCCCCCTGGAGATAAATAAAACATTCCATATTTCTTGTGTAAGGATAGAGGTCAATAGCTATCAGGTTTGTTTGGAATTTGCCACATGTGAGCTAGTTTTATCAAGGTTTCAGTCGCTGATGTCCCGTTGTAGCATCGGGACTTTTATGTAGCATCAAAATGTAAACATTGGATAGTTTTGTGAATGGTAAGTGCGATTGTAATTATTTCTTAATGTCGCTTGTATGCCTGTATTTATTAATGCATTTTATTGAAAGGGAAACACTGAATCAGAATTTCTTTTCATGTTATGATATTAATTTTGAGTCACAGACGCCATCATAATTTGGCGTCCATGTAGCATCGGGCATAGCATGGGCAATATTTTGCATTGGGTATCGTTATAGTTCGTTGAAATTGTAATTTCGTTGTAGAATCACATCATTAATAAACTTTGAAGTTAATAATGAATTAGTTTTTGCTCTTTTAATGCTAATAATATAGCTTACCAATACGATGCTACATGGACACCATGTTCATGTAGCATTTCATAAAATTTGCCTAATTAGACTAAAACAATTACCCCATTCGAAATTATCCATCACCCAAAACATTCAAAACATTGCCTACATTTTACTACACTTTACAGAAAAAAGGCATATTATGAGAGATGTATTATCTAATGAAATATATTAATACACAATGCTACATGGACACCATTTCCATTAGCATTTCACTGAATTCACAATAAACATTCCCTTATTTTAGTTTTATTTACTATAAATAAAACAAATAATTGTAAATCATTTAAGTTCTCTATCCTTTGCTATTCTTTTTCATGTTAAATGAATAATAAATAAAATACTTCAACATAATTTTAATATAAATATTTCCTGCAACACAAAAAGTGCAACATGAATAAATAATCTACTCCAATATCAATACACAATGTTCCATGAAGATACTAAGCCATAGGGTTTATTTTGTTTTGCTTTGCAGGTTCTTGACATTAATTCAGAAGACAGTTCTATCGTCCTGGAATTTATGGAGATGAAGACAAGGAACCCATCATTTTCAAAAACTAGTACCTTTCCAAAGAAATCCATCATGGCAATTAAATTATTTTTTTGCAAACTGACTTTTTAAGTGATCAAACTTTTCAATCATCTTTATCAATAATAGAGGATGATTCAATCAGAAACGAGCAAAGAGACTAAGATCACAAAGGGTACTTTAAGAACAACACTGCATGAAGTATGTTTCAGTGGACATCTTAAGTTTCTTTGATCAATGGTGTATTGTTATTGTGTAATTGTAAGAAATGGTATATGTGTATCATAGGTAATTATGTTTTATGCTTCATGGCAGGTTATCTTTTTGTGTAATTTGTAGTTTTACAATCCATGTTATTAATTTTATTGTGTGCTTATAACATAAAACGTTAACATCATAGTACATCCTCTCTATTGATCTGAAAAAGATGCACCTGTTCAAGCTGTTCCAAATATTTTAGGGCACGGTGTCCATGTAGCATCGTAATACTTAAGTACACAGAAAAGGTAAATTTTACATGAACAGTGTTTAGATAAATTTCAAGCAATTCACTCTGTGTATCTACTTGATATGATGAACAAGTAGACAAACCATTCACACTCAAATATTAAATTGTAACAGTATGAATAGTCTTTTTATTAACAATGTTACAAGACGCGGTGTCCATGTAGCATCGGTAGTGCATTTTAAAACATTATACAGGTAAATAATTCTTCATATACTTACTTTATGACGATAATGTAATCAATGTGCATGGTTTATAGAGTACTTTACATCAAACAAATATTGATATGTACTTTATTTAAATTCATTATACAAATTGCAAAATAAAGAGTCACTTTTCAATGAGTTTTTACATAAAACAGTTAATCTACGATGTCTTGATCGTTAAGTTATGTTCAACCTAGACAAATCTGGTTTCTTTTCATGTATTTGTGATTCAAAGTAGTTAATTGAGGTATAGAAACTTGGCCCACATCTTTAGCTAATTTATTAGAAAATGATATGGAAATGGGAAATGGTGTCCATGTAGCATCAGGATTTTTGGAAATGTCATCCGACTGTTGAACATGTGCGGTTATTTTACACCAAATGTTACATTAAAAAAAAAAGGTTCTACATTGGACTTTGGTAATTGTAGAACCTAAAAAAGAAGAAAGAGTTGGAAAATATCCATTTTGAAAATTTCACTTGGATGTCACATAATATGCCCCAACTTCATGGAATGAGCCATATATGAAAGGTAGAATATGCCATTTTGTGTGTGGAAGCGCTACTTTTGGATTAACTGTAAATACTGGCAAATATGCCCACTTAGCGGCCATATTTGCCAGTGCACTGGCAAATTTGCCAGGGCTGGGGAATTCAGCCACCTGCTAGGAATGACTTACGAATCGGTTTACTGTTTCAAGTGTTTGGGCTATGATAATTAAGCTTACAAGTTACATTATTACACATCATTTGGCTTGGCTTAGCTTTTAAACTGCTGTCAGGGATATTTCAACTGCTATGTGAAGTTGTTGTGAATGGGGATGTGTGCTAATGTCTCACTGATTTTTAATTGTATCATGATCATCAAATCATCATAAAAGCATCCTGAAAAGCATAGCATGATACTGATAGGCTAGCCTAATAAATATTATAAGTTAAGGTCTAGCGTTCATTCAAAAAGTTTGTTGAGCAAGCAGGATCAGGACCAGGATAGGCATAAAATAATATAAGGCCCTGGATAAGGCTAGCCGGCAATCCTGTATTTTAGGGGATAATCAGAATCATAAATTGATTTGACGAAATAAACCATACATCTGACGAAATGTACAGTCAGTCAATTTAAGCATGCATGAAGTAGGCCTATACGGTTTATTCCGTCAAATAAATTTATCCCCCTAAAATACAGGATTGCCGGCTAGCCGCTATAATTTATAGGATTAGGACAGTTACGAAGAGAACTTCACCCCTTTCTTAAAATTTAGGCTAAATCCTTTTTTTTTTAGTTGTTGGTTGAGCAAATCATGATTTATGATACCTACCTCTTTTTTAGTGCCCAGGGGCTATGATAACAAAAGTAAGCTATTTTCATTAACACTTATTTCTCAACTAGGCTAATACTCTGCTTTTTTTTGTTTGTAGACCTGATAATCATGATCATACCTAGCTCTGAATCCTAGCTCTCTGTGGTAGAGCTATGGAATGTGGCATCGTGGATGGTCGAATGATATCATCCCTGGATATCATCAATATTTTTCTACTTTTCGGAATAAAATTAGTAAAACTTTTGCTTCAGATATCATGTTTAAGGCCCTTTAAGTTATAACTCAATGTTGAGTTTCACGTTTTAAAATTGAAAATCTGAAAATAATTCATTATTTTGAAAAATTCCATTTCAAACATTGTTTTTATTACTCGTTCAGTCATTTTTTGTGACAAAAAACTTACAACAAACATTGTATCGCTTCCGAGGGGTTTCGTTGATCCCCTATGGTTTCATTTCATTGTAAAATATGCAAGCAGTATAATATACTGTGCCTATTTGTTACTATAATAGGCAGGCCTATTGTAACTGTATGTCAGTCCATAGAAATAGGTACAAAAGGAATAACAATGATCCATGATTAAAGCTCCAATCACATTGCCGAGCTATAACATTGATTGTTATTTAAATCCTATCTTAGCGTAACGTGATAATGCCACTTTTGTATAGCCATAGAAATAGTAGTGTGTCCGTTTACCGTTTGTATCAATATAAACGTTGTTGAATCTGAATACATTAAAATAATGTAGCGATAGTATCATGATGCGTTTGTCCCTACTCATCGGTCCTATAAGAAAACCATATTAAATTATATTGACCTGGATAATTGTTGCAGAGTATTTTTGGCTTAACACTTACTCTGACGGGGGCGGCCATTTTGAAGAATTGTGAGCTATTTTTGGGTAATTTCATAATAGCTGCCGGGTTGACTTTAGCAAATAAATTTCCTACATTATGTAAAATAACCAATTTGAGTGAGTGTGATTTACTGAAATTCATCAGAATAATACTTCTGTATTTGTTTTGAATACAATTTGAAATATAAGACAAGTTGAGCAATTGTAATGTACGCATTTCAACACTAATTGTATCAAAGTGAACAATTCAATCAAATAAAAACACCATGCTTGGTCTACAATTTGTGTAAGCTTAGACTTCTAAGCTTATTTAGTCGTGTGTGATGTGTGCCCATTGAATTATGTGCAAGCCTGAAAAATCAACAAATCTTACACACAAAAATAAGAAAACAAAACAAAAACACAGTAACCTTGCATTCCATGATTCAGAGATAGACTTTTCCCAGTGACGGATTCGTAAATATGCTGTGTTGTTTTACGATGAGATCAGGCAGTAACCTACACTGTGTATGGCGACGCACACGTCAGTACATGTACACACACACACTGTTTGTTACCGCATGACCCGCACCGTTCCGCTAATATCAGTAATTCCAAAGCCTTATCATCGCTATCAATATCAATTTCTGGTTCTTCACAACTGCCAAAGCTATATTTATCTTGATTCTGAACTTCACTATCACCGGAATCATCCCCAAAAAGACGATCATTGTCGTCGATATTTTGCGTCGCAATAATATTTTTGCTCGGTGTTTCTACTCCATTTTGGAAATATCCGCGTTACGTTTCATCTCATCCATCCGATCCGCTAAAATGCCTATTTTTGCACTGACTTCCAAGGAACCTTGAAGGATACCATGAGGCTGTACCAGGCTGTACTTCCGGTTCAATAATTATTGAATTCCGCATTTTTAAAATCAGAATTTTTTTTTACGAAAGGTCAATCTGAATTGATTTTAGAGCCAATAGGAAATGGCGTATTTTGCGCTTTTGACCTCGATCGCCGTTTTTTTTACGAACGATATTTCTAATTGGCCGCTGGGTGAATACTTGGAAAGGGCAGCACACAACTTTATGACGTCACAAGCTGTTTGTTTTGATCGACTTATGAATCAGCGTCAGAGTAGGTGTTAAAAAATGTGATTGTCTTTGATGCATTAAATGAGGAAGGGCAGTCTGGGGCTCTCATATGGCAAATTTGATTGTGTGTTTTGTTAATTTATAATTTGCGAGCGATTTAATTACCAGCATGTAATCGGAATATTTAATATTGTTAATTAATGAAATGTTATCATATTTAATTTGTCAAAACAGGTAAATATTATCGTATTGTGTTATTCATGGACCTATACTTTTTGCCATTTGTTTATAATACATTTAACAAATATAAATGTCCAATTGAAATAATTGAAATGTGTCGGCACGTTTCATGAGTTTTTGAGCATTTATTTCACATAAAGCAAAATGTGCATGTACAACTTTCGAAGTGAATTTATAGTCGGCAATATGATTCAACACATAGGGTATGTAGGATGTCCAATCCTTTGTAAAGTTGAAGAGATAATCGGATTAGGCTATCTCGTTGTTATCCCTTCTCCCTCTACTAATTCCATGGTCAGTCAGACTTGCTCCATGTAATTTATTCTATTGTACATGTATAGATAATATTCATAACTGCAATCTCAGTGGTTTTCAGTTTATAAGCAGTGGTAGGTAATAAGTAGATTAATAGATTTAGACTTTAGAGCAGGCTTTCTCAACTAGATTTACTGATGCGCCACATTTAGTAACCAACTTGTTGAAGCTCCACTTGGTCATATTTTTTTAGAATTTACAATGGCAAAATTCTCCTTACAAAATATTTTAACATATACACTACCGCCCAGACTTATTCTCCCACACTTATTCCGCCCAAACTTATTCTCCAAACAGTCTTGTAAATTTACCCATATCAAGGTCCAATCCTATTTATATAGGTGCTTGGATATCTTCTCATTCATAAATTCATCTTTCCTTGACCTTGTAGCCTACACATTTTTCAAAATAAATATCTTTCTGAGGTCGCTATTTTCTCTATGGGGAAATCCCATGCAATTCTCGCCTCATTAATATTCATGAGCTGATTATCGCTGTTATAGCGCTATGGGATATCCTTGCTTGCAAAAATCATCTCCGACAAATCATTATTTTTTACATTATTTTACAAAATGCAACCACGTAATATTATTATGACAGGATTTTGTAATGCTCATTAATACCTAAAACATGGTTCGTGTTTTGACAAGATTACTGGAATTTCCCAAAAGAGCTGATATTTTGAGACAAAACTTTATTCAAGTTTTGGTTGTAGAATGATACCTGTCGCGTACTGGCAACCAGCAAAATGCTTGGACTGAAACTGGCAGCAGCAATTACAATTTTGCATACAGGGGTATTCTGTCATATTGCAATGTGTGCATAGAACATTGGTTATAAACACATTAAACTGGTGGACATGAAGTGAACACAAAGCACACCATACATTTTGTATACACAATTGAGCTCATCTTGGTAAAATGGCTGGTTAAATTGTAATCTTCCCTTTTTTGAGTTAGAAAAATGCTCAAAGTTGTGACACCCCCTAGCGAGACGGCTTGTCAGGTCCATTTAGAGAACTTTGAGACTAGCCAAGCCTGACCTACGCTATATAAAAATATTAATCACACAATAATAATCATGATAAGATTTATTTTTAAAACAAATTGTAACCACTCTCGGGCCACTAAGGATGCCTTGATGCGCCACAAGTGGCGCGGGCGCCACCATTTGAGAATGCCTGCTTTAGAGCTTGAGAATGTTTCTATTTTAATCCTGCCTTTTATACATCTTTTCTTTGAAAAAGTGCCTAACCCTACCATATACCACAATATACCACGACTGGGCACGTTGGTACCACCCGGCGTGGAAGTTTTTTGATGAAAAAATGGACCCAATCCATATAGTTTGCGCAATACACTGCGCAGACTACCGTTGACAGTCGTGGTGTAGTGGGGAATCCTAAGCTCCACGTGCTGGAGGTCCCTGGATCAAATCCCGGGGGGATCGGGGGACATTTTGGTCGATTTTCCACGTTGAAAAAAAAATTCTGGAAAAAGTGGGGGGTAGAGTTAGGGTTATTAAGCCAGAATGTTGTGAGTTTTAATAGATTAGAACGTATCTGTAATTGCAACAAGCACAGGAAAATAATGATACTATAAAAAGATAAAAAGGGATTTTTTTTTGGGGGGGGGGGTGGGGTAATCTCAGTGAAGAAAATGAACAGTGCCAGTTTGCAGTGGGGGCCGGGACAGGGTTTCACTATAAACTAACAGATATGTAATAGTTGTTTAAAGGGGGGGGGGGGGGGGGAGATTAAAGTTGGAATCTTGAAAAAAGCCAGCTATGTAGTGTACTACATGGCTGGCTGTCTATACTGATTTGAACGTAAACATTGTGTGTGCATTTGCGTTATTTGTGGACTGATGAATAATGATATGCGCAGGAGCCATCTGTTTGCATGTATTAATTATTGATTTGATAAAATACTGCGCATGGACATGTACACCTAGCACAAAAAGTCCCTGACCACTGACCAGGTGCTTTGATGTTTGCTATTTCAAAATAGATAATCGGTACCAAAAATCTGAGATAACCTCTTCTCCGCCGTGTGATACGACCGCATTCAAAAAACCAAAACATGGATACTTTTAAAGTTATGGCGATTTTGATGGCCGTGCATAACAACAGCAAAGTTGCACTAGAAATGGTTTTCTATGGGAGATCATTGATTTGTGTGCGATTGCGTATTGAAAATGTGTGTGTGTACCGACTCCCTGTCGATATGCCTGCCACCCATTCAGCCCCATACCTGACTGGTTGAGATAGCACAGAGTGGACAAATGAATCAATGATGCAACAACTTTGTTGTCATTACTTGTGGTTATTGAAATCATCATAACTTCAAAAGTATAAATTTGATCTTTATGAATGAGGTATCAAACTACGGAGAAGAAATTTGCCCATTTAATGTATCTCAGATTTTTGGTACCGATTATTGATTTTGGATTAGCGAACAGCAAAGCACCTGGTCAAGGGCTTTTTGTGCTAGGTGTATATTGATCTGTTGTTGATGCACTCATATTTTTAACCTTGGAAATGATATTAGTATATAATTACTCTTTGTCGTTTTTGTAATTAAATGTGTTTTTATATATAATTATATAAAGTACTTTGAAAGCCACCAAAACTGAAAAGTGAACAGCAAAGCATGGCCGATCTCCAGAAGGTTTAGTGACAGAGTTCTATGTGCTAAATGTTGCAGATAAGGCCTATGCCAATTTGATCTTTTACTAAATGTATAGTTAAAACAGGGACTTAAAGCAAGGTGTGAATATAGCTAGTCATGGAACATTTGACAAGCACAAAACAATGTTTTATTACACCTCATACATATTTATTGGGTATCCTCTTTTTTATTAGTTCATTTTTAACAAAGTTGGATACATTTATTTAAAAAAAGCCAGTTGAATGCGTGTTTGTTTTTACACTCTACCGAAGGTGCGAGTGTTTTTACTACTTCCTACAACACGGTCCCCCGTAGCGGTAACAATATAAGAACAATTTTATGTTAATATTGAACGGCGACAGCCAAGTGCGAGGTTAAAAATCTGCTCGACAAATTTTATGACAATAAGGAAAATGGTGGCATCTGCTATCAGTGTTCGAATTAAGGAAAAAAATCAGGTTATCCGACGGATAACCATGATATAAAATCAGGTTATCCGCCAACATTTTTGGTTATCCGCCAAAGTCAAGATTTCTCAGGAATTTCAGAGACCTGTATACAACGAAAAAGCACATTTTCTGCAATTTAATCTTATACCACACGACACATTCTAAAAATATTTAAATTCAGTAAATTAACATTTAATATGGGAAGAGAAGTGTTGCTTGAAACTTCTTGGGAAGAGAAGGGTTGCTTGTAATTTCTTAACGAAGCATCGTACGAATAAACGACATGGTCCATATGGTAGTACGCTTTAAAATACAGCTTTCCTAGAAAAATGGCCAGAGTTCCGAACAGGTTAAGAGTCTACATGTACATAGCAAATTATTTAACATTGAAAAATACCTAAATTTAGTATATTTCCATTTAATATGCGAAGAGAAGTGTTGCCTGTTACAAGATATATAACAATAAAATAATATAAAATTTATTTGCAAATTGACGTTAGAAAAATTATTTTTGTGGTTCATATGCATGTGATGTGGTAATGCAAAATGGTAAATCTGTGTATTAAAGATATTACAATGCATTCAAAACTTATGTGTTATTATTTCCATCATACATACATGAAACATCTTTTTTGACCAGATCACATGCATAAGAAATAAAGTTATAATTTTTTTGATGTCAAATTAAAAATTAATTTAAAAAAAAATGAAATAATTTATTCTAACATTATACATCTTTTTAATGCTGCATCATGTTACAGGCAACACTTCTATTGCCATAACAAGCAAAATGTACATGTATAGTTTACTAAATTTAGTTAGATGTTGTTACTCATAAATAAATAAATGGTATTTTTTACACTGAAAACGGTTCTCAAAAGTCATACTTTTAATCAGAATATTATGAAATACCTACCAATGTACTTTTATAAGGTAGGATCTTAAGTTATAAATTACCATAGCTATGGTGTGGGTCATGTGGTATTAAGTGAATTATTTCGGGTCAAATATGGATCATAAGGTCATGTTTTATATACTTTTGGGCTTTGAAAAAAAATAGTAAAAAAAAAAAAAAAAAAAATTGGGGGCGTCCGACGGATAACCAGCTTTGAATTTTAGGTTTTCCGGCGGCCATTTTGGGACGTAAAAACGCCCGGATTACCGCTTATGTCGAACGCTGTCTGCTATCATTTGCCGACGATATTTGCGCAACTTACAGACTCGGATTCGGTTCAGGGGTTCTTTAGGATAATTTAGATGCTTTGAAGGTCGTCTGCAATTATTGTAAAAAATAGGATTTGGTTTTTCGATTATATTGTTCCTGAGTCCATCGCTACGTGTTAGGCCTACTTAGCAGGGTCAGAATTTCTCCGCGAATCCCATTCGCGTAAAATCACTACAGCATGGATTCGCGGGAATTTATTTATTTGTTTACATATTTTGTTTATATATTTTTTTAAATTCTAAAACAAGACCTAAGCTTATTAGATGACTCGTATTTGACCCTCAATAACCCACATAATACCCCTTGACCCACACCATTAGGGATAGTAACTCCTAACCTAAGATCTTATCCTAAATTATTTAATTCATTCTTATCAAAAATGAACCATTTTTCAACACTGTTTTTTGTGTAAAAATACAATTTATTTCAAAAGCAACATCTTATTTCAACGTCCTCAGTGGGCATGCAGGGAGTGGAAATTGTACATTACATACCGTTTGTCCATAGGTGTGCACGCAGGGAATGGAAAGTGTACCCGCCTGAAAAATTAGTCAACAAACATGCCAAATTTGGAAATTGTGCAAGCTTATTATAGCCTTCGTCTTGATATTATTTTCATTAATTTCGCAATGATCCATGGATTCTCAACATTTGCAATTTTGATTGATTTATTTCACCAATCTGACACAATGGCATTATGATGAGTTTAAAACTTAGTACCGTATTATCCCTATAAAGTGCCCAGGGCGGTTATCAAAGTCATTTTGGGTGGGCGCTTATTACGTTACCTTTTTTAAACTCATTTATCATACTAAATAAAATGTACAAGTGGTCATTTGAGGATGCTGACCATTTGAAAAGGTGGGCGCTTATAATAAAGGGATTGTCTGTTGGTAGTCATTGAGAAAAACAAGGGTGGGCGCTTATAAGGTCCTGGGCACTTAATAGGGATAATACGGTAATGTAAAAGTTAAATTCTGCACAGCTCATTTCACCAAGTAAACTTGCTCTTGAATTTTTATACCAATTTCTGTTAAACTTTGAAGCTTAGTGCTTAAAAGTGTGAAAAATGTCAACCAAATGGCGTCATTTGTGGGTTGATTTTTCAAAAATCTTCATCTTCTATCTTCTCAGACTCTCCCCTGTGCCGCCATAGGCGGCAAATGCCTGCTTTGCAGGCATATGGATAGTGGATTCAGTGGATTCTCGCAAAATTTCTCTAGGAGAATCCAAATGGATTCTCTTAGAGGGTAATGAAAGTATGACCCTGCTTAGCATGCGAATGTATGCCTTTGTATAAAGGTCTATGTGATGAAGCTACAAATGGCAAATTTAAAACATGCAAAATAGTTATAAAATCGCCAAAGCGCGAAAAATTAGTCACACAAAAAATTACCACTTTTACAGTATTTGTTTGTGCTATTGAAAAAAACATGCCACTCAAGATAAGTAACCCTTTGTAAGCACCACTGGAACATCTAGGAATATTTGGGGGAAAAATGGAAAAGAATTCAATTTAATAATCATCATCGTCAATGAAATTCTTTGCAGTTAAACTATGGACAGCGAGTATGGGTTCAGAATCGGCTCCGAAAGCATGGAGTGTGTATGCATCAGATTCAGAGATAAGATGTCAATGAGGCACTATGAATATCACGCCACTGCTGATACCCCTAGTATCTGTATCTCTAACCATTGGCACATTTGAAAAATAATTGGAAAATAATAAAATCTTAATACATAAAATACTTATTTATCATTTCAGTTCAGCAGGAAACAGTGACTATGGGTTCCGAATCAACTCCAAAGCGTGCCAAATGGAGCGTGTCTGCATCTGAGATGTCAATGAGGACTCACAACCCTATTAGGGCAGTGGTAGATTCCATGAAACTGGATCCTAACCCTGATAAAGAGGTCATAGCATTATCCATAGGTAAGTGTTACATGGAATGTGTGTCAGACATTATCAACATAAGAATGTTATCAATGTTCAACCCAGCGATCACTCAAATATTAATGTGCTATTGCGTGTTAATAAATAACCTTAAAAAGGGTCAGGTTTTGGTCATGCTTTCCTAAATAGGCTCCTTCTTTGTCCATATGTCAACATTATTAACCTTAACTCTACCTCCCGCCCCCCACTTTTTCAGAATTTTTTCTTCAACGTGGAAAATCGACCAAAATATCCCCCCGATTGTCACTGTGGCGGTCGGGAGGAGCCGGCACTCGCGATTGCCGACCGGCACTCTTTTTTTTTTTTTTTTACAATTTGTGGATAAAATCATTAAACTGCCTCACAAAACAAGAAATTATGTGGCAAGAACCCTCAAAGTGCGTGCATTAATAACCCCTAAAAAACCATTAAGAAGGCCTATAGACCCCATGCCATGATCCACTGCACTTCGTTTGCAACACTTATTCCGTTCGCCGTCAGTAAAATTAACTGCCACTAAATTTTGGCTAGTGACAACACTGCAAGTCAGGGGTGGCAATCATCCCCTCGAAGAAAGTCAAAGTCAACCCAATTTACGATAACGTTATACTTTCTAGATCGTAAATCGTAAACTCCTAAATACTAAGTTTATCCACATGATTTAGGATTAACATTTGTAGAAAGTAAAAAGTAGATTCCTAAATTATTTTAAAACGTTGGATCGGTTCATTGTATCGTTGAGGTGGTTTTTGTCTCGCCTGATGTAATCAGAACGAGACTATGTTATCACTATTTCTGTCCGGCGTCCGGCGTACTGCCGTATGCCGTCCGCCGTCAGCCGTGTGCTAAGAAATACCTTTGTGACGCGATATCTGGAGATCCGTAAGGCCTATCGTGATGGGACTTGGTGGAGGGAAGGGGGGTGGTGCGTTCTGTTGCTGATTGATTTTTCAAGGTCATCGGGGGTCATACAAGGTCATCGGGGTCAAATATGCTTAAAACTTTTGAGACGCGTTGTGACGCGATATCTAGAGATCCGTAAGGCCTATCTTGATGGGACTTGATGTCAGGGAAGGGGGTGGGGTGTTCTTTTGCTGATTAGATTTTCAAGGTCATTGGAGGTCATTCAAGGTCATCGGGGTCAAATATGGGGTCAAATAAGATCCGTAAGGCCGATCTTGATGGGATTTGGTGGAGGGAAGGGGGTGGTGTGTTCTTTTTACTGATTAAATTTTCAAGGTCATCGGAGGTCATTCAAGGTCATCGGGGGTCAAATATGGGGTCAAATAGATCAGTAAGGCCTATCTTGATGGGATTTGGTGGAGGGAAGGGGGGTGGTGTGTTCTTTTTGCTGATTAAATTTTCAAGGTCACCAGGGGTCATCGGGGTCAAATATGGGGTCAAATAGATCAGTAAGGCCTATATTGATGAGATTTGGTGGAGGGAAGGGGAGTGGTGTGTTCTTTTTGCTGAATAAATTTTCAAGGTCATCAGAGGTCATTCAAGGTCATCTGGGGTCAAATAAGATCCATAAGGCCTATCTTGATTGGATTTGGTGGAGGGAAGGGGGATGGTGTGTTATTTTTGCTGAATAATTTTTCGGGGTCATCAGGGGTCAAATATGGGGTCAAATAGATCAGTAAGGCCTATCTTGATGGGATTTGGTGGAGGGAAGGGGGTGGTGTGTTCTTTTTGTTGATTAATTTTTCGGGGTCATTGGGGGTCAAATATGGGGTCAAATAGATCAGTAAGGCCTATCTTGATGGGATTTGGTGGAGGGAAGGGGGGTGGTGTGTTCTTTTTGTTGATTAATTTTTCGGGGTCATCGGGGGTCAAATATGGGGTCAAATAGATCAGTAAGGCCTATCTTGATGGATTTGGTGGACGGAAGAGGGATGGTGTGTTCTTTTTGTTGATTAATTTTTCGGGGTCATCGAGGGTCAAATATGGGGTCAAATAGATCAGTAAGGCCTATCTTGATGGGATTTGGTGGACGGAAGAGGGATGGGGTGTTCTTTTTGTTGATTATTTTTTCGGGGTCATCGGGGGTCAAATATGGGGTCAAATAGATCAGTAAGGCCTATCTTGATGGGATTTGGTGGACAGAAGAGGGATTGTGTGTTCTTTTTGTTGATTAATTTTTCGGGGTCATCGGGGGTCAAATATGGGGTCAAATAGATCAGTAAGGCCTATCTTGATGGGATTTGGTGAACGGAAGATGGATGGTGTGTTCTTTTTGTTGATTAATTTTTCGGGGTCATCGGGGTCAAATATGGGGTCAAATAGATCAGTAAGGCCTATCTTGATGGGATTTGGTGGACGGAAGAGGGATGGGGTGTTCCGTTTTGTTGATTATTTTTTCGGGGTCATCGGGGGTCAAATAGATCAGTAAGGCCTATCTTGATGGGATTTGGTGGACAGAAGAGGGATGGTGTGTTCTTTTTGTTGATTAGTTTTTCGGGGTCATCGGGGGTCAAATATGGGGTCAAATAGATCAGTAAGGCCTATCTTGATGGGATTTGGTGGAGGGAAGGGGGTGGTGTGTTCTTTTTGTTGATTAATTTTTCGGGGTCATCGGGGGTCAAATATGGGGTCAAATAGATCAGTAAGGCCTATCTTGATGGGCTTTGGTGGAGGGAAGGGGGTGGTGTGTTCTTTTTGTTGATTAATTTTTCGGGGTCATCGGGGGTCAAATATGGGGTCAAATAGATCAGTAAGGCTTATCTTGATGGGATTTGGTGGATGGAAGAGGGATGGTCTGTTCTTTTTGTTGATTAATTTTTCGGGGTCATCGGGGTTAAATATGGGGTCAAATAGATCAGTAAGGCCTATCTTGATGGGATTTGGTGGACGGAAGAGGGATGGGGTGTTCTTTTTGTTGATTAGTAAGGCCTATCTTGATGTGATTTGGTGTAGGGAAGGGGGTTGGTGTGTTCTTTTTGTTGATTAAATTTTTCAAGGTATTACATCCCTTGCATTAACTACAATGCATACCTCTGTGACAGTGCTACATTGTATCATATGTTTCATCATCATTTCTTTCAAGTCATTTTTGATGAACAGGCGAGACGCGCCGATCGAGAACCGCCTTGTTTTTTCTGATCCAGATCCGATCCGGCCAATATCAGCCCGATCTGGATCAGCCCGATCTGGATCAGCCCGATCTGGAGCAGCCCATCAGTACTCTCTGCCCAAAGCCTGAATATCAAATGCATTGCATGGGTGGTTATTCACATACGCTGGGTGAAACACTTTAACACTTGAATCTGAAAGAGTTTGTGTTGAATTTACATGGATTTATTAATTAAATAAAGGCAGTGAAAGAACACATGTGATACTCTTTCCCTCCATAAAATGTCAAACAGAAATTCACATTATTGACATATTATTAGCTTGCCAATTGTTGGACCCAGTTTTTTTTGACACGCTGTATATTATATTCAACGATTTACTCATAAACATGACATGATGTTTTATCTGCATCCATATCTGCACTGAATAGGTGGTAGTTTGTGATTGGATAGTATGTACAGTTCAATGTTCGTGGAATGTGTAATCACAAAACACGCTTTGAGCATAACTTTGTAAGCATCAGCAGACTCCCAAGCAAGTTTAAAACATGATAGCAATTACATGGCCTTAACACTTTCCACGCGGCAGGCAGCTGCCGACGACATTTCAAAATTGCACACAATGTTTCAAAAATGTCAAAATTGTTGAATTACATTACCATGCATATTTGAAATCATCATGAGAAATACAATGAAATAAGTACCAACATGCCAACCAAGTATCGGTCCAGTAATCCTTGAGATAGACCCTGAAATTTGGGAAATGTTTCTGAAAATTCTGTTTTGTATATTGTAAAACTTATAGCCGCTTGGAAAGTGTTTAAAACATGATAGGAATAACATGACCTTGTCTAAAAGGGATTCCCCAGGTTCTTGATTTTAACGACATTAATTGGCTTATTTCCAGTTTTTTTTTTATCTAGTCTAGTTATACAGGAAGTAGTTTATTATAACTCATAAGTCATTGGAATATGTGATGCGATCTGTGAAAACCTGCCACATGGTGGGATTTTTCATATTGGAGATATTTATATCATAAGAAAGCTGTAACTGTGCTGATTACAGAACTGTTTCGATCATTTTTCTATGATCACTACAAAAAAAGTAATGAGTGAATGATGATTGTGATGTTATAAAAAGCTACAAAACAAGAAATCACGAAACAGGCCAAAAAAGATACATAGTTCAATAGAATAATATTATTATAAGGTTAAAAAGAAAAGTGACTTTAAAGCAAGTTTTTGAAAGTGAAATTTCATAAAAGATGATGACACAAAGTATTGGACATTAAATTATTATTATTTTTTTAATTTTTTTTTTTTAAAAACATTTTACCCATAATCCCTAGTTCACATTTTGCGATCTATGTATTGGCTAAGATGTGTTTAAAATTATAGTAATTGCAGAGAAAATCATATTTAATCTTTTTAATTTTTTTTAAAATTTATGCTTTTGAGGGTAAAATACTTCAGTGACCAGCACTGCTTTCCAAGTAGGTCCTCATTTTATGCATACATTACACAGAATGTCAAAAATATATAAACATGTGATAATAATTAATATAACATAACATAATTACATTTATAAAGCGCTATCAACACTGTTTCTAAGCGCTGTACGTACAATAAAAAGTACACAATAAAACATGAGCAGGAAAATATACAACAGCTCATTGATATAAAACCACAACAGTAAAAAGAAATAAAAAACGAGTAAAAATGGCAACCCCAAAAGCAATTATAACACCGACATACAAATATATCATAACCAGAACAAGAGTAATACAAATTCCTTTAAAAGGAATGGGCGCTCAAAAGAACATGCTTCATTTGATTAATTACAAATATATTAAATAGATAAATCTAGATAGGATTGTAAGATAGATTATTATATTATAATAATTTGGTCCTGAAGAAGTCAGAGCTAATCCTGACGAAAGAGTCTTAAATATTTTAGATATAATTATAATGATAAATATTTTGGGTGATCTTATCAATGTTTAAAGGAGGTCCCGCAAGCACAAGATTGAGCATTATTTGTTAGAAAAAAATAATTATCGATCCGACATTACGAAATTAAATAAAACAAAACATCATACCAGTCACAAACAAATAAAAACTGCCATCACTCAACGTGCAATTTTTAAAATTGGCGGCGATCGAAAGTCCCGGTGTCGATAACGTTATGGGTATCGGTGCTCAAATTTGCACACGTGCATTGTATAACTATGACTTCATCGACACCAGGATTTTCGATCGTCGCAAATTTTAAAAATTGCATGTTGAGAGATGGCGGTTTTTATTTGTTTTTATCATAAGTTTGGTGTTTTATTCTATATAATTACAAAAGTTGGGCTCGATAGTTATTTTTCTAACATATAATGCACAATTTTGTGCTTGCGGGACACCTCCTTTAATACGAAGGCCTCAATTTAATCCATACTTTTAACACATTTCATGTATCAAGTTAATTTTATCTTTTTTTGATCAATCATTCCAATAATCAAAGTTGTTCATCACAGTGCATCTATCTACATGTATATTAAAAGTTTTTAGAATTAATGCTCACTCCCGCATTACATCTGCTCATTTGGATAATTACTATTCTAATTTGTGGCAGGTCTGGAAATCCAATGTGAATGTGCGAATTGATTGGCGTAAAGATTGGCGAAATGATTGTAGCAATGCCAAATGGACAGTCAAGAGAAAAATGTCCTTTTGACGTTTATGATTCCCGAGCATATAAAGAAAATAATTCAAGACTGTTTATGCTTGTTAATGATACACTCTTAGAGTGTAATCTGAAGGTCAATACCCTGTCATGTTTTTTGTTTACATCCATATCTGGATTTCCTGGGTATTTTAAGGTTAATGTCATCCTGGGCATCTGATTATCCAATAGCTGTCACCGTGGGAGGCCGTTGATGACGACATCGTTACACATGCTGCTTTTGACCCTAATGGGGTGATTTTACCGAGGATATTGCAATTTCCTATCATATCTTATTTTGATTTAGAGGGATTTTGAAAGATTTTAAAATTTGCTTGCAACAACGAATACAAATATTGACATTTATTGAATAATAGTACTTCAAGTGGCATTGAGAGATACGTATGGGAGTGCGTCCTCAATTATCCTGGAAATCAGTTTTTTTGCATCAAAGTAATACTTAGCATAAACCTGAGACGAATATACCTGAAGGGATAAGAAGCTCTCTTCATTCCTGTTATGTGCAGCGGTGCAAGTCTAACACGGTTATTGTTACGCTTGATGCCAATCGATTATCATTATTCAGTTAAATTTGTAGCACGTCCTCACTATGTGAGTTACCGCGCTATTTCAAATTTAGTGTTATCTACACGTGTGTTACGATCTTCTTAACAACCTGAACACACTGTAGTATCGGACGGTCACCGACTACAGACTGTGATAGATTTCTTAAATGATTACGCATTTATATTGCTAGAATTATGGCATTTCATAAGAAGTATGCCAATTAAAACCTACTAGAGCCATAGTTCAATACATAAACAATGTATTATGATATTCAAAGTGCATGGTTTGTGTTTAGATTTAATATGAATTGAAATACAAATATTCAGATGTGGTTGAACTGATACACTTATCTGTTGATGTATAAAAATACCAAATGTGTTGTGTTTCAATTCACATTAAATCATAATTCTAAACACAAATCATGAACTTTGAATATCATAATACATTGTTTATGGGTTGAAGTAGGGCGCTAGTAGGTTTTAATTGGCATACTTTTCTGAAATACCATAATTCTAGCAATATAAATGCGTAATCATTTTAGAAATCTATCACAGTCTGTATGCGCAATCATCAAGATCATGGTTTAAACCCAGAAGTGAGAGCAGGACAAATCGACGCATGCGTGTGCATGCGCACAGCCTGTTTTGTAGGTTCTGCTTGGGTTGGCTTCAGAACAATGCCGTGCAAGACCTGGTTCGTAGAATTGAATGGCAATACACGGAGCTGCCTATCCCTTCAGGTATATTCGTCTCAGGCATAAACTACCATCTGAAACAGTTTACCAACATTTGCCATTTATCATATAACATTTCATGATTTTTTTAGTTTCGATATGATTATATCGAAACTACATGTAGGTGCTGAATTCGGAAGTTATGCTATCGTTTTACCTGCGGACTTTCGCGGCAAATCTCAGCCCGGAAGTGCCGTTATTTGCTTATTTGGCATGAAGGCGATGTCGAAATTGTATGACATTTTGGATTTGGGCTATGTTGATGATTATCTTTACGTTATTTGCTCATTTAGTATATCGATACATCTCTCAATGCCCCTTTAAATTTTAAACAAATTCTTGTAAAATGTTCTTAATTTGGATTCTCATCCCTGGTCGAGGGTTTCTACGGCTTAAGGTGGGGTGGGGGAAACTTTGCAAGAGAAACAATTTGGAAGCAAGATGTACGCAAATTGCATGGAAAACTAAAAAACTAATTGACTTCAATCTGGGTGTTACCCAGAGTAGTGTTGGTGGTTTATTTTGCTTAGTTTTACTTGATTATAATATCCAATAGTATGATTGGTTAATATCATGCCAGACATGCGAAAGTTTTGGGGGTAATAATAATTTCCATCATTGTTAGTTTTATACAAAAATGTCAGCACCTTTTTATCTTATTTTTCCTCTAATTTGCAGGTGATCCGACAGTGTTTGGTAATCTTGGTCCATGTGAAGAAATGAAAGAAGCAGTGAGCAAAGCTACCCATTGTCCAAAAGCCCATGGTTATGCTCCATCTGTAGGTGAGTTACGCTCCATCTGTCAATGAGTCATGTAGCCAGGTGTGTCATGTGAACAGGTGTGTCATGTACTCATGTGACCAGGTGTGTCATGTGACCAGGTGTGTCATGTGTCCGATATGTCATTTGCGGTGACACGTGTCGTGGCCAAGTGTGTCATGTGATCTATTTCATGTGTCCAGGTATGTCATTGGACCAGGTGACATGTGTCGTGTCCAGGTGTGTCATGTGACCAGGTATGTCATGTGTCTGGATATGTCATTTGACCAGGTGACACGTGTCGTTCGTAGCCAGGTGTGTCATGTGATCAATTTCATGTGTCCAGGTATGTCATTTGACCAGGTGACATGTGTCGTGCCCAGGTGTGTCATATGACCAGATATGTCATGTGTCTGGATATGTCATTTGACCAGGTGACACGTGTCGTTTGTAGCCAGGTGTGTCATGTGATCAATTTCATGTGTCCAGGTATGTCATTTGACCAGGTGACATGTGTCGTGCCCACGTGTGTCATATGACCAGATATGTCATGTGTCTGGATATGTCATTTGACCAGGTGACATGTGTCATGGCCAGGTGTGTCATGTGACCAAGTGTGTCATGTGATCAGGTATGTAATGTGACCAGGTATGTCTTATGACCAGGTATGTCATGTGACCAGGTATGTCATGTGACCAGGTGAGGCATGTGATCATGATCAAGTATGTTTAATGACGAGGAAAAGCCACTCATGGAGCAAGAGCAAGAGAAAGTGGATATGCTCAGTTTTAATGTTAACATCTTACTTACCGTGCCTTTTTAACTCATCAGAAATGAATAAATTATGGCCAGCCACGTAATGCTTGAGACTTTCCCAACTTATTTGTCCGTATACATGGAAGTGTATAACAGAAGCTTCATAATGATATTCAAGATTTTTGATTGGTCAGTAGTAAAGTGTAACCTTGCTCAAATGCACAGTCCAGAATAAAAAATGTATACATGTGCGCTTGCAAATGAAGCTGGATTATTATATGATATTTGGGTACCTATGTACATGTATCCTATATATTCCCTCATGGTGGTTTATATCAATAAAAATATATAAAGGGGAAACATGGGTCAAGTAATGGCAGAAAAAAACGGGGTCCGTTGCCCCCTGGCTTGAGTCCAGGCAAACTCGAACAGTGCCATGGATTCATGCTCCCCAAATCAAATCTTCCCAGCCAATGCCTTATGCGCTAGAACATACTTCACCAACACTATTGGTTGACCATATTTATCGAGCTCTGCTCTTTTTGGTTTTCCCCGCCATTGCTTTTCCCCTAGGCCGGCCCACAGCATGAAAGCGTTTGGTCGAGTGTTGATCACCGGTGAGCGGCAGACGGCAGAGAGTTGGTATATTTTGTGCAGTGTAGCGTTGACGAGTATGTTCAGCGCAACACTAGCGCTCAGCGGTCGAGTATTGAGGAGTATGTTCAGCGCAACGCTAGCGCTCAGCGGTTGAGCATTGAGGAGTATGTTCAGCGCAACACTAGCGCTCAGCGGTCGAGCATTGAGGAGTATGCTCAGCGCAACACTAGCGCTCAGCGGTCGAGCATTGAGGAATATGTTCAGCGCAACACTAGCGCTCAGCGGTCGATCATTGAGGAGTATGTTCAGCGCAACGCTAGCGCTCAGCGGTCGAGCATTGAGGAGTATGTTCAGCGCAACACTAGCGCTCAGCGGTCGAGCATTGAGGAGTATGTTCAGCGCAACGCTAGCGCTCAGCGGTCGAGCATTGAGGAGTATGTTCAGCGCAACACTAGCGCTCAGCGGTCGAGCATTGAGGAGTATGTTCAGCGCAACACTAGCGCTCAGCGGTCGAGCATTGAGGAGTATGTTCAGCGCAACACTAGCGCTCAGCGGTCGAGCATTGAGGAGTATGTTCAGCGCTTTATGATAGCTACCCATGATTGCACAATGAGCAGGGCTATGCACATTGCACAGGCACAGTGTATTTCAGTTGGATTTGACATGATTAAAGGTTAAACATTGGCAAGGCCATTGTTTGTTTATTTATATATAATTCTTCACTCAAATTATTTCATCCTGCCGTGGCATTGTGTGAAACTGATAAATCTTCATATTTTTCAACTTGTTAGTATGAATCATGTAATTAGTTAAATGTGTACAACAGGAAGTTCGATTATCGTAAGGATTCTATAAATATAGGTTAAATAGGCTACCAAGAGTGAAATCAAAGGGAAAGGTAGGAAATCTGTATGACATCATATGCTATGCATCAAGCTCATCATGACCGCAACAAAGTATAATACACCTAACACAAACAGTTCCTGACCAGATACTTGTATTCAAAATTAATAATTGGTACCTAAAATCGTAGAGAAGTGTGCAAATTCCTTCACTATAATTTGACACCTCATTCATAAAAATTGAGTAGAAACTTTAGGCAAAATAAAACATGTTTAACGTCCTGCCTTTTCCCCGTTTTTTTCCAATATGGCCGCCCAACACATTTTGTAATGATAGCTGGCCGGGCTATTTTTCAAGATGGTTGCCTGCTTTTTTCAAAATGACCGTCACTTGGACTCAAGAAATTACATATTGGCTTCTTTTGGGCAAGATGAAACAGTAAATTAGACCACAATGATGTCTTGTCTTGAGTTCTGAGACGTAGAGAACCAGTGTATTTCACGGGGCAAACAGCTTCATACAAAAAAAACCCACTTTTTTTTCCGAAAAAAAGAGTGAAAAAAAGGAGGCGGCCCCTGAAAAAGAAGCGAGCGGGGACGCTAAACATTTTTTTTATTTGGCCTTAAAGTTATGATGGCATAAATTATAGGAGGTGTCCAGCAAGCACAACATTGTGCATTATATGTTTAGAAAAATAATGATTGAGCCAAAATAGCATAGAACAAAACATACTTATCATAAAACGAATACAAACTGCCATCTCTTAAAGATAGATGTTCCGATTTTCAACTTGAAGTTTTCTATATATCATTGTGTGCTTCGCAGTAATAATGTGTGTGTATGATATCCCATATCCCATGATTTCTATTATTTTCTGCTATATTTTCCCCATTGGTTCTGGTCATTTAAGCCATCATAACTTTAAAAGTATCCCCTCAATTTTGATGAAAGAGGTGTAAAGATGATGGGGAAGATAAGAAGCACAATTTCAGTAACCTCTACTCTGCTGTGATGCAGGGCTCAAATTTAGGACAAGACCGTTGTGGAAGGACAGTTATATACAATTCAAAACTAGTTGCATGCGCCCCAATCAAATCCAATCTTTTCAATGATACACAGCGCAGGATACTATAGTTCAATCAGTTCCAAAATTGGCAAGAAATGTGCTGTTTTTATCTCTCAACACGCAAAAGTAATCCAAGCGTATGCGCAAAATTATGGCCACACACACATGGTTTTGGCTGTGATATAGACCCCCCAGGATGATCCTCTGCTCTTTACAAAGGAGTGTGACCTTTTAATTGCTCATGTCTATCTATCTCAATATATATGAACTTGGCAAACCAATTCCCTGATTGGTATTGTGCCAAGATCCCTGTAACCTTGGGCAATATTCTCACGGATAGACCTCCCCCAGGATGATCCCCTGCTCTTTACGAAGGAGTGCAACCTTAATTGCTCATCCATTTCTATATGGGGTTATAATTCACCAGTGGATAATTCATTGCATTGTTATCCCCCTGGTTTGTAAAACCAGAAGGGGATTTTGTCATCATGTTTTTTTGTTTATATCATTTCAGGTATGGAAGCCCCTAGAAAGGCAGTTGCGAAGTTGTTTAGCATCCCGGAAGCTCCCCTAACCCATAAGGTAAATCCAACTGCTACAATAATACATCATGCAGTAAAGATAACATATAAATACCAGGTTGTACATCCTTATATTCCAATAACTGTGGTTATGACCTTGATGTGCTTGGTAACTTTTTGTAATTGTTTTTCCCAGGGCCAGAAAAAAAGGCAAACTTGCCAGTAACCAAACTTCAAAATGTTCCTTTCAAGGAGAAAATTCGCTTAAAAATCTAATGTATTTCTTTATTTTCATACCTAAAATTTCTCTTCAAAGCCTAATTTTTTCCTCCAAAGCCAATAATGTCCCTCCAAGGTCAACATTTCCCTGGAACCAGGTTCCTGAGTTCCCCATTTTTTCCAGCTGTGTGCTTTATTAGTTTATCCCCTGCATGTTCACACAATACGGAAAAATACCTATGGTTTTGCATGTCATAGAAAAATACCTATGGTTTGGCATGTCATATCATATCGCAGGCCGAATGTGATATGGCACAAACCATAGGTATTTTTCCGTATTGTGTGAACATGCAGGGAATAACAAATTTTAGGTTTAGTCCAAAGGCCCCAAAAGAAGAAAAATGATATTTAAACACTCACGGAAACGAAACTCCCTCCAAACAAGGCGCCAAATTCACGTCCCTTCCTACCTCCATAAAATCCCCTGAAGTTAACAACCCGTTAACAGGCTCTGCGCCATCACCTCTGTCCATAAGATCAGCGCGATAAACATGACCGGTTATGTTGTTTGCAGATCATTTATTTGTCGGGGTGGATTAGATCTGTTTGCAGTCTATTTCGGCCCAGAATGTAACAAAAATCAGTTGCGTTTAAATCATCCGCCATTTCATTTGTTTATTATTTACGTGTCATATTTTAAGCAACTCTTACACAGACGCAAAGCAATTGCTTTACACGTAATATCTTACCAATCATACCACCCAAATGCTGGTTACACAACTTTCTTATTTACACGATATGGATCAGATTTCATACGTGTTAACCAATGACATTTCAGTATTTACACCTATACTAAACGATAATGTGTTATATTCTGAAAAATCCATAAACTTGTAATCTGTTATTTGTCTCTCTCTCTCTAGGATGTGATATTAGCCTGTGGCTGTTCAGGTGCATTAGAGATGGCATTGGTAGTTCTAGCTAATCCGGGTCAAAATGTCCTGATACCATGCCCAGGATTCTCTCTATATAAAACGTTGTGTGGATCTTATGGGTTAGAAGCCAGGAGTTATAACTTATTGGTAAGTATGGTCTGATAGATAAGACAATGATAAGAAAACCCCTGCTCTACAGGTGAATAGACCTCTCAAGTAGATTCAGTTGTTCTGGCTTATTTTTTGAGGTTTTTCCTCTAAAATGTTGATAAAATGTTGGTGAATTTTCAACAATATCCAACATTTTTAGAACATTTCTAAAATTTCCAAATGATTTTTTTTTTTAATATTTTTTTAAAATCAAATCATAACAATTTCAACAACAACAAAAAAAAAATTCTCACCCAAAAATTTAAAAAAATGTAATTATAAAAAAATAAAAATACAGCTTCTGGGATGCACTGCATTATATCTATGGCAAGGAATACTTAAACAGGACCCCAATTGCGCAAATATCCATTTAAAGTTTAAAAAGTCAAGTGAAATTTTCCTTTTGAGGTAGAAAATATATTACAAATGGGTCCATTTTGAAGGAAAACCCTTAAATCTCAAAATGGGCTTGACAGGTCAGAGTTTTAAAGCCCCAGCGGCACATCCGAATAAAAAATAATTGAAGTACCTCGACCCATGAAGCAGTAGCCCTCGGGGGGGAGGGGGGGGGGGATATACTTAGTGGATATGAGGTTATAGGGATGTGCCGCCAAATAGGCCCCTATTTTTCACTCTCTGGTAAATGGATGACACCTTTTTATAGCCATTTTTGGTAAACTTATGGGTCTATATCTTAATTTTGCTGTTTTTCACTGAAATTTTAGCAAAATTATGAGTTACTGGTAAACATATGGGTCCATTTCCCCCCGAAAATTGGTAAATGTTTGTGTCCGATTATCATTTTGCTGGCGGCACATCCCTACAAAAATACCAAAAAATTATCTGACATACAAACAGTAACATTTTCTTATAATAATTTCAACAAAAATCCAGAAAAATGCTTTAAAAATTACTGAGTTTGTCTTTAATAGCAAATGGTAACTTGAGAATAATATGATTTTTAATTTATGTATTACATTTGCCCAATTTAGCCTGAGAAGAATTGGGAAGTCGACTTAGTTTATATGGAATCATTAATAGATGCCAAAACAGCATGCATTGTGGTTAATAGTCCGTCCAATCCATGTGGATCAGTCTACACAGAGGACCATCTGAGGGATATCTGTAAAAGTAAGTACTATCAATTTGGGGTCTTCCAAGCTCTTTGGGATAAATTGAGGATTTCCAACTCTACCTAAGAGATGACAAGTTACTATTCATTACCTTTGCGACTATTTAACCCTAACCCTGTCGGCCACTTTTTTCAGAAATTGTTTCCCCTCTATGAAAAGTGTCCCAAAATATCGCGGCGAACCAGTATACTGTGCCAAGTATAGGTTGGGTCCAGTATTTCTTCGAAAAACTTCTACGCCGGGTTATACAAACAGGCTGGGTAGTTGTATTTGGCAGGTTTTTGGGTTATAGGTTACAATTCAAAAATGTGATAAAATGACAATGATGTAAGTTTTAACCTACGAGCCATGATGTTGCAGCGGAATCATTAAATGATTAGCATGAGCCGATAAGCCATAGCCATTGTCATCAATAGATTAATGTTTCTGTTTCAAGACAACAAGGATTAATCCTGCTTCTAACATTTTGGAACCATGAAAATATCATCACTGTTCTGCCAAAACCTTGTATCTTCTTCAAGCCCTTCAGCATGTATAATAGAGTAGTGTATTTCAAGTATAATCTTTGGGCAGTCTGCTCTAACTATGTTCAAGGGCCTAAATAACACATCATACAAAAAGAGAGAAAAAGGCAAACCTTATGTAATATATTTTGGTGAATTTTTTTCTTTTCCGTCTCTCCAAACCTCTTTCTGATCTTGACATCCCATAATACAAAGTTAAACAGGTATCAAATCCACTTTCAATTTTAATTTGCTAGTTAATAATAGCAAGGTTATGGAGGAGGTAGAACTTATTGAATGACCCTGGTAGAAACCCTGAGGATGACTGCCACTGGTGCCTGGTGATCAACCATTGAACCATTCCTGATTTCATAATAACTAAACTTGATTCATATTCTTATGTTTAAGTTAAGCATTTAAATAGGTTTGATCCTTTGCTCACTACATCCCTCTCCCTCATAGAAAATAGAAGGACATTTGGTATCATAAATATGCTACACTTTTGCTACATTACTTTGTGAGCTTTTTGAGCATTAAAAGTGTTTTAACCTTTCAGATGGAATGTACTTTACGTCCAACATATGCGCTATCCTGTGACAGGCACACTTTTATCACAGGATCTGTGCTTTTATTCTGTCACTGAATTGATTCATGCCATTAAGCTATGTACATTTGGTAAAAGGATCCATGGCTTTGGAAAAAATGTAAACAAAATGAACATAGCCCTTGTCTTATCCACAGTCGTTGAGACAAAACATTATTTTTTCATTTTAGCCTTTATCGAAAGAGATAGAATATAATACAAATTAGTTGTTGTAAATCGACACATTAGGCAAGAAAAAAGAAGAAGCTGACTCACGGCTGTTTGACTGTCCGATTTATAATTAAAATTATGGAATAAAACAAGATTACATAGTGGCCCAGTTATGGTTTGACCTGATTTAGGTAGCGCTAATGAATACGAGTATACGGTGAAAATTTCACGAAAATTGTAGGAGCCATTTTTAAATTATCGGCATTTTCTACTTTACACACATTTTACATGTAACTCTATGGGAAAAGTGGCTGATGAGGGCGCTATTATAGTAAATAATAATATGCAAAGCTCTATTTCTCAGAAATGGCACCTACAAATGTTCTGGAATTTCTACAAAAGATGGCCAGTATATTCAGGTACTTGAATAAGTACCAAGTCAATATTTTGCGCTCAAAAATCAAGATTTTTAAAATTGACTCTGTGCTTTCCTAATGTATGGTTTCCAAACCAAACTGACTCTGTGGCCCGCTATGCAGACGATCTAGTTTTGTGATTCTTGGTTCCATTAGTGGACAGTGACGGCACTACGGGGGTGGGGGGAATGTCCCCCACCCCCCATTTTTATTTTTTTGCCCACCACCAAAAAATTCAATTTAGTTCAAATTAGACAAAAAATTGACAATTTTAGCGTAAAAAGGCAAAAAAAATTCACGGTTTGCGCACGTTTTCTTACAAAATTAGGTTAAATTAGACCAATTGTTGACAATTTTAGCATAAAGCAGCTAAATTTTTCACGCAAGCATGCATTTCATACCAAATAAGTTAGTATTAGATCAAATTTGACAATTTAACTGTAAAATGGCACAAAAAATGCGCGTGCCTTTTGCCTGCCCCCCCCCCCCCCACTTATGTAAGGCATACGGGGACGTGCCGCTCCAGTGGGTCGTTTTTTCATGAGACATCCTTAGCCATGGGTAGGCTTTTCAACTGAAAAATCCTTAGACATGGGTTCTGTTTGTCTATTTTTGCGAAAATTTGCAAAAATTAGGGCTATTTTCGCGAACATTTGGTCTAAAATGAAGCAAAACCCCTAAAAAAGGGTACCGATTTTTCCAAAATCACCCTTACAAATGGGTAGGGGTTTTGAATCTCCAGCGGCACACCCCCGACCAAACCAAATCCGAGTACCCCCCAGGCCCCCCCCCAAAAAAAATAAATAAATTATGAGGCTGGTGCTGCCACTGTTAGTGGAGCTGGTCCCCTATTATTGGTCCCATTTTTCTCTGATAGTTTTATTCCCAAAACCACATCTATAAGAGTTACATTTGGCCATGATTGCCTCGCAAGATCAAGTCCTAATTCAATTACAACTCCGCAAATGTGAAATATTTGGAACAATATGACAGCTAGGACAATATTAACTTATATGCCACTGTGTAAATTATAAAAACAATAATGGCAATTCACAATAGTGTAGCTACTCACCTGTGAAAAGAAACTTACAGCTGTGTGAATATTATTAGTGATTCAATATTCCAGTTACATTTATCTCTCACAGCTGTGTTTAGGCCAACAACAAAAAAGGTTTGCTTCCAGTAGCAAGCCTTGAAAAGATAAATGCAAAATGTTGTGGGATTTTTTTGCTTCTTCTTTTCTTGACTTGAAATTTGGATAAATACATTTAATTTCCTGCTAATTGTGAATGGGGTATCAATTAGGGTGGTGAGCGAGTCATATGAAATCGAGTCCCGCACGAAAATGTTGATTCTCAGGAACAAATATCACCATCCCGAAACCCGAGATCTATAAAACAATAATAAGCTTACTTATAAGTGATAGAAAACTTGTCAGCTAAATCACTCTGCAAATTTATAGTATAGATTCACTTGATATTGGGTTATTTAGTCAAATCTGTACATTTTATTACTCTTATGCTCATTAAAATGCGGATTTTCACTTCTGTGTTTGCCGTTTGCCATCTTGATACATGTTGGACACAATTTCGACAAAAGATGGCACCCTAACAATAGGTTTTTTGCGCAAGAATCCAGCATCAAAATTAAATGTGCGCCCTACTGGAAACAACCTTGTTTTTTTGGTTTGGCTAAATAGATAATATTGGTTGTTAGTTTCAAAATATCAATTTATTTCCTGTGTCTAGTATGGATTTTGTATTCAATCTACTTTTGCATTGCAAGCTGGTTTTAATTACGAAAATGTCAGTTATGGAATTTAGTAATTAAAATATATATATTTGCTTCAAATAAGACAAAATTAGACCTACATCACATAATATTTAAACAAAAGATTCTTCATCATTTTCAACAATACCACCACTTCATAGTCCATTATGTCATATGAAGTACTAGGATTCTATGCAAATAATCTCAAATATTGAAAAATATACAATGTATAGCTCAACTATTACCTGGCATAAGTCCAATCACAATTGTCAAAAGCGAAATTATAAGGGATGTTATTTTAATCTCTCTCACAGCTGTGTCTTATATAGTAGGCTGCTCTCTACTGAATTGATTGCATAAACTAGTAAGCTCGCACTGAATTGATTTTATATTTTTTATATATTCAAATTGAGTTCTTGTGAACTAACTTGAACTAAAAATGCAGCTGCATGTAGAAACGTGTTAAAAGGTGGCTCTATTGGCAGAGTCAAAAATTTAGATTTCCTTAAAATCAAACTTGTTTGGCCCCTTAGTCTGACGATTCTAGAACTGAACATTTTATTTCAATCCGGTGCTCGGTTGTCGAGATATGATAGGTCTAAGGGGCATAAAACCAACATCTTTGGCAATAACTTTCTTTTTCTTTTCTTTATTTTTTTCAATTCCAGTGCTAGGTAATTTCCTAATTATGTCTAATTATGTATGCATATTATATGCAACGTAAAGTTTGTGGATGGCTGAGATGACTCGGATGAGCTATGATAATGTGACTTGATACATGGGTAGTACAGTCGATGAGCTTCAAACGTAGTACACTTGAAGAGCTTCAAATGTACGTTGGCTTTTGTAGTACACTTGAAGAGCTTCAAAAGTAGTACACTTGAAGAGCTTCAAACGTATGTTGGCTTTTGTAGTACACTTGAAGAGCTTCAAAAGTAGTACACTTGAAGAGCTTCAAAAGTAGTACACTTGAAGAGCTTCAAAAGTAGTACACTTGAAGAGCTTCAAAAGTAGTACACTTGAAGAGCTTCAAATGTACGTTGGCTTTTGTAGTACACTTGAAGTTGAAGAGCTTCAAAAGTAGTACACTTGAAGAGCTTCAAATGTACGTTGGCTTTTGTAGTACACTTGAAGTTGAAGAGCTTCAAAAGTAGTACACTTGAAGAGCTTCAAATGTACGTTGGCTTTTGTAGTACACTTGAAGAGCTTCAAAAGTAGTACATTTGAAGAGCTTCAAACGTACGTTGGCTTTTGTCTAATTTCCATTTACATAATAGGCCCACTAATTAAAATGCTTAAACTTTTTTTTAGTTCATTCATTTAATTCACATCATCATAGCTCATCTCAACTATTCACAAACTTTACTTTGCATATTTTTATGCATACATAATTAGACAAAATGTGGAAACTACCTGGCAACTGGAATTGAAAAAATAAATAAAATAAAAATAAAGTTGTTGCCAGATATGTTGGTTTCATGCCCATTTGACCTAACATATCTCGGCAACCGAATGTCTGATTGAAATAAAATGTTCAGTGCCAGAATCGTCAGACCAAGGGCGGCTACAACATTATTTGATTTTAAAAAAAAATCTAAATTTTGATTCAGCCAATAGAGCCCCCTTAAAGGTAGATGTTCCGATTTTCAACTTGAAGTTTTCTATTCTACATGAAAGGTCATCCTTAAAAAAGTTGTGTTCCAAAGTTTTAGTTGCATAGCTCTAATGGTTCTTATTTTAGACGCACAAGATGCTGTGAACTGTACCCATTGAGTAGTACACAAACTATATCGGTGGTTACCACCATTCGCGGTAATTCGACGTTATTTCATCAATTTCTCCGTAATTATACCGATTTAGGCCGTCAAATTTCAGTATGATGATGAGAAAAATACGAGCTTTTCATATGATATGAAAATCTCCGTATGTTTGAAATAATTCTGTGTTACGAAAATGTGATCGGGTCATCTACCTTTAAGGCAAAATGTTGATCTACAGAATGTTTGAGGTGAACATGGTATGGTGTCTTTATAAATTGCAAATGAGTAATTAAATTCCTTACAAACTGGTGGTGTGATCTGGGTCTTCCACGCAGCTTACACATATAACAACACACCTCTCTGTGATTGTTACTCCTTTGCTGAAAATCGTTATTTGTGGCTTAGTATCTGTAAGGTCACGAGCTGTCAGTCATGACAGGACCGAACCAACCAACCAATCAATATCAATGTCTCTCACGGTGAAATAATTAACATGAAAATAACTTTTTAATTTTTTTTAATTCTATTCTATTAGTTGCAGAAAGGCATAAACTTCCAATAATCTCTGACGAAGTGTACGCTGGCATGGTATTTCCAGGTGAAACCTATCATTCGTTGGCGTCCATAACAACACAAGTACCGGTGTTGACGTGTGGTGGCCTAGCAAAAAGGTAAGCCATAAAGAAATGATCGGTTTAGATGAATGTCCTCAATCAGCTGAAGTAAACAAGAGTGCAGTCCGACCTCGGTTATCCGGACATAATGGGACCAAGCAATGCCCGGATGAGTGCAAAATCTGGATAAGCGAATTGAATGTAATTCTGCATTGACTGTCCTGAAGTGCTCAAAATGGGGACAGAAAATCAACACTTTTCAATAAAAGGGGTACTTTTTTACAAACCTGGCAATATTTAGGGGTTCAAACTAGGGAGAAAAACATGCAAAAACCTAATTTTATGGTACATTTTGGCTTCAGAGGAAATGTGGGTTTGGTTGGTGGCTGAAAAATGTTTGGTCGTGCATGCTCACAGCAAGTGTAAATAGATTGATCGTCTAAGGCCAAACAAAGAACAAGCTAGGTATGTCTCAGAAACATTTGGCAAAAATGCTAAGTGGTGTGCTATTTTTTTTTTTTTTTAGGAAATAGGCTGAGGTATGCATTTTTTTTACAGCTTACAGAGACCTTTTTGTAAAAAATTATTATTATTATGATTATTATTTTATTTTTTTAAATTAAAAAAAATAAAATTATTTTTTATTTTTTAGGCCTCAGCGCGTAGACCTATGGGCCGTAGCTCATTTCACATACCCATGTGGGCGGGCTTCTGAGACAGACAATCTTCTTTGTTTGGCCTAAATGATTCAAGATGTGATTGCTTTACTCTCTGTTTCGACTCCAGTATTCTTTGTCTTAAACCAGATTTAGACGAGTTCAGTTTGCAAACCAATTGATATTATGCCAATTGAAATCACATGTTGACATTTAGATGTCCTTGCCTTCTGTACTGTAGTCTGATTTTCTATTTCATACATGTATATTATTTAATCACTCTTTGTGTAACAAAAATATCAAAAACATACAGAAATACAGAAAACCCACGTCATTCCAACACATGCAGGGGGTAGATTATGATAAATCATAAAAAACACATCTTAAAATGTTTATAGTTGTGTTAATACCATCTAATTAACAAAGTTCAATGATAGGAATTGATTCCAATAAAGATTTGCATGAATTACTTATTTGGAGCTCAAAGTCTCCCCCTCCCTGGTTGGCAGCAAGAAAGATGTAAAATGGGCCTAATTTTGGTCCAAGTGCGGGGTATTGCTCTAAATAATAATAATAATATTAATAAATTACATTTGTGAAGGGCATAATACAAAAGTTTCGATGCGCTGTACAATACAACAATTAAAAAGCACACACAATATACAAATATGCCCATAGGATTAAAAAGTACATGAAGATAAAACTAAAACAGAGCATACATTTTAAAGCAAACACATATCAGCCTCCCAGGTTGATTGATTTTTTTTAGTATGTTCTTCATCATTATCATGTTTTCATCATTGTATGTGTATTACTTAAAGGTAGATGTTCCGATTTTCAACTTGAAGTTTTCTATTCTACATGAAAGGTCATCCTTAAAAAAGTCGTGTTCCAAAGTTTGAGTTGCATAGCTCTAATGGTTCTTATTTTAGACGCACAAGATGCTGTGAACTGTACCCATTGAGTAGTACACAAACTATATCGGTGGTTACCACCATTCGCGGTAATTCAACGTTATTTCATCGATTTCTCCGTAATTATACTGATTTAGGCCGTCAAATGTCAGTATGATGATGAGAAAAATACGAGCTTTCATATGATATGAAAATCTCCGTATGTTTGAAATAATTCTGTGTTACGAAAATGTGATCGGGTCATCTACCTTTAACCCTACATTGTCATAACATGGGGGTGCACATCTTAATTGTTAAAGGACGACCAAGTCTTAGAAAGTATGATCAGAACCATTGGGATTACAGTGTTTTGGATTAAACAAAAATATGTAAATCATATTTAACTCACCCACTCATATCATTTTTCTCTCCATTTCTCGGATGGCATCATCATTCATTACACGTGGCATTCTAGGTTTCTGGTACCCGGTTGGCGAGTAGGATGGATACTGATTCACGACAGACATGATGCATTTGAGGAGGTGAGAACCGGATTAAGCTAGATTAAACTGGATTTAAACTGGATTAAACTAGTTGACCATGGATTGCAGTCTCTTCAATGACTCTGATGGTCTCTTTAGCAGAAACTGTCCATTTGCGTAACTGTAGTGATTTGATAACTAACAGCATTTCTTTGACTTACTTATTTTTTATATTTATTTCAAGATAGCGGTAGAGATTGAAGTGGCTTTGGATTGGTGTAGGTGTTTATGTTTCTTTAGTTGTTGTATCAGAAAACCTGCGAGGAAACCACTCCTAAACATGTTAACAGGTGGTGTTTTTTGTTGTAGTGTTGTAGTTTTTTTGTGGTCATTTTATGTCATTTGTAAAGGAATTAATTAAATGTGTTTACATCATCTAAATCCCACATTTATTTATCATTTCCCGAATCAATCATGCGAAACCACTTCATGAAGAAATGGCATAGCAGAATTGGCTTAGGAATAGGAACTCGGCTTTGATCAACATTGATGCATTCTTTAGGGTGTACATTACTAAATAGTGGGCCCATAGGAATATATACTAAAGTGATGATATAAAACCTGATTTTTGATCACTAAATAGTGAAATGGTACTTTTTGGATCAAGACCTTTTGTCTCAAAATATAAAGTAGGGTTGCCTGATTGAATTTCCAAACGCCTGTGCTGATGGAGCTTGGAATAGCCACAGTAATCGCTATGTTTCCAGTAAAAAGTGCACATTGTATAGATTAAAAAAATTACTCAGTGCATGAAGGTAATGTCCAATATATCACAATAGTTAAAAAAAATCCCAGCCATTTACACAATTCGTTATACTCTATTATCTCTTTAAATAGGAGCTCTGTCATGCATATTTTGGATTTTATTTGAAAACACTTTTAAAGGATTCCTAATAGTCTATGTAAGTGCAGTGCACTCTGTACTGATGACGTGAGAAGTTACAATAGCCTTGATACGATCCCTCCTTCAAAAGTACATTGTACATGCTTTATTGCATGCATGGTGTCCGTCTCAAGCATTGATGGCACACAAGTCATATAATCAAATCAACTCACCCTGAACTTGTCTCATGTAGGCGCCTGCTCATCACCAGACAATTCATTTCCTTAAACATTAATGATATTACAACAACACCAGTCACACTTGTAGTAGAATGTTGGCAGCCTTCTAACTGTCATATGGCTGATTGGGATAGCAGCAGAGGCCAACAATTGACTAAACTGGTTCAGATTATGGTTAGGAAAAAAAAAAATTGTTATGTTGTCCTCGACCGCCTGCTCCAGATTTGATTTTTTTTTTTTCACATTTTTTTTTTTCCACATTTTTTTCAGATTTTCTTTTCCACACTTTTGTTTTAACAGTTTAAATGGCATTGAATATTAAATTAAGTGTTTATAACATATATGTGCGACTCTCAGAGTGATTTCAACTTCTAGCTTCCGCTGGTAAAATAAAAAAATAAAAAATAAAAAAAAAAATCCGCCCGCCCGCCCCTCCTCTGAAAGCTGTGGAGGACAACATAACATTTTTTTTTTTGCCTTAGTGGTGGCGGAAGCATGAGAATTTAGGAGGGACGAGGACAATTTAGGGGAGGGATGGGGACATATTTAAAACACATGTTCTATGGGGTACTTGGCAAATTTTAGTGTGGGGGGGGGGGGGGGGGTACGCAGAGTGGGTCGTGAAATTTAGTTTCATCTCAACATGACCATCTGTTCCCATAAATTTCAATCTTTGCTATTTGAAAAGGCTTTGATTGTAAAAGCCCCCTCTGAACACCTGGTAAACGCTGTTCTCCAACCACTGGAAGGAGGTTCTACGGAATAAACCGTATACTTCATGAAAGCTTCGATAGTTTAAAAACAAAATCTAATTAATCTCATTAGACCCCATCATGGTAACAGATATCTTAAACACAATGTAATGGATAAAACTGAATGCATATAAATATATATACAAGAACTTAAAAATTAAGTTATTTACTAAATTAGTTTTGTAAGTATACGGTCTATTCCGTAGCATACTTCTGGCAGTTGGAAAACAGTGCTTACCCTGAACAGCCTCCCACACCCCTACTTCCGCTGCCTAGGTTAGCCATTGAACAATCGGACCAATAGGTCAAATGAACAAGTTGCCTTCTTAAGATTTCTGGGGCAGTAAACCATTTGAAAGCCATGTACTCAACATTTTTAATTTATCCTCTTTAGTGTTTACAATTTTGGTTTCTTTGCCCTCAAATTATGTAGAATAAACCAACTATTTTTAAATTCATTTTCAACACCAGAGATATTACCCAGATTTCTTACAGTGGACATACTATTTTGAGGGGAAAAACTGTCCATTTTGCAGCTAGCACTATCATGCATTTTGTATCCCTTTATTATTTTCAGGTGAGGAAAGGCTTGTTCAAATTATCAACTCGGATATTAGGACCATGCACCGTGATACAATCTGCTATGGAGGATTTAATGAAGAACACACCACAATCATTTTATGATAATGCAATGGAGACATTTAAGGTTAGTGTGGACAGAGTTTCCTTCTCTCAACCGAGCCGAGCATGGGTTACTTTGGGTTGGTGTTTGGGTTAGGCTTAAAGGGGCATTGAGAGATTGCCAATAAAAATGAAATTTGGAAACAATGAACTGTTTCAATAGATGAGGTATGTAGGAACTTTAAAATGTAATCATTTATGGGAAAATGGTTGAATGATGGGGCTAGATTGAAATTCGGTTGAAGCAATTTATTTGGTGAGTGGTGGTGATAATTTCGATGTGTTAACATTTATCACGATTCTTTCTGTTTTTGTTTTACAGACTAATGCAGATCTGAGTTATAAAACACTTTCTGAAATCCCAGGCTTAAATCCTATCATGCCAAGTGGTGCAATGTATATGATGGTAAGTTAAGTCTATATATGCTGTACACAATTTTGTTCGCTTATTTAAATCCTAAACCTAAACCCTAACCCTATACCTTAACTTGTGTTCCAATCAAAGGCTTAGGCAGCCAGCCACGTAGGGAGTGTTTTACACACCGAAATATCATGAGCCTGCTTCGATAATTGCCTTACTCATTTTTTCTAGTTCTTAGAAAACAACAAAAGTATGAAAAGTGAGTTCTAAGCAATTATCGAAGCAGGCTGACGATATGTTGAATAGCAACATGAATAGTGCAGGTGAATTCCAACAGGAGCAGTAACTGTTGGATAGAATTAGGTTGGGGATATACCTTTAAGTGAAATGTGGCTTGTTATATGCCTAATACGAGTTAATATGACCCATTTTAAACAATTTTCATCATTAGTACAATCTGCCTAACTCACAATGCTGACTTAGGCAGAATTGCAATTGTGCATTTATCAACACTTTTGATTGGTCAATGACTTAGGTATTATAACAGCATGTGCATAATGTAATGAAGTCATGATGTATGCAAAAAACTTAATTTCGCTGAAAAGTGAGTAAGGCAATTATCGAAGCAGGCTGACGATATGTAAATACACACTCAGTTTTTGTCCACATGGCCTATACTTTGTACGCAAATCCTTAAATTTACACACCCAGTTTTTGAATTTACACACAATTACACAACCACACTTGCAAATCCTGCCTAAGACCTTGGTTCCAATCCCTCGCTAGGTTACACAAAATAATAATAGCCCACTGTATACTATGGGAATGAACTTATGATATGTAGAGCTTTTCTCCTTGCATTTAATCAGTTGGTACATAATGGGACCAGTATTATTGAAAGGTCTACTTTAAATTGACTTTATATGAAATAAATCCCTTATTATATGATCATGCATTGGAAGGTTACATATTAAAATGATGTATATTTTCGTAATGGTATTGAAACGTTTGACAAGTAACGCTTGTACGGTAAGGCAATGAAAAAAAACCCCTTGTCTACGGGCAAACGGACCTCTCAAAGAGGGGTTGGTCGGTTTTCAATATAAAAAAAAATTCACAATATTTCAAAAATTTCAAAAAAATTTCTACAATTTGCAAAATACACTGCCGACCAGAAGTATAAACCCACCCTGTGTGTGCATGTTTACAGAGAAGTTGCCAGGGACCTATTCACATGCATGTACACCTAGCACATAAGTCCCTGCTCAGGTGCTTTGAGGTTGACTAATTCAAAATATATAATCGGTACCAAAAATCTGAGATATACATTAAATGAGCAAATTTCTTCTCCGCAGTTTGATACCTCATTCAACAAAATCGAATGGATACTTTTAAAGTTATGTCGATTTCAATGACCGCGCATGCAACAGAAAAGTGGCACTAGGTATAGGAATCATTGATTTGTGTGTGATAACTGTGTGCTATCTGAACGTGACAGATGAATGGGTCTGAGCAGGGACTTTATGTGCTAGGTGTATTTTACTTGCGCATCGTCTGTGTATTGCATGCACCATTGTGGGCATTTTTATTTATTTAATATGTCTTTATAAACATTTATTTATGGAAATAGAAATATGAGTCTTTCTTTGTATTAATTAGGTTAGTCCTGAATACATAAATGAGGGGAATTTTCAATTGAAATACTACGTGTAAAATCGGACTTGCACTATAAAATGTTGATTTTTGAGAAACTGAAACATCATTTAACTAAGGAAATATAAATTTTCTGATAGGAATACATAGCAGTACATGTTAGAGTAGTAAAATATCCAGCTCAAGGAACATACGATCAGAAATCAGGGGATTTAGTGGCGACCGGTAGGTGCGTTTATACTTCTGGTCGGCAGTGTAATTGCATAAACTTAACAACAACAAAAGGAATAATTTGCATTAAAAATGGGTCGATCGGGCCAGTAGAACTGGGTTTTTTCATCGCCTTACGTTAAAAATTGTATCATTCCCCGGGGTGGGGGTATTTGCATATCTAAAGTACTGGGATTTACTGTGGATTCTCCGTCACCTAAGGGGGATAACTGAAATGTTCAATTCAGATAAGTTATGAAAGGTAATTACCGAGCTATTGATCTGTTGCAAGTTCATGTAGAAGAAGTAAATAAACAATCAGACCAAATACAAGACCTTAGTTCAAGCGTGTGCAACCTGCGGCCCGCCAGCCTCTAATCTGCGGCCTGCGAAGCAATCCTAAAATTCCCATTGATGCGGCCCATTTTAACTGGAACTCCCTAAGTTACATAAATGGCAGATTAATTTAGTGGTGTGCTCCCTTATAGCATTAAGTAAATATAAACTCCAGGCGTGATTGCGTGTTAAAATCCCTGGTTAAAATGGCGCTTGCAGTGAGTAAAAAGAGGAAATTACACGAAGAGAAGCGGGTATTCAATTGGGTATTCAATGAGCATTTTTCTTCCTTAGCTTTCCCTCCCCCTATTACCCCTCCGGACGGGTTTTGAAATGTTTGACAATCACTGCAGCCCGTGAATGGATCTCAAAATCACAGTGTGGCCCGGGTAGTAGAAAAGGTTGCACATGCTTGCCTTAATTATGACTCTAAAAAAGAAACATACCAAATATCAAATTGTAGAATTTGTAGATTTTTGTAATTTAGATCCCAGTTCCTTACATGTCAATTTACAAAATAATATGATTCTGTTTATCATTTACAGATTGCTATTGATGTGTGCAAATTTGAAAAAGGTTTCACCAATGACTTGGAATTTGTACAAAGGTTGATGGCAGAAGAATCTGTGTTCTGCCTACCGGGAGAGGTGAGTACCCATTGGCAAAGTTCTATGACCCTGTATAATATCAATGTATTTATGACTTGACCTGTTGGTTTCTGGGTATGATGTGATCTGTCACATCAGAGGATGACAGCAAAACCTTGTTTTGAGATGGAGTCCTCTTTTCAAATAAATAATAGAATGGTCTTTGAAAGAGTCATTGTAGGTGGAAAAGTTAGTTAAAGGCCACCTTTCTGACCAGGAACTATGTCAACATGAGAAATTAATAAACAAGCCACATTCTTGTGTGGCTCGAAATTGTTAAGTAGATTTGTCAAACCCACGCATGTTCAATACTTTAAGCATGAACAAAATCATGTAACTTCAAAGTTCTATTGTGCATTTTCAATATTAGCCTAATTGATTGACCTTGTAATGTCGGGTATGAGTTAACCCTTTGAACCCTGAATTATTTGTAATGGTCGGTTTCCCCATTCTGAGTTATTTGCATAACATGTGCTGAATACTAGTAAATACTGTCATATCTGTCAACCTCTGGCTAATCATTTTCTATAGTGGCATACTGCCCTCTTTGTTGTAACAAAAACAGACAGTCACAATCGATAGAAACATCACTTTCACATAATGACCGTAATCGGATACATCCCTCTCTGTCTGAGAATCATCTGCGCAAGATCTCGTTGCATATTCAGCCTTTTCCTTGCCATTTTTGAAAGTTTTCTTCAGCAAAATGTCATCAACACACAGCAATACTAAGGTCTTTCGCATCGGGTGAACATGAAAGGAGTCATATGACCACTCTAAGTCATATGATCAAGGTGTCATCCGTTCTATGCCGGTTAACCAGCTTTTCTGGTTATTTTACCTTCTCTGTGTGTGGCTGGAAAACCGGCATTTGGAGTTTAAATGGTTAATGTATTTTCCAGATATAACTACTACAGCTCTTTTTAGAATTTACAATTCCCCTCATTGAGAAACTACATCTCCAATAAATACTGAAGCTTGATCCACATATAAATGAACGATCAACAAATCCTATGTTCACAATCCTATTGCTCATATGGTCAAGCAATAATCATACTTTCTGCTTACTTCTTTATCCTCCTTCAGTGCTTTGATTGTCCTGGTTACGCCCGAATCGTCTTGGCGCTCCCTCCAGAAAAAATGGCCATCGCTTGCCAGAGGATCAAAGAATTCTGTGCAAGGCATCACAGTGAAACCAATGGTATCTCCCATTGAGTGACATAATGGTAGGGTGTATATGGGTGTATATAGCATAGAGTCTTGTATATATTTATGCAGATGAGCGTTGCATATATATTGTAAAAGAGTGTGTCATATTTTATGCAAATGAGTATTGCATATAATTATGTTTTATGATTATACCCAATACAGCTGGGTATGTTATTTCTGGGTACTGTAAAACCACTTTAATTTCGAGAGGGATTTAATTTCACGAATTTTGTGAGGGATGTAGATTCGCGAAACTAACAATTTTGCATTGAAAGTATCAGTAAAATTTTCAGATTCACGAAATTAAATGCCCGCTAAAATCATATCGTTTTACAGTATTTGAAGAACAGAAATAATTTAAAGAGTAGGGTAAAGTCGCCAGTTTTCAGTCAACGCCTATTTTCGGTCACTTCGCCCAAATCGTGTAATGAAAATGACCTCGTCGTTTATAAACTGACGCCTAGAAAACCACCGCATAGTTAATGCCCGGTATTGCTTTAAAATGGTGACAACCGATGCAATTACACGATTTTGGCGAAAGTGACCGAAATTAGGCGCTGACCGAAAACTGGCGACTTTACCCTACAGGTTATTTTTGCAGGATCATGTGGTTGTTGTTGGCCATTGAAAATTATGACATTTTACAATGAAAGATTCTGATATATTCATACACTCTTAATAATAAAACACCAATCAGAAAGTAGGATATCTGAAGTTATTATAGAAGACTACACCAATACATTAGGGCATATCAGTTGTGACAGTGTCTTATATTTGTATACTTTGTTCATCTACTGTGCAGTGACTTCTGAGCATATTCCTGTGATCGATGCAGCATTTCGAAGTGAGTGCAGGATTTGTCTTTGATTGTGTTGGTACCCAGGGGGTACTCTGATAATTTTTTGGTAGAGATGTGCCGCCAGCAAAATGAAAATTGACCTAAACATTTACCAATTTTCAGGGGAAAATAGACCCATATGTTTACTTTACCAGAGACCCATACTTTTCCTATAAATTTGACAGATTTTGCTCAAATTTCTGTGAAAAAAAAGCAAAATTTTGACCTATGAAAAGGCTATGAAAAGGGGTCATTCATTTACCAGATGGGTGAAAATGGGACCCTATTTGGCGCCACATCCCCCGTAACCTCACATCCACTAGGTAACCCCCTCCCTGTGTCGAACCGTGTGTGCAATAATAGGAATACACTCTGAAGTCACTATACAGAGTTCACATATCAAAATATAGAGGTTTACATCACACCAAGAACTCCGTGTTAAATCAGAACTCCGACCAAACTCACTCCTGCTATATGGATTTCTGGGTTCACATAGCATAGGCTCAAATACTGTAAAAGTAGAAATATGCGCGCTACATTTATTTTCGCGCTAAAATAAGCAAGCGCGAAAAATAAAAATGCGCAAATATATTCATTTTGAATGTAGGTCCATGTAAGGAAGCTCAAAATCGCAAAAATAAAAATAAGCAAAATTGTTCAAAATTTGCAAAGGGTGAAAAATTACACACACAATAATTTCCACTTTTACAGTAATTTGAGGTATGTCCAATGGATTATTATATGGCAGTTATAGTCATATCCATATATGGTGTGATCAAGTATTGTTGTTAAGCACCCTAAAATGTGAAGAGAGAGAGAGAGAGAGAGAGAGAGATGATGTTAAATATTAGTTAAGCATTCTTGCATTTAATGCATACAGAGTTTTTAAACTAAAGGCCAATGGTTTTTGATAGTTATAGTTATTATATAGTGATAGAAACATGCTATGAAATGGCTAGCCAACAGTTTGATGTATGAGACTTTCAATATATATGAGGGACATTTAATAAGTTCTACCTCCTACCTCTTAACCTAGCTATTATATAAGCCAGACTTATGATATATTACACAATTGTAGCTTGGAATCTCAGCTACAAATTCATAGCAAATTGGTCTGACAAACATCCATTTAGTGTGACGGAAACGGATGAAAAACAGCATATCTCCTAATTGCTGAAATTTGTAAACTTCTAGTTTTGACCGCATCATAACAAAAGTGAAACAGATATCAATTATCATTTACTATAAATGTGTAGCTACGATTTAGAGCGACAATCATGAGAAATGTCATGAGGCTGACATTCTTATTAGGCCCCTTGCAATTAAATGTGAGTTTACTGTTGCGTTTTTGAAAACCAGGACGAGGTGACTATTTAATATTAATATTGTAATATTTTGGGGTGAAGTCACCTGATTTAATATTGTCGGCGTTGTTAACTATTATCCAAGGTACGAATACAATTCAAATGCTGTTAATTATGTCCTACCACCACCTACTGCCTTGGCTTTGCATTTTGTTTCTTTTATAAAGTAGTCTGCTCATATTTGCATCCCTATTTTGAATATTTAAATGAGATATATACGTGTTGAATATATGTGCATCATACATGCTTGCTGTATGAAATAGTTGGTTTTACCATGTGACGTATCATTTCAAAAGTTACCTTGTGGTTCCCTTTTCACAGTTTAATTTTGAGCCTCTCTAAATGTATGAAAAGTGACATCTTGTTTTATCAAAGACAAGTTCTAAACGCCAGGCATGGACCATTTGCCGTTGATGATCGCTTTGCTAGTAGTAGCCTAGTGCTCTAAACCGGGTACAAATTTGTTCCATTTAACACACTACAGAGTAAATATATCGAATATGCTTCAAATGCACACATTTCAATACAAAGCGACAATTGCAAGTTTCGTGCAGAGTTTTTTACTTCACAGAAATGTTTTTCCAACCCGGAAGTATTGAAATGCGGCTCATCGGCTAATTTTATCGCCGGAAAAGTGTTAAAAAGCTTATGAAAAAGCTTTAAACAATGAAATAATTAAATATTTTTGAAATATTACATATATCACGCGGGTGACTTTTGGACGCGCGCGGGCAACAGTAAACTCACATTTAATTGCAAGGGGCCTTAGGGGTGCTATGAGTGAGGAGGTAGAACTTATTGAATGACCCTCATAGTTTAGATGATATTTAAGAATGGTGATAGCGATCCTATATGCCAACATTAATTGTCTCGATCCTCACATTTTACCCCCAAATGTGTTGAACTTGATGCAATCAATGCTTCTGTTCTTTCAAGTTGACTACCTAAGGCCAAAAAAAAAGAAGTTTGGTTGGTTGGTTGCCCTTCAGAGAGAAAATTTTTGTGGGCCGGTCGGTCGGTCGGTAGGTAGGTTTTTTCCCCTCCTATACCGGGCTTCGACAAAAAGTGCAATTTATACATGGAATGTATAAACGCAATATTTTTGACTTACGTTTGATAAATTGGACTTCAAAACATTTCATAGAATATATTTCTACATCTTTGGGACAAAATTTGTCCAAAATTATGAAATTTTTGGAGTTAAAAAATATTTGAAAAAAGAAATGCGACCCGTTTTTTCGTGTTTTTTCAGTCGGTCGCGGAGGGCAACCAAACATTTTTTTTGGCCTAATGCTCTATAACATCCTTACTTGCTGTATTGCCTTTCGAAGTGCCAATCTGTACTTAATTCAGTAGTATTAGGCAGCACCTGTTCTCTTATGATGTTTAAAGCGTGTATATTTATCTAATTGTTATTTAATATATCCTGCAGCTGTGTGTTTGCGAATTATGAATCTGGTTGGCACCATGTGTTGAAGCCAATTCAATATGTGACCAGTCATATCAAAGTGAGCTTTTGTCGTTCAAAATGGAAATTGTGATTTTATTTTCATGCAAAAGCATATTTTGTAACCTTTAAAATGACACCTCGCTTGAGGCATTTGGACAATGCCATTCGGACTGTATGTGAAAAATTGAGTGGAAATTCATTTCTATTTGTTTGTTTATTCATATTTTACTTCCTCAATTCCTTTAATTTCATAATTTTCATAATGGCAACAAAAGCCCCTTTCTGATGCGACTAGCTACATGCACTCATGCCAAAACAGGACTAATTCCAGTTTTGACATATACTTTTTTTACATTTGACTAGTTATACATACTGTTTATAGCTTCAAATTGAGATCACAAAAGGCCTCTTTATTGTAGTTGAGATATGTACCTATCAATACGCGATCAAACGGAATGAGTCGGATGTCGGGAAATATTGATTTTGAGTTAAAGGTAAAGAGAAGCGACAAATTCTGATGTTTTACTTTGTTTTCTCAGTTAGTAAATTGTTTGTAACTTAAAACTCAAAGTTCAATTTTAGTGGGGTTTTGACCATACTGTAGCATTTTAACCTGCTTCCACATGATAGTTAAATATCAAAATTCAAAACTGCCAACATGTGACTCATTTCGCTTGATCATGTCACATTATAAGAAAATATAATGGCAAGAGTCAAAGAAGATTTCTTGAGCAAACCCAGCATGCTTCACTTTCACCACATGACCACTGCTTTCTGTCACCGGTGTATACTGGATCCCATTAACATTTATACATTGCAAAGAAAGGCTTACAATTTTGTTAAACGAGGGTCTTTAAGAAAATCCTGCTGTAAGTAGTACAGTACAATTGATATTACTTCAATTCAATCCTCTCTTGTTTTTCTTAAAGACCCTTGATTTTTTGAATAAATATTTTAGTTGGGATTCAACTTTTTTTTTAATACCTAGAGCTAAATTTGCCTAAATGTACCTTGTATTAGAAGGTGGAAAGTCAAGACGACCTCCAGCTGTTAATTACTTTAACACATGTTTGGCTGTTTGGTTGGGAGAAAATCCCTGTTGCCAGAGTGTTGCTAAGCATGCTGGACTGCACAAGAAATCTCTTTTGAGCAAGAGTATGTTTTGAAGGTCATGGGTTGAAACGCCTAAATACCAGAGTATTGTATTGTAGGTGAAGAGGGGTTTCTGAGTAGCAAATATGTGACGCGATCAAAAGGAATGAGTCTGATGCCGACCCTGGTCGAAAATGAGTTTTTAATACCTAGAGCTTTCAGAAACTGAAAACCCCATGTCGATGCGACGTTTTGTTCCAAAGTATGTCAAATTGTATACAGGAATTTCCATCAAAACTTATGTAAGCCGCCATTTTGAATTGGCCATATCTCAATTTGGGATTCCCCGACATCCGACTCATTCCTCTTGATCGCGTCACATATTGATGTTCAAAGTGCATATACATGAGGTTGCAATATTTTAAAAGACTATCAATTTATGGGTCTTGCGCGACCGGATTTATTTATAAATAAATGTAGATTTGCTGGATAGGATGTTTATTAAGAAAAATAAGATGTTAATAATGCTACATGTATATTTAGCACCTTTTCAAATGCAAATTTCAACTGTCGATGCAATTTGACATACATACATGTTGCCTAGGCGATGGGAAAAATCCTGTTTTACATCTTTTCGAAGAAAGAGATAAACAGATTTTAAGCGATTGAAATAATTTCAAATTTCGAATTTCAACCAAATTCAAAATAAAATTCTAGGTTGGTTAGGCACGTACGTAGAACATTTTTTTCCCTTTCTGTTTTATTTGTTGCTTCGACGCCTTACAACCACATGTAACTTGTCTTGAGATTTTATTTTATTTTGAGAGCTATGATCATTATTTTGACATGATCACATGAGTCATCTTTATCACATGTACCGTCTGTGTATTATATCATTTGTGAAAGTAAGATTGATTGGAAGTTTGATTTGCAGTGTGATTGGTATATGGTATAAACATATTTTGTTGGTTATTTATTTAAAGTTATTGGATTATTAATATGATTAACTTTGAGGCTATTAACCAGGATCAAAATATGTGTTTTCACTGCAAGGACTAATTTTCATAGTTTTTAACAAAAATAGTCCTAGGCTCATTCATATGTGACCTGGGCACCACAAAATGAGAGTTAAGGCGCAAAAAATAAAAATGATTTTTTCAAATTTTCAGAAAGTAGATATCCTCAGGTTTAAAATGACAATTAAGATGTTATAATAGGCCATTCTAAAGTGAAATTATGATCAATTGAAGTTAATCATCGCTGAATTATTGAATTGGAGAAAAAGGCCTTCAAAGGCAGTGAAGCTTATCGTGTCAAACTTAATCAAAATATTGTTTATGCCAAAGACCTCTTATTGAATGGCCTGTCATTGGTTCATTTGGGAATTTACAGGGTTCAAATTACTATTAATGGCTCCAGAAAGCCCTGACCTTTAAGACCATAACAAATTTGCCATAGGGGATACTATTTTAACCTGTGGAAATGACGATGTAAACAAGGTAATTTCAAGACATATTTCCTCTCTTTGCGTTCATTTCTTGAGATATAAGAAAATAAAACCCTCTCTAAAATTACTTAAAAAATATATTTAGACCCAAAATATTTTCTTAATATTTTGGAATGTGATACATAAATTGTTTTTCTTTCCGAAAATGAAAATATCTCATTTTCGACCTCCCCTTGTCAAATCGACTATTTCAGGCCATAACTTAAAATCAGCCCCAGCGACTTTACGCTCATTTTGTCGTGCCAGGTCACACATGTGCTTTTTTTTTGCCATAGCCAACAATTTTTGCCACAATGGTGTATTTGGTGAATCATGGGGAGGGGCGATTAATCTGGTGGAGCTTCAACAAGTTGGTTACTAAAATGTGGAACATCAGTAAATCTAGTTGAGAAAACCTGCTTTATAATATTGACAATTGACCTAATGTGTGTATTCTCTCTCTATTCTATATTAAAAATGTATTGAATCATTCATGAAAAATATACCCCTGATTATTCGCAGGGTTATGAAAATAAGGTTTGTTGTCTGAAATAATGTACATTCATATTTTAACCATACCACTGTACTTATTTATTTAACATTACTTTGTGCTAATCATTCCCCCCCCCCCCAAAAAAAAAAATTACTCTGAATGTGCAGTGACCATATTTTATTGATTATCATGTACAATAGCATTAATGTATGTTGGTATTTATGATTGTATGTATTTGCAAGATATTTTTGCTGAGTATTAATGAGTTTTTGAGGTATAATGGTTCATTTGACTGACCCGGAAATAAAACTAATTTTCAAGGAACACTTGCTGTCTTTTTCCAGACCTGTCTGTTGTAAATGATACTGTAAAAACTGAGCTGTTTTACATATCAACATGAAGTGCGAATATACAAATGCTTTTTGAAACAAACAGATTTGCTACCTGGTTTGTGAATTAAAGGTATATTATGTGATCTTTTCCAGGGGATGCCCTCAATCCTCGAGAGGAAAAATAGAAACATATTTTCTTGCAGATTTACATTTCTGATCATAAATCGTACATACATTCCAAGTTACAGGGCGATACGATTCTTAATTACTTCAAAATCATGGTTTTAGAGTGAAAATTAACTGTCCGGTTAATGGACAGTTTATTTTTTTACTCTAAATTCACTCTAAAACCATGATTTTGAGGTAATTAATCGTATCGCTCTGTAACTTGGAATATATTCATTATTTATGATCAGAAATGTAAATCTGCAAAAAAATCTGCTTCCAACTTTTTTTCAAGGATTAAGGACGTACCCTGGAAAAGATCACATGATATACCTTTAAGTAACGCCCCCAAAACTATTCTCAAATGTTGACAACAGATGATAATTCTGTACAAACATGAAAAATTTGCTTTTTTTAAAAAAAAAATTAAAAATTATTTTTAGAATAAGGTATATTGCAACACCATAGTGATAAGTTACATAGCGTTGCTGTTCTGTCAAAACCTAGTATGTTTTTCTGGCCCTTTGTCATGTATGCAGTAAAACTGCCCAATGGTGATGCATATAAGTGTTGCTTTATACATGTTCAGAGGCAAGAGTACTTTGTTTTTGATAGATATGTTTTGGCCCTAACATATTTAGAGCTGACTGCCGAAAGATTATACATGGGAAGTATTACCTTAAACAAGTTGAAGGTCCAGATGGAGATGGAGGTTTTAAGTGCTGGAAAAACATGCAAGATTTTGACAGGAGCAATGATATATTTTTGATTGCCAGCCCTGTGTGGAGGAAATGGAATGTTAATTTGAGAGGATTCCCTATACAACACATCGCAAATCAAGTAGTGCAATGACGTCATTGAGACTATGACTTTAAAGTTATCGCTGATTGCTTAAATCAATTAAATAATCAGCTAATTACTTAATTATTCATAAATTATGCAAATGTTGCGTCATTTACTTAATTAATTAGCTAATTAGTAAGTCAATTGATCATTTAAATTGCAGCTACTCTCAGTTCTTTGGTGCTACATGGGGCCTTTGCTTGGGCCACTAGATGATCAATTAACTAACTAATCAGCTAATAATTTATGTATACGGTGTGCCATATATTCGTGCACCCCTTTCGGCCGAACGCATCTGACTGTAAAAAATTCTAGCATAGCGCCATCTCTTGAATACTCCGCCTGGCTGTTGAGTATTGCTATTACTTCACGGGAATAATCAATAGACGGCGCTATCATGTCACCGCTAGCAGCATAGCCTGGGGATACCCAATATCACCTATACACAAAACCATGCACCTCAGGCAGTGAAAAAAATGGCGCGTACAAAGACCAAAGAACAGTGGCCTGGTAACTCTCCAGACATGGATCCAGTGGAGAAATTGTGGGCAATTTTGAAAGAGAAAGTCTTTGCAACACCCTACTGCACTACACTACCCCAGCTGATAGCTAGAGTCAAACGTGTTTGGCAGGAACTAGACCAGAACAAGGATCTTCTTGCTTCATTGGTGGACAAGAATTGGACAGAACGAGTGTCGGAGGTGATCGAGCACCATGGGGACAATAACTTTAAATAAATAAGCAGGATAAGGTTGTTAAAGACTCTACTAACTCTAAAGACCTCAAGGAATAAACCAATACTCTGAAAAAAATGTAACTTTAATTTTAAATCATTATATGTGACTTTCTTTTTTGGGGGGTGCACGAATATATGGCACACCGTATAAATAACGCAAAATATGCATAATTATATGATTAACTTAGTATTTTTTAATTGATTTAAGCAATCGGCGGTAAACTTCAAAGTCGTAGTCTCAATGACGTCATTGCACTACCTGATTTGCGATATGTTGTATAGGGAATCCCTAACTTGAGGGCCCTATGAGGGTAATCATATCTTCCGTGGAAACACTAGTGCTGGCTCGCTAACTCTCGAGTCAGATTTGCTAAAGGCAACACTGAAACTATAGTTTAACCAGTTCCAAATTGGCGAAAAATATTTGTTTGTTATTGCTCTGCGCCCAAAAGTAATCCAAGCTTACTCTCGCGATTATGGCCACACACCTGTGGTATTGGCCGTATGCACGCATATGATGCACTGTGCTTATTGCGTTCGTGCACGCCTGTGTCCTTCTGTATTCATTCGCTGCTGTACTAAGGAGGCTTCGCCAATTTGGAACTGATCACACTATAGTGCTATTCATTACTTCAATTACATATAATCAAGAAAATGCTCAAGTGTTGTCTAATATACAGCTTGTTGATTTTATGCACTCTGATCATTATGTTGAGGTTCTCACATTAGAAAAATGTTGTATGTATATATTTATATAATATTGAATGTCTTTGAGGGCGATACAAGAATATATTGCACGAGCTATAAAAATATTGCACGAGTAGGAGAAGAGTGCACTATTTTTATAGCAAGTGCAATATATTTTTGTATGACCCGAAAATCAGACATCCAATATTATTATTATTATTTTTATTATAACAGACTCTTTTGATAAAAACTAAATAAGTCGCAGTGATATATTCTTGTATCACCCGAAAATAAGACATTCAATATTATTACTATATTATTATTTATATACCAGACTGTTTTGATAAAAACTAAATAAGTGTGTGATTACGCAGTGAATATGTGCGTGTAAAGACTCGCAGCTAATCAGCAAAAGACGTTTAATCCTCACAGCTAGTCACACCCTTTATACCGCAATCTCTCCAGACCCATTCATCCAGATACCTAGGTGGCTGGTTCAGATAGCACAGTTATGACAGTAATCACACACAAATCAATGATATCCCATACAAAACCATTTATAGTGCAACTTTGCTGTTGTTATGCGCGGTCATTGAAATCGCTGTAACTTTAAAATTATCCATTCAATTTTTTTGCATGAGGTATTAAACTTTTTTGCTCATTTAATGTATCTCAGATTTTTGGTACCGATAATCCATTTTGATTTAGCCAACATCAAAGCACCTGGTCAGGGACTTATTGTGCTAGGTATGCCACTAAAATGTGAAATTTCATGGAAACTAACTGAGGCCTCGTTGTTCCACTGAAAGAAAGAGTGAGAAAAAGTCTCACTTGTTTACAGGGTTAGTGTCCTCTTATAACTAAAAAGCTCTATGTATAATATATATATATGGGCCTCCCAAATGGTACAATAAAATTGTGTATTAATATTGTGCAAAAGTTCCCGAACCATATTTAACAAATATTGTATGGCACAAAAGATGTGCGTGTGAGTATATATGTCTTGTATGGCACAAAAGATGTGCGTGTGAGTATATATGTGCAGATGTTGCGCATGGGTACATTTTTGAGCTTGGCCTTTCAATCTCCCTGAGATTAATGTCAGTTCGGGATAATTGGTTTATTTTTTATCGAAACTGTTTGTTATAAATAAATAATAATAATATTGAATGTCTTATTTTTGAGTGATAAAAGAATATATTGCACTCATATAAAAATATATTCTTGTATCACCCTCAATGCCATTCAACGTTATATAAACATGTTGTTTTATGCTCTTTTATCCGAGTTCCAAGCTTACTATTTATATTATACACTGAGCCAAAAAAGAAACTTATAAAATTTTAACAGATCACCATAGGGGCAGTGCTCATTTCTCTTGTGTCATTGAAGCAAACAATTGGTTATTGACTGCCATTTGAAGCGATACATTGCAGTAATATTGTATCCAAATTTGGTACATTTTCATGCACAGAATATTATTTGGTGATCTGTTTAAATTGTATAAGTTTCTTTTTTTATAAGTTTCTTTTTTGGCTCATGTGTATAACCTGATAATACAGATTCTTGTTAGCAACAAACGAATGTGAAGTTTTGATAACACTACTATACCATAGTTACAGGTTTGTAAGTACTGCTATTACTGAAATGCAATAACTGTTCACAAAACAGGTTATGTTAAGGTATATTTGCAATAAAATATTTGTAGGTAGTTGCAATTACATTGAAAACCTTTTACCCAAGTGTTATTTGTGTTAATAAAAGAATTTAAAAGCACATGTCAAACTTTCTGAAGCTTGAAGAACTTATTTTTATTTTAAAGTGTGAGGTGGTTATGCAAAATTAAATTAAAAGGGTTCCCTATCAGGCTTCTCGCTACATTGCGTTTTCGCGTCTGGGGACGCAATAGTTTTGCTAAAAACGCAGTACATTTCAAACTGGACTCTTTATTGCGTCCATCTGGACGCAACAATTTCTAATCGTGTGTCAAGATAATTTTGCATGTGTAAGCTTAAAAATATTTGAAAGTCATTTATTTACTTATCTTTCTCTTTACAAACAACAAAATAAATAGAGAAGACAGTTTTTGGACATTTCAGCGCTGTAGTCCCCGTTTAACCACTCCGTATCCGAATCCGAAGTCACAATTTGCAAATTACATTTTTTCTTCTCGGACCCCATAATTCTGAGAATTAGTAGATTATGGGGTCCAGTGTACCCCATAATATTTTTACCTAACGAGAAGCCTGTTCCCTATAGATGACTATTAAACCATAATGTAAAATGTGTTTACATTTATCATGTTTATAGGCTTTTCTTGATTCTAACGCTTATATTTCGCATTATCGTCGCCATTCTGACATACCAGCACATGTGCCATTTCGGGCAAAATGTGTTAAGTTGCATTTCATAATCTACAATGAAATTCTTTATTCTCCAAAAAATTGAGATAAAAAGGGAATTATAATGAGATAATTACTGTGATATGCCATGGTTTGTACATACTACCTGCATGAAAACCTCATTTTGTGTTCTGAGATACCGGCATATCACGATATTCCGCCATAGACCACCGTGTAACTGCAATTCTGACATATAGGCATATCAGTATCACTGGCATATCACTGTAGGAAAAATAGGAAGTCATTTATTTTTGTTCTGACCATGGACTTATGTTCTGACATACCGGCATATGTCTTAACAGTCTAATTAATAATTGTAATTTGTTATTGTAACATGTTCACAACAAACATAATTATATATTTATTAATGTTCTTTGACAATGATAGTGATATTTGATGTAAATGTTCTCCAATGAGTCTTCAAACATTTTCAAACGCGATTTTCTCAAAACGTTGTTTTTCGTGATGTGCCGGTATGTCAGGAAAGCGACGATATATAACCATAACCTGAAATACGATTTCCAACTGACCAATTCCTAGCACAAACTAATTTGAAGTCGGGGTAACTTTTTGCCAAGGGTTACTAACAGGGTTGCAAGCACTTCTATTACTAAAATTTGATATATATGTCTTCAACGTTACACATTCTCAAAGTGTGTACAATTATATGCTTTCCTCCGAAGTCACAAATACATGAAATGCAAAGCAAAGGACACAGATATAAATCCGAACTTTGGGTATCTTAGGCGGTTACACTATAGTTACAGGGTTGGTATAAAGTATGATACAAAACGGGTTACCTTAAGGGGAGGGGGGGGGGGGGGGGGGACTCGAAGGAAGTTTTTGATTCGATTTTTTTGAATTTTATGAGTGCTGTTATTATTGATATTAATCAAATGCATATAAAAGTATACATTTTTGGAAAGGAAGTGGATCAGAGAATCCAAATTTGGCGTCAATTTTGAGCAAAATATGTTGATTTTTTGAGAAAATCACAAAATTCACTTTTTGACCCATTTTTTTTTGAACAAAGCAAACAAAAAATAATTTTGAGGTTAAAATGCCCAAATCGCTTGATGATGATGTAAATACTCTAACTTAGGGCCTTTTTTTAACCAAATATCTTTTGAAATGTTGACAATAAAGTGCCAAAAAAGTGGTAAAAATGGAAACTCAATTTTTTTGGCACTTTTTAGTGAAAATTTCAAAAAATATTAGATAAGGTTGAAAAGAAAAAAAATGGACCCTAAGTTAAAGGTAGATGACCCGATTGTTAGCTTTGTTAAAAAAATGTGGTCAAAATTGATGCCAAATTTGGATTCTCTGATCCATTTCCTTTCCAAAAATGTATACTTTTATATACATTTGAGTCATCTATATACTAATTTTCGGTCCCTCGCCTGATTAGATAGTTCAATAATAATTTTACACTCGCGTCCCTCTTCAACTGAAAAAGCGTTGTAATTGCGCCTCTAATAGACGAGCTAATTAGATAGTTCAATGCCAGTATTTTCCCGTTTTCAGACATGCGCAGAAAGGATCACAGATGATAATCCGAAATGTTGAATTTCTTTTACTCGAGTAGCTACTGTTCGGGCAAAAATTGTGGTTTTCGGAGTGAGTGATGACATATGGTCTTCACCCAAAATATTTTCATCAGGGATATAGCTACATTTCTGTATATGCGGTCGTTTGTTATTCTTAAAGATCGCATGAGTACAAGCATTTATACGTGACTAAACGTCCGACAAATAACATTATTTTACGACATTTTCTAAATGTAAATAAAAACTCTTACACAGATCTTAAAGTGACACTTTCGCATTAGTAACATAGATGAACGCGTAGTTTGCTAACGATAAAGAAACTGTGGCGGTACCATAACAACCGTTACGATGTTGAAGCTGCGCGGCCGCGTTTATCATGGCGCGCGCGATTCGGCGCACACGTAATGACGCATACAAAGTGTATACGCGTTTGTGGCGCAAACTGCACATTGTAACGTGGCAGGGTGAAAGCAGGCAGTCCGTACACTCTTAGAAAAAGGATGCTTCAGGCTTCAGGGGTTCTTGGCTGTCCCGTATGGAACCCTTTATAACACCTTAAAAGGTTCCAAAAAGAACCATTTTAAGGTTCAAAATGGGCAAAATATGGGCAAACATTGGTCTTTAGAACCTCTAAAGGTTCTCTACAGAACCTTTTGGGGCCTTTAAAATCAAAGAACCTTTAAACCATATATACGGGACAGCCAAGAACCCTTCTGAAGCACCCTTTTTTCTAATAGTGTACCCTAAGCCACCTCCTCCTCTCCGCACTTCCCTTACTTGATAATCTGGATATAAGGGCACATGGGGCATCTGGAAAACGGAACGTGTGGTACATTATCATGATTATTAAAGAGTGTCTGGATTATTAAGGGCATCCGTGGCATCTGGATTACGGGGTTCACTATAAAACGAGTCTCAAATTACCTGGATATACTTATGCGCAGGTGGGCCACCTGTGATAACTGGATTTTAAGGGTGTACACTCAGGTAGTATCTCGGGAGGCTTTATAGAACACAGCAAACATGACAAAGGGACTACATACTATAATACGTTAAGGCCCCACATACCTATTGGAATAATGTATTTAATGTAAATAGGCCAAACAAAACCCGGATGGCACACATTGTGCTCAAGTACAAGCGTGGAATGGTGCAAGTAATCTTGATGTAGACTCCGTCGACCATAAAACTAAACGACCGACTATAAAACTATAACGCTCAGAACGTAGGCCTACTGAATTACCTGGATACTGTATGTGCATGGGCAGTGGCGACACCAGCACCAAAATGTTAAAGGAGGAAAACGGGATGGCGGGGCAATAAAAGAATCGGGGGAGACATATAAAAGCTAATTTTAAGTAAACTTTCAATTTTGACATTAAAATTCAACTTTTTATTATTTGGGGTACAAAATAGGTAGAGACATGCGCTGAAAGGAGGTAATAACTGGGGGTATTAAGAACACGTTGATGGAGTAGGCCTACTTGGATTAGGAACATGGGTATCTGTATTAATTAAGAGCACATTGGGCCTAGGCTCATGGTGTATTAAGGGCACCATGTCACTTACATTATATCAAGGGCACTTTACATTATATCAAGAGTACCTGAATTATTTAAGGACATACTCTTGATATTTATATAAACATTTATAACGCTTTGATATTGCTCACCTCTGCCTATTGTGATATGACTTTTACTGCCCGCTATCTTTGGCACCCGCGTTTAATTTATTTGACTATGATAAAGTAAGGGCACCTGGGTATCTCGAGATAACGGCACACTGCAGTGGGCCTACCTTGATTATGTGGTATCCGGTGCATTATTAAGGGCACCTGGGGTAACTGGATTACGGGGGTAGGGCTTAGGCCTATGGGATCCCTGGATAAAATGGGACAAAGGGTACCCGCATTTCAGGTCTCATGGGAGGCCTACGTATGTATCTGGAAACACAAACGTAGGCCTACCTAGATTAAGGCACATGTATACCTGGATTATCAAAAGCACCTGCGATATTCTGATTATTTAGGGCCCCGTCTGGATTATGTATGCACGTAGGACATGTTCTTGATATTATTGTATCAAATCTTCTTACGCTTTGTTTACTTATTCCCCGTGAAATCTTCTAGCGGGTCCAGCGCGAAGCGCTGGTGCCCGCTAGTAGTTCAATAATTACAGCACTCACAAAATTCAAAAAAATAAATTCCCTAAGTCCTTAAGTATTTGCAAGAAAATATTTGTACGTAAGTCGCAATTATTTTTACCCAAGTGTTTTTCGTGTTAATAAAAAGAATATAAAAGCACATGTCAAAACTGTCTGAAGCTTCAAGAAATTATTTATATTTAAAAGTGTGAAATAGTTGTGCACAAATTTAAAAAAAGTTAGTTTCCTGTAGATGACCTGAAAATCTAATATAACATAGGGTTTTTTTATACCCTCTTTTCTCAATTCTCACGCTTATATATTTCGCATAATTATATGTGTACATGTACAGGCTGTCCCAAAATGATTAGTACCCATCGATGCCCAAAGTTCAATAATTTTTTTCATCATTAAAATCAATGAGATTAGATCCGTTGTTTTTCTATCATATTTACTATACTCTACCCTTTTATTAGAATTTTACATCATGAATATCGGACTTGTTTTAATGAAGTTACACTCCATTGTGTAAGACATGGTGATTTCACCTTTTTGGCAAAGTGCAAAAAAACCGTGTTTTAAACAGCTTGTTTGAAAGAAACTAATATATTTTCTCAATCGCTTGTCTGCTAATAGCGTTGGTTCCTTTCTATTTTAAACTGCTGTTGTATCATATTGTTGTTTAAATCATTAATACTTCTTCATTTTGATTCAATTTGAAGAGTAAAAATGGATCGTCACGCATGAGCGACCCCAAGCTTTGTTTCTATAATGAGCTAGTTCTGAGGCTTAACTTGAGGGACATTTAAACAGGTAAATACGTGGTCATGGGTAATTAGCAGTGGCGTAGACTTATTTTTCATATTGGGGATGCATTTTCCTACAAATTTGCTGAAAATGATAATAGTCCCCTAGTGTTTAATCTCACAAAATCCATTATACAACGTGAAAATGAAATCTGGTGATTCACCAAATACCACTTCATTTAGAAGTAGCTAAACACTTGTCAAATAAAACAATGCACGGGGTCACTCAAGTGTGACAAACTTCTTTTACCCGTTAAATTGAATTAAGGAATATAATTATTAATGATTTGAACACCCATAACTAATAACAGTTACAACAGAAAGACACACATGATTATATTGAGTAGACAAGAGATTATGAGAATACACAAGTTTCTTTCAAATAAGCTGTAATAGCACACACATTTTTTTAGCACTTTGTCAAAAATGTAAAATCACCATGTTTTACATAATGGAGTGTATCTTGAGTTTGATAAATCCGATATTCATGATCTAAAATTCTAATAAAATAGTACAGTATGACAAAGATGATGTAAAACCAGCGGACCTAATTCCATTGATTTTGATGATGACAAAAATGATTGAACTTTGGGCATCGATGGGTACTAATCATTTTGGGACAGCCTGTACGTATAAACTGATAATATATTATTTCTAAATTAACTGTGATCTGATGTGACTAATTCCTAGCACAAACTAATTTGAAGTCCGGGTAACTTTTTGCCACGGGTTACATACAGGGTTACAAGCACTTCTATAACTAAAATGTGATATGTATTCCTTCAACGTTACACATACTCAAAGTGTGTATAAGTATATATTTTCCCCCTGGAGATACAATTCCAAATACATGAAATGTAAAGCATCTGTGACTGAAATGCAATAAAATAACTGTTGACAAAACAGGTTACCTTAACACTTTCCACGCGGCTATTATTTTACCATACACAAAACAGATTTTTTAGAAACCTTTCACAATTTTCAAAGTCTATCTCAAGGATTACTGACCCGATACTAGGCATGTTTGTACTTATGCCAATGCATTTCTCAAGATGAATTCAAATATGGTAATGGCATTCCATAATTTTGATATTTTTTAAACATTTTGTGAAATTTTGGAACGTCGTCTGCAGCCGCCTGCCGCGTGGAAAGTGTTAAGGTATATTTGCAAGAAAATATTTGTATGTACGAGGGTCATTCAATAAGTTCTACCTCCTCACTCATACCATCGCTAATATGAATGTCTGCCTCATGACATTTGTCATGATTATAGCTCTGAATCGTAGCTACACATTTATAGTAAATGCTAATAGATACCTATTTCACTTTTGTCATGATGCAATCAAAGCCAGAGAGAGATTTTGGACAACGGACACGGAAAATTACCCCAAAGATAAATACATATTTTTTCGTTTTCTCTCCGTATTGTATTATTAGGCCTAGGTATAACCGCCCGATTTAAATACTGAAAATAGAAAACAATGGATGAATTCTGAATATAATGCTATACTTCATGTATAAATCAGATTGTAGGCAATATCAACCTTTGTAGCTTACAAATAGTATAATATCAACTCGAATGTATTGATACGCCTTTAGCATACTGGAATACTGATATTCAGTCAAATGTTCGTTGTTACAAGTCAAGCCACAGTGATGCCTCGAATGTTAAATCTTAACATGATAGTAACTTTATCAGTTTTCCTTATATGCAACATTTAGAATAGTTAATCAGGTAGTCAGTGATAGAAAAATATATCTTCGAGAGACTTGAAATATATCCATTTAGTCCTGTATAATGAAGATCTCTTAGTTCCTATGAAAAGCAAATATGGCTTTTGCAGCGGTTCTCTATATAGGGTAGGGTTAAAATTAATAGCTGGTCTGGTCTGGTTCTGGCTAATTAGAGGGCATTTTCCGCCAAGAAATCAGTCACTTGTATTGTTTAAAGTCTGTTCAAGAGATATTTGTAACTTAACGATTGTAATTGACCGATAAGTACATCTTGTGTCTTAGAATTGGCCAAATGAATAGCACTTAGGAGTGACATTTGGCTGTTTTTAACCGTTTCCGTCGCACTAAATGGAAGTTTGTTTTTAACGGCATATCCAGAAAAGTACAATGAGTATCCAGACCAATCTACTAGGATTTGTAGCTGAGATTCAAAGCTTCAATTGTGGAATATTTCATACGACTGGCTTGTATAATAGCAAAGTTATGAGATAGGAGGTAGAACTTATTGAATGACCCTCGTATGTTGCAATTATAGTTAAAACCTTTTACCAAGCGGTGTTTTTCGTGTTAATAAAAAGAATATAAAGCACATGTCAAAACTGATGTCTGAAGCTTCAAGAAATGATTTCTATAAAAGTGAGATTGTTGTGCTAAATAAAATTAAAAAGTTAGTTTCCTGTAGATGACCTGAAAACCCAATGTAAACCTTTTTTCTCAATTTTCACGCTTATATTTCGCGCTATTCTGTGTTACATGTATATTAACCTGATAATACCATTTCCGATAGTGACCAATTCCTAGCACAAACTATTTTAAAGTCCGGGTAACCTTTTGCCATCGAGGTCTCACAATGACGGTTTCTTCAATGTTACAAATGGTCAAAGTGTGTATATACGGTCACGCGTTTTAAGCTCCCCCCCCCCCCCCCCCCCCGAAAAGGGTGGTGCTGTTACACTTTCTGGTTTCATGCTGTCATTAATCCCTATTTTCTTCAAACCACAAAAGCTATCTCAACAAATTTGGCATCATTTTAAAGCCTGCAAAGTGGCATTAATATAGCTCATACAGAAGTGGAGATACAGCTTTTTGTAGTGTGAGGACCAGGGGAAGTGCCAGAAGCGGTGCCGTCTTTAAAACTCAATGGGGAAATCCCATGCTTTGTTCTTTATACAGTAACTCCTCATATCTTGATGTTACAAACACCAATCTGATCCCATTTTAAAGATTATATAGTAGTCTTCAAGTATGTGGTTCAACAGACTTGTCAACTATTTGTAACAAAAGTATAATAGAGAAGCTCATCCCAACTGAAAGAGCGAAATAAACACATAACAAACCACGTCGTTGAATGTCCCAACTCGAAAAAGCAAGGACATTCACCGGCAACTACTTAATTATGGATAAGGCGATGATCCTCGGCTTTCTTCCTATTCGCCATACAGTCAACATGAATAACCAGCCCCAATTTACCGGAATTATAAAAATGACTATAACAGAGAAAAAAATTCAACCTATGATAGCAAACGTATACATTTTTGGAAAGCTTGTAACTAGGAATTCATAAATGCAGTTTATATCAGGATACAACCTTAAACAAATATTTCTGAAAATTCTAAAAATATATAAAATAAAAATTGGAGATATTCTCTAGCCGGTACACTATCTTACCGACATAGAAACCTTTGACAGTTACATGTCATCTGATGGGTAATTTCATGAGGAATTCAAATATAATATGTCAAGTAAATAATGATAAGGGTCGGTAGGTTTAAAAAATATATGGATCTTAAATTTAAAAAAAATAAAATTTTAATATTTCCCCCTAATATGAAACATACCTTTATTAGCACTTGGTCCTACCATAATAACAATGACATTTGGATTCCTCCTGCAATTGAAGACCCTAGATCTAAAAGGGGGTTAAGTCACATGGAGAAAAATGGCAACAACTGGGTTTCATTGTGTCCATGTGTGGACTTGACCCACTCAGGTTACCTCCCATGGACTCTTATAATATGCTTTACCACATGACTTAACTGTAACATTTGAACAGAGGGTGCAGAGATCCTCCTTGTAGCAGAAACTGATACTAACTACAAGTTTCACAAGATTGTGACTTAACCCCCTTTTAAATCTAGGTTCCTCAATTTCCTTTCAAAAAATGTATACTTTGACTACCTTAGAAAGGTATACAAGCATAAATTTGTAAAGGTAAAATCATGTCGCGAAAGCCAACATCAGTGTGTAACACGGAAGGAGGCGAGCTTCGAACGCGTGACCATACTTATGCTCGTTCAAGTCCCAAGCTTATATTTTTCATATTTTAATACGTATATAACCTGAAGATACAAATTTAGTTTACTTTTCCCCATCACAATTACAATTGAGAGTTTGGTATGGTATTACAAGAAAGTTCTTTTATTTGCTCTAATTACCCACACAAAATTAGGCATCGACATATATGCCGTTGATCAACTATTCAACCACCATGACCACAGAGAGAAATAGGAAAGGCCACCGAGATTCGAATTAATATAAATGTATGTCGCCGAAACACGATCAGTCCGAGCTTTTGTGATTCGATATGATGTTGGCACAACGACGACCTAGCCCGTCGAGAAGGCCGGCCCACTCGCCCAGTGAGGTATAGAGCGCCGCTAGCGAGAACCGACAGGCCCGACGGCTCGGGCCTGTCGGTTCTCGCTGGGGGCGCTTTATATCACTGGACGAGTGCAGACGAGTGGGACTTCTCGACGGACTACGACGACCACGATTTGAAGACAATGACCATACGAGGGGCAGTCAGTAAGTTATGAAAGTGATCATGGTATGGGATGCATGAGTGATTCTATTGAGGGATAGTGTGATCAATACAAAGTATGAACCTTTGTCTTTCAAACAATACAGTTTTGGATTTCTGAGTGTGAACTATGACGTCATAGTATTGTCTCAAAGTAAGTACACTTGGGACACTGTTAAGTCAGTTATTTGGCGGGAAATTTGAATTCAGAAAATATGAAACATGTGGTAAGAAGATTGCATAACATGACACCAGAAGCAGATAAATCCCAATTTTGTTCGCGTAGGTATGATAAAAAAGACAATAACTTTAATCCCTGTGTAATTTGATATATGTAGTATAAGAGGAAAAAGACCCCTGCATCACTCCTGCATCCCATATCATGATCACTTTCATTATTTATTGAACGACCCTCGTATGTTATAGTCTTGTCTAGTAGATCAGGAAAGGTACCTTTCCTGATGAGTAGATTCATAAAATTTGGCCGCAGTACCATTTCAGTATAAAAAGTACTATTTTCCAATTGAGGGGAGGCAGTGATTTGATATCTTAATCTGATCATTGACACATGTGTTATATGCTTAAACTGCGACATAAAATTACATCTTATAGCTAGTTCATATCCAGAATAATGACAACGGTTGTGCTGTCATCCAAATTGATTTTCGTTCTAATTTGATCTCATTTAACTTTGAAGTCCATTATATCACAGCGGAAACCATAAGCATCCCATGATGACGTATTCATCGTGATTGGTCCATTGTAGGTTCTTTCAAGTTAAATGGAATTGGTTCAAATCAATAACTAATCGACCTAAACTGGGCTCAAAAAGAAACATGGTCATCTTGAAAATCTGTCCATCAAAATGAACCAAAATGACACACAGGATTACTTCAACACTATGGAATAGCACCCCATCTACATTAAGATCCAGCAACAGTATCATAACCTTCAAACATAATCTCAAGACTCATTTGTTTAGTAACTGATTATCTGTACATTTTAGGCTTTCTCATTCTTTCCATTCACTTTTGTATGTTGCCTGGGGTAAATTGTATTGTTTATGTTTTATCTCTTGTTAAGCGCTGTGATCATTTTTGGAACAGCGCTATAATTATAAGCAACGCTATTATTATTATTATTATTATTATTACCTTTATTTCAATTTGTTTTTACTTCTTCACGTGCCTTAAACTCTATGTTGCCGAAATGACCACCAGGCTGTGACATGTGATACAACAAGCGGTTCTATGCCGGTTCATTTTTCAGTTCTGTCAGTATAAGGTATATCATTTGGATATTGTCATGTCATTAGAGTACAGTATTGAAATAATCCTGTGTGTCATTTTGGTTCATTTTGATGGACAGATTTTCAAGATATTACCATATGAAAAATTATAAGTTTCTTTTTGAGCCCAGTTTATATCTATGAATAACACATACAATACAACTGTGAACTGAAAACAAAATTCCCAGCCTTTTAATGACTTTATTCATATGCGAGGATTCAGTGGGCGTATAATGAAAGTTCAACTAACCACAAATGGCATGGTAGAAACACAACTGTGAACTGACAGGCTTTTAGTTGTTCCTCCTCCATATTTCTTGTTAAATTGTCATTGTATATTGTCTATGTTGATACTTGGAAAATAAATATTGAAATGAATTGAATTGAAAAAGTTATATAGGACAATGTACCATGATTACGGTACAAAGCCGTCATGGATGTCTATCAGACCGTCTCTCTATTGAGTTTTATTGCGTCTATAACACAGCCGGGGAATAACCTAGACGAATATAGCAATATTCGTCTCATAACATGAACACTCATATAGTAAAAATAGTAACTGAAATAGGAGCCTACATTTTTCGTTAGTTAAAAATCATTGTGAGTCGCGTTTACCAGTTAAACGGGTTGGAATATTGTTTTAGCTCCGATTCCACACTAAACAGCGAAAATGACGGCATCAAGACGCATAGTTTATGAAGTAGTTTGGACATGTTTATGCATCTGTTCTTATCAGCTGAACTGTATTGATGGTGCTGGAGCTGGAGTTACACTGCTGTCGAAGGACCTAGGGACAATCAGTATTGATGGTGCTGGAGTAGAACTGTTGTCAAAGAAGCTAGGGACCATCAATGCTAAAGAAGGGGAAGATGTCACGCTTAATTGCACCGTCGGCGTCACGGGTAAACCCGACGATAATTACCCAAAAATACATTGGTTCATAGATTGGACACAGAATGACAGCCAAGAACCCTATAACATGTTTAATCTCTATCCCGAAAATAATACAGACATTAACCTTACACGTACACTACCGGCACATAATTTCACTTTCAAACTAGAACTAGAGTACATGCGAATTGAAACCGGTGATGATGAATCGACTGCTATAACAACTTACCTACTTCAGATGCATAAAGTGAAAGTTGCTGATAGTGGAAATTATTCGTGTATATATCTTGACTATAATCTTGGTAAGGACGTTTATGTCGATAATGCAATATTATTCGTTACACCTCGTCCTGTTACTAATGCAATATCATTCGTTACACCTCGGCCTGTTACAGAAGTGCTTACAGATACACCACTGACAACCACATCCCCCGATACAACCATGCTTGGCACAATCCCAACGTACGATTCTATGATCCCAGCAACCATCGGGGTAGTTGCAGGTTCCGTTATAGGATTCATCATTATCATTGCCAGTTTAATATCGGCTGGATTCCGATACAACAGGTACAGAATGGGTAAACGAGCCACAAATTCTGCCCAGGAATCTCCCTATGTTATATCTCCTGATCCTCGTGACCCATCTCGTCCGGCTCCATCTTCCACTGCTCGTGATCATCCGATAACCTACGATACTTATATCACGGACATGACGGAGAACCTTAACTATCAGGTGAACCATGCACCATCCGGGGTACCATCTCCCTTTGTTATATTTCCTGATCCTCATGACCCATCTCGTCCGGCTCCATCTTCCACTGCTCTTGATCCGCCGACGATAATCTACGACACTCCTAGGCCTATCACGGGCATGACGGCGAAAGGACATTACTACGTAAACGTAGCAAACGTTTAAAACATCAAACACCTTGATCCAGCTAAAGAATCCGGACGGGGTTGAGTTTTTTGACCATACGGTAAAATTACCGTGGGTTGACGCACGACACTCACGCCCATGCATCCGGGGCTCAATAAACTCATGCTCTAAACAAGCTCTAAGCGACATAACGCCGCGCCGCGTACAATATCTTTCCCAGGAATATTGGATACAATAAGACTACCCTATTTTTTGCTTCTGAGTTAGAAACACTCATGCTATATATAATTGCATATCTTGTGAAATATAATGTATGACTTACAGAAAGTGTAATATTGACGGTGAGTCGAAAATTACAATATAAAGTGCGTGGTTTCTACTGGAGCTCTTATTTTGGATCATAATGGATTGTGGATTATAGTCCCCGATCATAATGGATCACAAGCCCAGTGGAAACAGAAGTTGATTATCGGTTGCCGGGAACGTGGACGCCATGGGATCTTGGATGGGATCTACCTAAACAGGTTGATCATGGACTAAAGCGTTCATTCCGACCAGTGGAAAATGCCGTATCATTTGTCGCTGGACACCTCCTGGATACACCGGAAGTGAGAACCATGCAACCGTTTTTGCCAATTTGTGCATAAATTTGCGACTTTTGTCATTGTTGATTAAACAAATGGTAGCTGTTATTATATGATCGAGGTGAATAGACTACATGTATTGTTATTAAAAGGGGACACATTGACTAATAAAGGATCCAAATTGACTAATATAAATGGTCAGTATTGACTAATTCTAACCCTTCATTGGTCAATGTTGACCTTGTGGACCAATTATGACCTTGCAAATGAGGGTCACATATGCAGCAACTGCAATTGGGTCATTTTGACTGCATATATATATATATAACGTGTATTATTCGACAGTTTTTTTGCGACTATCCACCAAAAAGTCCACCTGATAACGTATATTTTATATATTAAAATTCGTGTTTTAAGTGGCAGGTCACATTAAATCCTATTGCTAAATATTAAATATAAATTAAGGCATGGTTAAACCAATTTACACATTGACATCCCGTCAAATATGTCAAATTCGTCAATATGTCAAACATGGTTTGGTAAAATAACAGATTTCCTGTAGGTAACCAACCATAGACAGCCAATTCCAAATAAGTACTTGGGCATATACTAACTACCATCTGAAGCCGTATACCTTAATTCACTGTATATCGTGTAAAATTTTAAGTTTTGGTAATTTCGATGTAGATCACATCGAAATTATCAGCATCGCTCGCCACATACATTGCTTCAACCTGTCAACCGAATATATATCTAGCGCCATTTTTCTAAACCATTTCCCATACATTGTTATAATTCAGGTTCCTACGTAACCTTTTCTATCATGTCTATTAAAACAGTTGTATTTCATTTTTTCATTGTAGGCCTTTTCCTCAATACAACAGGGCGTATCAATACAAAATATATGGCCTAGTTTGGCAGGCCACAATCCCAAATCAAAAACATATTGTCAAATTCATTAAATTCAATGAGTTGTTTGATACTGGGTTGGATTTATTCGGTTCATTGGTTTGGGAAAAAAATACCCTGAAATCATACCTGAAAACAGTTGAAACGCATTGAAAATATCAATGACGAGCTAAAATTATCCCATTACGTCATCACAAACCAGGGAACCGAATCATGGAAATGTAATTGAAGTATATTATACAGAGTGTACCAAAAAAACAACCAGCAACCCCTTTGTGGAATAATGTACCATTTTACCATGTTTACAGCAAATCACGTATCGCTCTGTAAAGTAGATATCCTGATAGTTCGCTGAGATATTACGGATCAAAGTAGAAATCTTGAAAATGCAAATTATATCGTTCATTCTGCATGCACAAGATTTACAATATTTTCTTTGGTCAGCTCGTTCAGATCTTACACGTCAAACTTTTCGTTTTAGACACTACATTACCAACTAATCTGCAAGATAAGGACACGCACCATCGACGCTGTTTAGGGAATATTTACTTCTCAGATAATGATGAGTTCGATTCCAGTTATTTAAGTAAAATTAGTTATTAATTGTGTTGTTGTTAATATTGACCTGCCAAGAAAATCAAGATGCAGGATAAACGATTTATGTGTTCAGGTCGTCTACTATATCTGGAATGTATCAGCGAACGTATTGTCAATATCACGGGATAAAAGACATAGCTATAACATCAGGGTGATAATAATGTGATTTGCCTTCAGGGTACAGAACTCGATATAAAGTGTTGCGGTTTTTTTGATACACTGTGAATATTTGGAACACGTCGAGCCCGCGAAAAATTATTGAGCATGTTCAACGTATGCTAAATGCGTTCTGGAAAAGTTCCCGGTAAGTTCGTGGTACGTTAGACATACGTATAGAGGTACGTTACTCGTAAGTTGGTACACGTTGATACGTCGGCTGAAGAGGAAACGTAAAGCCAACGTAGTAATAGCGAGTTGATAACGTATACGTGCCGTATGTCTAACCTATGCCTGACGTATCTCCAACGAGTCTCGACGTATTCTGACGTATTAATATCCACCTTATGCACAACTTATGACTGGCGATCGTGTAACGTATAATGTGTTCTACAGTACAGCTAGCGTATGTGCCGTACAGCTAGCGAGCATTCGGCGTTTTGGGAATTTATTAAATGCGGGTAGTGTATTAATCAGTGATAGAGTAATCTTTCCATAACCTGCAATCCCTTGTATCACTCAATTTCCAAAGTGAACTCCGTTGGGTAGGAACATGCCAAACGCGCTGCGCATTGGTTTCTCATAATTTACTCAGACGTTGGGCATAAGTCGAGAACGCTGGACATGAGCTGGCCATACGCTGGCCATACACTGAGGATATGTCGAACACGGCAGACATACGCTACGAATACGTTAAGCATACGTTGGTCATACGATCGCATACGCTGTGATGTCATACGTTTGTTATAAGTTAGTGATACGCTATCAATACGTTAGTCATACGCTATGTATACGTTCAATACGCTATGGAGACGGCCATTTCAACACCGATGTCGACTTTTCCTATGCAATTCGTTGGGAAGTTCTTGGACTCTGACAATTTTCGAGCTATTTTTTATATACGTCGGCATACGTTCAGGCCATACGCCATGATGTGACAGGCCCATAACATGATTATTTACCGGTGATCAAAACGAACAAATGGGATGGACGTATATGGCCGAACAGCTGAAGAACACGAACAAATGACAACTTACACGAACGTACACCCAATATCCAAAACGTCGGGCAAACGTTAGCTCTATTCGCAACAGTATGACAGGTATATACGACACAAACTAATGTGTATTCATGTCATCAGGTCTCCAGTAATCTTATGTACAGATTGACACATTGATACTGACTGACTATACACAGATTGTCAAACGGCTCAAATTTACATGATAGCAAGAAAATGAATTAGGTGTTCCGAAGTAATTTAGCACTCCTTGTTAACGTTTTGAGTTCCTGCGTGTCGGGCCAGGTTCTCCATTTCCTCGAATGACAAACATCGCAACATTTTGCCCGATTATTTGTTCCTGAATTTGTTTTTTAATATTTACATAAATCTTAAGCCATTGTTTTAAACGGGATTCTAAAATTATATTCTTAAACGTATGAAAGTGTGTATTTTAATGTTAAGCAGCAATATAAAAATGTACACACTAGTATACGATAACTATTATTATAAATGGTGATGTATAGGGTTATGTTTAGCCTATGTATACAGGGTGAGTCAGAAAGAACGGGCGCTTTTTTCACAAAAGCGTCACAATAGAGGTAGGCATGCATATTCCAAATCAACGGTAGCGCTTTCAAGACCTACAATTTGGCTTTCATTCAAACCAAGAATTTTAAAAATCGAACATTTCGTTATCATGTTACACTAATTTTAGTAAAGCCCCAAAATCTGAAGCAAATCCACAGAATGGTTGAATTATCAAGCCATTCCTAAAAGTATTCTAATGGGGTTTACCTCCTGAAACAGTAGATATGCCTCCTTTTACTTTACTTTTTGATTTTAGGCTTTTTATTACTCATTATTACACAGATCTATTTATTTCCAGTCATTTTAAGATATTGTATCCAATATTCTTGTTCCTTTTCAGTTATTTCACTTGTTTCATTGATCAGCATCTCTGAATCAGGCAATCAACAATAATATGGGTTATTGCCATTCCGTGGATTTGGCTTTAAAATACCGGGTGCTTCTCAAATTGTTGCAACTTTATGACGCAATGTTCGAATTCAAAAATTCTTTTTTGGAATGAAAGCCAAATATGTGTTCTTTCTAACACTATATTTGATTTTGCATATGCAGGCCTAATATTTCTGTAGTGCTTTCGCCAAAAAAGTGCCCGTTCTTTCTGACTCACCCTGTATGCCATTATGGGATTCGATATGTGTTCATTCGGTAAAACATCGATTTGATATGGTACCATCCACAACCACTATTTTTTTACTATATGACCCCTAAATTGCATATGAAAGACTAAAATCTATGTCAATACCATAATATGTCAAACTTTTATGAACAAGAATGCTCATATTTTGTACATTTGATGCTAATGGTGCTATTGTTTAAAACAGGTGATGCAATTTACTGACAAAAACTTAAAATTTAGCCTTAAAATCGAAAAGTGTATCGAAAGTGTCAGTCCCTCTCATTGGATCCTTAAGATATGCTGTTCTAACCAACAGCCAACACATTAAAAGGATGTAACGCTTAATTTCTGTGTCATAACACTCATATTTAGAAGTACAAATAGAAATATCTAAATATCCTCCATTTTGAACATGTTGAACACCATTTTGTGTAAGACATCGCGTAGTTTCAATGTAAGCTGCAATTCCGTGTTTGACACTACTTGACAATTCGGCCGAGTGCATCAAACTGGTGTAACTTAATAGGGTAATAGGGAGGTAAGCTACCTCCCTAGTAGTTATGCCCTAACTGTAGCATAACTTACTAACGATGTAATTCTGAGAGCAAAACTGGCGAGTAACACCAGAATAGTAACTAGCGAGGTAAATATCCACATTAATCAGCATTGTCCCCTAATTACACAATTAATTGTCCGCATATGCCAAGTGTTCACCTATACTTTACGGTAATACAGTTTTCCGATGTACTTGCGAGGAAAACTAATTTGCTGCCCGGGAGTTGAGCACCCCTATGCTAAATTGTTGGCGTCGCATAATCGCGGGGTCTGAGCGACTTCCGTTTTTCTCGCGCCTTTTTCCTATAATTCCGTGCGGCTTCCGGTTTTTCCCCGCACTTTTTGAATTTGTTTCTTGGTTACCAGGCAAGCGTTCATATCATTCGCATTTGGTTGCAGCCTTGGCAGGTTATAAAAAAACACCACCCTCCCTCCCTAATGTGTTAAAATGTTTGCGTTTATCCCACAGACGCCTAGCTGGGCATCTGCGGAAGGCTTTACGTCAGCTTAATCTGGCGTTTGCTTGCTTCCCTCCGTATGGTAAAGCGATTTGAGGTGGCCTGGCAACACCCCTCAATTTCTTAGCCATTCGATGACACTTAATATATATAGGGTTGGGAGATGAGGCACTATTATTGCCTGCGGTCTAGCTGGACTGCTCCGACATTTAAGTCGAAGGCGTTGAGGAGATGTGGCACTATTATTGCCTGCGGTCTAGCTGGACTGCCCCGACATTTAAGTCGAAGGCGTGGCGGCAATGATGTAGGCGTTGCAGCGGAGTTGACAAACCTGTAGTTGCGTTTTAGAGGAATTTGTTGTTGGCGATAGTTTGAAGCCAACAAAAAATTGTATTCAAATGTAATAATATAAGTCAATTATTATTATATTTACAACATGTTACTAAGGTCTCACTCTCAGAAAAATCTATAAAATTAAGCTACATTGACTTGCTAAAAACTTAATATTATTTGGATATTAAGAGCTCACAATTTAATAATTAAATAGGCCTATGCGTCGATAGCATATATTTATACAAATACATGTAGCACAAAAAATTCGAAGTTGTTTACCGCTTTTTCAAAAATAAGGACTATCATGACATTACAAACATATTTTGGGCGAGTGTCACATACAAATGTTGCACTAAGAGGTACAATTTTCATGATAAAAATCTGTTTTGTGCAATTGAATAGTTCAATGGTGTATTAATAACATGATGCCACTTCTATCATCCAATCTCTGTGGCGTGCTACTGTGATCCTGTCTTTTATAAACGGAAAACACGGGTTCGATTCCCGAAATTCCCTTATGTGTTTTTATAAACATGATGGCGACTTAATGAAATAATTCCATAATGGCCCAGGTATTGACATACTTTTATTATTTATTTGTTATTAATCAATTGATTTATTAAATGTGTATGTAATATTATTATTTGTTATTCACCTTTTTTATTTACTTTTAATGTACTTATTAATTAATTTATAATTTTAATTATTCATTGTTTCATTTATACAACTAGGCATATGTGTTTATTCATTTATGTATTCGTTTATTTCAATAGTATTTGATTTCATGTTAATTAATTAATTAATTTGATTGATTGGTTGGTTGACTGATTGTTTGAAATTATTTGTACAATTTTGTATGCATCATTGTGGATATAGATTTAAAATATTTTATAATAAACTGGTCATAAATGTATCATTGAGTAAATAATGCATAAATTGATAATGAAATGTATGATAGAAATCTCCCATTTATCATCATATCTATGTAATCGTCCATCGGGCAAATCAGAAATGATCATTTAGTTACAGCATAAACTGTTATGCTTCAACTTACTCTTGGGTCCCGTCAGGTATAAGATTTAGCGTAAATTACTCGCAAGTTACTAGCCTAGCTAGTAGCTTACCCGGTTTGGTGCTCTCAAAATGTTGGGTTACGCCTCAGTTACTAGCGAGGTAGCGCTATTCTTCAGCTACCCGCCATTGGTGCACTCGGCCGAATAAGTGGCTATTGTAATGCATGATGGGCTCATTGACTCATTATACATGTTCAGTCCGCTATATATATCTTCAAAACTGTAAAAACACTGAATTGCTGTTTTCTACCACAACTATCACAATATTTGCCGTACGACCACCACATTTGACATGGACACTCAGAACTCTTGTCCTAATCATGAAATTAAACGATTATTAAGAACTATTGTTTGGTATTTCTATAATAAGTGAAAATGTTAGGTCATTTAAAAAGAAATGAAAAAACTATAGATATTTGTGATTAAAATCTATCTTTTCATTTAAATTCAAAATTTATTTTCACATACACTAACAGTATATACGCTGTTCTTCAAGTTAGAAAAAAACAGCATGGTTCTATGTTGTTTTGTTTTCATGTTACAAGGGTTAATTCGTGTATTCATAGCGACGGGAAAATTATGCAAATTTGATGTTAATGATACTATTGTTTGAAAACCAATGACCCAGATGTTTTGCAACGTTTACTGGCAGACACTTCAAACTGTCTTTTTTACTATTAGCACATTAATTCCAAAGTGTATCGTAATTGCCGGTTCCCCTATTGGTACCGTGGAATCTGCTCCCCTATAACATTGTATAATAGTGCTTTATACAGGAAGATGGTCTAAGACAAGGTTGCAAATTATGGCCAATAAGATAAGACAATCAAATCAAAGAGGATTTGAATTACCATGTAGATCATGGTATCAAAGAGGTAAAGATGATCACAATTTGCTGATGATACTACTATTTTTGTAAAGGATGAAAAGTCTAATATAATTTCATAAATGTACTTGATAGTTTTACAGTTATTTCGGAATTACATCTAAACAAAACAAAGAGCGATGCACTTTGAATTGGGTCAAGAAAACATAGAAAGAAAAGGATTGGAGGTATAAATTGGAAGTTTGTTGTAGTAAGTCCGTGTATTAAATTAGAAGAGTGGACTCTATAGAAAAGGCAATCAGGTCATGGACGATAAGAAATCTGTCAATGGTCGGTAAAATATAACAAGTCTTTTGGCCTCTAAATTCTTGTATATAGGTTCAAAAATAGACTTACCCCATGTATTTATAAACCGAATAAATAGTTTATTTTTCAAATTTGTATGGGGAGGCTCAGAAAAGTAAAACGATCAGCGTTATCTAATGATATTTACTGGTCTGTACATGTAGATCCCATTGTTCAAAACAGTAAATTACACGGTTTACGCAAAGTAATGTATGCTAGTTTTCTTTTTGTTCATCGGATTGATCTCATATTTTCAGGAAATCATAATAATTAATTTGGTTTTACATTGAGACTAAATTGGTCATAGTCCAATGATTATAACAAGTATTACGCCGTTATGGAACAGAGTCCTAATTTTGTTGATGCACCCTGTACATGTAATGATATGCATTGTAAACATGATAAAACTATATATGTGAAATGTGAAAATTATGTGAACATGTATAAATATAATTGTAATTAATGATAATATACAGATGAATGTAAACATGCTGAAAAGCATATCAAAATGTGTGACAAATGTAATGATATGCAATGTAAAATGCTGAAAAGCATATGAAAATGTGTTATACATGTTATGATATGCAATGTTAACATGATGAAACTTTGTGAAATGTAAAATTATTTGAACATGTATCAATATAATTGATAGTAATAAACAATAAAATATTTTCTAATGGATTTTTATACTGAAAATGTGACAGAGATGACTCGAGCGTGTGACCAACCTATAAATATAACGGGGAAAATCAATTAAATATCCGTAAAGATTGTGTCAAACATGTTTTTAATATGTTACAGATGTTTATCTTTGTGAAAAAATATTCAAAGCTAGAAAAATTGGAGATTGAAAACCGAATTTCTAGAAACTTGAAATGTAACATTTACCGAAGAATGACCCTTATAACTAAATCGACTCAGCTTTTGGGCCGTTAATTATTGGATCATTTTTAAGTGTCTCGATACTTTTGTGATGAGTTAAAGTCACAAATACATGAAATGTAAAGCATACATGTAGAGATATAAATTAATCTGAACTTTGGGTATCTTCTTATTCAAGGCGGTTATACCATGGACTTGTCTGATAAGTCCATGGTAACACTATAGTTAGAGGGTTTGTAAGTACTCTATGACTGAAATGCAATAAAATAACTGTTCACAAAACAGGTTATTTTAAGCATGTTAAGGTATATTTGCAAGAAAATATTTGTATGCATAGTTGCAATTATAGTTCAAACCTTTTACCCAGGGGTGTTTTTCGTGTTAATAAAAAGAATATAAGAGCACATGTCAAAACTGTCTGAAGCTTCAAATGATTTCCATTTAAAAGTGTGAGATGGTTATGCAAAATTAAGAAGTAAAAAAGTTATGTTTCCTGTAGATGACTTTAAAATCTAATGTAAAATGGGATTTTATTATACGCTCTTTTCTCAATTCTCAAGCTTATATGTCGCATTTTTATACATGTATAACCGTTAATAACCTGATAAGGGCGCACAGCACTAAATCACTCCTCGTTTTGTGTAATGGTAGTAAGTTCCGGCAAAAACAAAAAACGATTTTGTGATTAATGGGGTCCTTTGGGAATCAGTTTGGCGTGAGGGTAGCATTTCATAATTAAAATAAAAGATAATCTCTTGTACTTCGATCAGGATATTGCAAAATATTGATTTTCGATTGTATTGACAATTTATCACGTGGATGAACACACGTGATCGGAGGCGGTTAGAAGGCGAGCGTCCGGACTGAAAATAGGGGTGGCGCTGTTTAAATGATCGTATCGTAAAATCTAATTGGAAGGTGTAACACTTCTTGACGATTTTATGAAATTTGAATGTTTGTTTATTAGAATAAAGCATTCTAGACATTCCAAAAATGGTTACTAAGGGCCCAAAATAGCGACTCTTTTAGCCCTAATTTACATGTAATCCAATGGGCGGTTTATTTAGTGCTGTGCCCCCATAATACCATTTCCGACTGTGACCAATTCCTAGCACAAACTATTTTGAAGTCCGGGTAACTTTTTGCCAACGTGGTCTCACTTGATAACAGAGTTGTCATCACTTCTATAATTGAAATTCAATGACGGTTTCTTCAACGTTACAAATGGTCAAAATGTGTATACGGTCACGCGTTTTAAGCTCGCCTCCCAATAAGGGTGGTGCTGAAACCACAAAAGCTATCTCAACAAATTTGGCATCATTTTAAAGCCTGCACAGTGGCATTAATATAGCTCATACAGAATTGGAGATACAGCTTTTTGTAGTGTGAGGACCAGGGGTAGTGCCAGAAGCGGTGCCGCCTTTAAAACTCAATGGGGAAATGTACTTGGACAGTTGGAAGCATTCGGTGCATCTGCTACAGTGCTACGCATGCTGTCCGGCCAGGTTTCTGATGCAGGCTTGAGGGAGATTGTTCCACTCTTCATGTAGAGCTGCTCCGAGCGTTTGTGCATTAACAGGTGGATTGTCCCTTGCCAAAACAAGTCACCCGAGCTCATCCCACAGTTCAATCGGATTGAAATCCAGAGAACAAGAGCGCCATGGTAAGAGTTCAATGTTCTGCTCTGTGTTTGGGTAACTGACTACCTTTATTTCAATTTGTTTTTACTTCTTCACGTGCTTTAAACTCTATGTTGCCGAAATGACCACCAGGCTGTGACATGTGATACAACAAGCGGTTCTATGCCGGTTCATTTTTCAGTTCTGTCAGTTAGGTATATCATTTGGATATTGACATGTCATTAGAGTACAGTATTGAAATAATCCTGTGTGTCATTTTGGTTCATTTTGATGGACAGATTTTCAAGATATTACCATATGAAAAATTATAAGTTTCTTTTTGAGCCCAGTTTATATCTATGAATAACACATACAATACAACTGTGAACTGAAAACAAAATTCCCAGCCTTTTAATGACTTTATTCATATGCGAGGATTCATTGGGCGTATAATGAAAGTTCAACTAACCACAAATGGCATGGTAGAAACACAACTGTGAACTGACAGGCTTTTAGTTGTTCCTTCTCCATATTGCTTGTTAAATTGTCATTGTATATTGTCCTATGTTGATACTTGGAAAATAAATATTGAAATGAATTGAATTGAATATTGAATTGAACTGAGGTTCACTCCATAAAAGTTATATAGGACAATGTACCATGATTACGGTACAAAGCCGTCATGGATGCCGGGGAATAACATAGACGAATATAGCTATATTCGTCTCATAACATGAACACTCATAAAGTAAAAAAGTAACTGAAATAGGAGCCTAAATTTTTCGTTAGTTAAAAATCATTGTTAGTCGCGTTTTCCAGTTAAACGGGTGGGAATATTGTTTAAGCTCATTCCACACTAAACAGCGAAAATGACAGCATCAAGACGAATTTGTGAAGTAGTTTGGACATGTTTATGCATCTGTTCTTATCAGCTAAACTGTATTGATGGTGCTGGAGCTGGAGTGACACTGCTGTCGAAGGAGCAGCTAGGGGACATCAACGTTAAAGAAGGGGACGATGTCACGCTAAATTGCACCGTCATGAGTAGTGTCACGGGTACTACCGGCGATGGTTACCAAATACATGAAATATATTGGTTCATAGATTGGACACAGGGTGACAACCTACCCATGAACGAGTTTAATTTCTTAGCCGAGAATAGTACAGGCAAATTAACCCTAACCGCAGAATGGCATTACTTCGGGTTTAGACTAAATTACAATCGAAGTATAATTGAAAATGGTGATGATGAATCGACTGCTGTAAAAACTTGCCTACTTCAGATGTATCAAGTCACAGGTGCTGATAATGGAACATATTCGTGTAAATATCACAATGTCAATGCTAGTAAGGACTATGATTTTAGTATGGGAGAAGCAAAGACGCCGGTAACAGGCCCTTTACGGTCTTTGGGAGAAGCAACATTATCTGTGACACCTCGGCCTGTTACAGAAGTACTTACAGATATGCCACCACTGACCACAATGCCACCACTGACCGTGCTGAACACAATGCCATCACTGACCACAATGCCACCATTGACCACATCCCCCGAGCCCGATACAACCATTCTGGGCACAATCCCCACAACCATCGGAGTAGTTGCCGGTTCCTTCGTAGGAATCATCTTTATCATTGCCAGTTTAATATTGGCTGGATTCCGATACTACAACAGGTACAGAATGGATAGACGAACGACAAAGTCTGCACAATCTCCCCGGGAATCTATCTATGTCATATCTCCTGATCCTCGTGACCCATCTCGTCCGGCTCCATCTTCCACTGCTCGTGATCCGCCGGCGATAATCTACGACACTCCTAGGCGTATCACGGGCATGACGACGAAAGGCCATTACTACGTAAACGTATAAAACATCAAACGCCAAAGAATCCGGGCGGGGTTGACCATACGGTAATTACCGTGGGTTGACGCACGACATCACGCCCATGCATCCGGGGCTAAAGAAACTCATGCTCTAAAAGCAAGCTCTAAGCGTTAAGCGACATATCGCCGTGTACAACTTCTTCCCCAGGAATATTGGATACAATAAGACTGCCCTTTTTTTGCATCTGAGTTAGAAACACTCATGCTCTACATAATTGCATATCTTGTGAAATATAATGTGACTTACAGAAAGTGTATTATAGACGGTGAGTCGGAAATCTATATAATATAATGTGCGTGGTTTCTACTGGAGCTCTTTTTTCGAATCATAATGGATTTGTGGATTATAGTCCCCGATCATAATGGATCACAAGCCCAGTGGAAACAGAAGTTGATTATCGGTTGCCGGGTACGTGGACGGCATGGGATCTTGGATGGGATCTACCTAAACAGGTTGATCATGGACCAAAGCGTTCATTCCGACCAGTGGAAAATGCCGTATCATTTGTCGCTGGACACCTCCTGGATGCACCGAAGTGAGAACCATGCAGCCGTTTTTGACAATAGTTGTGCATAAATTTGCGACTTTTGTTATTGTTGATTAAACAAATGGTAGCTGTTATTATATGAGGTGAATATACTACATGTATCGTTATTAAAAGGGGTCACATTGACTAATAAAGGATCCAAATTGACTAACAAATGGTCCGATAGTATTGACTAATTTGAACCCTTCATTGGTCAATGTTGACCTTGTGGACCAATTATGATCTTGTGAGGGTCATTATGATCAAGTGAGGGTCAGATAATATGCAGCAACTGCAACTGGGTCATTTTTGACTACATATATATAACGTGTATTATTCGACAGTTTTTTTGCGACTATCCACCAAAAAGTCCATCTGATAACGTATTTTATATATTATAATTCGTGTTTTAAGTGGCAGGTCACATTAAATCCTATTGCTAAATATTAAATATAAATAAAGGAATGGTTAAACCAATTTACACATTGATATCCCGTCAAATAATTTTAAATTTGGTTAAAATGGTTATAGACAGCCAATTCCAAATAAGTACTTGGGCATTATACCAGGGACAATCGAATGGAGGGACAAGAAACTATTGTACTATTATATAAGTATGCGTGTTGCGGGGGTACAAATATCATCAAGTTGAGCAAGCATACACAATACATTCATGAATGGGCACTGGTACAAATCTCAGCAATCATACTGCACGAGTCGCTGTGTGTCTTGCTCGATACGGATGGACCCTTAGTCGGGTGAAAGCTCGACATGACCGTGAAGTAGGGTACAAATGTGATTTTATTGCTGAAAATCATGGATGAGTAAGTCTAGATTCACACCACCGGGTGCCAAAATGGCACACTTGGGCAACTTTTTTTTATTGACGTCTTAAGCCACACACCCTTTATCGATTATGTTATAATAATGACAAATATATTTGCAACACAAACATATCGTGTTTGGTATGAAATTAAAGCACGGCCTATAGATTCAAATTCAGGCTAATGACGCAATCGTTTTTATCTGAGCATTTTTAGTGTCTTAGCTGTTCTCAATGTAGTTAGTTTCAAGATATAAGTCTTTGCTTCTATTTCCAGCTTATTTTGAATCACTTTACCCGCAATGTTATGCTATCTCACAGTGTATCCAAATTAATGAGTCCTAATGTTGATTTACATGCCTGTACGCAACTATTCATATGTCCTTAAGAAAATCAGTGGAGAAGTAATATAATGAGAGTACAGGTAACTGCAGTATACATGGTAAAGGGGTTTCTTATGTTCTGAGGGTGGAATTGTGAAGTATTATATACTGTAGCCCTTCAACAAGGCACGGTTTTAATTAAACAAAATAATCACAAATAATGAAGACCATAGTCTCGATCTACTTGTATTAAATATTTGAACGTTTTTAAAACAAATAGTTATCAGTATATGCTGATGTGCCTCTAACTCCAAATATATTACTAACAAGCACCTGATGTGTATGGAGACAGGCATTGACAGATTGACAGTTTTATTTGTACCATGGATGAAGTATCACATCTTCAAATAGACAGGTAGGATATAGCGTTTTATGTACGTGACATGAAATTACAGGTGCCATGAAATCACAGGTGCAGTAGCGTAGCCAGACGGGAGCAAGGGGAGGGCAGAGTGCCCCCCCCCCCCCCCACGAAAAATAATTTGACCGGGAAATCGGGAACTAAGCGAAAAATCGGGAAGGCAAAGAGAGGGAGAAGAGGAAGGAAAGGAAAGGGGGTAGAGGGAAGTAGAGGTAAAACGGAAAGGGAAAGGAAAGGAAAGGAAAGGGAAAGGAGACGGACAGAAAGGAGAAAGGAAGACATATTGCAGTTTTTCACGCCGGTATGGGGACGCAACGCCTCTACCCCCCCCCCCCCCCCCCCGCTGCTTGTCATTTTATTACTCGACGGCAATTCAAAAAGTTAGGTCGGACTGGTGCTCACCGGGAAAAAATACCCTTTGCCCCCCCCCCCCCCCCTCCCCCTGACAAGTGACCCTGGCTACGCTACTGCACAGGTGACATGAAATTACAGGTGACATGACATGTATGAATGAATACATTTTAATCACGTTTGACCTCTTTTGACTTTTTGATATATTTATTATATCATTTTATATGTATTCCAGGAGTCAACAGCTCTAATTTGATACCAAACATGGTATTTTGTTTATAAGACCAATTATATTTGTCATAATTATAACGTTATCGAAAAGGGCGTGGCTTGACGTCAATTAAAAAAATTCTGAATCTAGACATCCTTCCTCATGTATCATTTTCAGCAATAAAATTGCATTTGTACCCTACTTCACGGTCATGTCATAATTGTGAAGATATCCACTTGACTACATACCTGTGCAATTCCTACTGAACTACTATACTCTAGAAATGCAAATATATATCATCAAAGAACATCATTTTCCGATTAATTTGGATATTGGAATCAATAGGAACAAAATGTCTATAGTTTAAACTTCCCAGGAAAAATATTAATTACTTTGTTCTAGCATGTTTTCACATTTTTTATAAATCTAAAATTATCACATTTTTCTCAAATATACCGATTATTATTAACACTAGAACTTTATTTTTTGAACAAATCACGTATAAATTGTATTCAGTTTGACCTAGGCCCAAGTTTTTTGGAAAAATATATTTTGATCATTTTTCGAAAGATTATAGGGCAACCTTTGAGTTCCTTGAATAAAAACACACCCGCAACTACTAGAGCTAACCCGCAACACGCATGTTTTGTTCTTTTTTTGTAATTGAATACAATGATGTAACGATACCATATGCCGTTTCTAGTCCCTCCATTCGATTGTCCCTGATTATACTAACTACCATCTGAAACTGTAAAAATTAATTCACTGTCTATCGTGTAAAATTTTAAGTTTGGGTAATTTCGATGTAGATCACATCGAAATTATCATCATCGCTCGCCACATACATTGCTTTAACCTGTCAACCGAATATATATCTAGCGCCATTATTCTAAACCATTTCCCATAAATTGTTATAATTCAGGGTTCCTACGTAACCTTATCTATCATGTCTATTAAAACAGATCATTTTTTCGTTGTTGGCCTTTTCCTCAATACAACAGGGCGTATCAATACAAATATATTGCCTAGTTTGGCAGGCCACAATCCCAAATCAAAAACATAATGTTGTCAAATTCTTGAAATTCAATGAGTTGTTTCATATTTGGGTTAGATTTATTCGGTTCATTGGTTTTTGAAAACAATATCCTGAAATCATACCTGAAAACAGTTGAAACACATTGAAAATATCAATGACTAGCTAAAATTATCCCATTTACGTCATCACAAACCAGGGAACCGAATCATGGAAATGTAATTGAAGACTACAGGGTGTACCAAAAAACCCGCAAACCCTTTTGGGGAGTAATCAAATGTACCCTTTGACAGCAAATCACGTATCGCTCTGCAAAGTAGATAGGCCTGATAGATCGCTGAGATTTTACGGATCAAAGTAGAAATCTTGAAAATGCAAATTACATCGTTCATCCTGCATACACAATATTTTCTTTGGTCAGCTCGCTCAGATCTTACACGTCAAACTTTTCGTTTTAGACACTACATTACCAACTAATCTGCAAGATAAGGAAACGGCATCATCGACGCTGTTTAGGGAACAATATTTACTTCTCAGATAATGATGAGTTCGATTCCAGTTATTTAAGTAAAATTAGTTATTAATTGTGTTGTTGTTAATATTGACCTGACAAGAAAATCAAGATGCAGGATAAACGATTTATGTGTTCAGGTCGTCTACGATATCCGGAATATATCAGCGAATGTAAGTACGATATCACGGGATATCCAAGACATAGCTATAACATCAGGGTGATAATTATGTGATTTGCCTTAAGGGTAACGGAACTCGATATCAAGTGTTGCGGGTTTTTTAATACACCCTGTATGACGGAAATATCGCTTTCGTCATGTTTTATACTTTTGTTAGATTTGTGATAATGAAAGAGTTAATTCTTTAATTATCTTTTTTTAAGAGTGTAAACGATAAACCATTGTATGCAAATCAGGCATATAACTATTCAGATTTGAAACTTTGTAATACCAAATAAGGTATCACAGAAATTGTTTACCTGTTAACTTATTAAATGCGGGTAGTGTATTAATCAGCTATAGAGTAATCTTTCCATAACCTGCAATCCCTTGTATCACTCAATTTCCAAAGTGAACTCCGTTGGGTAGGAACATGCCAAACGCGCTGCGCATTGGTTTCTCATAATTTACTCAGACGTTGGGCATAAGTCGAGAACGCTGGACATGAGCTGCTGGCCATACGCTGGCCATACGCTGAGGATACGTCGAACACGGCAGACATACGCTACGAACACCTGGAACACGTTAAGGGTACTGTCAACCCTTTTTATGAAATTTATCAAGCACTGTAACTTTTAAACTAATAAACTAATGTACATAAAAGTATACAATTTTTCAAATGAAATCAGTCGGAGAATCCATTTTTGGTATTAAATTTCCCCCAAAATAGTGATTTCTACATTTTTGCCCAAAAATCACTTTTTTGGCGCCAACATTTTTCAGACAACCTAACAAAATCAGTTTTTGATTAAAAATTTCAAAATTTCACAAAATTCATCTAAAGTCAATTATCTAGGAAGCACTTTTTTTTTGGCGTAAACATTTTTAGTTTTGAAAATATTGACCAAAAAGTGCCAAAAATGTAAATTTTTGAGATAAAAAACATGTGCCATTTCGGGCAAAATCATGAAAATCACATTTTTGGTAACATTTTTTGGCACTTTTTGGTCTATAATTCAAAAAATAAATAAGATATTTAAAAATTAAAAAACATTCCTAGGGAATTTTATTAGGAATATAATGAAACTAGTATGACAAAACTTTACAAAATGTATTTTGAGTAATCTTGCAGAACCTAAAATTGGTCAAAAACGTGTTTTTTATAATTTTCTCCAAAATGATCAATTTCATGATCATGGTTGGATTCATTGAACCCTTTGCTTCAAAAAACTGTACACTTTTATTAAGGGGGGGGGGGGGGGGACTCAAGGAAGTCACTTTTTGAATTTTGTGAATGCTGTAATTATTAAACTATTAATCAAATGCATATAAAAATATACATTTTTGGAAGGGATTTGGGCAGAGAATCCATTTTTGGCATCAATTTTGACAACAAATGTTGATTTTTTTGAGAAAATCACAAAATATCACTTTTTTGACCAAATTATTTGGACAAGCTAACAAAATTATTTTTGAGTAAAAAATGCCCAAAATTGCTTGATTATACTATTAAGACACTAATCTAGTGCCGATTTTCTCATTTTTTTCTTCGTAAGCTATGTTTGTTTATCTATTTGTTTGTTTGTTTATATCAGCTGTACAAAAGTTCTTGAAATGAAAAAAAAAAATGTTTTGAATTTGTAGTACTGTGAAACTGATTTTAAGCTGTTTCAGGAAGAGAACAATACATCCACCAACATGCTGCACTGGTCGCAGAAATGAAATGTCATTCTACTCAGAAGCTTTAATAATGCGATACTGACGCATGACGTTGTGTTTTAAAATTCGGCAGTCCAACACTCGAAACACCAGGTTTCTCGGTCGAAAAACCAGGTTTATAAACCAGGTTTCTCGGTCGAAAAACCAGGTTTATATCTCTTTCACTGTGCAAAATACCTGCCATGCATGTCACCAAATGTTTAAAAATGCCGGATATCCAAAAAAAGTATTTGTCAAAATATCTCGGATATTCGATGACACATTATGCGAAACTGCCTGTATTTATCGAAATATATTGGATAATTATGTGTAACGTGCCTCCAGGCCCCTCCCCCTGGCTACTTCCTCATCATAAAATAATTTGATATCCATGATATCACAGTTGATCTTCCTTGCAATATTTCTCCTTGGGGTATGGTTTGGTTTATTCTTCTATGGTAAGTAGCACAAATACAGCCAGCCTACATGTATGTACAAGACTTAATAATAGCACTAGAACTGGAATCGGTCACTCACGGCCTTAGTACACTGATTTTAAACGGCGAAGCGGGGACGGGCCATCGGCCAGTCCCCTTCGCGTCTGCCGACATCAGCGACCGATATCAGTTCTAAATTTAGCACTAACCACTAATTGTTAGTCCAGAAAAAGTACAATTTAAGTATACAAAAAGTACACTTTTAAAAGTACACAAAATTCTAACAATATTATTGATAATAAGTACAGTTTAAGTTTACTTAACTGTACTTTTTGCTTGAAAAGTACAACATAAGTCCACAAAAATACAAACAAAGTATACTTAAAAGGTACTTATTTTGGACCAGGGTGGCCGCAGTACCATTTCAGTAAAAGTACTATTTCAAATTGAGGGGAGGCAGTGAGTTGAAATTCTAATCTGATCATTGACACATGTGGTACATGCTTAAACTGCGACTTAAAATCACATCGTAGGTAGTTCATATCCAGAATAATGACAACGGTTGTGCTGGCATCCAAATTGATTTTACTTCTAATTTGATCTCACATGACAAAATTGTCAAGCACTAATTTGATGAAAACAGGTTGTAGCGACTATGTCCACTGTTGCTAGAACCATATACTAGGGTCAATAACTCGGTATTGTGTTGGTGCAGGTAAGCGTTAAATGTGCATACATCGGTGTGCACTCAAGCTGATCTCGTAGCAACCAGTGTAATTGGCCTAGCTCAGCGCACCATATTCTGGTCCGGTAAAGCGAGCAAAACAGTGCACGCTGTGTACGTAAATAAATGTTTAACTTTGAAGTCCATTATATCACAGCGGAAACAAAACATCCACCGAATGACGCATTCATCGTGACTGATTGGTCTATTGTAGTTTATCTGAAGTTCACTAGAATAAGTTCAAATGAATAACCAATCGACCAATATCTATCTATGAATAATGCATACAATAAAACTGTCAACTGAAAAAATTCCCAGTCTTTTAATAACTTTCCTATATGTCAGGATCCACTGTGCGCATAATGAAAGTAGAATAACATTCATATAGTAAAAACAGGGCTAAAATAGTATTATGAGCGTAACTTTTTCGTCACTTAAAAATAATTGTTAGTCGCGTTTTCCAGTTAACCGGGTTGGAATATTGTTTGCTCATTCCACACTAAACAACGAAAATGACGGCATCAAGACGCATTTGTGAAGTAGTTTGGACATGTTTATGTATCTGTTCTTATCAGCTGAACTGTATTGATGGTGCTGGAGCTGGAGTTAAACTGCTGTCGAAGGAGCTAGGGACCATCAATGTTAAAGTAGGAGACGATGTCACGCTAAATTGCACCGTCACGGGTAGTGTCACGGGTGGACCCGACGATAAAAATTACCAAATTTATTGGTTCTTAGAACCTATAAACATGCTTAAGATCCTTGCCGAGAATAATACAGGCAATCTATCACTAACAGCACCCGCAGAACATCACTTCAGTTTCAACCTAAAATACCATCGAATAGAAAACGCTGATAATGAATCGGCTGATATAAAATATTGCCTACTTACGATTATTCAAGTCACAGTTGCTGATATTGGAAAATATTCGTGTATATATCGCGATGCCAATCATGATAAGGACGTTAATTTTAAGGGAAATGTCGCAACACTATCCTTGACTCAGCATAGTATAGGTATGCCACCGTCACTGATCACAATGCCACCACTGACCACAATGCAACCACTGAACACATCCACCGATACAAGCACAATGATCCCAATAATCATCGGAATAGTTGCAGGTTCCGTCGCAGGAATCATCATTATCACGACCAGTTTACTATCGGCTGGATTACGATACAACAGGTACAGAATGGGTAAACGAGCGGCAGATTCTGCACAATCTCCTCGGGAATCTCCCTATGTTATATCTCCTGATCCTCTTGACCCATCTCGTCCAGCTGCACCATCTCCAGGCTATGTTATATATCCTGATCCAACCTACGAAACTCCTAGGCCTATCACGGACATGACGGCGAATCATAACTACATAGAGGTAATATAACATCAAACACCTTAACCAGCCAGCCGGGCGGGTTGACCATCGGGTAATTACCGTAGGTGAGACGCACGACATCACGCCATGCATTCGAGGCTCAAGAAACTCATGCTCTGACGCGACATATTATCGTCGCGTACAACTTCTTCCCAAGAAATCTTGCAATAAGACTGCATTATTTTTTGCATCTGAGTAAGAAACACTCATGCTCTATATAATTACATATCGTGTGAAACATGTGAAATGCAATGTCTGACTTCTAGAAAGTGTAATATTGACGGTGAGTCGGAAATTACAATATAATGTGCGTGGTTTCTACTGGAGCTCTTTATTTTTTTCGAATCACAATGGATTGTGGATCATAATACTATAGTCCCCGACCCGATCATAGTGGATCTACAAGCCCAGGAAACAGAAGTGGATTATCGGTTGCCGGGTGGCGGCGTGGATGGCATGGATCCTGAATGGGATCTAACTTGAGCAGGTTGATCATGGACCAAAGCGTTCATTCCAACCAGTATCATTTGTTGCTGGACATTTCCTGGATACACCGGTATAGTAGTGAGGAGAACCATGCAGCCGTTTTCGCCAATTTTGTATAAATTTGCGACTTGTTATTGTTGTGCTGCATGTGAAGCAAAATTGAATTAATTTTCATAATACGAACTCGATGATCATGGTTTGATGACAGCTGAGATTCCTTGGACATATTCTCTGTCTCCCTGACGAAGAGCCTGCTAGAATGTATGCCACTTACATACCAATACATGACCGAAGTAGGCCTGGTCGTCCATGCACATCATACTTGAAGTACATACAGTGCTTAATTGGTGACAATGAAGGCTTGTTTCAAGAACGTCAGATATCCACTCTTGCTAAAGATCGCCGTGCATGAAGAAAACTTGTGGTCGCCTGCTCCGCAGCCGAAGGATGATGATGAAGGTGATGATGATGATGATGATGATGATGATGATGATGATGATGATGATGATGATGATGATGATGATGATGATGATGATGATGATGATGATGACACCACTAAAATACGAACTTGTCACAGTAGAAGATGCGAATAGTTTTTACTCAGCCGCCCATCGTTAATATGCCCAACTTTTCACCCAACGTTACCCCCATCTACCTTCAACGTTCAATACAACCCATTCAAGAAGGTCCCCTCCCCGAGTCTTCTCCGCTGTATACGCCCCTGTAAAATCAAGGCTGGCTTGGAAAGCAAGCAGTATATCTGACTAAAAGCATATCAGAGGCCTACCGCCATAAAGAAAGCATAAATAATAATAATTATAGTTTTAATCAATTTCATTATATAGAAATAGGATACACCAGATTTATCCGACGCAGCTTTATCAGAAGATGCGGAACAAATGTTATAATATTATATCAAATAAACCCTGTCAAAAGCAATTAGTCAATCATCTATACATTAGTCATGTCTTATATAGGACTAAATTTGTGGAAGATTGAGTAACTTATTTTACAGTGAACTCAATTCATGTCATTCATAAATATACCTTTAAACAAATGGTAGCGGTTATAATATACGAGGTGAATAGACTCGATGTATTGATAAAGGATCCAAATTGACTAATAAATGGTACTTGATCGACAGTTTTTTGCGATTATCAACCAAAAAGTCCATCTGATAACGTATTTTATTATTATATTAAAATTCGTGTTTTAAGTGGCATGTCACATTAAATCACATTGCTAAATATTAAATATAAATTAGGGAATGGTTAAACCAATTTGTACATTGACATCCCGTCAAATATGTCAAATTTGGTTAAAATGGTTTGGTAAAATAACAGATTTCCTGTAGGTAACCATAGACAGACAATTCCAAATAAGTTGATATTAAAGGGGCATTGAGAGATACGTATAGGTGGGCCGGCGATCTCAATTTTCCTGGAAATCATGTGTTTTTGGCACCTTACGTAATACTTGGGTACATATACTGACTACCATCTGAAACCGTATATCTTAATTCACTGTATATCGTGTAAAATTTTAAGTTTTGGTAATTTCGATGTAGATCACATCGAACTTATCAGCATCACTCGCCACATACATTGCTTTAACCTGTCAACCGAATGTATATCTAGCGCCATTTTTCTAAACCATTTCCCATAAATTGTTATAAATTAGGGTTCCTACGTAACCTTATCTATCATGTCTATTAAAACAGTTCATTTTTTCAAAATTTCATTTTTCGTTTTAGGCCTTTTCCTCAATATGGCGTATCAATAATAAAAAAGGCCTACTTTGGCAGGCCACAATCCCAAATCAAAACACTATATCATTTTTTGTTTGTTTACGATTCCACAGTTCATGGAACAAGTTACGGAAATCATGACTCAATCAGCGAGTGTCTTGTACCACCACACCACTATACCGTATCATATTGTTTGATATTTGGATTTATTCGGTCCATTAGTTTTGGGGAAAAAATACGGTATCCTGAATCATACCTCAAAACATGGGAAACGCATTGAAAATATCAAGGACGAGCTCAAATTATTCCATTCGTCATTATGCTCTTTATTTTCCAACAACTCAGGAAACCGAATCATGGAAATGTAATTGAAGTCTACAGGGTGTACCAAAAAACACGCAACCCTTTGGGTGAGTAATCAAATGTACCCTTTGACAGCAAATCACGTATCGCTCTGCAAAGTAGATATCCTGATAGATCGCTGCTGACAATTTTCGGATCAAAGTAGAAATCTTGAAAACACAAATTATATCGTTCATCCTGCATACACAATATTTTCTTTGGCCTGCTCGCTCCCCAGATTTTACACAAACTTTTTTTTTCAGACACTACATTACCAACTTAGTTCAAAGATCTAAAGGAAACGCATCATCAACGCTGTTTAGGAAATAAGATTTACTTCTCAGATTATGATGAGTTCGATTGACAAGAAACTCAAGTATGCAGGATAAACGATTTACATTGTATGTGTTCAGGTCGACTACTATCCGGAATACCTCAGCGAATGTATTGTAGATATCGCTGTTTGACTACGGGATAGCCAAGAACATGGCTATAACAACAGGGTGATATGTGATTTGCCTTTTGCACGGAACATCCTGTTATGAAGTAAATATAGTTTTCGTCATGTTTTGTACTTTCAAACCCAGTGAACCGAATTATTGAAATGCAATTGAAGTACCTTTTGCTAGCTTTGTGATAATGAAAGAGATAATTCTTTAATTATAAGACTGTCAACGGTAAAACCATTGTATGCAAATCAGGCATTACAACTACTCAGATTTGAAACTTTGTAATACCAAATAAGGTATCACAGAACTTGTTTACTTAGGAATCGTATCGCTCTGTAACTCAGAATAAATTCATGATCATCAGAAATGTAAATCTGCAAGAAAATCTACTTTCTGAAAAAAATCATGAATAGAGAGCGCCCCCTGGAAAAGATCACAATATGCCCTGAACCTAATATGTATTCACCAATCAGAGCACAGCACGCCCGGGAGCACGCCTATACCCTATTTGGCTTCCTCTTGACAGTGACGTAACTTAACAGGCGCAGCTTTTACACACGGGTATGTATGTATCTTCCGTCTTTCAACGATCGTGTGTATACGCCAGCGCCTCGAGTAGGCGCGCGAGTTAGGTACTACATCGGGGGTGTATTTAAACTGGAAAATAATTAGTAACATTTATCGGACGAAGATATATATTTCTCCACAAAATAGGTAAAGAGCATGATATGACGCGTGTAAGATTATATTGAACATTTCTTTTATTATTGTAAAAAAATAAAGAGTTTATGGACTGAAGTCAACAATATTTTATCGCAATAACACACATGCTGCAAAGCATATGAAAATGTTATAAATGTATTGATTATGCAATGTAAACATGATGAAACTATGTAAAATGTGAAAATTATGTGAACATGTATAAATATGATGAATGTATGTATACATGCTCAAAAGCATATGAAAATATTATAAATGTATTGATATGCAATGTAAACAGGATGAAACTATGTGAACGTGTATAAATATGCAGCGATGGAAATACCCACATGACTTTCCACCCGGGGTAGACAGTCCCGGGGTTGATCAACCCTGGGTGGACTACAATAAACCGCATAATACTGTTTAAAAAACACCTTGGAAACTATATTCATTCTAAATTATATGTTAAAACACTCACCCCCCCCCCCCCCCACCCCCATTGTGTACAGCATTTTTCGGGCCAGTTTGGATAAACAAATATGTCTAACCCCCTGGTTACGGGCCTGTTTTGAAGTAATTAGGAATCGTATTACCCTGTAATTCAGAATGCATGATTTATGATCAGAAATGTAAATCTGCAAGAAAATCTGCTTTCAAAAAATAATCAAGGATAGAGGGCGTCCCATGGAAAACCCTGGATCGCATAATACATTCATGCCTTTAAAGTAATAATTATCTCTGTCCAACCTTAAAACATGTAAAATGATGCAATATAGGACACGACTTTTGATTGTGAGCGACTGAGGGCGTCAAGATAGAACGTTGTTAATGCCAGACAATGACGGTCACGATCTGCCTAAATTTGCAATTCGTATTGGTTTAACAACAAGTTCTTCATATCACATTGATAATCCCAAAACCAATGGAGTTGGATAACCAGCTCCAGTCTAAGTGTCCTTTCTTTTCATTTTTGCAAGTTAAATAACAGTTCTTGCTCATGGCCGGTATTTTTAAATTAGTCACGTGTTATAGCTCGAAATTTCATATTATAAGCATGTTAAGGCCTTGCCAGTTGTCACATACATTATTAGTGAAAACAGCTAAAGTTTGTCCGACGTTTTGGAAATGTGATGGGTGTATGTACATTCGTGTACATACGTCATTCGCTCGTGACATACGGTCAACAAAAAAAGGAACTTACGAGGCAATAAATACGTTCTTAATTCCAAAACTATAGCTCCAGCATGAAATTATTAAATGATACATTTATCGATGAAATTCTCGTCTTTACTATGAGATATTACACGTGAAGGTTGACTGAATATTAACAAAGTTATGAGTCGTAAAGCAAAACACTGCTTTCAGTGATCATAGTGATCACTGGATTAAGACCCTGTCACACTGTAACGAGTAGGTAACGCCTGGCCGATGTGTTTGGACATTTGAGTGTACTTTCCTGTAAAGGGCCTGTCACACCATGGCGTATCGCATGCCAACGTATGCGAAAATATCAAAAAAGGTTGGTGTACGTTGGTGTACGCTGATATATATAAGTTAGGGGTAAGTTAGGGATACGTCGTGTACGTTAAGAGTATGCTGTGATACGCTGTGAAAATTTGATAAACGTCGAACCGGCGAAAAACTATTGAGCATGTTCAAAATTTCTCGGCGTACTCAACGTGTTATTAATACGTTCTGTATAAGTTACCGGTACGTTCGTGGTACGTTAGACATACGTTGACATACGTTAGAGGTACGTTACTCGTAAGTTGGTAAACGTTAATGTACGTCAGCGGAAAATAGCTATCTAGCATTGTTCAAAACCAAAATATTGCAATTCGTTGGGAAGTTGGACGTTTTTGGACTCTGACAATTTTCGAGCTATTTTGTGTATACTCTGGCATACGTTCAGGCGATATGCCATGATGTGTCAGGCCCATATTATGCAATTCGTTGGGAAGTTGGACGTTCTTGAAATCTGAAAATTGTCGAGCTATTTGTTGTATACGTCGGCATACGTTCAGGCGATACGCCGGCATACGTTCAGGCGATACGCCATGGTGTGACAGGGTCTTTCGGCCAAGAACGTCCAACTTCCCAACGAATTGCATAGGAAAAGTCGACATCGGTGTTGGAATGGACGTATCCATAGCGTATCCATAGCGTATTGAACGTATACATAGCGTATGACTAGCGTATGACTAGCGTATTGATAGCGTATCACTAACTTATAAAAAACTTATCACAGCGTATGCGAGCGTATGACTAATGTACGCTTAACGTATTTGTAGTGTATGTCTGCCGTGTTCGACGTATCCTCAGCGTATGTCCAGCATTCTCGACTTATGCCCAACATCTAAGTAAATTATTTAAAAAAAATGCACAGCGCGTTTGGCATGTTCCTATCCACCGGAGTTCACGTTGGAAATTGGGTGATACAAGGGATTGCAGGTTATGGAAAGTTTACTCTATCACTGATTAATACACTACCCGCGTTTAATAAGTTCCCAAAACGCCGATTGCTCGCTAGCTGTACGGCGCATACGCTAGCTGTACTGTAGAAACACATTATGTACGTTACACGATCGCCAGGCATAAGTTGTGCATAAGGTGGATACGTCAGAATACGTCGAGTCTCGTAGGAGATACGTCAGGCATAGGTTAGACATACGGCACATATACGTTATCAACTCGTTATCACTACGTTGGCTGTACGTTTCCCCTTCAGCCGACGTACATCAACATATACCAACTTACGAGTAACGTACCTCTAACGAATGTCTAACGTATCACGAACTTACCGGGAACTTATGCAGAACGTATTAAGCACACGTTGAGTACGCCGAGAAATTTTGAACTTGCTCAATAATTTGTCGCGGGCTCGACGTGTTCCAAATTTTCACAGCGTATCACAGCGTGCTCTTAACGTAAACGACGTATCCCCAACTTACCCCTAACTCTTACCAGCGTACACCAACGAATTTCCGATATTTCGCATACGTTGGCATACGTTCAGGCGATACGCCATGGTGTGACAGGCCCTTTAAGTTTTCATTTGTTCATGACATATTTGGCATACGTTGTTTTCATTAGGGTTCGCAGATGTACTTAAGGGGGCTGTGCACCTTCGGTATAGCCTCCGTAAAACTGCCGTAACTTCTTCATTATTCAATTAATCTATATAAAAGTATACATTTTTTTTTGCAGGAAAGGGTTCAATGAATCCAACCATGATCATGAAATTGACCATTTTGGAAAAAATTATAAAAAACACGTTTTTTGACCCATTTTAGGTTCTGCAAAGATAACTTAATGCTTAACGTATTCGTACCGTATAAATGCCGTGTTCAACCGTATCATCAGCGTATCCTCGGCGTACAACGAACACATGACCTATGCCGCTGTTGAAATTGAGTTTCGTACACGGCGGGACAAGCGTTGCCAGTTCAAGTAAACTCTGCCTAAATGATATCTATTAAAATATCTAGAAGGATAAATTATTAAAGTTAAGGCCCTGTCACACCATAGCGTATCGCCTGAACGTATGCCAACGTATATGCGAAAATATCGAAAATAGGTTGGTGCATGTTGGTGTACGTTGATATAAGTTAGGGGTAAGTTGGGGATACGTCGTTTACGTTAAGAGCACGCAGTTATACGCTATGACAATTTGGAACACGTCCAGCCCGCGAAAAATTATTGAGCATGTTCAAAATTTCTCGGCGTACTCAACGTGTACTTAATACGTTCTGCATAAGTTCTCGGTACGTTCGTGGTACGCTAGACACACGTTGACATACGCTGACATACGTTAGAGGTACGTTACGTGTAAGTTGGTATACATTGATGTACGTCGGTTGAAGTTGGAGGTTCTTGGACTCTGACCATTTTCGATTTATTTTGTCTATACGTCGTCATACGTTCAGGCGATACGCTATGGTTTGACAGGCCCATATGCAATTCGTTGGAAATTGGACGTTCTTGCACTCTGACAATTTTCGAGCTATTTTTTGTATACGTCGGCATACGTTCAGGCCATACGCCATGGTGTGACAGGGCCTTAAAGGGCCTGTCACACCATCGCGTTTCGCCTGAACGTGTATGGCAACGTATGCGAACATATCGAAAATACGTTGGTGTACGTTGGTGAACGTTGGTGTACGTTGATATAAGTTAGGGGTAAGTTGGGGATACGTCGTTTACGTTAAGAGCACGCTTTGATACGCTGTTACAATTTGGAACACGTCGAGCCCGCGACAAATCATTGAGCATGTTCAAAATTTCTCGGCGTACTCAACGTCTGCTTAATACGTTCTGCATAAGTTCCCGGTACGTTCGTGGTACGTCCGACATACGTTGACATACGTTAGAGGTACGTTACTCGTAAGTTGGTATACGTTGATGTACGTCGGCTGAAAATAGCTATCTAGCATTGATAAAAACCAAAATATTGCAAATTAAAAAATATGGTCAAATTAGGAAGCGCAGTAAATTTCTCGAGCTACGCGCATTTTGCTCCAAAATAATAATTTTAGAAGCTTGTTCAAAGCCAAAGCCTCAATATTAGTTTAAAATAGCAATTTTCGGTTTAGTTACCGTGCCATCAAATTGGCCATTTTCGGGGAGCCCTACTTCCCTATTCTGGGAACACAACTGGTATCGCATATTGTTCTCGCTTTTTATCACTTGAGAGAAAATGGTTCTTCACAGGCCTCCTCCCCTCAAAACGTGATCACGATCTATTTAAAAAACAAATCCCTCATTCGCTGTTAGATGGGGAACCTGTTTTTCAACATAACAATTTAGGGAACCTGTTTCTCAACACCCCCCCCCCCCCCTCACATTTCCTCCTGTCAGCGCTTTTCAACCATCTATACTCGAATCTTGATTTGAGTATTTGAGTATTTGAGTATTTGAGCATTGCTCAACTTCTTTCTTGCAATGATAAAAACCAAAATATTGATTGGAAATGAAGAGGTGGCTTTTCAATAACATATTGGTCAAAAATATACACCATACTCCCCCCTGTCCGAACTTTTCAACCATCTATACTTAAATCAAGGAAAATATCAGTATACGGTTTATATGCTCAACTTCTTTCTTGCATTGATAAAAACCAAAATATTGATTGGAAAAGAAGAGGTGGCTTTTCAATAAAATATTGGTCAAAAGTATACATCAGATCGCACCAAATGGGTTTAACAATTATTGAACAAATGTCCAATTGTGAGAGGGTACATCCCCTCATACTACCCCCCTGCCCACGCTAGCGCAGAGCGCGATGCTGCGCATCTCTTTCGTCACACTTTGGCCCGAACATTCAAATATTTGGCTCCCCTAAAAAGAAATCCTGGATCCGCGCCTGATTTTGATTGACCTTTAATACTGATTGACTGTACACAGATTGGATAAGATCAGGGAGCGTAGATCTAGATTTGCAGGACACTGCTTCAGAGGGTCCAATGAGCTGGTCTCCAAACTCATACATTGGATACCTAAACATGGAGTGAGAAAGCGTGGTAGACCAGCCCTAACCTACATTGACATACTGAAGCGTGACACAGGATTGCAGGTAGAAGAAATCAAGACAGCTATGTTGGAAAGGAAGATTTGGAGAAGCATCGTGGTTCGGGAATATCACCCGCCATAAGTAAGTATTAGTAAGTACACAGATTGTCATACTACTCATATTCTTTGATCATTTGATAGGTTGTTCTCAAATTTACAGGATTAAGTAGGTGTTCCGATTGCTGGCTCGATTTTCAACTTGATGTTTTCTATTCTACATATAGTTTGAGTTGCACAAATCACTGCATTTTGGCCTATAACCATGATAACGTCTTATATTGGAACATATCTTGCGCAAAACATAAGAAAAATAGTTTCTTCTGATATCAGAATATTTGTATAGAAAAAAGAAGTTAAAATCATTGGCACATCCATATTAAAGATGACATCAATTTTGCCACCTCTGTTCGATTATGCAAAGATTCAAGGTCACAAGAAAGTCCTATTTTTGATACACCCTGTATGCAACCATGCACGTTGGCGATCCACATCTTCGTACGGGTGATCCAATGACTCTCAGGAATGAACATTGTGCTTATAAATACATGATCAGCAAATTATTTTTTCAGCGGGTTTTCTAGTCATCCTGGATTACCACATAAGGTATCTATTTTAGTCCCTACTTCATTAAGTAACGAGTTATTGTACTGCCACGGTGAGGTAGTATGGTCCAACTGATGACTAGTCGTGCACGGTGGCGAATCGTCAATGATGTCGTATGTTGACGTTGACAGCCTCTCCGGTAGCTTTGACATTGTTGTGCCTTCTTCCATGGAGTGACGATGCACGTCTATTGTTAGTTCGTATAAGTGACGCTGTGCCTTTCGTACTACATAAATGGAGAGCGTTAGGCTTACGCAAGCCTGCAAAAAAAGCAACATGTAAGAGAAGTTAAGAGCCATGAACTTTAAGTAAATACACAATGACCAGTTTGAGATATATGATACAATGTAAATGTTTTCAAAAAAATGAAGACATTTGAAGACAATTTTATCTACAGGCTGTCCCAAAATGATTAGTACCCATCGATGTTCAAAGTTCAATAATTTTTGTCATCATCAAAACCGATGGGATTAGATCCGTTGTTTTTACGGCATCTTTGTCATACTGTACTTTTTCATTAGCATTTTAGATAATGAATATCGGATTTATCAAACTCAAGATACACTCCATTATGTAAAAGATGGTGATTTCACCTTTTTGACAAAGTGCTAAAAAAATGTGTGTGCTATTACAGTTTGTTTGAAAGAAACTTGTGTATTATCATCTCTTGTTTACTCAATATAATCTTGTGTGTCTTTCTGTTGTAACTGTTATTAGTTATGGGTGTTCAAATCATTAATAATTCTTCTCCTTAATTCAATTTAACGGGTAAAAGAAGTTTGTCACAGTCTTGAGTAACCCCATGCATTGTTTTATTTGACAAGTGTTTAGGGACTTCTAAATGAAGTGGTATTTGGTGAATTACCAGTGGCTTAGATTTCATTTTCACATTGAAGAATGGATTTCGTGAGGTTAAACACTAAGGGACTATACCATATTGAGCAAGTTTGTAGGAAATTGCATCCCAATATGAAAAGAAGTCTAAACTGCTAATTACCCATGACCACGTCTTTACCTGTTTAAATGTCCCTCAAGTTTAGCCTCAAAACTAGCTCATTATAGAAACAAAGCTTGGGGTCGCTCATGCGTGACGATCCATTTTTACTCTTCAAATTGAATCAAAATGAAGAAGTATTAATGGTTTGAACAACAAAATGATACAACAGCAGTTTAAAATGGAAAGGAACCAAAGATATTAGCAGACAAGAGATTAAGAGACTGTATCTTTCAAACAAGCTGTTTAAAAACACGTTTTTTTGCACTTTGCCAAAAAGGTGAAATCACCATGTCTTACACAATGGAGTGTAACTTCAATCAAATAAGTCTGATATTCATGATCTAACATTCTAATGAAAGGGTACAGTATAGCTAATATGATAGGAAAACAACGGATCTAATGTTATTGATTTTGATGATGAAAACATTTATTGAACTTTGGGCATCGATGGGTACTAATCATTTTGGGACAGCCTGTACTCAAGACTCAAAACAAAAATTTCAAAAACTCGCGTTTATCGCGTTTTGTATCTAAACTCTTCAAATATATGGCGGGAATGTTTCAAAAACGAACACGTGTTTCTGACGTTTACCTGTGCAATGAAAACCATGAGAGAACCGAAGCTCCAGGTTTGACTCGTGATACTGGATAATGTGTGCATTGTACATCCCATGTATGTATTGAGAACTTGGTTAGGAAATGAGCCTACCACTGAGGCAACGATGAAGGTACGGACTGGTATCTTTGAAATCTGAAATTGGAATGCAATATCAATGTTAATATAAAAAAATACCGTACAGGTTAATTAAATGGTACTGAACTTGGAAAAGAGGGTTTTTTTAACCGTGTTTATTTATTTTCATTTATGTTTGACTAGGCCTCTGTTTGTTTTTTGTTTTTGTTTTGTTTTGTTTTGTTTTGTCTTTTCTTTTCTTTTCTTTTTTGTCTTGGGGCGTTCTGGGTCTTTTTATTGGGAAGGGAAGGGATGGAAAGGGAAGAAAAGAAAAGAAAAGAACGACAAAACAATTAAAAATCAAAACAAAATAAGCCATATGCGAGACGAATAGGAAAAGGAAATGCTAAATTCAGTATACAATCTATTTACTCTTAAGCCAGTGTGGCAAATGAGATTGGATCAAGACTATTCTTTTCTCTTGTCCAAGGCTGACAGCAAAATTGTTAACTTTATTTGTTGGAAGTGGCTCTTTTTACTTCATTCTTTTCTTCCATCTTTTCGAACTTTCATTTCATTCAGCCAGCATGCTTATATAGGCTTTTTAAGCCTGGCCTGAGCATTTTGCTTGCTTGAGCATGGTCCCTTCAGGACCCAAGCGTGTGTCCGTATGGACCGACCGTGTAAACAAACAAACAAACAAACTTATATAGCTGCACATAGGGCATTTGCATAATTAGTCATTTTCATACATCTGTTACCACTTGTTGCTATAAAAATCATATTCCATTCTTTTAATTGGTATATAATATGGTGGTTTATAATTTCATTTTATACGACCAAGCATTTATGAAAATGAGAAACATTCAGTTGAATCTACACATACACTGCTGTATGTGTATATATATTCAACTAAATGTTTCTCTTTTACATTGCTGTATTTATGTATTCATGTAGCGGACGGTTCGGTTGCAACTTAGAGCGAAGTGCTTATATACACACTACTGCAAAGATCCAGTTTGATATTTGATGAAGCAGTTTGTTGATATCTTATAAGCCTTACACTTGACAAAAACATAAAACAAAGATGGAAAATGAATACAATTATATTCAATATAATATAAACCCGTATAAAGCCTATATCTAAAAAAACCGATGATCTTGTTTTAAATATGGCCTTGCTCAGCTGCACCATCTTGCATTTTAATCTCGTCTTAATTAGATTCCATCTTTGTCATTGACCGAAAATCCAAATTAATTAAACCTTAACTATACTCACAGCAAATATTCCATTTTGAATTCCAAACGGTATTGGGGTTAATCTGGTAACGGCTATGACGCGAAAGGCATGTTCACCTTCAACAACTTGCACGATAGCATGAAAATAACTATTTTGTATTTTCGCTGCCATCCATGTAGATAGCAATGGTCTGCAAGCAGCGAATGCAAGAGTCGAACCGATGCCCACGCATACTGCAGTCACTATGGTTCCATGTACGAGTCCAAATCGGAACCCGGCAGCCATGTTTAAAAATATATACCCTGGTATTACTACTGGCAAAGAAAATATCGTGAAAAATATCAAAAAAAGTAATAAACACACCATGTCATCTGTGCGGTTTAACAGTTGCATTAGATCTTCCATATAACCGTGAAAAAGAATGAAGGAGATGCAGAGCAGAATTCCTAGGAGTGAACAAGTTGTGAAACGCCATATTCGTGGGTGGTAGCAGACGACTCGATTGCGTAGCGCGCAAGGCACACAATAATGACTAATTGCTGATGTTGTGTCGTCTGTTTCTATGCCGTTTATGATGGTCATCTCCTCCCGTAAATTATTTAGACCATCTGCAAATTAGGCAAACGGTCTTAAATGATGTAAAATGTGACAATGAAACCACATTTTAGTTAATCAAATGATTGCGTAAACCAGTATCGCCATCGATAGCTGTACAGATGACAGGTGAACTTTGGTCTGTATTGTCATTGTTAGTATCAAATGCAGATAATGATAAAAATCGGTTGTATCAACTGAAACACGTGACCGCTATTATATTAGTGTACACAACGCTCATGAGTGCATCGGACTTATATGACTTTTGAATTACAGTATTTCTCACTATTTTCTTTGAGTTCATTTTATGAGTTCCCAATAGTATGTACATTTTATTTCACTCACTCACATTCACTCTATTGAATGCTAACTTTCTCTTTAAATATGTTTGTCTTTTGTGACGATTGTTTAAGTTGAGGATGTGTTGTGCAGTGATACTATAGTCTACTGCTAGCCCTACGATTGCAGGTGGTGGCGCAATAAAAGGCTACATAATACTAGATTTGGGCATACCTAAATATCATACCTGGAAATACTTGTGAAAATCCGCGATCATGTTAGCCTACATAAAGCAATACGAATTCTAAATTTAAAAATATTGTGGCCGGTCCCGCCTCCCAAAGAGGAATCTTGGTATTGCGCACGAATACTGTCATATAAATGTCTAAAGGGACATCCGGTGATTTCTAATCATTTTTTTAAATATTTCCTTCGACGCCAAATAATAGACTTAGAAATTGAGTATGATTCATGAATTCGTTCCAAAACTCGTTCACATGGGAAAACACCTTAAATTGACAAAATGTTAAACATATTCTGAAAAATATCCAGAAATTGCAACAATTCAGACAAATTTGTAAAGAGCAAAGCCTAATAGAGCCTACAAGCACACATGAAGTAATTCGGTCATTTGGCTCGGATATCGAATGATATACCTAGTGCAAATGGTCTGCAAACGTGTTGGAATTCAGTAGATATTGCGCAATAATAAAAGTCTGGCTAGATTTGTATAGTTACGACGTAGCGGGTACGAAATGTTGCTATTTTTACCCTGATTTTTAAACTTATTTGGTTTTAATTTCCTGACTAACGTCTTTCAAATTGGATAGAAATTACGTACAACCTCGTAAATCACCCCCTCCCCGAATGATTCCAATCCTCCGAATGATAATCAACCCCCACTTTATAGGACACGCCACTGTATATGGACGCCTCACTTTTTACGATGGCATAACATTTCTAACCTCGTTTTCAGAGGGCGTCCTTCTGTGTTTACAGATGGTGGTCGTGCACACTCAACAGTTTTTAGATAAAATAATCTCGCGTATATGGGATAGTTTAATACCAGACCTAAACCAAAAGAACTGAAACAAAGAAACACTCGAACACACGATACGCATAAAAGAGTTTTTGATCATACCATTTCTGGTTGAGAATATTTTATTCTTTATCTTTTTTAAAATGTATTTGTTAAGTTACTTGGATGATCTAGGTAATACAATGCATATCGTTCTTAATTCAGTAATTTGCTTTGTAATGCTAATTCGACTTAGATTAGTTGGTAACATGCAAAAGGGTTTATGGAATTTGACAATCTTACGGTAAAAGACAAAATCTCTGGATTATGGCTTGGACAAAGTGTTAATCCCACTCTAAAATATTGTTAAGCTCATTTCCTAAGATTGCCAACTTATGAAGTGCGTAAGCGTTAACAAATCATCATACGCCTACCCGATATAGCAACAAGTAAAAATACCAGTGTCCAGTAGTAAGCGTCAGATGTGTATGCAATTAGCGACGTTACTAAAGACAGGTAATAGTCGCTAATTGAATACACATCTGACGCTTACTACTGAACACTGGTATTTTTATTTGTCGCTGTATCGGGTAGGCGTATGATGATTTTTTAACGCTGACAGTACTGGGCGGGAGGTAAGAAGAGGCAAAGACCGAGTAGGCCCCATTTGGTTTCTTTTGTCGTAATATAAACATTTCCAAAGTTAAATGCTGCTCGCACCAGGCATTCACTGTGCTAGTCTCCTTCAAGTGATTCTTGGTTGGTAGTGCATGTGGGTATCAATAATTTCTGATTTTACATTGTACCACACTGACTGCCGATATTCCTTACTAGATTACTTGAACTGTAACTCGTCGTTATGCGGTTTTCATACACAAGTGTATCGCAAACCAATAAGGACACATATATAAATAGTGAATTTGGACTAATCAGCACGTACTGACGGTTGCATTCAATCCTAGATATCCAAGTTAACTAAAACAAATATGAACAATTTACATTTTTTTGCACAAACAGTACAATATTTCCTGGCATGGCATTACATAACACTGTAGTACTACATTTTCTTAGAATACATCAAAAACTTTACGACATCAGTCACTACTGTCTAATAATCATACAATGATCAGCTTTAATAAACACAACATATTTTGTATGTAAACGCGCATGCTAGCTATACGCAAGGTACAAAAACAATCGGCACCAGGTCAGCGGCTTATATTTCATACATTGAAGAGGTGGCTAAGCACGCATTGAAGTGGTGGCTAAGCACGCAAGTTTAAATAACAAAAACATATTTCAAATATAACGAAATAGGTATACATTTTTGTAGATCATCACTTGTGGAAATTATTATTTCATACATTGTGGATACGATGGGACCAATAGGGTGGTTTTTTCAAGATCTATTCATGGATCGGAGCAAATCCAACCGCAAATTAAGGTAGTATTTACAGACCAATTTTTCACTTTAAGGTACTTAACATTTTGATTTCCATCAGCATATTTTTTGTATACATATTTACTGTCCAGCGTTTATAGATAGAACTGTTTCCACATTAGCGGCTGCCAATTATACCATATGTACTAATACAAAGCCCACGAAATTCTGTTTATGAAACAAATTACTACCATAATTTTAAATAATGAGTTCAATATAAAGAGACGCTTAATTTTGTTTCCGATTTAGAAACAATGGCACCAAATAATTAGTTACAAAGGAAGGCTTTTAATATGAGTTTACAAAATAAGTTACTAACTATGATACAATTTCCACATATTAAAAGGTGGACAATTCTGCAGCCTCACAAAATTATTGTAATAAGGAATAAGACTAAAGCATTTGGCAAGTTGGGCCTCCTACGCCTAAAACATACCGTAAATTCCGAGCTATAAGCAGCACGTCACCTAAACCGCAACTCTCAAACACTGATTGCGTTGCGGCTTATAGCACATATATTACGGTAATTTACATGTTTACTCTACTAGTCTTTATTAAAATACAAAGATCCACACACAGCATCGGTTGTTATTTCATCGTACCAATACACCCCCTCCCCCACTCCTACAGGTAATCACCGCCAAACGAGGACCTTGACGTGGTACTATCCAAACGAGGACACACCGAACTGGATACACACCGGCAAACCGAGGACAAAATGGCGATTAAAACAATAATGTGTATCACACCTCCAACCAGACAGTGCACTATCCAACAGAGGTATGTCAGGGGTATCACATGCGAGGACCTCATTTGGATAGCGTTTTTACACTGTTTGCATCATTTTGGACATGTCAGGAAATCGAAGTCCGTCCTCGGTTGCAGGTATGTCCACGGTTGGACGGTGTGTATTCAAACTAAGATCCGCGATTGACGGTGATTACCTACGCAACATTATTTTGCGTGACTGTTGAGTGCAACGAACATCCTTGGAAATGACACTAGACTTAACACAAGTACAAGTATCAAACGCAACCACAATAATGTATATAAACAAGATTTGTACTAAGACAAGTGTGTGCACGGCATGTTCATCAGCAATTTCGCCGATTAGTTGCGCTTTTGCTGAGTGTTCTAAAGCGTTCACAGTATTTTCCTAATATCTACCTCTTAAAAGAGTACCCTATTTCGGTGGTTATTTACAGCTACACAGAGAAAGGACAAGTTCCAGAACAATATAATACAATAGAGGATGAGTTGATGACTAGCTATATAAAACAAGTTAAGTTTCTTATCTCTCTCATATAATAGTTTTTGTTTCTATAACAATTCTAAAGCTCTATAGGTTGGTTTATTATCAAAGTCAGAATCCATTTTATGGTATTCTCAAATATATACTAAAAGAATACGATACTTGCCGCACGCACATTGCATTAAATCAATGTCTTAAATAAATACAGGGTAACAAAACAAAGTATGTTAAATAATACAAAATATTACAGGTAAATGCTCCACCTATAAAACTATGGAATAATATCCTTTAAAGGTAGATGTTCCGATTTTCAACTTGAAGTTTTCTATTCTACATGAAAGGTCATCCTTAAAAAAGTCGTGTTCCAAAGTTTGAGTTGCATAGCTCTAATGGTTCTTATTTTAGACGCACAAGATGCTGTGAACTGTACCCATTGAGTAGTACACAAACTACATCGGTGGTTACCACCATTCGCGGTAATTCGACGTTATTTCATCGATTTCTCCGTAATTATACCGATTTAGGCCGTCAAATTTCAGTATGATGATGAGAAAAATACGAGCTTTCATATGACATGAAAATCTCCGTATGTTTGAAATAATTCTGTGTTACGAAAATGTGATCGGGTCATCTACCTTTAAATAATATGGTTTCACACCATCTCAGACAATCTGTTGGAAGTCAATGGTTTTCTAATGTGCAGAGACATGTTACATTAAACATCTTTCAGATAAGTGTTAAGTTGGTCGGCAGCCGAGCGACAGCTATTATTAGATATTTTGAAACCCTAGTAGACTCATAAATAGCTCCTGGGTTTACACAATGTAAGTCTGTTCAATTTAAGGTGAAAAATAAACAAGTTTTCGTAATGAAAACTCATTGCATGCATTAATGTATTTGACCAAAAAGTAATGTTGAGTCTAGAAGTGAATGCGATATAGTTAATATAGACCATTCACTCAAATGTGCACCATAACTATGACCTTTAATGATGTTAACTCAATGCACACTAGCAAATATCAAGTAAAGTCTTGTGATGGTGAATGCCGTATACATGTTATAGACCATTCAGTTAAAAATAAAACATGACTATGACCTTTTATAATGTTAACACATTTATAATGGAAAAGGTCAATTTTCCAAGTTGTATGTATGAACTTGAGAACGTCTATACAGTACAATATACAAATCAGTATATACCTTGGCAGACCAATATTGTGTTGCAAGAAATAGCTACAGACGAATGAAGTACACTGTACATATTATAAAATACGAGATGTGATTTAACAGTATTACACTGGGTGAGTAAAAAATAACCAAGTGTGCTGACGTACCACACATATACACACATACTTTGTTGATAAAATAAGCACAGATTATTTACATCAGCAAAACCGTCTTAGAGGATTTCACGCGTGCTTTTTGCCAATAGGCAATAGCAGCGCTATAACAGTCGAGGTAGGTTTATATTTATCACGAGTTTATTAATTAAGGTTGAATTGACACATCACTAACGCATCAGTGTGCACATTCATTGCAGGTAACAGATTTATATAAATAACAGGAAATAGGTTTTGCTTCTTGAACCCCTAAAGGTTACACAGCCAATAGACATGATAGAAGAGCTTTTGTTGATGGTTTGATTTTCTTGTATAGAAAAAAGTCCTGCGGGGGAAAAGATCATTTTATATTTCAATAAAACAGAAACTAAAGACAAAATGGCATCAGAGGAACGTTGTTAATCTTAACACTTTCCACGCGGCTATTATTTTTACCATACACAAAACAGATTTTTCAGAAACCTTTCACAATTTTCAAAGCCTATCTCAAGGATTACTGACCCAATACTAGGCATGTTTGTACTTATGTCAATGCATTTCTCATGGTGATTCTAAATATGTTAATGAAATGCAATAATTTTGACATTTTTAAACATTTTGTGAAATTTTGGAATGTCGTCTGCAGCCGCCTGCCGCGTGGAAAGCGTTAAGTATACATGGATGAAGCTTAAACGTATTGTGTATCAAATTAATATTTCGAGTGATAGCAAAATCTAAACATACGTTAAATGTGATTTTCCGCTTCCTTGAAATCTGTCAAATAACATTCTTAATATCATGGCCTCAAAAATTAATTTAGATATCGGGCAGAACTATGCATCGATGCCCTAGACAATATGAACCCTTCACCCTTTCGTACGCTATGTACAGTTAATCTTAATTCCACTGCGTATGATGAACTCTTAAAATATTGCAATGTATTTTCCAAAGGCATGCGATTATGTTAAGGTATTTAAAAACACCGTAACATATTTCCACAATATAACATGCCTTTGGATAATATTTCAACGACCATCATAAGTACACGAAAATGACATTTAGGCTTATATTCAATAAGCCATTACGACTACATAACCCGTCTAATACTTACAGTACCGTCCCGAACCAAACCAAAATGCATCTATTGTGATGCACTTTATTACACTACAGTCCGTGTCAAAAAGAAGTTGACCAGGATTGAATATTTTTTACAAGACGACCAACTCTTTGCTTCTCACTTGAACGGATACGTCTAAGGATTTAGCATTTCGTGGACAGCTGCCAAAATGGGTTCTTTTATAAACATAGACATAACTCCCGATGGCGATGGGTAATGCCAGTGATTTGGGGTTTTCATGCTCTTTGATGAACACGTACTTCATTTGTTTTTCAAATTTTGTTTGGCCTTTTTGGAAACAAAATATTCATTCCTGCTGAACTTCTTTTTGTCTCACACCGTAGATGTAATTGATACAAGACGGCATTAAAGTACATATTTTCTAGTTCCATGTCAACAACTCATGACATTAAACTATGAATTTTATAGTCCATGGTTTTATGCTGAAGATTGCACAGCAATGTCCAGATTCATACCCCTGTGATGTCATCAGCATCATAGATAACAGTCAAGGGTCAGCATAATAAGTCGTGGAATTTGGAAACCTATTCCAGGTTACAGATGATTGAATAACATATCAATTTTCACTTTCGACGATCTTGCATTTATATGACGAATTGTACTAAGAAGTTGACTGGAATATTTGATTATCCCGAATTGCAAACATATTACGTATAACGTAACAATAAATAATAATACTGGTGTCCTAATTGTCTTAAAATAACCAGCTGGACCCGTTTTTTAAAGTTTGAATACAAATAAATAAAATGTACATTCTTTCATGATTGTCAGTGCATATGCAGCTGCAGTGGTCAAAAGAATCTTGACCAGTGAATAAAAATGGTAAAATCTTGGCGAGTTGGGGTCAGATTGGCAGATGTATAAAATCGTAATTGTTTATAGTAACATTTAAGGTGGATGAAACCATGAAACCCTATCCATTTACGAAAACGCCCACGGGACTACATGTCTTCGGAACGTGCTTCATAATATAACATATATCATATTATAATATAATATTGCATTATGATATGCTTACGAAATGCAATAAAAATTCGGATTAAAATTCAGCAGTCGTTTCATAACGGCGTCTCTATCTCGATCAATTGTCAATTAGATGTGATGTACACGAAGCCGTGCATATAAAATAAAATTAACTCACTAAAAAGGGTTAGATTATTAACTGCTAACAAACAGTATTTCAAGGTATTAATTGATTTCTTTTAGCAATTAAATCCTAATTTACAAAATAAATAATGCTAGAAGTACTTCATATCAAATGCCACTGCCCATCGAATTCAAATGACGATCTGCAAGATAAATAATATCTGAGATATTTATTGACATCTTTAAGGTGTGTGACCCTACCCCTACACTTTCTCATTAAAACATGAGAATGGGAGATGTGTTTTTTCCAGATCCCTTTTTCGTTGAATAGGAATACCACGTTTTTTTTCTAAAACGTGGTTTTAATTACCACGCTTGAAGTTCGAATACTATTCTAACGGAACATTTGAAGTAATACTTTTGCTTGTATCACCACTATCATGACTATAGAGTAATGTAACTAAAATTGTTGACGAAGATGATATTTCTCACGCGCTTTGGGTAGAATAGGATACACATCCAGTCACACACCTTTCAATTGATAAGACTTCTTATGCGGGGTTTCGAACTTAATCATGGCAAGGAATTACTCATTTTATTTCAAGCTCGAGGAGCTTTAAACCATGCTAACCGAATAGGTTTTTTTAAAAAGAAGAAGAAAAAACCCTGATATAAATATGGCAAATCGGTTTGGCATTTGGAAGCGTCCCATGTACGGGCAAACTATAAATATCGGTTTTATATTTCAGACTGCATAACTCGAATACAAAATATGCCCACATTATTATCCACCGTCAATACCATAACTGTCATGTTCGTAACGAGAAGCCAATTAACACATTCACAATTACGGGACATTTGATAGGGGTTGAAAGAGCAGCACAAATCAGCCCTTTTATTGCAAAAGGATGTATCTTATATGTACTTTCCTAATGATATACTTCCTTTTAACATGGATTGTGTTAACTTGGTTCAATAATCCTCACTTAGGACAAGGTTGCAACTTGTAAAGACAATAAAAGTAATATACTGCCTTTTACCACTACATGATTTATGGAGAAAAAAGCTAACTTTGATCATGTTAAAAGGAAGTATACTGTTAGAAAACTACATATAAGATACATTCTTTTGCCATAAAAGGGCTGAAATGCTTTACGCATTACGTTGATGATTTACTATTACTTGAGTTACACTCTGTAAACTTGTTACTTCAGTTCATTACCCGTTTCATGACAGCCCGCATGACAGCCGTGTTCGGCGGTGACAGATGAGATAATGAGTTGAACTTGACGGTTTTAGGACATTATGAGCGGGTATCACTCTAAGATGTGCACAGAGAGACAGCCCAATGTAAATACACAACTTTTGTAGACCAACTTCAAACAATTCCAAAGCAGAGTACAAGACAACCTTACTCACACACGCTTCGATAAAGTTACTTGACATTATATGACATTATATCGTACACATTGAACCCCTGTCCTCAACACTACAGAGTTTACCTTTCCAGGACGGTCCATAATCCCGCAAAGGTTTTTTTTATGGCTTGATGGGAACAAAATATTTCGTTCTAGTCGATCCATCTCACAACATTAATTACACACTAGTCGCCGGGACATTTATAACATCGTGTCACGAACACTTGCCATGCTTGTGGCATTACAATATGATACACCATCAGCACACGTGACCACGTATAGGAGAGTTACCCTGGATATCAGTTGTTCAAAAAGAGCACAGAACGGATGCTTTCACACATATCAGACATGGAGATCTTTAATAAACGGCACGGCACGAGGACGATACACCTTTCAAAACACTTACAAGTTCTTACTGTTGAATACGACAGTACCACCATCAAAGTTTCTTCACACTTTATGAGGAAATTCCATTCTGCCATTGGTCTGGTTATACGCTACCGCATAGCCGCCATTTTGAATTGGAGGGTAACCAGGGGGATAGTGCATTGGGTATGGCGGTCTACCTGCCGTCGTTGAAGCAGACGATGAATATGACGAATAATTTGACGCGTGTGACGGGTAAGATCCTGGTCTTGGCGTAGGTGGCGCTCTGTACTGCTTTTGATTGCTATTGTTGCTTTTTCCGCAACAACAACAGCATGCTATGCATAAAATAATGGTTATAAGGAATAACAAACCGATAGCTGCTCCAATAATAGCGACCACTCCAAGTCCGAGTGTTTCCAAAAGTTGTTGAAAGATGTTACCCTCACCTGAAAAGAGGAAAGATTAGAAAACAAATTAAGTACGTATACAATATAGGCGAAGGCGTTATTAAAACAACATGTTCTGAACGAATACATTCCCGAGGAAATCAACAGGATTCTTTTGTAACCGCGCCTTTACGTATAGAGTTGGAAATGTATGCGTGTGTGAGAGGCACTCACGATTCTTCACCACTCAATTTTCTTGTAGTTTATTGTTAAGGGTAAATGGAAAGCAGGTGTGTTTGCGTGTAAATAATTTACCTTTGATTTTGGGCTCTGATATCGCCAAAGTCTAAATGGAACTCAATTGAAATCAAACTTAAAGCCATTTAAGCACGACGGACGTTTTAGAGTATTGTACACTGAGACTGACGATATGTGTGCGACAAATTAGTTGAAATCTCCACAAGACGCATACAATGTTCCATCAATGAATAGTGCAGAACTGCCAACATGTGCATCCTGCTATCACTCAGTGAGATTCTCTTCACCAACATGACCAATGAGGGAGATTTGAAAAATACCTAAATATAATCAAATGTTTTCCTAACCCAATCAGGGAGGTTGTCCAATTTGTGTGCAGTTTTTTCAGTGAGTCTCCTGGGTCCTGCAGGATCAGGGAGTCGAGTGTTGGCAGGATCAGGGAGTGTTGGCAGCTCTGATAGTGCCATCAGAAATAGCATTCAAATTTGAAATTAAGATCGAGGACTAATTTCATATTATCAATTATGGGCAGGAAGACGACGGTCGCGCAAATTGTAAAACCAATTCGAAAATAGAAATTCTTCCTACGGGATACCTTTGTACTTAGGTTTTCTACCTTCCTTTGAAAATGGATAATCTGATCATATCTTTCAACAGTATGATGCAATAAATGAGGATTTCGTTCAAAAATATGGTATTTAATTGAGAGCTAAAAGTAATTCAGAGGTTTTCATGATTAAATCACTTTCGCAATCCTCAAAGTAACTATAAGGAGGACATCGCCTCGTGTCAGCCATAAACAAGATGAGATACAGAATGACGGAGTATCTTCTTCACCTTGTCCGGGGTGCGTGGGCTCGAGTATAAGCTCCGTCGCCAATGCATCAACATCATCGCTTGTACTCCTCTTTCTAACGCATAATTTATGTGTGCAGTACAGTAGCCGGTTATCTTTTCTTGTATCCCCCGACGAATGTGGATATTTAATTCTACGGCATGCATGCAAAACATTACATTACAAAGTAATACAGGTAATACGTAAGTCTCCTAAGAGTTGACGAGATCGATAGGGTGGAATGAAATGTTTACCTTAACAATTTCCACGCGGCTATTAGTTTTACCATATACAAAACAGATTTTCAAAAACCTTTCCCAACTTCCAAGGCCTATCTCAAGGATTATTGAACTAATGCTAGGCATGTTTGTACTTATTTCAATGCACTTCACCTGGTGATTCCAAATGGTAATGAAATTCAATAATGTTGACATTTTTGAAACATTTTGTGAAATTTTGGAATGTCGTCTGCAGACGCCTGCCGCGTGGATAGTGTTAAGTGGAATGAATTTATAACCGTCTCAATCATGGGAAACGCTTTCATCTTTCGTCCATGCATTATACTTAAAGCATTATTAGTAACAGATACACACGGGGTGATGCAGATGCTAGTTTGATGGGATGGTGACGAGAGAGAAGCGAATTTCACGGACACTTTACTGCGCTGCATTTTTACATCCTCCGTAAATTGATCCAGTATATGGCGTTCGTTGCCAGAATATTGAATGGGAAGGGGCCATGCTAGCTGATTGTATGTGTGAAGGGGGAATATATCGGCCTTATACGTGCCTTTGTTAACACATCTACACATATCAAAACAACCTGTGCACATTTTCACAACCTGAAACACCATTTTATATTTATGATATTCCTGCCTGATCCAGTATATGTCAGAATATTGGAAGGGATTGACGGTATTGACCTCACTTGTGCCTTGTTTAATATATTTAAACATCAACTATCTGTCCAGAGCACACCATTTTGAAAAGATATCGTGAAATATCATTTTGTATTCATGGTATACACCTGAACCAGTAATATATAAAGTATTTCCCAGTCCAGTTGATATATCAGAAAACGGAATGAGAAGGGTTTAAGCGTAAACAGAACTAACACAACGTTTATTTTTGAAGAGGGTAGGGAATCGCATATTATCGAGGTAATATCATGAATATAGACCTTGTTTAACACATTGGACACATGTCTACAACCTGCCCATATTTTCACAACATTTTGAAAGGATTTCGTGAAACTTCATTTTATATTTATGAGCATTCCCCTGATCCATCTCAAAAATGTCAGAATACGGAATGGGAAGAGGCCACCAAATGTGTACAACTGCTAACACAGCATTTATGAAGGGGGAAGAAGGCTATCGTCCTCATGGATTTGTTATGGTGGAAAACAATACATAATTCACTACAGGTATTTGTGATTTCACTAGTTTCCCCCTCCATCCTCGGCACAGAGTTGTGTTGATATGTAAGTAAGGGTTTCTTAACTGGCCTACTCTATGGAAGAAATTGAATACGCCCGTAGTCCCGATCGGGTTTGATTCCATCAACAAGACACGGATATCTAAGCGACATATAGATCAGTCGAGGTATGAACTTTACTGGCACATTTTTGTTCCACCATGTTGGCTTGAATTACAGCCCTTTCCTAGCTTTGGTCGAACAGACAGATGTATTCTACTAGCTCACTTTCTACAAGACAATGATGTACTATACTAATACTCTGAGCCAAGATTCTCAGAGGCATTAGCGAGTTGTTATTTCTACAACATTTTATAGTTGTCTCTCTCTTGATATATACCGTACGCGGAACTGTAATAACATATTTGAGTGATGGGATTCTTCTTATGAAATTTGATCCAATCCAAACAGTGAAGAAAAGATGTTAATGTACACTGTTAAAAATACTTGTAATTTTACAAAGAAAAATCGTAACTTTACAGCATGTTTGCCCTTTAAAAACAGACGACACAATAATTTAACAAACCTAACGTATTTATGCAGTGATATTTAACGTAGAATTACAATTTAAATGTAAAACAAAGTAAAAATACCATCGAACTTGACAATGGATCGTGTTTTTACGTTGATCGCAGCGTATTTGTCGTATAAACAGTGTTCGTATTTGTAAAATAACGGCGTTTTCATGTTAAATAAAGTATAATTTGTAAAAATACCATCGAAGTTGACAGCGGACCGTGTTTTTACGTTGATCGCAGCGTATCTATCGTATAAAAAGTGTTCGTTTCTGTAAAATAACGGCATTTTCATGTTAAATGAAATATAATTTGTAGAAATACCATCGAAGCTTAAAAATACTTGTAATTTTACAAAGAAAAATCGTAACTTTACAGCATGTTTGCCTCTTAAAAACAGACGACACAATAATAGTAACAAACCTAACGTATTTATGCAGTGATATTTAACGTAGAATTATAATTTAAATGTAAAACAAAGTAAAAATACCATCGAACTTGACAATGGATCGTGTTTTTACGTTGATCGCAGCGTATTTGTCGTATAAATAGTGTTCGTATTTGTAAAATAACGGCGTTTTCATGTTAAATAAAGTATACTTTGTAAAAATACCATCGAAGTTGACAGCGGACCGTGTTTTTACGTTGATCGCAGCGTATCTATCGTATAAATAGTGTTCGTTTCTGTAAAATAACGGCATTTTCATGTTAAATGAAATATAATTTGTAGAAATACCATCGAAGCTTAAAAATACTTGTAATTTTACAAAGAAAAATCGTAACTTTACAGCATGTTTGCCTCTTAAAAACAGACGACACAATAATTTAACAAACCTAACGTATTTATGCAGTGATATTTAACGTAGAATTACAATTTAAATGTAAAACAAAGTAAAAATACCATCGAACTTGACAATGGATCGTGTTTTTACGTTGATCGCAGCGTATTTGTCGTATAAACAGTGTTCGTATTTGTAAAATAACGGCGTTTTCATGTTAAATAAAGTATAATTTGTAAAAATACCATCGAAGTTGACAGCGGACCGTGTTTTTACGTTGATCGCAGCGTATCTATCGTATAAAAAGTGTTCGTTTCTGTAAAATAACGGCATTTTCATGTTAAATGAAATATAATTTGTAGAAATACCATCGAAGCTGACAACGGATCGTGTTTTTACGTTGATCGCAGTGTATCTGTCGTATAAATATTGTTCTTATTTGTAAAATAACGGCGTTTTCATGTAAAAATACCATCGAAGTTGACAACGGATCGTGTTTTTACGTTGACTGCAGTGTATCTCTCACAAAATAGTGTTGGTATTTGTAAAATAACGGCGTTTTCATGTTAAATGAAATATACTTTGTAAAAATACCCATATTTCACCATCGAAGTTGACAACGAATCGTATTTTTACGTTGCCTTTCGTATAAATAGTGTTTGTATTTGTAAAATAACGGCTATTTTCATGTTAAATGAAATATACTTTGTAAAAATATCATCATCGTTGACAATGAATCGTGTTTTTACGCTCACCCCAGTGTAGGCCTATCGTTATTTGTATAACGACGATTTTCATGTTAAGTGACATAGGCCTATACTTTGTAAAAATACAATTGAAGGTTTTTTTTTCAAATATTTTAGGCCTACTTATGCTTGAGTCTGGTGGGGGAGAAAAAAAAACAACCCCCATTGAAGTATACAATGAATAGTGTTTTTACGTTGACCGCAGTGTACCTCTCGTACACTGTTAAAAATAATCGTAATTTTACAGGATTTTTTTGTCGTAAAACAAATAATCGTAATTTTACAGGATTATTTTGTCGTAAAACAACGGTCCGTCCTGTTTTTTAACAAATCTACGGTATTTATATCATAAAAGTACGACGGAAAAGTGTATAATTACATTTGTAGTATAAAAATGGTAATAAAGTAGTGACATAACAACAAATGTTTGTAATTCTACATTTCTGATATAGGAAATAGTAATTTTACGGCAATTAAATAACGCGAACCCTGTTATTTTTAATTTTTACAGTAGCTTAATGTAAAAGAACAGCGTTAAGAAATGTAAAATTACTGTTTTATTAAATAACCTTAATTTGACAGGATTTATTTGGTCGTAAAACAACTGTTATTATTTAAACGGCGACACCCACATTAGTTAATTATTTCAACACCTACAGTGAAGTGTATTTCAACACACTTCACTGTTTTGGACTCGTTTCGACCCATTTGATTCATTTCGACTCGTTTCGAACCATTTTGATTTATTTCGACCCATTTCATAAAATACAGATAGGTCATCCGATGTTTTCTGTAAAAACAAATTCAATGACACATGCATGTATGAGTTAGCTCCTAATGCTTATCATGTGATGGAGCTACATGAAGATCTGTCTCCAGTAGGATTGGTTTTTTGTGGAGATCCACATCAGGCGCAACAACTGCCTGATTTATGTGATATGCTGAACATTAAGTACAAGCAAATAACCTTCATGAATATCTGCTTTCTGTTCTTTTTTGAACGAAAGGGTTGGTGTTTATTCAAAATTTTATCTGGGGCCGTGGTTACACTTGTTCGCTGCAATAGCAGGCTTCCACGTGGACATAAAAACAATAGGTTTACACTCGAGGTACGATTTACGGTAATAATAGGCCTCCTACTCGATGTACATGATGTATGAAGGCCAGGGCCTAGGTCTTGATGTGAATATTTTGACGGTAAAACACGTTATGACACATGTAGGTCTACTGTTTTTAGGCCTAACGTTATTTGTAGAATATTCCGGGGTTTTTTTACAGCAAACGTAAAAATTGACGTTAATTTACAGGAATAATATACGGATTTTACCGTTTTAAAACGAACCGTCTTAAACAATATTTACACCCAAAAATTGTAAAATCCCGTAATATAACGACTCCCTGTATATTAACGGTTTTTTATGAATAAATAGTTTATATTAACACAAAACACTTCGACATTATTAACTACTTCGTTGGCTCAGTCGGTAAAGCGTCCGACTTACAATACAGAGGTCCCGGGTTCAAATCCCCGTCCGGTCAAGTTAAGGTAAGTTCATCTAAAAATCTTTAATAAATTGCGGAAGCAGAATAAACATATGACACATTACAATTGACACATAAAGTTAATAAATGACACATAAAATTGCATAAAATGTCCGAAATTATACACAAGCCCCGTTAATTAACAGGTAAAATGTATATTCACAACACATAAACACGTCCGTAAAATAACGTCAAAATACTGTTAAAATACCATCAAAACTAAATAAATTAACGGGACATTACATTTTACGGTCAACGTTATTTTACGGTTGTTAACCGTTATGAGTCCCAGCTGCCAGTTAAAATAACTGTTAATTTACGATCATCGTAGTTTAACGTTGTAGTCGATTGTTCCCAGCGTATTTTTATCGTCAACGTTATTTTACGGTTGTTATCCGTTATGAGTCCCAGCTGCCAGTTAAAATATCTGTTAATTTACGGTGATCGTAGTTTAACGTTGTAGTCGATTGATACCAGCGTATTTTTATCGTCAACGTAATTTTACGGTTGTTAACCGTTATGAGTCCCAGCTGCCAGTTATAATAGCTGTTTTTTAACGGTCGTATTTTTAACAGTGCAGCTGCCAGTAACAAATACTGTTTTTTTACAGTTGTCCAGTATTTTGTAGTTTTACAGCCCACCGTCATTTAACAGTCCCAGCTGCAAGGTAAACTGTCGTTTTTTTTACAGTTACCCAGTATTTTTGAATTTTTACAGCCCACCGTAATTTAACAGTTCATACTGTTAGTGAGTCCCAGCTGCCAGTAATAATTACTGTTTTTTTACAGTTGTCCAGTATTTTGTAGTTTTACAGCCCACCGTCATTTAACAGTCCCAGCTGCAAGGTAAACTGTCGGTTTTTTTACAGTTACCCAGTATTTTTGAATTTTTACAGCCCACCGTAATTTAACAGTTCATACTGTTAGTGAGTCCCAGCTGCCAGTAATAATTACTGTTTTTTTACAGTTTTATTTTTAACAGTGTATCTTTCGACACAATCACCCCAAAACGACTGAAAACCACCACAATCGTACTGTCATCGACATGTGGATGTGCTGAAATCGAACATTTGCATTAGGACTGAAATTGAACAATTTAATCGATATGACAATATCTTGTTTATCGTCCCCTAAAGGGTTACACATGTTTAAAATCAAATTTAGTGATAAAATTAGAAGTTGCAGAATTCGGCAATATTATTCCTTTACAGAAATGTAACCATAAATGTGAGTTGGTTTACATTTAGAACATATGCAGAATAGTAGTTTGCGTAACTGAACGACAAACAAGATTTGGCCATGATCTTGTCTATTTAACCTCCAGAATGACAACATTAGTATTTTATTGCGTGATATGCCTTCTACGCAAACAGCAAGGTATCATTCTGAGCATACTTACTAGGTTTACATATGCCGTCCTGTTCATCGCTATCATCGTTACAATTTGGCAACCCGTTACACACAAGATGTTGGTCAATACACATTGCACCATCTTCGCATTTGAAACACTCCGCCGACCCCTCTGTAGATGTAAACAACGGTAGAAAAAGAATGTGTTAACATAGAATATAGCATGGCAGGTCCTCTACTACCTGCCATGAATACAGTTAGTCATAGAAATTACCACTACCTGAGAGTAGATAGTAGTGACTCATCTAAGGGGTCTCCATGGGAATTCACACTTTCATCAGTTGAGTAAATCTTGACATCGACGGATCCTTTTATAAACCATTTCAATTTTTCTAGCAGTTCAGTGACAACTTATCTTATAAAACTAGCATATCTCCTTGCGAATCATTCATTTGTGGATTATTACTGATGTTTCGCTAATTCGGAGCTTTGCCATAGCCGCATAGATAATGCTGATCTATCACTATGTCATCCCCACCCAATCTGTACCTCCATCGTCAATATCTTCATCTTCATGAATTCGTTATTTTTGACATCTTAATTTGAAGACAGTGTCAGACTGTCAAAATGTTCGCGATCTCCTCACTCAAAATGCGTGTTTGCGTGTCATTGCACTGTCGGCCGTTTCGACAGGAACTCATGAACCTGCCCTGTGAAAAATGCACTGAATATGTTATAGGAAACAGTTATTGTAATACCGATAAGATCAAAACAACTGTGGCATGCAACAAAAAGGTGACCAGGAAAACAAAATCAATCCAGTAATGAAACTCCATTTGAATTCTAAGTTCTACCTGTGACTAAGATAGGCAATTTACAATATTTAGGTGCAGTATAAGACCAAATGAGCTAAGGAGTTGCGTAAATTAGTTTGCATAATATATGCAATAGTGTCTATACCAACCCTTCATAAACAACAACGGCAACAGCAGCAACAACAACAACAAATCCACCCCAGAACAGCGATTTGGCTCAAATCACAGGTGAACAATTCTCAACTACTAGGCAAGGTAAACGTAATGGATGGAAATTTCGGATATAGTGTATTAGGTTAAAGGTAGATGACCCGATTTTCAACTTGAAGTTTTCTATTCTACATGAAAGGTCATCCTTCAATCAATCAATCAATCAATCCTTCAAGAAGTCGTGTTCCAAAGTATGAGTTGCATAGCTCTAATGGTTCTTATTTTAGACGCACAAGATGCCGTGAACTGTACCCATTGAGTAGTACACAAACTATATCGGTGGTTGCCACCATTCGCGGTAATTCGACGTTATTTCATCGATTTCTCCGTAATTATACCGTTTTAGGCCGTCAAATTTCAGTATGATGATGAGAAAAATACGAGCTTTCATATGATATGAAAATCTCCGTAAGTTTGAAATAATTCTGTGTTACGAAAATGTGATCGGGTCATCTACCTTTAAACGCATGCATCAATAACACGATAGAAAAAAGTGCATCATAAAGTTACAATTAGGCACTTTATTCTACCGTGTAACACATACCTGGTGCCTAAATTACGTTCCCAAAATCTTATAATACACGTACCTTCTGGAGGTGTAAATGATGTGTACACAAACATGATACCGGCGTCTGCTGTCGCGATGCCATCGGTGATAAACCTAACCGTGACAACGTTTCCAGAGGACTGATAATCTTCCGGGAATCTCCCAGTACCTCCACAAAGAGTCATTTCTGGCTGGAAGTCATCACCTCGTATCAACTGAATGCTACCCGATTCATAGATCTGAAGAATGTCAGTTTGATCTTCTTGGCAACGTTCTTCTGACCTGTCCCATGCAGGTGAAAGGTCAAAGTAATCAAACCGGATGTTGATTCTCTTTCCGGGTTGAGTATTCAAAGTCAGTGTGCAGTCCATGTCTGCTCCGTAAGGGGTGTGCTCCACGTTTAGATGGGAATACACACGCCCGGTGATGTCGCTGATGTTCTTTGGTAGGCAGGAGAAATTGGGGTTGGCGTCTTGTATGTAAGCTGAAGAAAAAAAATACCACAAAGAAAATATTATTTAAGACTTATTTTTATTAATAAGCAATATACCGGGTGGTTCAAAAAAAAGTTGACCCAAGTTCAAAGTAGTTTTTCAACCACATTTAAAGTTTCAGAGAATTTGCGTTTACTTTGTCTTAATCAGTAGTAAGTTTTGAAATTATCCTGAAAAGATGGCACGTTTAGCTTGTTTGGTTCTTCAGATATGGTTCATTACAGAAAGTATGTACAAAACTGACTTGTCCACGGGAGCGTCATTTAGTTTGTATCTTAAACAAAACAGTGCTCTAGTTTCAGAATTGAAAAGCCCGCCCTGATAAAGTATACCAATCTCTATGCTTATGTGCCATTCACATTCAACAAAGAAACGTAGATACGTATAGGTAATGTCAAGCACCAGACAGATGTTTCAGATGTCTCCTTTTTTCTTTTTCTCCTATTTTACAATTTGTGACCAATCGTGTGTAAGTCCACTTTGTGCATTCCAACTCTACTAAAGGACGCTCCCGTGGCCAAGGCAGTTTTGTGCATGCTTTCTGTAATGAACCATATCTGAAGAACCAACCAAGATAAATGTACCATTTTATTAGGATAATTTCAAAACTTACTGCTGATCAAGACTAAGTCTATCTACATCTACATCTATGAACATACTCAATAAAGTTGTTAAGAGACAATATCTAATTGAGAAAACAATACAGACGTCAGTCAGAAAACATGGTACCAAATACACACAAGAGATACATAATACAATTACACTTAATTACTTAAATTACTAAGACCAGTTTTAAAAGGGTCTAGTTTGTTGCAGTCGAGTAAACAGAAATTCTCTGAAACTTTAAATGTGGTTGAAAAATTACCTTGAACTTGGGTCAACTTTTTTTTGAACCACCCGGTAAAGCAATATAACTATTAAAGGTTTCTTTCACAACTTCCAGTAAATATGTTTCATCGTACGTTACAATTTTGTACGAAAACGGCAAATAATAGACATTTGCAAAACATCAAACGATATTAACACTGATGAATTGTCAACAAGACCACTGCACCAGAACACAATGCATGTACCTAATACCATGAATACTAGGTATGACTCCCAAATCAAGTTTTTAGTTCAGTTAAAACAAGAAGAGTTTTTAACATGTTTAAAAAAGACAGTCATCGCTCAGAAGATGTAGATAAAAAGCTAATTATTGAATTAATTTCACTTATATAGCCAACTTGTGGAGCTCAGACGCCATCAACAGACGCTGGGAGAGTGCATTAGCGTGTGGCAAGCACTACTTTTATACCATCAGAGAACCAATCAGGAACATTATTGGAAGAAATCTTGTGAAAAGGTGGCTTGATGGGAGGTCATAAGTGATAAAGATATGATGAGCTTGAACACAGCACTCTAAAGCTGTGATAAAATGGCCGCATGAAAGTGTCCTTTACCGGCGGTCACAAAACAGAATTATACCATCTGCGATGGAAAAAGTACAAGTCGAAGGTTTGAGCACATTAGCGAAACCAACATCAAGTTACTATAGTAACCCATTAAAGACCAGGTGTCATGTCGTGAGTATTATACATTGGTACACTCTTAGAAAAAATGGTTCGTTTAAGAACCCTTTTTTGTCCCGCGGGGAGCACCTTTTGGCCTAAAAGGTTCTAAAAAGAACCTTAGAATGGTTCTTTGAAGAACTTTCAAATTTTAAATAAGACCTAAAGGTATATTTACTTTTTTGTTTTTATGTAATATGCAAATTCAAGAGAAATGTAAACAAATTTAATCCTTTTCAACTGTTAAAAATCATTTCTTCTTGGCTAAAAACATTTTTTACCGTTTTACCAAGAACCATTGAGGGTTCTCCATAATTTTTTCCCAAAAGGTTCTTGAAGCTTGAGGAACCATTTTCTTGGCTAAAGAACCCTTTTAGAACCTTTTTTGGTTCTAAAAGGAACCCTATAGAAATTTCATTGGGTTCCTTTTAGAACCAAAAAAGGTTCTAAAAGGGTTCTTTAGCCAAGAAAATGGTTCCTCAAGCTTCAAGAACCTTTTGGGGAAAAATTATGGAGAACCCTCAATGGTTCTTGGTAAAACGGTAAAAAATGTTTTTAGCCAAGAAGAAATGATTTTTAACAGTTGAAAAGGACTAAATTTGTTTACATTTCTCTTGAATTTGCATATTACATAAAAACAAAAAAGTAAATATACCTTTATGTCTTATTTAAAATTTGAAAGTTCTTCAAAGAACCATTCTAAGGTTCTTTTTAGAACCTTTTAGGCCAAAAGGTGCTCCCCGCGGGACAAAAAAGGGTTCTTAAACGAACCATTTTTTCTAAGAGTGTATTTTATCGCACGCCCTGCAAGTTTTCCTTTTAAATCCGAATGATAATAGCCCATTTCTGTTCTTACGGGTTTAATGGCAACTGATGAAAAGAGTGCTTGTGGTAGTATCTGAATACACACGTAACCATCTTCTTTGCAAGTTTAAAATCACTTATATTAATTAATATTGACAACTTTCGACGTTTTATGAACATCAATCGGAAACTGTCTCACGTAAAATGTTTCGAATGTCATTGAATGTGAAGTAAAGTAGTTACCATTTCTTTCCATGGCATTTTACAGGGCAATGTTATGAGTTCTAATCCGCCAAACTCCGAGTTATATTTATAACACAATTTTTATAACTTGAACCTATAGTCTTTAAAGTATGGTGGAATTGAATAATTGTCTTTGATATAATATACAATTGAGCAAGCTTGCAATAAAATCACGGATTCCCACGAATCATTTTAATAGTCTACATACTGTGGTACCAAAACAAATCAAAACACATATATTAAAGTAAAAGTAACACTAAGACGAATTACGATCGTCCCCTTAAAACCGTCATTTGAGTCATGACCTTATAATATGAAGATCTGTCAATCTCCGTTATGAATGCTGCGTGTAATTATGTTCATGTCAATGCCACACAATGCCAAGGTCAAGTATACTATACGTTCAGTTCATACTACTTCACTCGAGGGGAGCTCAGAACTAAAAGCAAACTAGATCGACGAAAAACCAACAACTGAACAAAAACTATTGCCTATTCTAAACAGCATACACTTTTTACCAACCGCAATTTACACCGCTGCAGGAGGACATAACAAGTTATTGTCGTGATTGTATATGCCCGCTCGCGTTTTTTTGATGATTCAGAATTAGAGAAAGTATTACCCAACAGCTATAATAACACTATGGTTAACATAACAAGGAAAACCATAAGTAGAATATTGTAGTATTCATGACTATTTTCTACTTCGAACCATTTCAGGAATTTTATTGAAAGAACGTTAGCCTCATAAATATACATGTCTGGAACTCTAAATACTCTTTTGCATATGGAGAAAGAAGATTTCCTCCACGTTGACAACGTATACATTTCACTTAACGTTTCGAATATGAACGCCTCAGATCAATTTTTTTTAAAGATAGATACATAGTTATGATTAATCATATTCATATCACTGTATGGCCTTACAGTGTCAACTAAGAGCCTACTAATAAAGGGGTTTGCGTAGAATGAGAATCTACTTGAAACAAAAGAAAAGAGAAACAACGATACAGAAGAGACACGCTGTGATAGTCATTAAAGAAGAGTTAATTAGTTTCCCTAATTCAGCATGCAAATTTACACCGCAATTTTTCTTTAATTAAGTGTATTAGTCTCTTGAAACATACATGTAGCAATACATTTACGCACACACAATTATTGCTTCTTGCTTGGGAAAAAAAGTAGAGAAAACAAAACAAAACGTTGCTATTTTATAGATTCGTGCTATTTCACGATGCCAAATATCTAAAACCGAACGGCCGATCTAAATATTTAGGTCTGGTATATATGTACGCCGTGATCATGGTGATAGCACACAGAATTGTCAAATCTACCGAGCTGCCTTCTCTATTCAATGCAGTTTGAATATTTTCATATTTTCACAGTCATGACAGTCATACTGTATAGCGAAATTTAAATAAGCACACAGTCATAATTAGTGTTGTTTTGAATGATCAAACTATAGAAATCCGTCAGTTATGTCACACATAGGCCCTACATGTATATAATTTTGATATTGTTATTGTCAATGATATTATGAATGATAACTGACGTTATTTACAAATGTGTGTTATTATTATAACTGATGATCGTGTTTGATATAATAATATAGATCAAACTAAACATGCAGTTTGTTGACACAGTGTGTATTTAATAATTTAATAAAGATACCATTCGTATGGTCCCGGCGATGACGAATACATCAATATCACTGGTGACATCATAAAAGGTACTTAATATGCCACTCATTGCTGATGATGATTGCTGATGATGATTATTAATTAATCATCATGTGTATACATTTATGATTAGCACTTGACGTTATTTACAACTAAATTTGTTCATAGCGATTTATCTTTTTCTTTGGTTTAAATCTATTTTTACATCATTATTATTTTTTTTTATAATAATATTTTATCATTTTATACTTCAATGAATAGTGTGAAAATATAATAATAATTTATATTTATAAATTCAGTCTTGTCATAGGCTCCACTTTATCATTATACAAATAACCATCAATATTGTTTTTAAAAATTTAAAGAACGAAGTAAATAGTTGACAAATGTACATAAGGAGACGATTTAAATTGGTTATTCAATATTTTCTAAATTGTGTTACTAATTTTAGTGGAATCGGATATTTATCTTATATTGAAACACAGTTGACTGGTAAAACAACTGCTAGTGATGGTTTCTATCTATGTACCATCCATGATTTATACTGAGAAGGCGATGTATCCCCTCCCCCTCCCCACACGTATATTTTAGAGATGTTGGTGGGCTGTATTGTCAAGTTCAACTAGAGATGTTGGGCTGTATATTGTCAAGTTCTACATGTGACATGTTGTAGGGATGAAATGATAAAGCCGTTACTCACACACCCCGACCCTTGCTGACCCGTTGCATTCAAGACGGACGCTCTCAGACTCAGCGGACTCCAGTTTGCATAAATTGACCACAAAGTCAAGTCCTTCTCCTCCGAGCGAGTATTGCCAGATGAGCAAGTTTTAATGAAATTATCGAATTCACTCAATAAATCGGGACTACATAAGTAATTTACCAACGCTATACTCCACAACGGGAACAGTAATTCTCCAACAGATACTGTTATTTACGTACGTGACTATTTTTATTGGTAGTTTATTTTGGCTGTGAATTGAATTTAAGATCAACGTGCTGGATTTGTTTATTTAGAGAAAATTCAATGAATATAATATAGGCCTTCTCCATAACCATTATGGTCCATACCATTCAAATAATTCATCATGGGTAACTGGTATTGGGAGTCGTATAGCGGGTCGTATAGTCTAGTTATTCAAAACTACAAGAAAACAAAAATAAGAAGTCCCCATTTCATTATACTCCTGTGGTTATTATCCAATACATATTTGAATGGTATAATTCAAATACATACTTTAAAATAACTTAATAAAACATTACTGTATACATGTATATGTGATCTGTTTTTAAATAAATAAATAAATATTTTAATAAATAAATAAATAAATAAAACAATAAAACAATAAAACCCATCTTTAATGTTGTTATTATTTCATTATAATTACATTCCGTGAACATCAGCAAAAGTAGTTACATCATAACGTGTGATTTAATAAGATAGTGCACATTTGTCCACTTCAAATGGCTCACAAAACCTAAGAGGCCTTTATTTCTCTCTCTAAATGCTCGGCATAGTATTTTATCTACCAAATGTTATAAGTAAAATCCAAGGGACCGATGTCAAATAGTCAATTTACGGAATACCCGGACGATACGGACGCACTTCTCCTTCAACGAGGTACGAAAGAGGTTGGCTTTCTTAATACTATACAGTCTGTTTCGATATTTTGCAACTGTATTATAGTATATTTCAACAGCCATAGTCAATCATACAGTTTAGTATACGATTCCACATACATAAAGTTTAACGCACGTATTAAATAAACCAAATTTATTTTAATGGCTATCAATTTCATGTTTTCAGTAAAAATGGAAAATTAGTATGACTGATACCAATTTTGACAGTCCCGACCCGGCCATTTTTTCATGAGTTGTGTGAAATTAATTGATTTGTTGATATTTTAAAAAATGGTGAATTTTACTCAACTCACGTATGACAAAATGTGTCCAGTTTTACAGAACGTCTTAGAGTCACACATACACTGCAAAAGAAGCGTTTATATTTCTGATAACACTTAATAAACACTTCAACACGTTTATTTTTGTGTTTTACGTGTAAAGTATAGGAGGCATTGCATACGATAAACGTTTGCATAAACACTACAACACGTTTATAGAGGTAATTGTGTAATATTTATTAACACACCAACATGTTTATATCAGCAATAAGAAACATGTTGGGGTGTTAATAATCATACAACAAATACCTCTATAAACGTGTTGTAGTGTTTATGCAAACGTTTATCGTATGCAATGCCTCCTATACCTTTACACGTAAAACACAAAAAATAAACGTGTTGAAGTGTTTATTAAGTGTTATCAGAAATATAAACGTTTCTTTTTACAGTGTATGTTGTGAAATATATGCAGAAACATCCTATTTGATGTTCCCGCATATCTTTCTCAACATAATGTGTGACTGTATCATCTTCGTACACAGGACTTTCCATTTCTAGACAACTGCAGTTCTTAAGATTTTTGGTACAGCCTATAATATTAATGATTATTTTATCAAGAGTGTCTAAGTAATATAACATTTTCAGCTGCCCATCGTCTCCTGTGCCGGAGGAACTGTGTTAACCAGCGCTAGCTACGTGAATGCAAAATTCAATATTTACTGACATGGAAATGAACATTTTCTAAAATTATGCCTTCCTTTCAAACCTATAAATATTCTACCCGTATCCGCCATTTTGTCAAATAAAGGTGTGCGGTTTGGGTATTATTCTCAAGGCATTAATTTTACAGTTGAATTTTTATTTCAGAATAATATAATATGGACATATATATATATATTTCACAATTGAATTGTAAAATTGGCCATACATATTATGGAAACCGTTCAAATGTGTATTGATCAAATAAAATAAGACAACTACTCGGCATCTTTCGTCCGAAAGTAAACATATCGTTGGTGTAATTTTATCTAATTTAATACTGGACAAGTGTGGAGCTCTTACTCAGTCACAATTTTCTCTCATTTATTTACAGAGTAAGAGAATGAGTCATCGCCACTCATCATATTACTAGAGTATAGTTAAAGTGTTTTTCCTTTTTTTTTCGCGCGCGCATTTTTTCGCTTTCTGACAATTTCACCATTTTCCTTAAGTGCATTATAAAATGCCACTATCGATCATAGTGCTACTGATCATGATAATATGGTGAGAGATGTACATTAAATAATGTAGCGCGAAAATTAATACATTTGTAGGTTATATTCAGTAGTAAAAGGCGATATTTTTATTTTCAAATAATTCAGTATTCTACAGCATAGAGACATGTAGAACCGTGCTGATTTTTAAAAATAAAATTGATCTTTCAATTTGACAATTTCACAGATATGGATAGCATCTAATTGACCTTAATAGCTGATATATTAAAATTGGTTCGATTTCCGAGGTTTGAAAATACGAAATTTTCCAATAACAATTCGTGACAAGAATTTCTACATATCATTATATAAGTACGGTAAAACGTACTAGTTGTAGTATACTCTATAGCTCACGAATCACCGAGAGCTGAATTTATCTCAATAAAGCCACAGAATATTTTAAAATGGGATATCTGAATAAAATAAAGGGCTTTGAATATTACTGAGAATACACATGGAACTATACTTCCATGGTTAAAGTATGTACAGTATCCTTTCATGACTGAGACAATTCATTTCATATATCAGTAATTTACTATAGCCTATAGTGGCGGCACTATACGGGGGAGGGGGGGGGGCCTTTGCCCCCACCCCACCTTATTTTGTCCCACCAAACAATCAAAAATGTTGAATTTTAATGTCATAATTACTTTTTTCTTGACGCCCACCCCCACCCCCCCCCCCCCCCCCCGCCCCCCCCCCAATGTTGATGCTGGTGCCGACTGTAGGGCTTACTAAATGTATTAACTAGAAATTCACACTATAGCAATAGACGTATCGGGTCACACGTACACTCCACTCCCACACGAGTGAAAGATTACTAACATTGCTGAAAAACAGCGTAAAAACGGGGTAAAAACACAAAATATGGGCTGAAAATAACAGAAAAGGCTGACATGGCATTTTGGCATTACAAATAACAAATAAAAAGAGCTGAAACCAGCTGAAAAAAGAAACTCTCACACCCCTTTTGTAAATATAGGCTATATGAAATAGTATAGGCTAAGAGTATAGACTATATGAATAATTTGGTATAGAGTAGAGGGTCAAAGACAAACCGTTCCATTTCTTACTTGAATGATGATCTTGTAATTATAAATGTCAAAATGGTTATTTTAATATTTAATCCATTTTGACATTTTGCGTTTTGACTTTTGAGTGACAAAAGGTCTTAGCATACACTTAAACACATGCGAGAGTTTAGACTATAAAATACGCATGGAACATACTTTAAAATGTCTACATTTTCTTCAGGTCTACTTTACGCCGCGCCCGGTATCGTCACTCGAAACTGTCGGGTATAAATACGGGTGTTTCCATAAGGTGACACGGTGCACGCTGCTGACACACTTCAGAATTCGGCAGTCTTTACTGAGTAAACCAGGTACCGTAAACCACGGAGTTTATTCCGTAAGGTTTCTGAATTCTGAAGTGTGTCAGCATGCAGTATGTCACGTTATGGAAACACACGGTATTTAAACATAATAACACTTTTACTGACAATCTTTAACATCCGGAGTTCCTGTTGTTAGACTGACACCTGGACGTGACCTCTATGACCTTACATGTGCATGTACAAAATGAAAGACGGTTCAACAATGGGGATTTGTAATGACAAAATGTGGTATGCCTTTGTTTCAAGTACACTGTGTGAAGTACGTGAAGCATTCATCTGCTGTGTAGCTTGAACTACTAGTGTTGTTAATATTTCTGATAAACTATGTGCTATGCCGGACTATAAATCCAATGAGACTACATGTACATCTGTAAATATTAAGGTCCAAAGTAAGTTACCTTTTAACATTCCATCCGACAATACACCTCATCAGTCTAATTCATGTACCCGTCCACGTAATCAATTGTCTCATAGTCATATGCAGGATCACAATTATTGTTTAAATAATGCATCTTCTTTAGTTATTGCTTCACTGAATGTTTGTGGCTTAAAAAGTAAGCTTGAACTTGGTATTCTTCTAAATCATATTCAGAGGTTTGATATCATTTGCCTTTCAGAGACTAAAGTAACTAATCCTGACATTTTAAATATTCCTGGTTACGATTATATCCCTCTTAAAAATAAGAATGCAACCCATAAATTTGGTGGTATTCATGGTATTGGTATTCTTGTTCGTAAAAATATTTCAAAACATGTATCTATAATCAATGACTGCAACTCGGATTGTATTCTTTGGTTGAATGTGCATACAAATCTTCTTGGTTATGATTTCATTATTGGTGCAGTATATATCCCACACGAGGGCTCTATTTATCACGATAACGATATTTTTGATATCATAAGCTCTGATATTATTAATTTAAATAGTAAATATGACATCCCTATATGTCTTTTAGGTGATTTTAATTCCCGTACAGGTACTCTCCCTGATTTTGTTACTATGGAAAATGGTGTGAACGACTTTGACCTCCCTCTTTCAAACTGTTTATTTATGGATTCTAACGACAATTTAGAGACTCTGGGTATTAATATCAATAGAGTTAATAATGATAAAAAAACCAACAACAATGGTTTCAAGCTAGTTGAGCTTTGTAAGAACTTTGATCTGCGTATTTTAAATGGTCGTATAGGGAAGGATTGTGGAATTGGCGATTTTACTTGTGTTGGCTCAAACGGTAAAAGTACAATCGATTATGCAACATTATCATCCTGTCTACTGCCCAAGGTATTGGATTTCAATGTAGATATACTTGACACATGTTTATCTGACAAACATAAAACGATTTATTTTACACTGAGGTCAGAAATTACAGCCATAAGCAATACAAGGTCACATAGTTACCGTACGTCTGATAAGAACAAGTCAACTAATAAACACTCACGTAACTTAACAGGTATCAAAACTGTCTGGAATCCAAGTAAAACAAATGATTACAAAATTAATTTTGACAGTGATAAACTTGACACATTTAACCATGAAGTAAGCAATATTCGTACGAGTGATATCAACCAAAGTGACATGGACGAGCTTAGTAGCACTTTATGTAATTTACTAATATCACCAGCTATAAATATTGGAGTTGCTAAAGAGATTAATACTAATAATAAAAGTAATCGCCACTATAATGATCAAAAAGTCAACTATAAGAACAATGTAAACAAACCATGGTTTAATAAGTACTGTGCCCGCAAACGTTCAGATTATATGAAACTCAAAAATAAACTTGCCAAAGATAAGTCAACTATCTCTGTTTCTAAACTTAAATATGAAGCTAAAAAATACAAACTTATTCTCAAAAAGGCTAAAAAAGATTATTATAATGAGTTAACCTGTAAAATTAGGAATCTTAAGAGTGTTAATCCAAAAGAATATTGGAACATAATAAATAACGCTGAAAATAAATCAAATAATAAGAAGTGTAATATTGATATTGATACATTTTTTAATCACTTTAATAATCTCGGTGCTGAACAGGTTACCGCTATTGATGAAAATAGTTTTGACCCCAGAAAAATTAAGCACTCAATTAATGACTTTATCAACAACCCAATCTCAAATGATGAAGTTATTGATGTTAGAAACAAACTTAAAAATAACAAATCATGTGGGCCAGACTCTGTCATAAATGAGTTTATAAAGAATTGCCCACCCCTTGTTATTGACAGTATTACAAAATTGTTTAATATTGTTCTTGATACAGGTATTATTCCTAAAGCATGGTGTGTTGGTTACATTATACCAATTTACAAAAATAAGGGTTCAACTGACGACCCAAATAATTATAGAGGAATTACACTACTAAGTTGTATTGGTAAACTTTTTACTGCTGTACTAAATGCACGACTTACAAAGTATCTAGATGGAACTGGTATTATTGGTGAAGATCAAGCTGGTTTCAGAGCTAATTATTCAACTATGGATCATGTTTTTACTCTGCAATGTATTATTGATATTTATCTTAAAAATAAGAAAAGATTATATTGTGCTTTTGTTGATTATAAAAAAGCATTTGATTTAATCAACAGATCTGATCTTTGGTCTAAATTAATCTCCAATGGTATTAATGGCAAAGTGGTAACTGTCATTTACAATTTATACAATGAAGCAAAATCGTGTGTTAAATCCAATAATTCAATTTCAGATTTCTTCAGTTGCAATGTTGGTGTGCGCCAAGGTGAAAATTTATCACCGCTTTTGTTTTCAATTTTTCTTAATGATCTTGAATCTTCTTTGAGAAAGAGCGGAGTTAGCGGTTTAAACTTTATTAACGATCAAACAATTAAGTTGTTAAGTGATGATGATGTTGAAATGTGGTTAAGATTATATGTCCTTTTGTATGCTGACGATACTATTATTTTGTCTGAAAGTATATCTGATTTACAAAATGCTCTTAATTCATTACATAATTACTGCAACATGTGGCATCTTTCAGTTAATGCAAATAAAACCAAAATTGTAATCTTTTCTCGTGGCAAATTAAGGAATAAACCATCCTTTAGTTTTGGGGATGACACTATCTCTATCTGTGATGAATACACGTATCTCGGTGTTGTTTTTAATTTCAATGGAAATTTTAAAAAGGCTATTAGTAAACAAGTATCTCAAGCAAAACATGCCATGTTTGCGCTTCTCACTAGAGCTGCAAAACTGCATTTACCTATTGACATCACTTGCGAGTTATTTGATAAACTGGTGTTACCCATTCTTCTCTACGGATGTGAAGTTTGGGGTTTTGAAAACATTGATCATATTGAAATTTTTTATAGAAACTTTCTACGTAGGGTTCTCAAACTAAATAGACTTACTGTGAATTGTATGTTATATGGTGAGGTAGGAAAATATAAATTAAGTAGTGCGATTCACAAAAGAATGGTTGGCTTTTGGAGTAGAATAGTCACTGGCAAACAATCAAAATATTCATTCCGACTCTACAGCCTTATTAAGTGTATGCATGATTCAGATTCAAATACTTACACTTCTAAATGGTTAAGAAAAATCAAAGAAATTATCAACTATTCTGGTTTTGGTAACATATGGTTGTCTCAAAATAATCATAACCCAAAATGGTTGAAAAATGCTTTAACTCTTCGATTAAATGATATTGACAAACAAAACTGGTTATGCGCAGTTGAAAATAACAGATTTTGTAATATGTATAGACTTTTTAAAGAAGACCTCTTTTTTGAAGTCTACCTTATAGAATTAGATTTTAGTAGTAGATTAATACTTTCTAAGCTTAGATGTTGTAATTTAAAACTACCAAATAATTTATATAGATTTAGTGCACACAACTCCGATAAGAATTGCAAACTTTGTAGTACAGACATGTTAGGTGATGAATATCATTATCTTTTTATTTGTGAATTCTTTGCAGTCGATAGGAGCAAATTCATACAACCACACATTCTCAGGCAATTAAATGGTAGCGTAAAAATGTCTAAACTTTTCAATGATAAAAATGTTATGGTGCTCAATAACCTTTGTAAATTTGCCAAAGTCTTATCCTTAAAATTTACCTCCTGATATTCATTATGTCATATCTTTCTGGTTGTGCTAACTTTCAACAAAAAAAATTGTTTTTACATCATTCCAATGTTTTAGTTTTAGTTGATGTAAGTTAAAATGTTATATATGTGTATATTTATATTTAACCTTTATATTATATAAAAAATATAAAAAACTTCACGTTTACGGCGTTTTTTGTGCTATAGCGCCATCTATGTTTTATATTGTATGTTGTTATCTCTCATACCCCGGAAGGGGTCGACAGAGATCTAATAAAAGTTCAAGGTTCACGCCTTGAACAATGAATGAATGAATGTGTACATGTACATGTAGCTCATTAATAATTCATTAAAATATATAACAATAAGGTGAAGGTCGTGTACCGACCGACACTATCACCAAACAAAACCACACACAAGATGTAATTAGGTGGTATTTTCTGTATTAGCAATCCAAGCGCGTCCTTAAATGAAAGACTGTAAAGAACGTAGCGCGAAAAGAACACTAGCCTTTGCTCAAGTAAGCTTAAAATGCAAAATTTCGCCTTTGACATTTTGATACACACAATAATGCATGTTGAATCGTGAAGTTTTCAATGTGAGATATTTTTCCCCACAGGTAATAACCAATGATACATAATTCGACTATAATACGTTGAGTATAAAACGGACAAGATGTGAAACTATGACAATGACAATGTTGAACACTTTTTGCGTGGTGCATTGTGAGCTTCATTAACGGGATTTGCTATTATGCGCGAATTCATAAACCTCATGAACATGATTGTATTGTATGTGAGATACAGATACGCGCCAATCAAACGTACGCATTTGCAGGGTATAGAAAAACAGCAGCATGACCGGCACACGCGTACCTTATTTGGCACATGTACGCGCAAGCAGCTGGTCAAAATTACGCGCATCAATGTCTTCCACGTAGTGCGTGTTGTGTCATAATGAGCAAGCGCACCAATCACTTAACTTGAGTGTTGCTCCCGCGTTCAACCGCTGTTTATTCGTTAGCAATACGTTAATACTTAGCGGACTGTTCGATTAAATCACGGGGAGGTGTACATGTATGATGACAAAAATACAATGTTTTTGTGATGTTTTAAAGCAAATTCTTAAACAGCTAAGAAAGTGTAAGCAATCTCATTGGTTCTCAGAGAAATCGGCGACATTAAGATGAGACAACTTAACACGGGGAGGTGAGGTTTACGTTTTAACAGTGCGTCCGACCTTCACAATGCGTGGTTTGCTCCATAACGCGCACTTCTGCAGTGCGTCTTTGGCGCCTTTCCTGCGTTTATGCCGGCGCCGCGACGATTACGCATGGTGTACTCATCGCATGGGATTGGATGGAATGTTTATGGGTTATTCGATCCTAGAGGGGTAAAAGTTGTCAAATGTGAAAATAAATTGCACTTATTTCTTTGATAAATGTCTTCAGTATGATTGTTTAAGAATGAGAATAAAGGTATTGTTTTTAGGCCGTACCCGTGTTATATTGTCTGACATAAATGCGTTCGGTAGTATTATCTTTTGCGTAGAGCAACTCCGCATGCGGCGTCGTTGTTCTACTTAAAATAATACTATCGAACGCATTTATGTCAGACAATATAACACGGGTACGGTCTAAAAACAATACCTTTATTCTCTAATTATGTTTTTTTCTCCAAAACAGATTCATTGTAGACCCCTATTACGTTTATGAATGAGTTTAATAACTTTGATCAGTTGATTTATCGGGTTCTGTGAAAATTCATATCATTCATAAATACGGGAACCTCACAAAAGTTATGAAATTCAACACTACCCTCTAAAACAATACGCAGTTTAATATTAACCTCTTATCTGCTTATTGGTTATTTGCATAATTTACCATATACGCGTAGTACCAAATAGCAATTGGCCAGGTCTAAAACTTTCTCTATGTTTCATATGCAGGAGAAGTCCCTAAATCTGGTCGAAATTGTTTTGACCGTGTCATGAAACGAGGCAACTGAAACAACATTGTTGCCAGTCATCGTCATTCGGGGTAATAAGTAACGCAACAGGATACCAATTCGCATCGAGTTCCATCAATTCCTTTCAATAATCTTCCAATTGATGTCATAATGAGACTGCTGCTACCATCTTGTAATCCAAGTTTAGAATCATAAAGTTCTTCTTCATAATGTTAACGAAGATGTTGAAAGGCAGGTTAGTTTGGCAACAAACAAAGTATAAGACTATGAATATTAGGTATAATTGATGAAACAGAGGTTAAATAAGAATCGATATATATTTTTTTAAATCCAAAAACAAACAAAAAACAATCAAGGTTAATCTTGAAATTGAATCGATTAATTATGGAGTGAGGCTGCTGTGAATTAACTGGATTTACAATGCTCATACATATTTGTGGTTACAGGTCCCGTGTCTTGTTTGTTTGTTTATGGGAAATATGGTTGCAGATCTACAGGTAAACAGGGTGCCTCAGAATGATCTATCCCGAGGTAATACGATTTTTTTTCCGGTTTGAAATATATTGATATTGTCCAAACTATGTTCATATCTTGCGCAAATGCCCAGGGCACTAAGAGATGTGTTGGAGGCTGCGCCCTCAATTATGATAAAAACTGGGATTAGTATATTTTTATAATTGTATTACATGTATGAACTTACACCTATAACTATAAGGATTAAGAAAAATCAGCCCTCTTTGTACAAGAAAACGTCGATTCAAAAATGCTCGTACAGCCGGGACGACCATTTTACGTCCGGCAGTATCCCCCTGCAGTACGCGAGATACATAACGCGAACCATATTTGCATAGAGGGCGTTTTTCAATAAATAGCGATGATATTGTTTTAATCAAGTTTTGCTGTGTTTTTGTTCGTAGAAACAACAATAATGGCAATTTTTAATGTTCATCTTGAATTCTGAAGTAAATTTTTAAACATTTAAAATTTTCAACACCCTTTAAGGAATTTTAGATTATGAAAATCGGACATTTCTGATGAAAAATACAGACTTTTTTTTGTAACGATAGTAGATTTTAAGTTTTTGTCGAAATGATCCATAAATATGAAAATCTATAAAGTCACTTACCCTTTTAAACATTAAATTATTTCCGAAATGTTATTCGCTATTATTGCACCCTCTTCTTATTTTAATTAGCTTTTTGATAACAATCGATTGTTGCGTGCATAAAACAAAGCTTTGATTGAATAGGGCAGGATTTGTTTAGCTTGACTTGAGTGGTTTTTAACCTTCCTTTCTTTGGCGGAAGTTTTGAATATAACTTATGAGGTTCATTGTTTGAAATGCTTGTGGTGCTAGAGAGAATAGCTGTTAAGATGAATTATGTGAATTGTGAGCCAAAATATGACAATACGTTTTTTGTCGATTTCCGATTATGTCTCGCCACAGCGGAACAAAAGACTAAGAGATACCGTATCTCAATGAAATTTACGGAATAAGTAAATTTGAAACACTATTTGTTTTATATTTTTGAAACCCAGCATAGATCATTCTAAGACACCCTGTATAGCGAGTGTGTCAACAACATAAGACCCTGTTCTTTTGACTGGAATCTGTGTAAAATCGCTCAACGTTTCTGTGAAATACACGCCGATTGGTCAAAGTGATGGATACATCATTTCTTGGCACCAATCAGAGACATTCTTGGAATATTGTATCCGTGTGTTCATGGAGTTTGGAGTGAATATTAATTTTACAAAATGTAATTTAGCAAGTTATCAAAATGAATAAATTTGGTTTATTATATCTACCAATCAGAAACATTGTCATTTAGGCAGTAGCTTGTATGATTCGATTTCGATAAACACGAAACGGAAGTGTTTACAAAGTCAAGGTGTGTTGATTCAATTGTCGTGGCTTACAAACAGCTGATGGGGTCACAACCAGCAGTCTGAAGAAAACGATAGAAGACCAATGGGGCGAAAGACCGGAGAAACATATCCCCTAGTTTATTCTGAGTTGCCTCTGGGCGTTTGTGTTTAGATCGCGTCAGCCCGCTTGGCAAGAATAATAATTCGATTTTTCTATTCCCCAACTTTAGTATTCTCTTGTATGTTTATTATGATTGTAGTTTTCATTTACTCTTTTCTCTATTCACCTTTTAAAGTTCACGAACATTTTAGTGAATACATGTTTATTCAAAAAGCACTTTTCAACCATTGAGTCTTCCGGACATGACTGTATAAGGCGAGTTAGTGTTAACTTTTTTTTGTTATTGTTTGCCATAATTTCATTATTGTTCAGGTCATGGATGTGTAAATGTAAGCTAGTACTATAGTAGTATATTACTGCAAATTCTGTCAGACACTGATGAGGAACATAAACACGGCAGTCCATTATAAACATAGTATAATATAAATATTATAATTTATTATACCTTAGTGCCTCAACAACAGTCCTGTGAGGTCAAACTTGTTGGCAGGGAGATACAGGTTTACTAGTACTAAACTCAATTATTGAAATTAAATTGAACAGAACTCTAATTGCTGAAGTGAGCTTAATGTAAATGTATTTGCTGCATGTTTGTAATTTTGTCAATACATTTACATTGTAGGAAACGTATCCACCCAAACAAAACAATATTCAATTGGCAAAATACACATTATTATGACTGGTATTAACTCTTCGGTATTTTTGATGCTTTACGAGTTTCAATTGCATCAAAATGGCTAATTTACTCTACTTTGTGGTCCAAACTCCCGGTACAAATTAGTTTTGGCGTGTGCCACACTAACACCACGGTGAAATAAAGCCGTCCTTGTTGGTTTTGAGAATAGGTCAAAACGAGTGGAAAGGTCACGGGAAGCAATCTGCTTTAGGCACTCGAACTATTCTACCGTGTACTTGATGCATGTCTTTCCTCAGCACAATTTATCCGCCATCTGCAGATCTGTAAACATTTCAGGCAGGTTTCAGGATCGGTTGAGTCGTACATCACACTACAACTGTACAACAACTTCATGTATGTTGTTGATGTTTGAAACATCACATCAAAATATAAACTTGGTTACATGGAGAAGAACATCAAGCAGCCTGCCACACTTTATTGCAAAATGGAAAACACTTTTGTGCAGTTAGATTGTGATTGGGAGCCGGTTTTGCGTTCATCCCATGACATCATCTCAACAATGACAATGCAAAGCTATATTATATATATCTGTTGATTTCTGTACTGATAGTTTATATAAGTTATTGGATTCCATTGGAAAAAAGGCTGGTTTGAAAAAGAAATCTACTAATAAGAATAAAAAACACAGTACTTCTAAAAAATGGTATGATAATGATTGTAAAACGCTTTATCGTAAATTGAGATCATTATCCCGTTGCATTAAGAAACAACCGAGTAACATTGAATTGGTGCATAATTATAGAAGTATGCGTAAAAAGTATACTAAGTTGTTAAGTGCCAAAAAATATGCTTTCCGTAATAATATCTTTCAGATGTTAGATAACTTAGAAAGTAAGGATCCTAAAGCTTTCTGGTCAATTTATGAGGATTTGTGTGATAAGAAGAAATCGGTTCAAAATCCCATTTCGCCTAAACAATGGTGGAGCCACTTCTTAACCTTGATGAATAGAAATCTGCCTCATGTTGATAATCATTTTGAGGATTTTATTAATAATTTTGTGTGTAACTCAGATACATTTGATACTAACATACTTGATTATATTATATCACAATCTGAAGTTATTAAAGCTGCACGTTTCTTGAAAAAGGGTAAATCAGCTGGTATGGATGGTATTCGATCTGAGATGTTAAAAAGTGGTATTGCTAAGCTTGCTGTACCGCTTGCTAATTTATTTAATATCATTCTTAAAAATGGTAAATTTCCTTTAGCATGGAGACTGAGTAGCTTAACTGTCATCCATAAAAAAGGGGATAAGGCAACTCCTAAGAATTACAGGGGTATTGCTGTGTCTAGTAATTTGTGTAAATTGTTTTGTTTAGTTCTATATAATCGTATTAATACATTTGTTGATGATAATGATATAATCCCACCAAATCAAATCGGTTTTCGAAAAGGATCCCGTACAAGTGATCACATTTTAGTTTTAAAATCTCTCATTGATAAATACATTAATCGTGCCGGTCAATCAAACTTATATGTATGTTTCATTGATTTTTCTGCTGCCTTTGACACAGTGTGGCGCAATGGTTTGATATATAAACTTACTCAGATTGGTATTGGTGGTAAATTTTTAAACATTATTAAAAATATGTATAGTTCTGTCTTATTTGCTGTTAAATGTGATGGCAAAGTAACAGATTCGTTTGAGACTACAGTTGGGGTTAAACAAGGTTGTATTCTAAGTCCTTTGTTTTTTAATATTTTTTTAAGTGACCTGCCTGATATATTCGACTTGTCTTGTGATCCGGTTTACATCAATGATTTACCAATATCCTGTCTTATGTATGCTGATGATTTAATCATTTTTTCAGAAAGTTCAAAGGGGCTTCAGCTTGCCTTAGACAGATTATATAATTACTGTTCAAAATGGAAACTTGTAGTGAACATTGACAAATCCAATATCATGATTTTCAACAAGAGAGGTCACATTCTACATAAATACCAATTTAACTATGGCAATATTAACCTTCAAATTGCTTCAGAATATTGCTATTTGGGTATTGTTTTTGTTCCGTCCGGTTCTTTTACCAAAGCTATACTGAGGCTTCAAGAAAAGGCATCTAAGGCGTATTTTAAAATTAGACATAATTTAAGTAATTCTTCATACAATTGTAGTATTAAGTTATTTTCGTCTTTGATTCAACCTATATTAAGCTATGGAAGTGAAGTTTGGGCTCCTTATTTGTTAAAAAACCTTAATAATAATAACTTTCTCTCAATTTGTGATAAATTACCTAGTGAAACTTTACATATTAAAGTTTGCAAATTAATTTTGAATGTTCATAGAAAAGCAACCAATAATGCTGTTAGGGGTGAACTAGGTAGATTTCCCATTATCATCACTATGCTCAGTTTGGCGGTTAAATATTGGTGGTCTTTAAATGATAAATGTATGAAGGGTTGTCGTTCACTTGTTATAGATGCATTACTTGATAATCGTAAACTATGTGATACAGGTATTTTCTCTTGGTCATCAGGTATACAAGGCGGTTCTCGAACGGCGCGTCTCGCCTGTTCATCAAAAGTGACTTGAAAGAAATGATGATGAAACATATGATACAATGTAGCACTGTCACAGAGGTATGCATTGTAGTTAATGCATCAAGATAGGCCTTACTGATCTATTTGACCCCATATTTGACCCCGAAAAATTAATCAACAAAAAGAACACACCATCCCTCTTCCGTCCACCAAATCCCATCAAGATAGACCTTACTGATCTATTTGACCCCATATTTGACCCCCGATGACCCCGAAAAATTAATCAACAAAAAGAACACACTTGACCCCATATTTGACCCCCAAAAATTAATCAACAAAAAGAACACACCATCCCTCTTCCGTCCACCAAATCCCATCAAGATAGGCCTTACTGATCTATTTGACCCCATATTTGACCCCAGATGACCCCGAAAAATTAATCAACAAAAAGAACACACCACCCCCTTCCCTCCACCAAATCCCATCAAGATAGGCCTTACTGATCTATTTGACCCCCGATGACCCCGAAAAAGTAATCAACAAAAAGAACACACCATCCCTCCTCCGTCCACCAAATCCCATCAAGATAGGCCTTACTGATCTATTTGACCCCATATTTGACCCCCGATGACCCCGAAAAATTAATCAACAAAAAGAACACACCACCCCCCTTCCCTCCACCAAAGCCCATCAAGATAGGCCTTACTGATCTATTTGACCCCATATTTGACCCCCGATGACCCCGAAAAATTAATCAACAAAAAGAACACACCACCCCCCTTCCCTCCACCAAATCCCATCAAGATAGGCCTTACTGATCTATTTGACCCCATATTTGACCCCCAATGACCCCGAAAAAGTAATCAACAAAAAGAACACACCATCCCTCTTCCGTCCACCAAATCCCATCAAGATAGGCCTTACTGATCTATTTGACCCCATATTTGACCCCCGATGACCCCGAAAAATTAATCAACAAAAAGAACACACCACCCCCCTTCCCTCCACCAAATCCCATCAAGATAGGCCTTACTGATCTATTTGACCCCATATTTGACCCCGAATGACCCCGAAAAAGTAATCAACAAAAAGAACACACCATCCCTCTTCCGTCCACCAAATCCCATCAAGATAGGCCTTACTGATCTATTTGACCCCATATTTGACCCCCGATGACCCCGAAAAATTAATCATCAAAAAGAACACACCACCCCCCTCCCTCCACCAAATCCCATCAAGATAGGCCTTACTGATCTATTTGACCCCATATTTGACCCCCGATGACCCCGAAAAATTAATCAACAAAAAGAACACACCATCCCTCTTCCGTCCACCAAATCCCATCAAGATAGGCCTTACTGATCTATTTGACCCCATATTTGACCCCCGATGACCCCGAATAAATAATCAACAAAAAGAACACCCCATCCCTCTTCCGTCCACCAAATCCCATCAAGATAGGCCTTACTGATCTATTTAACCCCATATTTGACCCCCATGACCCCGAAAAATTAATCAACAAAAAGAACACACCATCCCTCTTCCGTCCACCAAATCCCATCAAGATAGGCCTTACTGATCAAATTTGACCCCATATTTGACCCCCGATGACCCCGAAAAATTAATCAACAAAAAGAACACACCATCCCTCTTCCGTCCACCAAATCCCACCAAGATAGGCCTTACTGATCTATTTGACCCCATATTTGACCCCCGATGACCCCGAAAAAATAATCAACAAAAAGAACACCCCATCCCTCTTCCGTCCACCAAATCCCATCAAGATAGGCCTTACTGATCTATTTGACCCCATATTTGACCCCCGATGACCCCGAAAAATTAATCAACAAAAAGAACACACCATCCCTCTTCCGTCCACCAAATCCCATCAAGATAGGCCTTACTGATCAATTTGACCCCATATTTGACCCCCGATGACCCCGAAAAATTAATCAACAAAAAGAACACACCACCCCCCCCCTTCCCTCCACCAAATCCCATCAAGATAGGCCTTACTGATCTATTTGACCCCATATTTGACCCCCGATGACCCCGAAAAATTAATCAACAAAAAGAACACACCACCCCCCTTCCCTCCACCAAATCCCATCAAGATAGGCCTTACTGATCTATTTGACCCCATATTTGACCCCCAATGACCCCGAAAAATTAATCAACAAAAAGAACACACCACCCCCCTTTCCTCCACCAAATCCCATCAAGATAGGCCTTACTGATCTATTTGACCCCATATTTGACCCCCAATGACCCCGAAAAATTAATCAACAAAAAGAACACACCATCCCTCTTCCGTCCACCAAATCCCATCAAGATAGGCCTTACTGATCTATTTGACCCCATATTTGACCCCCGATGACCCCGAAAAATTAATCAACAAAAAGAACACACCCCCCCCCTTCCCTCCACCAAATCCCATCAATATAGGCCTTACTGATCTATTTGACCCCATATTTGACCCCTGATGACCCCGAAAAATTAAGAACAAAAAGAACACATGATCCCCCTTCCCTCCACCAAATCCAATCAAGATAGGCCTTATGGATCTTATTTGACCCCCGATGACCTTGAATGACCTCTGATGACCGTGAAAATTTATTCAGCAAAAAGAACACACCACTCCCCTTCCCTCCACCAAATCTCATCAATATAGGCCTTACTGATCTATTTGACCCCATATTTGACCCCGATGACCTCTGGTGACCTTGAAAATGTATTCAGCAAAAAGAACACACCACCCCCCTTCCCTCCACCAAATCCCATCAAGATAGGCCTTACTGATCTATTTGACCCCATATTTGACCCCCGATGTCCTTGAATGACCTCCGATGACCTTGAAAATTTAATCAGCAAAAAGAACACACCACCCCCTTCCCTTTACCAAATCCCATCAAGATCGGCCTTACGGATCTTATTTGACCCCATATTTGACCCCCGATGACCTTGAATGACCTCTGATGACCTTGAAAATCTAATCAGCAAAAGAAATCCCCACCCCCTTCCCTGACATCAAGTCCCATCAAGATAGGCCTTACGGATCTCTAGATATCGCGTCACAACGCGTCTCAAAAGTTTTAAGCATATTTGACCCCGATGACCTTGTATGACCCCCGATGACCTTGAAAAATCAATCAGCAACAGAACGCACCACCCCCCTTCCCTCCACCAAGTCCCATCACGATAGGCCTTACGGATCTCCAGATATCGCGTCACAAAGGTATTTCTTAGCACACGGCATACGGCGGACGGCGGACGGCGGACGGCATACGGCATACGGCGGACGGCGGACGCCGGACAGAAATAGTGATAACATAGTCTCTTTCTGATTACATCAGGCGAGACAAAAAGGGTTATTTGATCTCATCAATAGATCAGATATCTGGAATAAACCAAATTGCATTACACCAAGTAATTTTAATTCAATTATTACCTCTAACCTGGAACTTGTTTACAGTAATCTTTGGTTTAATAATATTAGTAATTTTCAAACTAAATTGAGGTCTTATTGTCTATTCAAAAAATCATTTTGTCTTGAGAATTACATTGTTATGTTCAACCGATCTACTCGAAATGTCTTCACCAAATTAAGAATTAGTGCTCACACATTAATGATTGAGAAAGGTAGACATGTTACACCAAAAATCCAACCTCAGGACAGAATCTGTAAATTATGTGATTTGAGTTTAGTTGAGGATGAATTTCACTTTATAATGAAATGTCCATTTTACTCTACTTTACGTGATGATCTCTTAAGTAAACTTTCCAACATTTACAATTTCGATTCAATGTCTAATAATGAGATTTTCACTACAATCATGGGTGTATCTGACTATGACTGTATTCAACCCGTTATTAAATATGTTAAACATGCATTTGAGGCTCGACAATCATTGGATTACTAGTATATTTTATATTGACATATTTTTAAGTATTTCATATTTAAGTAAATTAATACTTTTGTTGTTACATTGTTTTGTTTTAACTTTTAAACTTGTAGTTTTAGTTGATGCTTTATGTATTTTGTTTTGATTATACCTGTTTGTTTGGTGATATCAATAAAATTACTTGACTTGACTTATATGATGACTAGACTAAAAGCGCTCTTAACACTTTCAACGTGGCAGGCGTCTGCAGACGACTTTCCAAAAGAGTATTGAATTTCATAACTATATTTGGAATCACCATGTGAAATGCATTGAAATGTACAAACATGCCTAGTATTGGTTCTGTAATCCTTGAGATAGACCCTGAAAGTTGGGAAAGGTTTCTGAAAATTCGGTTTTGTAAAATAGTAATGGTAAAACTTACAGCCGCGTGGAAAGTGTTTAACTAATCTACCACTTGCACTACCAACCTCCTACTCCTAGATTTCGATCATTTTGCAGGCAATTTGCTGTTAACTTTAAAAAGTTCAAGCAAATGATTTTCAAGCCTTATTAGTTTACTCTAATAAATGGGAAGCATGATCGACCTTAAGCCACTGCAGATGCAGTTCATATACAACTGATTATTATATTAAACTGAAGACAACTCAACTATAACGCTCAAAAGTATAAAGATCTTTCCCGGATGAGCCCCCACAGCCACACCATGTGTCAATTGTCAATGTCATAAAGAAAATAATATATAAATAGCCATGCGTGAAGCGCATAATACATGTAACACATTGAAGTCCTCACATATCCTAGTGTTCTGTATTAGGCTACTCACTTAATTCTATTCATAATTTGGTTTTTCAAATCATTTATAGAAAAGAATCAATTCAATGATGCGAGATCTGTATCAATAATATCAGTTACAATGCTGTGAATCTAAGATTCGTAGAGGTCAATCACTCTAAATTACCATACCACACAATGTATAAATTAATGTGTTCATTTTATGACGGAGGTCGTTGCCTTTCATCCTGACACTATGAGAGGTAATTAAATGGCACTCTAAACACACTGTTTCACAAACTATTCTAAAAATGTTATAAAACTGTACATTTCATCTGATTGTACATCTCTTCAGAAACTTAAACCCATATTACTAGTAGTATAACCACTAACCCTAGACATGCTAGATATTAAAACGTGTGAAATTAAAATGTTGAAAACCTAAATGGACCTAGAATTCACCATATTCGTTGCTGATGATCTAAAATTCATAACTCTGAGCCAATATTGGCAATACCATGGTGTAATCAATGAAAATGGTTCCGGTTTGAGATCAACCTGGCAATTTACCCCCATTTTATCTGAATCAATCCAGTCAATAAGCTCAACGGGTGGACTCAAAAGGGAGTTTAACAGTTATATTGACATCCAATTCGTATCATGATCGTTTCTGATATTCCCATTGATCAATCCAATCATTGCATGGCTTCCTTTAACTAGAGCTGTGACATAATCGATTAGACTATATCGTAGCAAAATTGGTCCAATTGATTTCTTTTGACTATTGGTATTGGGAGAGAAATAATTTCACTTACTCTATCTATCTTATGAGAGTGAGATACCATGTACTTTTTACACCCTTGGAAAGGGTTATTTTGGACTATAATGCATTGTTTTTCTGTTACTTTATACCAGTTGCGAACTGATATCTACATACTAAAACACATAGCTAACCCATGTACATGATGTTCAACATGATCAATTTTGATTGTTTACTCGTGAGAATTCTTTCAAGTGAAATTGCAGCAGAAAGTGTAGAAAAACTTTTGAGAAAAGAAAGGTTACATCCAAAGTGCGATGTCCCGGTGCAATGTCTCGGTGCAATGTTTATGCACAATCATTATGCATAATTCAGTGTACTAACAAATTACAACAAATTATAACTAATTAACACTTTCCACGCGGCTAATAGTTTTACCATTTCAAAACAAGATTTTTCAGAAACCTTTCCCAACTTTTAAAACCTATCTCAAGAATTACCGAACCAATACTAGGAATGTTTATACTTTTTTAATGCATTTTTCATGGTAATTCCCCAAATATGGTAATGAAGTTGAATAATTTTGACATTTAATTGAAACATTTTGAGAAGTGCTGTATGCAGACGCCTGCCGCGTGGAAAGTGTTAAACTCCCATTCTGTTTGCAGTATGAACACATTAAAGAATGACTCAATGTTTGTCAAATGTATACTTCTAGGAATCGAAAGTAGCATTTTATATGACGAATGAATAATGATGGTATAAACAAAGACTCTGTAACTAATATCCCTTTGGTAAAAAAAAGGAAGTGATTTTTTAACGTATTTATAAGTACTATTATGATCTCTGTAATGTGATCGCAATCTATAGCACGACTTGGTTATAGGCCAAAGACATTGTTTGTATGACTTCGGTTACACATGTGGTGGGTCGAATATTTCCCCCTGACAAAATCTCATCTGTTCTCTAAATCATGAATCCATGATTCGTTCTATGTGCACACATGTATAAAATGACTTACCAGGTTCATATATAATTGAATTGGTTCCAACTGCGAGGGCCAATAGCCATATGACCATAGAGGTCAGAGTTGTTGATGAGGCTGACCCCACCATCATTCTGCAACGTACTGCATCCATTCTTGTACAGTATATAGGTAACCTTTTCACTGTCACCTAAATTAAAACCAGGCGTGATAATCCTGTATTGGTAAGCCTAAATGTCAATCTCGGCTCTTATTGCGGACAAAAGAACTCTCTCTCCGCACACACAATATACACACATACGACAAAGGTCGAAACATACACGCTTTGATGCAAATTGGCCAGTTAGACGCAATTACTTTGCGTTCATTATCAAATAAATTCTGTGTGATTCGTGCAAGACAACAACCCAAGCGGGTTGAAATTGACAAGGATCTGCCGTGTGCTGTGCCCTGGGGCAATAAATTGAAGAGGCGACCCCTATATATCACTACCGTATGCTGCAGTCTACACTCGGACGTTGAGTTACACACAGATAGCCCATTGACAGAGCATTGTCACAAATGGCATATATATCCAGTCGAAATATTAGCTCACGGATAACAACTACCGTTTTGTATCATTATATTAATCCATAGGCAAGATGAAATTCTCCCGGTATATTCCTCTAAAACCGATCTGCTTGATTTCTTCTGCAAATTATCAGCGATATATATTTTACGACGCTATGTTTGTGTGCCCGTGAATCACAGCGTAAGCTCACACATAAATTTGCGTTATATGTTGTGCTTACGGAGTGCTTGTAAGTATATTAGCATACATTCAATATCGAATCAGTGTTTCTAGAACGTTACCGCTATAATTACGTTCATTGTGTTCATTGGTGTGTAGTGCAAATTAATGCAATTTCCCCTGCAATAAAAGTCTGAAATATACCAACCAAAAGCATTAACAAATTCAACCCTTCCCGATATAAATACCAACATATCAGAACGTTAATTGGCTTTATCGAGAGAAAAATGCAATCAATTATTTATAAAATTGGTACCCATAGTGCCGTGCGCGTTGTTTCCCTGCTAGGCTCAAAAATAATTATTTACTGACCTGAACAAATTGCTATTTACTTATGATAATCATATAAGTGGTAATGGTGCGAATAACCTCATTAGCAGGAAAGGTGTTCAACAGGTTAAGGGCCACTCGTAGATATTTGGATAACGACTTTACATGGGCAATGTAATTTTGTAAGATTGATTGGCGTTCGAAATTCTAACTCGGGCCTACTAACATGATTTAGCATAGGCTACCTAAGCATGCCAAGTGTCCATGGGTTGGGGACTACAACATTATATATAAACGAAAAGTTTGGAGTTCCTTTAGTATACCCATGGAAGTAAGTTACTTCCATGGTATACCCTACCACAGCATGTAAAGGCACAGGACTTTTAAAGAACAACCCATACAGTATACACAGTAAGGAATAATAATGGAAGTTTGCTAAAGACCAGTTGCAGAAATCGCATGTTTGTTTGCGATTATTTTCTTCAGATTACCCAGACATAATGCTTTTGGTACCCTTCACATTTTTATTAGTCATTTCCATCGTTATATAAATAATAAGACACTTTTGATACCATTCAGTGGAAATTGATATAGGCTTTTTTTTGTCTACCGCCGGCACAATATATTCGAAATTAAATTGTAAAAAAATATTAATCCTAAAAATAAAAAAGATTAAAAACCCCGCACCAGGCCAAAAAAGCAACATAAAAAAATAAAAAATAAACAGAAATTAAGATAAGTTTGTATCGTACAATATCTACCCTAATCTTAAGAATGAGGTTTTACCCTATTTAATATGAGAATATGTTTTACTAAATACTTTGACATTTCAAATTTACAAGATATATTTGATTTATTTACTTGGAATTGAACCAAACTATTGATAGTAAAACAAGTAAAACTAAAAGATTTTTATAAAGTTTTCGAGGTATATATATGGCAAAATAGTTCAACAGTTTCCTAAAACTCTTTGTACAGGGGTCAAATTTGCAAAATGCCCCGATTTTAATGAACATATGTCTCATGGATGCTACAAGCTATAGTATAAGAAGAATAGTTTGCCATACCTACATGATACTAAAGCATACTATTAGTGTCGTTATGTGGTATTTGGTAATTTGACCTCTGTAGTATTTTCGGGGGGGGGGGGGGTCCGGGTTTAGACTCAGCCGAGGGGTCATTCTGACCGAGGAATAACATAATGTGTTCGATGACCTAAATAACTCTAGGGGATCATTCTGTACTTGCAATCATGCGGCGTGAAGGCTCAGACTAAGTAAGAGGTTATAACTTTGGATCTGGACCGCTTACAATACATTGTCAATATTATCATGTTAATTGATTATAATTGATGTTATGGGGGCGATACATGAAGTAAGCATGATCAAAACGTCTTGTAAATAGATTTTACGATATGATCATTTAAACTGCGCCACCCCTACTTTCAACCTCACCCTCGCTCATCTTCATAATCGCCTCCGAGCAAGTGTGTCCATTTAAATGTCACCCAAAGAAGCCCCCTCGTAACTGTGCGACTTTATCATGGTCTATTAAAGGTAGATGACCCGATCACATTTTCGTAACACAGAATTATTTCAAACATACGGAGATTTTCATATCATATGAAAGCTCGTATTTTTCTCATCATCATACTGAAATTTGATGGCCTAATTCGGTATAATGACAGAGAAATCGACGAAATAGCGTTGAATTACCGCGAATGGTGGTTACCATCGATATAGTTTGCGTACTACTCAATGGGTACAGTTCACAGCATCTTGTGCGTCTAAAATAAGAACCATAATAGCTATGCATCTCAAATTTTGGGACACGACGTATTTAGGATGACCTTTCATGTAGAATAGAAAACTTCAAGTTGAAAATCGGAACATCTACCTTTAATAACCCACATGTCTATTCTTAGCGTAGACTTGGTGCACAAATGGCTTGAATTGGGCATTAATTTGTTCAAATTCTCTAACTGTTCAGTGTGGCACATCCCCCTTAAAAACACCCCTGCATCTCGACGGGCAATGGCGTATACATGACTGTTTTGAGGGGGGGGGGGGGGGGGAGCAAATGTTGTATCTTTGTGAGTGGAGTGAGCGAAGCGAGTGGAGTTAAGCCCTGGAAACTCATTGGTTTTCGGCGTTTTTAAGGCAAAGATTCAGCATTCTGAAGCAAGAAGAATTAGAGTGGTTCGAGATCCATTAAAATGTTGAAACCTGTATACAAAATGTGCGCGCAAATATTTTCAAATTATGAACTTTAAATGGTCCAGAAAAATTCCCTGAAGCCATCTTGTTAAAACATTGGAACTAATATACGGTATACCGTATATATGACGAAACACGCAAACATTGTGACTTTTAACACTACAAAGGTACAGTATGACGTTTTCATCGTCCCTCCACATAATATTAAGGGTTCGAGAGCCATAATAATTTTGAAAAATGCGTGCAAAGCGCGCAAAATATTTCAGTTTTTGAACTTAAATGGTCATGGAAAACTTTCCTGAAGCCGTCTTGTTAAGCTTGAATAATGAAACATTGAAACTAATACGCGCGAAGCGCGCTTAATTGTGCATTTCTAACACTTAATAGTCCAGTATGACTTTTTTAACGTCCCCACATAATACATTATTTGGTGTGGTTCGAGACCCATTATATTGTTGAAACCTGTAGAAGGAATGCGCGCGAAGCGCGCAAAGATTTTCAGTTTTTAAACTTTTTAGAATATTTACGGGGGTTCCATTTGTGGTGGCATTGTTAACACTCAAAAAGTCCAGTATAACGTTTTTATTAATACATATAATTTGGGTTGTGACTCGCAACACAGTATTGGTAAGGAGCCTAATTATAAAAAGTTAGTCACACCATATCAGGGATCACCCTCAGACATATACGATCTCTTACACTTATTGCTACCACTGCTAATTTTAATTAACGAGTCTGATATTTTAAAGTCTGCCTGTGCTTGATGATTTTTGTGTAAGATACTAATAGAAGTTTTAAGTTTGGATTCAAGCAACACTGATAAAGATAAAATCATCATCTACACACCACTTTCACAGTAGGACACCTCTCACTCAGCAGGACTTAGGGTCCATATCCAAACTCTCAGTGCTTTTAAAGCATTTTTCTAGCGATTTAAAAGCGCTTTTCCAACGGTATTTCGTTCTATTGTTAAAAGCATCGGAAAAAGATCGGTGATTAACTAGAAACCTCTCTACTTATCTGGCGTTAACAATATAACTATTGTAGTACTCTCGATGGCTGCATTAGTGAAGCAGACAGATCAAAGGCGCAAGGAAGGTTGTGTTATATTCTTTAAGAAATACTATATTATAGAACGAAATACCGTTGGAAAAGCGCTTTTAAATCGCTGAGTGCTTTTAATTCCTTATAGCTCTCGGCAGCTACGCTGCCTCGTGCTATAAGTCATACTAATAGCACATACACAGCCAATCCAGAATTCCACAAATTTCACTTATTGTACAGCTTCAGAATGCTGTAAATTTGACATCGTAAATAACCTGATTAATTACAGCGCTGTAATTATTACCCAACTTGGTGTGTGTGTGTTTAATAGTAGATGATTGTCTAAGTCTGGGTGAGTGAGAGGTGTCCTACTGTGAAAGTGGTGTGTATCTGGTGTGTAGGGTAGAGCTCTGCCATATAAATCATCACTAAAATGGTCACTGTCGATGAGTGCTATTAATTCCTTATAGCAGTCGGCAGCTACGCTGCCTCGTGCTATAAGTCATACGAATAACACGTAATCTCGAATGTTAATCTTATCATTTTGAAAAATTCATCATAATTAGAAGATTTTTTTTTCCAATCCAAAACCGTTGGAGTTGGCTAACCAACTACATTGTAAACGTTATTTTTAAATTTATTTTCATCGTTAACCTGGCGATGACTGTTAAAAATATTTCAAAATGGCGCACTCACTCCCGTTGCCATATTGGAACGATGAAATCGCGTGGCCATCGTCGTCTGGAAACTGTGATCGCCATTTGACGCCCTCAATGTATTTGTTGTGGAAGTAATCGATTTCACTAAAACGGCGGCGCTCTTCAATATTAAAATGAAGGAGATCAATCACAGACCATGGCGGCCATGCGATTTTAGTACTGGCAAGACCCCTGGTTTCGTGAGAACACAACGGCAACACTGGATTGACCGAGCTATTCCCGCCGCGTCTCTTGACAAATTGTAGGCCTAAGTGTTATTTATAATTTCTTAGTTTCCGAGAAAAAAATGCATTTGTATCCTATCATATAAGTAAAAAATCAAATGTTTAACTAATAAAAGAACGTAATTTGTGACAAAAAAGAAAAGTGACCAGCGCGATTATTGGACCCACGCCGCGAAAAGACCTTGAATTAGTAACATTCCAATGGCCAATCCACTCGGCCATGCTGCTAGCCGTAAACAAAAAGTGGCGTAGAATTAAGAAATACCTACTTCCTATTTTTAGGACAATTTAAAAACTGTCATTATTTGATTAGTAAGATCGAAAAACTTATTGTTAGAACATAAAAGTTTCAAAAAATTGGAGCTTTGGAATGAAAATATTTGTGATTTTTGAATTTTAAATACTAAAATGGGGGTCAAATGCAGGCTCAAAAGGGAGCCTTAAAGGGACACTAAGAGATATGTTGGATTGGAGGCTGCGCCCTTAATTTATGATAAAAACTGGGATTGTATATTTTCACAATTGTATTAAATTCATTATGTATATTTTCAAAACATCATTGTAGCGAGTTTTAGGGGGGGGGGGGGGGGAACTTATTTCATATACATTTCCCTACCTCAGTTTTTACATGGTTTCCATACACGTTATCAATCATTGAATTCTTTTAAGTTCTTTTTTGCTTCTCCAAGCCAGAGAATTTATTGATCAATTATGGTTACATCGTGTACATTTACATTTACAAAATGTATGAAAGTTAATACTACCTGAGATTAATCTTACTATAAATCTGGAAACGGTGTGTGTTTGTTTGTTTGTGTGTTTGTTATCCTTATTTCTCCGTTAGTTGTGATCAAAGTGGCGCCTAATTCGCATGAAAGATAGAGGAAATAACGGGAAGGGTGTTAAAGTTTATTTCAGTGAAATTGGTTAACAATTGGCTCCAAAAACAGCAAAAAACCCGCTCAGATTTGGCTCATAAATGCCACTAGAATTGAACAACATTGTGCGTTGCGCGTACTACCGCGTAATCATACCGTGGTAACACGTCGCGTGCATGTTTGCGCAAGGGCTCACTGCCGCGCGCGGCACACGCACTCCTACACATGGCGCAGAAGCCACACGGGATAATGGTTATAGGCACAGTACAGTGTGTTGGTTGGGTATTTGGTGTCATGTTGGGGAGGGGGAGGGGGGAGGGGGGAGGGGGGGGGGGTGTAAAACCACGGGAAATGATTTAGGATAGGCCTAGGGTTATAATGGATAGCGTTTTGCGGGGGTTAATGAAACAACCTGATTTCTTTACTTTACGTTGGCATGCCAAACAATCTAGGGGACCGAGGGTTAATGAAGTAGCCACGGGAAATGGTTTAGGGAGGGTTGTGATTATAAATCAAACTGGTTTGGGTGTGTGCATGGGCCGGGGGGGGGGGGGGGGGGCTGTAAAACCACGGGAAATGTTTTAGGATAGGGTTAAGAGTTAATGAAGTAGCCGCGGGAAATGGTTAGGAGGGTTATGATTATAAATCCACCTGGTTGGTGTAGTTGCAGTGGGGGGGGGGGGGGGGGGGGGTTGTAGAGGGTTTATGTGGTTTTAAAAGTACTGAAGGTTAACTTGATGCGGTTTGAGAGGTAGGGGTTAATAAAGTAGCCACGGTAAATGGTTTAGGAGGGACATGGTTATAAATCAACCTGATTTTTTTTTTTTTTTTTTGGGGGGGGGTGTATGGGGTTTATAATGCCTTTAAAAGGGATATGGTTTTAAATCAACCTGGTTTGGGGTGTTGTAGGGGGTTTATGTGGTTACAGAGGTGTGTAATAAAAATATTTCAAAATGGCGCACTCACTCCCGTTGCCATATTGGAACGATGAAATCGCGTGGCCATCGTCGTCTGGAAACTGTGATCGCCATTTGACGCCCTCAATGTATTTGTTGTGGAAGTAATCGATCTCACTAAAACGGCGGCGCTCTTCAATATTAAAATGAAGGAGATCAATCACAGACCATGGCGGCCATGCGATTTTAGTACTGGCAAGACCCCTGGTTTCGTGAGAACACAACGGCAACACTGGATTGACCGAGCTATTCCCGCCGCGTCTCTTGACAAATTGTAGGCCTAAGTGTTATTTATAATTTCTTAGTTTCCGAGAAAAAAAATGCATTTGTATCCTATCATATAAGTAAAAAATCAAATGTTTAACTAATAAAAGAACGTAATTTGTGACAAAAAAGAAAAGTGACCAGCGCGATTATTGGACCCACGCCGCGAAAAGACCTTGAATTAGTAACATTCCAATGGCCAATCCACTCGGCCATGCTGCTAGCCGTAAACAAAAAGTGGCGTAGAATTAAGAAATACCTACTTCCTATTTTTAGGACAATTTAAAAACTGTCATTATTTGATTAGTAAGATCGAAAAACTTATTGTTAGAACATAAAAGTTTCAAAAAATTGGAGCTTTGGAATGAAAATATTTGTGATTTTTGAATTTTAAATACTAAAATGGGGGTCAAATGCAGGCTCAAAAGGGAGCCTTAAAGGGACACTAAGAGATATGTTGGATTGGAGGCTGCGCCCTTAATTTATGATAAAAACTGGGATTGTATATTTTCACAATTGTATTAAATTCATTATGTATATTTTCAAAACATCATTGTAGCGAGTTTTAGGGGGGGGGGGGGGGAACTTATTTCATATACATTTCCCTACCTCAGTTTTTACATGGTTTCCATACACGTTATCAATCATTGAATTCTTTTAAGTTCTTTTTTGCTTCTCCAAGCCAGAGAATTTATTGATCAATTATGGTTACATCGTGTACATTTACATTTACAAAATGTATGAAAGTTAATACTACCTGAGATTAATCTTACTATAAATCTGGAAACGGTGTGTGTTTGTTTGTTTGTGTGTTTGTTATCCTTATTTCTCCGTTAGTTGTGATCAAAGTGGCGCCTAATTCGCATGAAAGATAGAGGAAATAACGGGAAGGGTGTTAAAGTTTATTTCAGTGAAATTGGTTAACAATTGGCTCCAAAAACAGCAAAAAACCCGCTCAGATTTGGCTCATAAATGCCACTAGAATTGAACAACATTGTGCGTTGCGCGTACTACCGCGTAATCATACCGTGGTAACACGTCGCGTGCATGTTTGCGCAAGGGCTCACTGCCGCGCGCGGCACACGCACTCCTACACATGGCGCAGAAGCCACACGGGATAATGGTTATAGGCACAGTACAGTGTGTTGGTTGGGTATTTGGTGTCATGTTGGGGAGGGGGAGGGGGGAGGGGGGGGGGGGGGTGTAAAACCACGGGAAATGATTTAGGATAGGCCTAGGGTTATAATGGATAGCGTTTTGCGGGGGTTAATGAAACAACCTGATTTCTTTACTTTACGTTGGCATGCCAAACAATCTAAGGGACCGAGGGTTAATGAAGTAGCCACGGGAAATGGTTTAGGGAGGGTTGTGATTATAAATCAAACTGGTTTGGGTGTGTGCATGGGCCGGGGGGGGGGGGGCTGTAAAACCACGGGAAATGTTTTAGGATAGGGTTAAGAGTTAATGAAGTAGCCGCGGGAAATGGTTAGGAGGGTTATGATTATAAATCCACCTGGTTGGTGTAGTTGCAGTGGGGGGGGGGGGGGGGGGGGGGGCAAATACATTCAACACTTACATCAGACAAGTCCTCCCGTCTCTTAAAATTAATACCATTTTTAATATATAACGCCACGCCTCCTCCGTGTCTACTCCTGTCACGCCTAAGCAAATTATAACCGGGTAAATCCTGAGACGATTATAACTAAAGGGATAGGAAGCAACACTTAAAACCCCCTGGTTTTACGCACACAGTCCGGTACGGCATTGTTATGTTAATATCCACGAGTTATAATCGTCTCAGGGTAAATCAAGTTCACTATCATTTACAGTTTCATCACATTTAGTTTCATTTACACATATAACATCACATGTTCTATTGGAGACTTGCAGCATTTAACGGAGGGGGAGGGGAGGGGGGGGGGGGGGGGGGGGACATTTATGGAGATTACAACACCCTGCTTAATTTATTTCCACCTCCTATTAGGGGAGCAGATTCCACGGTACAAATAGGGGAACCGGCAATTACGATACACATTGGAATTAATGTGCTAATATTACAAAAGACAGTTTGAAGTGTCTGCCAGTAAAAGTTGCAAAAATCTGGGTCATTGGTTTTGAAACAATAGTATCATTAACATCAAATTTGCATAATTTTCCTGTCTCCATGAATACACGAATTATCCCTTGTAACAGGAAAACAAAACAACATATATAGAACCATGCTGTTTTTTCTAACTTGAAGAACAGCGTATATACTGTTAGTATATGTCAAAATAAAATTTAAATTTAAATGAAAAGATAGATTTTTAACATAAATATCTACATTTTTTGTCATTTTTTTTGAAAATGACTTTTAAGTCATTTGTGTTAAAACATTTTCACTTATTATAGAAATACCAAACAATATTTTTAATAATCTTTTAATTTTATGATAAAGACAAGAGTTCTAATTGTCCATGTCAAATGGCTTGCAAATAATAATATCAACTCGATAGTCATATCACAGTGACGCCTCGTATATGTATTTATGGATTATGGACATAATACGCTCTTTAACATGATAGTCATTTATTATGAGTTTTCTTTATGTGCAACCTTAAGAATAATTAATCAGATAGTCAATAGTAGAAACAAATGTCTTGGAGAAACTTGGAATCTCTCCATGTAGTTAGTTCTGTATATTATTGAGGATCTCTCAGTTATAAGCAATATGAATGTTACAGTCTTCCCAAAGGTAGGGTTAAACTTAAGGGTTGTCCTGATCTGGTTTTGGCTAATCAGCGGGCATATTTGTCCTACCAAATCAGTATTGTTTATAGGCTGTTGAAAAGATATCTGTAATTTAGAACTGTTACTTGACCAATATAGGTATGTCTGTCTCTTAGAACTGGCCATATGTTCAGTAATCCGTACTCAGAAGATATTTTGCTGTTTTTCACCCGTTCCCGTCAATCGAAATGTACATTCGGCTTTCACTTCATGTCTAGAGAAGACAACCCGTAATCAAAGCTACTCAGACCAATTTGTTATGAATTCGTAGCTGAGATTTAAAGCTACAATATTGTGGAATATTTCATAAGACTGGCTTTATATTACTGTTATCAAAGTTATGAGATAGGACTAGGAGATATAACTTATTGAACGACCCTCGTATTATTACATTGTGGATTTGTAGTGTTATATTAAGAAGCTATGTTTTGATACTTTAACGTAATTGTCATGGTATTTATGATTTAGAATGGTACTCTAATTTACTGACTCAAATCAACATGTTCAACTGTCGTCATATTATAATGAATATCATATCAGTCATATGTGATCGTTGTATGTCATTCATTCATCTTGAGTCGTAAAATATTTCAAGTTTCACCTTTAGGCCTATCAAACCCACTATCATAGCTAGTATATTACCATTTTCATAATTAATGAATATCTTGTAACCAATCTGGTTGTATTCATTGATATATGACTATCATTATTTTGTAGGCCTATACCTTATCCTTAACATCAATTAATCAGGAATATGAAATGATGCTATGGCCATTGATTCTACCTTCAAAAGGGAACAGACGTATAAGGGGAATTTGAAGGAGTACTTCAAATTGATTTAGATTATTTTTGCACAGCGAAAATATGTTTTAGATAAAAGAAACCTTTTTCTTACACCATTTATTTATTTATTTATAATAGGAACAACTTAGTGGAATCTGCAGGCAGTTGTAAACTGGTTCAATTTCGGAGTTCATAAGTGTTTTTGCTTGTGTCATTTTCGGAGTTCACAATGTTTTTGCGTGTGTAGGATTTTTATCTATTTGCAAACCAGTGGTTTCTGTTTTCTGGTGTTTTGTATATGCTAATCTAATAGATAAAAATAATTAAAAAAAAAATAATCCAGATATGACTATCAATTATCAACAACGCTGATTCATTCTTGTGTTGACTAAGAGCGATTCCTTGAATATAGTTAATAACATTTTTAAAATACTGTTTACCTTTTAGATCGTTAAGAATGCCACAAAGAGTGACTTTAGTCATGTTTGTATTTTACAACGCGCTGCAACTTGCAAGAATGACACGGATGACACGGATGAGACTCCGTACTACAGCGTTTCTAGTAATACTTCAGCAAATTTCACTACATCTTTACTGTTAATCTTTAAATATACAAATTGTAATATTTAAATAGAAAACAGCAAAACAGTATCCATTAAATTCCCAATTACACGAGTTGACAAATAAACATTTTCAACAATTTTACCGCACAAATTCAAACGTAGCATAAAAATGCCTGTGTACATTGTACATGAGTACGGCAATTAATTTCACTGCAGGTATACGTACACGAACAATGCAAAACAGCGCTCATTGATGCGATAGGTATTCAGTACATGTAGGGCCACCAGGCATTAACGCACTCTATGGCGATTGTCAAAATGTGAAAAAAGGAGGAGTTAGTTTTTGTGGCCTAAATATAGTTCTATAAGGCCTCCGGGCCTGAAATATTCACCAAAAAACGCCAATTATATTGATTATTAAGAATAACCAAAAACATATTCCGAATTATTTAATAGGTTGTAATTACACGGAACGGGAGATGGTGTAAATAAAATAAAACAACAAAACTGGGTTAATTTATGCAAAAATAAACATGATGATTTTAACTTTTTATCCCAATATTGGTATTATTTGATAGCATGATATGTTGGCCAAAGCTTGCATTTTATCAGAAGTGGATATGTCGTGTCAATTTGAATCTATGGCGTGTAAATGCAAAATTCATTTCTTCAAAATAATATGCAAATTCTATGCAAATTAGGCTGTACCTTTAAAACTATCACCCCAAATCCTTGCAACTTTCAGGACTTGAAGGCCCAAACATCTGTCTTTCAATTTATTGAAACAATTCCAATGTGTATCCAAATTGCCGGTGTTTCCTTAACGGAGCATATTTTCTCTGTAATCTGCTGTCCTATATGTATAAATGCGCACTGAATGCGAGGGGAGTCCAAGCCTCTCATGTTGTGTTCTGCAGACATTCTTTCAATGGGCATTGAATGATTGTGTTTTTTTAATTAATCCACAGTAAACGGGCAATCAATTAAATACGCGCAAGTTATTCACCCATTGCCGATTGCCACATCACTACCATTGCGTGTTGTGTATGTTGTTTATCTGGGTCGCTATTGTAAACTATTGCGCTTAACATATACACATTGAAAAAAGTATCGCACCGCTGGTTGAAAAGTGCAAATGTGGCCTCGAATTTTGCCACCATGGTGTGATATTAAGGATCATTTGTTTGCGTAAGCTGTCCAGCAAAATGTTATGCAATAAAAGGGCCACATTTGAGTTTGTGACGTAATGGATGAAATGGTTTTTTTAAGGCCAATGGGAAAATGCATGAAACGAGTTTGGGTATAACGCGATATTGAGAGACCCGATGATTAATCTCTATAGTTGTAAGCCTTGGTAACATATTCAAGTCTTCAAAGGTCAAAGGTCATCTGGGGTCAAATTTCAAAAGTTGCCCAATTGTCCTCAAACATGAAAAAACTCCCTTTTTCGTAAACCCAACGGTTATGGGGTCAAAGGTCAAAATAGGTCAAATTTTAAATAAGTTCAAACGACAAAAGCAATATTGCGGAAGTGTTGCCCTAGGTCAAATAATTTAAAAAATCAACGGTGACCTCTTCGTATATATGCTGAATTTATGACCATCAAAAAATGGCATGTTTGGACTCATTCACTGCATTGTAGCCTATAACATCTAAATGGAACATATCTTGGGCCAAATACAGAACTAATACAATGACTATTTTAAGTTTTTAAAGTCTATTCAATATCGTGTTATACCCAAACTTGTTTCATGCATGCTTTTGGACAAAAGCATGCATTTTCCATAACATTTTGTTGGACAGCTTACGGAAACAAATGATCCTTAATATCACACCATGGGGGCAAAATTCGAGGCCACATTTGCACTTTTCAACAAAAAAACGGTGGTGCGATACTTTTTTCAATGTGTATACCATTTGCAAAACTATTTTGACTTAAAAAATGTTTCCGTGAGTTCCTAGGGTACCTATCAATGTGTATGGTATGGCACCGTTAGAACATTGTATCTTTAACTTCAAGTCTGTCCAGACGGCCACTTATTTTCGAAGTTAACGCACTAATAATAATAATAATAATAATAACCATATTTGTATAGCGCCTAACATCGAGATCCCTAAGCGCTTTAACATAAAAACATAATAACAAACACATACATGGATATGGACTACAATTAAAAAGCCTTTGTGAACAAATGAGTCTTTAAGGATTTCTTAAACTGAAATATGGTCTCTGCATTTTTCACATGAAGTGGAATATTATTCCAGAGTTCTGCAGCTGACACAGAGAAGGAACGTTGACCATACTGAGTGGATGTTGAAGAGCAGACAAGACGTGATAGAGATGAAGAACGAAGATTGCGTGAAGGTGCATATTGTTTGATTAGATCTTGAAGATAGATTGGCGCAGTACCATGAAGACATTTATAAGTCAGAAGTAATATTTTATACACAATACGATACTTGATAGGCAGCCAGTGCAGATCACGGAGAGTTGGAGTTATGTGATCATGTTTGCGTGAAAGAGTGATTAATCTTGCAGCAGAGTTCTGAATTCTTTGAAGCTTGTTTATCTGCGAATTTGGAAGGCCACGAGACTTCACGAGACACTAGTCACGAGACACTAGTCACGGGACACTAGTCACGAGACACTAGCCACGAGACACTAGTCACGAGACTTCTTGTGGTTATACTTTTGTAAGTTAACTTGCGAGTTTATTCTCGAAAATTAAAACTACGTCAGAACACAGCTAATATCTTCAAATGAATGATTGATTATCAGTATAGTGAAATGAAAATGCCAAACATAGTTGGGGGTATATTAGCCAATCTTTGCTTTGACAGTTGACAAGATAACGAACACAAATCCATAATGCCACACAACAAGTAGACACTTGCAATGGCTTCCTGTCGAATGGATATAGAAGGAGATCAAATGTCAAACGTTCATGGCAGGTAAACATTTTTGTTCTTGGTGCTAAATAAACCACTGAACTCATGAAATTAGACATATTAATAAGTGATTTAGACATCCCATCGAGGGTTGAGCGCCAGAAGTCCGTTACTCAAAACATGCTATTTTGAGATACACGTCTAGCCACCTTTCCTTTCATTATTATCTATTGTCTTTCTATTGTTGCATCAGCCCTTTATTTTGTATATAGGAAGAGGTCACCATTCTGGTTACGGCGTATGAACAGCCCGTTATCAAGCCAAGAGCCCATTATTAGACAAAGGTTTTGACCCAACATTTTGTAACAAAGCTAACAAAAATAACTGTGAGTAAAAATTGTCCTAATCGCTTGATTATAATGTAAAGACACTAACTTGGGGACGAATTTTCTCATTTTTTAACCTAATCCAATATTTTTTGAAATGTTGACCAAAAAGTGCCAGAAAAGTGATTTTTTAAACTTTACATCATAGTCAAGCGATTTGGGCCTTTTTGGAAATGAAATGGATAAGAGAATCCAAATTTGGCATCAATTTTAACCAAAAATTACAACAAAACCTTTTTGACCCAACATTTTTTAACAAAGCTAACAACAACAACAACAAATTGTAGAAAATGTCCAAATCGCTTGATTATAATGTAAAGACACTAGTTTGGGGACGAATTCCTCATCTTTTAACCTAATCCAATATTTTTTTGATATTTTGACCAAAAATGGCCAAAATAGTGATTTTTCCAAATTTTTACACTTTACACCATAATCAAGCGCTTTGGGCATTTTGTACTCAAAATTATTTTTTGTTATCTTTGTTAAAAAATGTTGGGTCAAAAAAGTTAATTCAATATTGGATTAGGTTAAAAAATGAAAACATTTTGGATTCTCTGATCCATTCCTTTCCAAAAATGTCTACTTTTATATACATTTGAGTGAGTCAGCATTCACAAAATTCAAAAAGTGACTTTCTTGAGTCATCCCACCCTTTAAATGGGGGGGGGGGGGGGGGGGGGGTGTGGACCCTCAGCATAGCCTCCGTAATACTGCTGTAACTCCTCCATTATTCATTTAAAAAGGGACCATCATGAACATGAAATTCACAATTTTGAAAAAAAATATAAAAACACGGTTTTTGACCCATTTTAGGTTTTGTCAAGATAAGTGCCAACAATTTGATTTTCATGATTTTGGAGGTAAACAAATCACATTTTTAAGACGTCTATTGGGGAACCGAACAGCAAATTAGTATATAAAAACAGTGGCGGCGCCAGTAACACTGTTGGTGTTGTTGGTGGAGGGTCAGTCAGGAGTGGGGGTCAAACTGAAACGGGGGGGGGGGGGGGGGGGGCGAGAGGTTGGGCAAGAAAAAAATGTTGGGGCAAAATACATTTTTGAGTTCGCGGCCGTGAAATATCATTCATTAATTCAACAAGGCCTAAATTAACTGAATTTAAACTATTTCAACTAAATGTATGTAATTTTAATATAAAAAGTAAACATTTTCGATTGGTTGGGATCCAAATGCGTAGGGCTTGTTGGTGAGCTGACTGGGAGGGCAAAGGTTGTGACTGGGGTTAATTACGTTCTGCGTCTTACGTAGCGGTCATGATATTATTATTTTATTTTCCGTATAAATCTATACGCAACTGAGAAGACGCTGATATCTAAAATATGTGTAATATAATAATTTAGTAGAATATGATACAAAATCATAGATAACTCACATTCTCTTAGTTTTCTTGTCAAGTCCCATGAACATGTAAAAATAGGCATTTCTAAGTATATCCAAACATACAAATGCGTAGTCCTTGTTATCGGCGATAGATTAAAAGACTTCATTTGATCTTGGTAATGAAAACACTCTCGGTTGCATGGATTTCGAAGATGGTATAACATTAGGAGCATCAGACGAAGAACCAATGTGATGTTATCCTGATGAAAGTTGATGGCCTACTGATACACCTGACCGATCAGTTAAAAGAACTGCAGATTATGCTAATTCCTTTATATCAACTATTAAGTTTGTGTTGTACCCGGGGTTGTACCACATTATATAACTAAAGTAGCTCATGGGTCAAATAATCTACTTGCTTAAAGGTAGATGACCCGATCACATTTTCGTAACACAGAATTATTTCAAACATACAGAGATTTTCATGTCATATGAAAGCTCGTATTTTTCTCATCATCATACTGAAATTTGACGGCCTAAATCGGTATAATTACGGAGAAATCGATGAAATAGCGTCGAATTAACGCGAATGGTGGTAACCACCGATACAGTTTGTGTACTACTCAATGGGTACAGTTCACAGCATCTTGTGCGTCTAAAATAAGAACCATAAGCGCTATGCAACTCAAACTTTGGAACACGACTTTTTTAAGGATGACCTTTCATGTAGAATAGAAAACTTCAAGTTGAAAATCGGAATGTGATCGGGTCATCTACCTTTAAGCCAGAGGACAAATCGTTTTATTATTCAAACCAATTCCAATGTTCATATAATACCTTCTGCTGATAATAGTTTGTGTTCATCCTTTGTAAACCATTGTAGATATTTTAAACGCTCACTCGTGCATTCAAGTATAACTCTTAATCAGACAGCTTTTTTATTCCTCAACACGCTCCCTTGCACTCAGTTATATTGAATTCGTTATTGCAGTGTTTGTAACTAGTTCATGGATAGTTAACTTTAAGCTGGGTTTGAAGGTGATTGTATTATGTTAGTGCGTCATGGGGGCCTAAGCACCAGACCAACTTTATTTGATAGCCTCTTGCAAAATTTAGCGATGTCAACATTATAACAAACGATTCCAAGATCCATTGCCCAATTTGTATTAGGTAAACTACGAATTTTGATTTATCATCTTTATTTGTACAGATACGGTGTTTCGCCGTGTATGAAAGATAAACCCCTCATAGCAGACCATCAGCAATAATAATGGTCGCCGGCGCGCCCCTTTTGCAGGCTCGACCTGCGGTCTCGCCTGCAAAAGAGGCTAGCCGGGCGCCCATTATTATTGCTGATGGTCTGCTATTCGTCCTTTATCTAATACATATTATCAACTTTTAAATATTTGGGACTCATTGCAATACACTGTACGTGGCACCCAACTTATAACTCTAATTGTAGTCAAATTAAGAGTGTTTATGAATCATCTCTTTATGGTTCTGAAAATCTAGGTTATATGGATTATTTTTGTACCAAAATATCAATTTGCCCAAAAATTGAGTTACGGCCTTCTGGCGCTCAACCCTCGACATGCTGTATCATATAACTGTCACTGATCATGCTTTGTGGAATGTGGGATTACTTTTTCTTTCCCAGGCTCAATAAAGATATCAACATTTGTAGTTAAAATATCATATCAAAATAAAATAATCAAAATGTGTATTAAATGAAAAAATGAATTAATAGAAATGATTGAGTAAATAAATAAATAGGTCAAAAGGATATTGAATTATTGAATCATTGAATTATTTATTTATATTTAATTATTCATACATATACATATGTATTCATTTATATATTTATTTATCTTTTTATCTATTTATTTATTTACTTATTTATTTATTTATTTATTTGTTTATTTATTTATTCATTAATTTATTTCAACAAATCTACTATTTCAGGCATATTTTGGGGATAAGGCTAGCGATTGGGCTTCCCGTTTGAAATTTTAAACCTCATACGTGAACGCCACCCAAACATTACAAGACGGGTTCAGACGGCCGCAAATTGGATCGGAGTAAGGTCGGAGTAAGGTTGGAGTAGCAATTGTTCGTGTTAAAGGTCGTGTGGACATCACTCGTGTTAACTAATCCGACCTTACTCCGGTTTCTCAGGAGTAATGCGCTAACACGACCTGCAGGTCGGAGTAGAACGCCCGTGTGGACGCACTTAACACGACCCCGGCGTAAATCTTACTTTTCGCTGTATAATTTATCAAATTCTAAAGACCTCGACGTCCTATAGCTTAGGCTATGTGTATAATTCCGGATCAAACACTATGTGTACTCTACTTTGATCGAATGTCACTTAGGAGTCACTTATACAGTAAAAAATAGCTTATTTCACTAAATTCTTGTATATTTTCAAGAAATTTCCAAAAATAATAATGGAAAAAACTGCTGTCAAAATATTAGGGTGGTGGGAGGTAAGCCAGTTGATCGCAATATACATAGCTGTATGATGAAAAGAACTAGGAAAGAACCTGAAATCCAGGATCAAATAGAAAAGAAATGCACAACATATATACAACTTGGTACGGTGTACCCATGAAAGTAATTCCGATATTTACTCCTAGGCCCACTGCGATGGTCGTATTAACTACCTGGTTGGTGTAGTTGCAGTGGGGGGAGGGGGGGAGGGGGGGGGGCGGGGGGGGGGGGGGGGGCGGGGGGGGGGGGGCGCGATTGTAGGGGGTTTACGTGGTACTAAAAGTACCGAGGGTTAATTTGATGCGGTTTGAGAGGTAGGGGTTGATAAAGTAGCTACGGTAAATGGTTTAGGAGGGATATGGTTATAAATCAACCTGATTGTGGTGGGGGGTTGGGGGTTGTAGGGGGTTTATAATGCCGTTAGGTGATGCGGTCTGAGAGGTAGGGGTTAATAAAGTAGCCACGGTAAATGGTTTGGTACAATAACGTTTTGCGCGGGTAATGAAGCAACCAGATTTCTTTACTTTAAGTTGGCATGCCAAACAATATAAGGGACCGAGGGTTAATGAAGTAGCCACGGGAAATGGTTTAGGGAGGGTTGTGGTTATAAATCAAACTGGTTTGGGTGTGTGCAGGGGGGGGGGGGGGTAAACCACGGGAAATGTTTTATGATAGGGTTACGAGTTAATGAAGTAGCCGCGGGAAATGGTTAGGAGGGTTATGATTATAAATAAACCTGGTTGGTGTAGTTGCAGTGGGGGGGGGGGGGGGGGAGGATTGTAGGGGTTTATGTGTTACTAAAAGTACCGAGGGTTAATTTGATGCGGTTTGAGAGGTAGGGGTTAATAAAGTAGCTACGGTAAATGGTTTAGGAGGGATATGGTTATAAATCAACCTGATTGGGGTGTGGGGGGTGTAGGGGGTTTATAATGCCGTTAGGTGATGCGGTCTGAGAGGTAGGGTTAATAAAGTAGCCACGGTAAATGTTTTGGTACACTAACGTTTTGCGGGGGTAATGAAGCAACCTGATTTCTTTACTTTAAGTTGGCATGCCAAACAATCTAAGGGACCGAGGATTAATGAAGTAGCCATGGGAAATGGTTTAGGGAGGGTTGTGGTTATAAATCAAACTGGTTTGGGTGTGTGCAGGGGGGGGGGGGGGTAAACCACGGGAAATGTTTTATGATAGGGTTACGAGTTAATGAAGTAGCCGCGGGAAATGGTTAGGAGGGTTATGATTATAAATAAACCTGGTTGGTGTAGTTGCAATGGGGGGGGGGGGGGGGGGCGATTGTAGGGGGTTTATGTGGTACTAAAAGTACCGAGGGTTAATTTGATGCGGTTTGAGAGGTAGGGGTTAATACAGTAGCCACGGTAAATGGTTCAGGAGGGATATGGTTATAAATCAACCTGATTGGGGTGGGGGGGGGGGGGGTGGGGGGGGGGGGGGGTTGTAGGGGTTTGATAATGCCGTTAGGTGATGCGGTTTGAGAGGTAGGGGTTAATAAAGTAGCCACGGTAAATGGTTTAGGAGGGACATGGTTATAAACCAACCTGATTTGGGGTGGGGGTTGTAGGGGGTTTATAATGCCTTTAGAAGGGATATGGTTATAAATCAACCTGGTTGGGGGTGTTGTAGGGGATTTATGTGGTTTCCGAGGTAGGTAATGTGGCATAACCATCTAGCGGGGACCCGAGCGTAGCGAGGGTACGCCGCTAGTATATACAAATGCATAAAAACAAAACACAATTGAAGCGCAATAGTCAATAGATGGAAAGTTCACAGAAGCAGACACGCCAAAAACATTGGCATGCCGGAGATAGCATCACCGGATTTAGTGAAAAGAAAGCACTTTAACCGAATACTTGAACTTTTCACCGAATACTTGAACTGTTCACCGGGACTAGAACTGTTCACCGGGACTTGAACTTTACGATGCACAATTTTGTGTTCAATTATCCATCCTATGAAGTTTTATTGTCCGGGGGGGGGGGGGGGGGGGGGCACTCAACTTTTTTTGGTACGGTTGTGCCGCCCAGGGTCTCAAGAACTGATTTTCTTGAAAAAAGTAGGTCTTCAAAATTTGATTAGTTAAGAACGCACGTTTTTCATAAATGTGGATTTTAAACTCAAATTGTTCGAAAAATTGGGGATTTGGAATGAGAATGTTCGTGATTTTTGAATTTTCAACAAAATGGGGTCTTGGAGCATCTCATGCAGGCTCAAAAGGGGGTCTTAAGAGCTAGCAGAAGAGGGTGAAAATGGGTGGGGTCTTCAAGGCGTCACATAGACACATACCTATTATACCCCCATTCCAATGTCAGTGTCCCCCCGGCCCCCACCTCAATTTTTTAAAACATCTTCACCCTAGTTTTGTGCCATACGATTAACGCAAACAAGAAGCGAGTGCCACCATCAATGAATTAGCCACGTTAGATCAATCAATTCTACTTTAAACCAATTAACCACATAAAAGTATATGTGATCTTTTCCAGGAGACGCCCTCAATCCTCGAATAAAAATTGGAAACAGATTTTCTTGCAGATTTACATTTCTGATCATAAATCATGAATACATTCTGAGTTACAGAGCGGTAGGATTCCTAATTACTTCAAAATCATGTTTTTTAGAGTGAAAATAGAGTGAACATAAATTGTTCGCTATTTTCAACCCCTAAAAACCATGATTTTGAAGTAATTAGGAATCGTATCGCTCTGTAACTCAGGATGTATTTATGATTTATGTTCATAAACGAAAATCTGCAAGAAAATCTACTTTCTAAAAAAAAATCATGGATATAGGGCGCCCCCTGGAAAAGGTCACATACTATGCCTTTAATCTGAACAAAAGCTGACTCAAAAATAAGCAAGTTTTACCTTGGACAACTACTTTTCTTCTATCATTTACAAATGAGACACAAAACATAATGACTATATTTCACTCAATATTTCAAAGCATTGTTTTTACAATTTAGAATTACTCTCCAAAAGATTTGTTAATGCCTATAATTTTTATAAATCCACTACCACCTGTAGTGTTTAATCATGTTAATAGCCCAATCTAATGGTTAGAAAGCAACTATTGATATCATAAATATAAGATTACATTTACCTCATTGATCTAGTAAGTCTTTTGATGTGGTTATTAAACTATGGCATTTCATATCCACGTGTCAATAGAAACAATCGAAACTGAAAACACCCTATTCATGTTACGAATATGTGAAAATGAAGTGAAAATCCATGGTTTATCAATTGCAAAACCAAGTTTTTCGGACAGCTAGGCGAAAAACTTGGTTTTTCAAATGAAAAACCAAGATTATCGATTTGAAAAACCAAGATTTTGAGTTGGCTGGAGAAAATCTTGGTTTTTCGATCAAAAAAGCAAGTTTATCAAAGTCTAATGTCCTATAAGTCGAAAAACTTGGTTTATCAATTGATAAACCAAGTTTTTCTAATTATTGTACATTCTGCGTCGAAAAACTTGTTTTTTCAATTGATAAACCAAGTTTTTCGAATTATTTTACATTCCGCGTTAAAAAAACAATGATAAACCAAGTTTTTCGAATTATTGGACATAGGTGTCGAAAAACTTGATTTTCAATTGATAAACAAAGTTTTTCGAATTATTTTACATTCCGCGTTAAATAATCAAGTTTTTCGAAGTTTTTTCAAAATTATAAACCAAGTTTTTCAATCGAAAACCCAAGTTTTTCGAGTTATTGGACATTAGGCGTCGAAAAACGTGGTTTTTCAATTGATAAACAAAGTTTTTCGATCGAAAAAACTTGGTTTTTTAAAATGATAAACCAAGTTTTTCAATCGAAAAACCAAGTTTTTAAACCAAGTTTTTCGAATTACTTTACATTCCGCGTTGAAAAACCAATGATAAACCAAGTTTTTCGAATTATTGGATATTACAGTTAGATAAACTTGGTTTTTCAATCGAGAAACCAAGTTTTTCAACACGGAACGTAAAATAATTAGAAAAAATTGGTTTATCAAATTGATAAACCAAGTTTTTCCAATTATTGGACATTACAAGTTTTTCGACGCCTATAAATGTCCATTAATTCGAAAAACTTGGTTTATCATTTTAAAAAAAACAAGTTTTTCGATCGAAAAACTTAGTTTTTCAACGCGGAATGTAAAATAATTCGAAAAACTTGGTTTTTCAATTGATAAACAAAGTTTTTCGAAATATTTTACATTCCGCGTTGAATAACCAAGTTTTTCAATCGAAAAACCAAGTTTTACGAATTATTGGACATTAGGCGTCAAAAAACTTGGTTTCTCAATTGATAAACCAAGTTTTTCGAATTATTTTACATTCCGCGTTGAAAAACTAAGTTTTTCGATCGAAAAACTTGTTTTTTTAAAATGATAAACCAAGTTTTTCAATCGAAAAACCAAGTTTTTCGAATTAATGGACATTTATAGGCGTCGAAAAACTTGTAATGTCCAATAATTGGAAAAACTTGGTTTATCAATTTGATAAACCAATTTTTTCTAATTATTTTACGTTCCGTGTTGAAAAACTTGGTTTCTCGATTGAAAAAACAAGTTTATCTAACTGTAATATCCAATAATTCGAAAAACTTGGTTTCTCGATTGAAAAACCAAGTTTATCTATTAAACTGTAATAAGTTTATATATATAATTATTTTACGTTCCGCGTTGAAAAACTTGGTTTTTTGAAAGAATTTCCAGCCAACTGAAAATCTTGGTTTTTCAAATCGATAATCTTGGTTTTTCATTTGAAAAACCAAGTTTTTCGCCTAGCTGTCGAAAAACTTGGTTTTTCAATTGATAAACCAAGTTTTTCACTTGAAAAACTTGGATTTTCACTCGATAAACTTGGTTTTTTGAGTTACTGGACATTGGGCCTGCCATACTCTCTAAATTCGAGAGATTAAAAATAATAATCTATGGAGCGATTACAATTTTTTTTAATCTATTTTGATTATTTATTGTCGTTGTCAATCCGAAATGGTTTACAAATCGACAAATTCGCGCGCATTTAAGTAATCGAAATATCCATTTGAAAGTATACAAATCGAAATCTTTCTTTCGGTAAGCGACGCGACGGAGCATAGCGAAGCGACACAGATCATGGAGATGGCAGACACTTATCTACAATCAGATTTGATTAAAGACTATTTGGAAAACATGTCTCACAATGCCGGCGTCTAAATTAGGCAAAAATCATCTCACAACTAACATGAATAACACCATGGAAAGTCGATTCGTAGGATAGTATAGGTACATATCTAACCAAAAGAATTCAAGACGTCACTGCTTGATGGCAGGCAGTGATTGTTCATACTGTATATTAGAAGCACATTATTTGTTTTTATGAAGTAATAAACACGATGTTTAAAGCCGTTATACAGGTTTTCTTGACCTCGTGTTTCCCGACTTACAAATTAGAATAACCAATCTAATACAAAATCTAAAAGAGATTTAAAGTTAATCCATAACTGATTAGTTTTTAATCCAATTTGATTATAATTGATGTAATCTTTTTAAAGATTAAAAAAAAGGAATCCAAGAAAAGATTACTTTTTAATCCTAATAGATTTGTCCTTCAGGACAATCCGAAATAGATTAAAAAGTTAATCTTTTAGATTTAAATTTTAATCTTTCAAATTTAGAGAGTATACGTACGTAACGTGCTGGCGCCTCGGCTTGAAAACCTACCCTAATTAAGGTAATTTCAGGCAATTTTGACATTAAAACCATAATTTTCGCGGGCTTCGCGCGTACCCTATACATTGTTCTTTTTTCTTGCTCTCCCAATAAAAAGGATGCTGGTGCCGCCACTGATGGTTATTTATCCATTTTACTATTCCACAATGAAGAAAAACAATGCATGCTCAGACTACCCGAATTGTATTCCCACAATTACCAAAACAGGGACGATTTTTTTATTTATTCTGCACCCCTTGACCGGAAAAGCTGGCTACGCGCCTGACCTAAGGGTTTAAAAAGGAAAAGGTCCATTAATCTCAACTTTGAGATATTCCCAAAGGATTTGTTTCATTAATCTGGTCGTTACAACAGATTCGGGCCTTTTACAAGTGTTTATGAGATCAAATTCACATATTATATCATATTTAAAAAAAATATTGAGGGAAAAATGTATGATCTCACGGAACATGTTACTATATTACACAACATATGTATGCCTATACTTTATTATTATATTATTATTCATGGTATGATTGTCATCGCAGCCAATCGGCTGAATTGGCACAATATTACAAGTACAAGTATTACAATCAGTGGCGTAGCCAGAGGGGGGGGGGGGGGGGGGGGGGGGGGGGGGGGGGGCGAGGGGGGGCGATCGCCCCCCCAATATTGACGTCGTGTCGGTTGATATTGGCACTGTCGGTTCATTTGACCAGAGGAATCATGGAATTATGATGGTCAAAAGTACACGTACGCGCGCATAACAGTCACCTAAATGCAATATTCGTTGGTACAAGCTTGTTTAGAGCCAAAATGTACCTCAATCGTGCCAAAAATAGGTGTAAAGTCAAAAAAATTCGCGCGCTACGCGCGCGTGTATTCACTCAAGACAATCTTGACGGTTCATTTTCAATTCTCACCCCCCATATGAATAACCGGGCTACGCCACTGATGACAATATGCATGCACATATTGCGCTTAAAATCACCAAGATATACAAATAAATAGAGGTGAAAGATTTGAATATTAATGTGATGAAGATTTTGTTCCACAGTTTGACAATGTATGGAAGACTGTTGGCATGTCTACTGGTGTTAACTTTGGGAATAGCTAAATTATTGGCATTGCGCAAAGAACGACCAGTAAGAAGCCTTCTTTGGCTGAAGTACTTGAACGCAAAAGAGTTTGGCGAACATAAGACAAATATGATCACGCCTACAATCATAGAAAAAAAATGTGTTCAAACAGTGACCCTTGTTTGCAACTTTTAATTACTATATAGTACGAGTTATTAGAGTCATGTAAAAATACCGATTTGCATCTGATAGCCTGAAAGTTCCCCTTCAACATACCCTTCCCCTCCCCTCCCCCACCAATCAATGTTGCTTGGCCACGGGCTGATGGTTGGCAAGTTGGGCGACTCAACATTGATCAGAGGGGAAAGGGGGATGACTTAACATTGGGCTTATTAGTGTTCGAACACTTTTTTCTAACATTGTGGGTCGAAGTTCCTGAATATTACATGTTAAAAGAGCTTCTTGGTATGAATCATATTCATAGCATAAAAATAATGTTACTGTTTAGTATCTCAACCGCAAAGTAGCTCGTCTCACCTTTAACATTGTTGTCACTTAGTTAATTGAAATTGTATTACCAAAAAAAGTCCCAATTAGGTGTTTTACTGAATTAAAAAATTTCGGGAAATTTACAGGTCTGTCCCTTCAATTTTTTTCTTTTTAACTTTACGCATCATGAACGATAATTAGTGAATTTTACTACTGACCATCCAGGATTTGAACCCGGGACATCTAGATCATTAGACTGGCGCTCTATAGCCTACCAATCGAATTGAGCTAATGAGTCAGATGAAGAAGAACGGTCGTTATACCCTATTTAGACTTATTTAGGCACAGATATAAAAGAAATATGGGCCTATACTCTCCTATGATAACTCATAACCACAATTAAGGAAAGATACAAATGTTAATTCGTTTAACAAATAGCGGCCGAGTGCACCAAACTGGCGTAACTAAGGATGTAAGCTACCTCCCTAGTCAGGGGCGGATATTTCTTGTTTTGTGTGGGGGGGATGAACCGACGCTGGTACTATCAAAGCGGTGCGCAGCACCGCACTCCGAGCTATGCTCGGACAGGGGGGAGTCTAAGGGTGGATGTGCCCCCCTCAGAAGTAGAAAAAATTTACATTTTGGAACTCATTTGGTGCGATCTGGTGTATACTTTTAACCAATATTTTATTGAAAAGCCATCGCTTCATTTTCAATAAATATTTTGTTTTTTATCAATGCACGAAAGAAGTTGAGCATTTTTTTATACTGATATATTCTTGATTTTAGTATAGATAGTTTTAAAGCTCCAACAGGGGGAGTCTGAGGGGGGATGTGCCCCCCTGAGAAGTACAAAAATTTTCAATTTTCAAACTCATTTGGTGTGATCTGGTGTATACTTTTGACCAATATTGTATTGAAAAGCCATCGCTTCATTTTCAATAAATATTTTGTTTTTTATCAATGCACGAAAGAAGTTGAGCATTTTTTTATACTGATATATTCTTGATTTTAGTATAGATAGTTTTAAAGCTCCAACAGGGGGAGTCTGAGGGGGGATGTGCCCCCCTGAGAAGTACAAAAATTTTCAATTTTCAAACTCATTTGGTGTGATCTGGTGTATACTTTTGACCAATATTGTATTGAAAAGCCATCGCTTCATTTTCAATAAATATTTTGTTTTTTATCAATGCACGAAAGAAGTTGAGCATTTTTTTATACTGATATTTCTTGATTTTAGTATAGATAGTTTTAAAGCTCCAACAGGGGGAGTCTGAGGGGGGATGTGCCCCCCTCAGAAGTAGAAATTTTTTCAATTTTCAAACTCATTTGGTGTGATCTGGTGTATACTTTTGACCAATATTGTATTGAAAAGCCATCGCTTCATTTTCAATAAATATTTTGTGTTTTTATCAATGCACGAAAGAAGTTGAGCATTTTTTATACTGATATATTCTTGATTTTAGTATAGATGGTTTAAAAGCTCGAACAGGGGGATTCTGAGGGGGAATGTGCTCCCCGCTCAGAATTTGATTTTTTTTTAATTTTCGAACCCATTTGGTGCGATTTGGTGTGCACTTTTGACCAATATTTTATTGAAAAGCAATCACTTTATTTCTGATCAATATTGGCTTTTTAAATAGGCAGACAGACAGGCCTATGCCAGAAAGAAGTTAATTAGTTACCTCCAAAAGATGGATTCTAGTCAACGTACGTACATACGTACGTGTATGTATCCTGAACAACGTACAATAAACTCCAAACGTGCTCATGTCCCTCGCATGCCTCCCTGCCCGCCTTTCTTTCTCTTTTTCCTTTTTTTCTCCTTTTTCCCCTTTTTTTCTTTCTTTTTTTCCTTTTTTCCCTTTTTTTTTGGTAGATGAGAAAAATCAGGGGGGGGGGGATGATTACATTGACCATCCCCCCCAGGTCAAAAAGTGGGGGGGATATATCCCCCCCATCCCCCGGGATATCCGCCCTTGTCCCTAGTAGTTATACCCTAACTGTAGCATAACTTACTAACGATGTAATTCTGAGAGCAAAACTGGCGAGTAACACCAGAATAGTAACTAGCGAGGTAAACATCCCATTAATCAGCATCGTCCCCTTACAAAATTAATTGTCGCATATGCCAAGTGTTCACCTATACTTTACGGTAAAATTCTGACATGAATGGTCCTTTGTAATATTAAAAATGTGTCGTCACTCGCTAGGTCATAGGTGAGTGTAAATAAATGAAGGTTGAATCGGCCTGCGGTCTGGACAAAATTGCGCCATTTTTGTAGCCAAAAATTTGAAATTATTTACCGCTTTTTCAAAATTAAGGACTATCATGACATTACAAACATATTTTGGGCGAGTGTCGCATACAAATGTTGCACTAAGAGGTACAATTTTCATGATAAAAATCAGTTTTGTGTAATTGAAAAGTTCAATGGTTTATTAAAAACATAATGCCACTTCTATCGTCCTCGTCCAATCACTGTGGCGTGCTACTGTGATCTTGTCTTTTATAAACGGAAAACACGAGATCGATTCCCGAAATTCCCTCATGTGGTTTTTTTAAAACATGATGGTGACTGAATGAAATAATTCAATATAATGGCTGAGGTATTGACATACTTCTATTTTTTAATTTGTATTAATCAAATAAATGTGTATGTAATATTATTTATTATTATCATTTTGTATTTACTTTTAATGTACTTAGGGAGTGTTCATAAATACCTTGGTGGGGCGGGGGGGGGGGGGGGGGGGGGGGGATAAATGGAGGGAGGATCAGACAAAATGTCCCCCAAAGGGGGGATCACACAAAATTGGTACTTAATAGGATTGGTACTTAATTGTGTATGCATCATTGTGGATAGATTTAAAAGATGTTATAATAAACTGATCATAAATGTATCATTGAGTAAATAATGCATACATTGATAATGAAATCGTCACTGTTCTGACATATCGGCACATCACAACAGAATTAAGTAAAGTGATGTGCCGGTATGTCAGAACAGCGACGAAATGTATGACAGAAATCTCCCATTTATCATTATATCTATGTAATTGTCCATCGGGCAAATCAGAAAGTATCATTTAGTTACAGCATAAACTGTTATGCTTCAAATTACTCTTGGGTCCCGTCAGGTATAAGATTTAGCGTTAATTACTCGTAAGTTACTAGCCTAGTAGCTTACCCCAGTTATTAGCGAGGTAGCGCTATTCTTCAGCTACCCTGGTGCACTCGGCCGTAAATATGGTAAGGGAGCAAATCAAAACTCGACCGCGCGGCAACCGCCGGTTCCGCCCGGTTGGACCGCACATCATTGTTTAGAACAATAGAAACCGCACGGAACCCCACGGAACCGGCGGTTGCCGGGCGGTCGAGTTTTTATGTGCTCCCTAAATATAAATATTTTTTTCATGAAAATTTCATAATAGTGTTCCCTCTAAGACCATGACGCATGGCCAAAAACCACTAAAAACGGTTGTGACATTTTTGGATATGTTATAGGTGTTTTTAACAGTATTGATCTCTTCCAAACATTTATTTCACCAACATAATTCATGTCCGATTGATATATTTTAATTATGTAACTTTGGTAAGGGTTCCCTGCGCCAACATTTGCCTAATACTTTTTGTTATCTTACTATAAATCTGGAAACGGTGTGTGTTTGTTTGTGTGTGTGTTTGTTATCCTTATTTCTCCGTTGCTTTTAATCGAAGTGGCGCCTAATTTGCATGAAAGATAGAGGAAATGACGGGAAGGGTGTTAAAGTTTATTCCACTGAAATTGGTTAACACTTGGCTCCAAAAACAGCAAAAAAACTCTCAGATTTGGCTCATAAATGCCACTAGAATTGAACAACATTGTGCGTTGCGCGTACTACTACAGCGTAATCTTACCGTGGTAACGCGTCGCGTGCATGTTTGCGCAAGGTCTCACTGCCGCGGCACACGCACCCCTACACATGGCGCAGAAGCCACACGGGAAATGGTTACAGGCTAGGCCTGTGTACAGCCTGTCATGTTGGGGGAGGGGGCGGGGGGGGGGGGGGGGGGTAAAACCACGGGAAATGGTTTAGGATAGGCCTAGGGTTATAATGGTACAATTAGCGTTTTGCGGGGGTTAATGAAGCAACCTGATTTCTTTACTTTAACAACAATCTAAGGGATTATAAATCAAACTGGTTTGGGTGTGTGCATGGGAGGGGGGAAAAACCACGGGAAATGTTTTAGGATAAGGTTAAGAGTTAATGAAGTAGCCGCGGGAAATGGTTGGTTGGTGTAGTTGCAGTGGGGTGGGGGGGGGGGGGGGGGAGGGCGATTGTAGGGGGTTTATGTGGTTTTAAATGTACCGAGGGTTAACTTGATGCGGTTTGAGAGGTTTTATATAGGGGTTAATAAAGTAGCTACGGTAAATGGTTTAGGAGGGATATGGTTATAAATCAACCTGATCACCCCTACACATGGCGCAGAAGCCACACGGGAAATGGTTACAGGCTAGGCCTGTGTACAGCCTGTCATGTTGGGGGAGGGGGCGGGGGAAGGGGGGGGGGGGTAAAACCACGGGAAATGGTTTAGGATAGGCCTAGGGTTATAATGGTACAATTAGCGTTTTGCGGGGGTTAATGAAGCAACCTGATTTCTTTACTTTAACAACAATCTAAGGGATTATAAATCAAACTGGTTTGGGTGTGTGCATGGGAGGGGGGAAAAACCACGGGAAATGTTTTAGGATAAGGTTAAGAGTTAATGAAGTAGCCGCGGGAAATGGTTGGTTGGTGTAGTTGCAGTGGGGTGGGGGGGGGGGGGGCGATTGTAGGGGGTTTATGTGGTTTTAAATGTACCGAGGGTTAACTTGATGCGGTTTGAGAGGTTTTATATAGGGGTTAATAAAGTAGCTACGGTAAATGGTTTAGGAGGGATATGGTTATAAATCAACCTGATTGGGGGTGGGGTTGCGGGTTTATAATGCCGTCAGGAGGGATATGGTTATAAATCAACATGGTTTGGGGGTGTTGTAGGGGGTTTATGTGGTTTCAGAGGTAGTTAATGTGAACCATCTAGCGGGGACCCGAGCGTAGCGAGGATACGCCGCTAGTCTTACTATAATTCTGAAAACGGTGTATGTTTGTGTATGTATGTATGTGTTTGTTATCCTTATTTCTCCGTAAGTTGTGATGAAAGTGGCGCCTAATTTGC
>CM069458.1:28164610-28303464 GCA_035610835.1 Ophiura sarsii
ATAGGCTTGTATTCACCAAAGTTAGTCGATTATGGTCCCTGGTCAGGATTACCCCCCTTCCTCCCACTCACCACGCCCACCCCAAAATGTTGTGCCATTTTTTCTACGCTAAAATTGTCAGATTTGGTCTAATACTATAGTAGATGGGTCTGAGTACTGGTTGTACTTTTCTGGAGATGCAGTACAACCAAAGGTCCAAGTAGTGCGACGGAAACGATTAAAAAATCGCCAAGTGTTTCATAAGAGCTACTTTTGGCCAATTCTTATCGGTAGATTATAACCGTTCTAAATTACAGATATCTCTTGAACAGACTATAAACAATAAAATGAATTGATGTACCCTATGTATATATATAATAGTATGGGGAATGCCCTCTAATAAGGCAGAACCAGACCATATATGAAAATGCCTTTTTATGCTAAAATTGTATATTTTGTCTAATTTTGACTAAATTGAATTTGGGGGGGGGGGGGGGAATCTTTTTTGTGGGGCGCCCACTTGCCCCCCGTAGTACCGCCACTGCGCATCTTTTCCTAAATGTCAGTGTCATTCGCTTTACATTAGCTTAGAATACATTAAAGATTACTAGACTGATCCAAGTTTTCATGTGTAAAGGGACCATGGCCGTAAGCTAATAAATTCAGCAGGAAAACACATTAAAATCGGGATTTACTACGCGAACATTTCTTGACTCGAGGCCCACACTCCCCTCCCCCCCTATTGTCGGCAGTGCACGTTTGTCCGATACACGAGGCGCTAGCCATGAGTGACGAAAGTCATGGCCGTGCGTAAAGACACAATGACAGTGCGTCTGTTAGGCTAATGAAATATGATTCCCAGTTTCCCGTTTCCCTACCGACCCAACTTTTCAGTTTTACCAAAACTTTTATTATTTTGTGCAAAATTACATTTTCTGACAAACTTGAATAAAATTCAAAATTTTTAGTGGCTCAAAATACCAGGCACATCTTCCTGTTGATTTTCAAAGTGTTAAAGTGTCAATTAAGGTACAAATCAATAGTTAGTAGTTAACACCCCTTTCAGATGCAATAATGAAATTGAGTGAAACAATGAATAATGAATAATGAAATAGACACCTACCCACTCTTTCAAAAATATGAAACGGGAAACTGGGAATCATATTTCATTAGCCTTATGACGCGAGTACGCGACTCAGACCAGTTTTGCGCTCGTGCCGCGTTGTTTTACTGTGCGTTCTATGCCTTACAATAACGCGATTCTCCTTTTCCAACATTGTTGACCCCAAAATATCGGCCTTTTTATGGAACTATCTCAAAATATAAGCTGGTGACCCTATTTTTTTATTTCAGTAATCTATAGTGCCTATTAATGCGCATCTTTTTAAAAATTACAAAAAAATTGGCGGAGCGTTGTTTTTTTTAAATACAGAAATGTTCGACCTAAAAATTCTATTTCCATAGGATTGTGTACTAAATAGTAGTCAAAAATGGCTAAAAACACGTGTTTTGAAATGGCTGTAGCTCAAAAAGTAAGCGGGTGACCCCCATTTTTTATTCGAGATTCGTTCTTATAATCGTTCAAACTTTGTTCACAGTGAATATAAAAAAATTGGCGGAGGAATTCTACCGTGGTGCAGTACCCTTAATGCAAATAAATATAAGCCACACGGGAAATGGTTTAGGATAGGCCTAGAGTTATAATTATTGTATACAGTTGGGTGGGGTTAATACAGCATCCAGGTTTGTGTTGGGGTGTGTGTGGAGGGGGAGGTAGGTGGGTTAATGTGGCCTTGAGAGGTAGGGGATAGTAATGTGGCATAACAATAGATTTATAACATATAACGCATATGGGTATAACGCATAGGAGGACCATGAGGAAATATAATGTGGGTTCTTAATACATTACATCTGCGGGCATGACGGGGTTGCTTCTAAAATACAGATTTTTGCCGCGTTTCGTCGGCAAGGAAGTATGCGTACCGCCTATTTGCCTCAGATGCCAGTCCATTTAATAGGGTACCAATCTGTGACACGCACATTTTGAGCCTAATTTCATACATTATCTTTATTACTTAAAACTAGTCTTCTACTTGCTAAATTAAGTGATTAAATTCAGAATAATGACATTTTACCTTTGAATGGACAAAAAGAGCACATAAACCACCTGGTTTGAAGTGTATTACGCCTATGTCTATGCTTATTGTTTCAGCCGTGGTGCCAATAATAATAATAATAATAATAATATCACTAATGATAACATTAAGTAGAAATGATACATGAGATTAACTAACAATAACATTCATTTACATAAATTAATTAATTATGCAAATTTATTCAAATATTCACAAAATATGCAAATTTATTGAATATTTGAATAAATTTGCATAATTAATTAGCTCATGAATAGTAATTTCCTTTGTTATTTATAACGGAATAAAGCGCATTATTAGTTTATGAAAGAAACTACGTTAGGGCGAAATACTATTTTCGCCCTAACGTAATAATGAGTGAATAACAAAAACCTGTTTCGCCCTAAGGTACCTGTTAGCAAGATAATAATAATAATAATAATAATAATAATAATAATAATAATAATAATATCACTAATGATAACATTAAGTAGAAATGATACATGAGATTAACTAACAATAACATTCATTTACATAAATTAATTAATTATGCAAATTTATTCAAATATTCACAAAATTTGCATAATTTGTACGACGGGCTGTCTTTAGTCACTGTTAGAGACAGCCCGTCGTACAAATTATGCAAATTTATTGAATATTTGAATAAATTTGCATAATTAATTAGCTCATGAATAGTAATTTACTTTGTTATTTATAACGGAATAAAGCGCATTATTGTTTATGAAAGAAATTACGTTAGGGCGAAATACTATTTTCGCCCTAACGTAATAATGAGTGAATAACAAAAACCTGTTTCGCCCTAAGGTACCTGTTAGCAAGATAATAATAATAATAATAATAATAATAATAATAATAATAATAATAATAATAATAATAATAATAATAATAACACACATTTATAGAGCGCTTTACTTTAGTGAGATCTAAACTCAAAGCGCTGTACAACATATAAATAAAAGATTAAAGCAAAAATACAACAATGATCATAAAACTACAGAGATAAACATACACAGAGTCAAATGCATATTTAAACAAGAGATATGAATGTGTATGGCATTAAAAATGCATTATGAAATGAAAGATCATAAAACAAATACACATCAATTAGATTTCCAAGTTAAATAAGTAGGTCTTAAGTCTCGACTTGAACTCCTGAACTGAACCTGCTTGGCGTATGTCCATTGGGAGAGTGTTCCATAATTTAGGGCCCGCGATGGAGAAAGCTCTATCACCGGCCGAAAGACTTCATTTTGCTTTTTGGAACAACAAGAAACTCACGGGAGCCAGAGCGAAGGTTAGCCGTGGGAATATAAGGTTTCAGCAATTCAGACACATAACTTGGACCAGCATTGATTTAGTATGTGTAATCAGGTATAGAATCTTAATTTGGGCTGAAATTCTGTTGCCTAAAACAAAACCTATTGTTATTGGGGCATGCTACCGCCCGCAAACTGACACCCATTTTTTTGAGGTTTTTGAAGAGACTCTGTCTAAGGTCCAGTCTGACTTTGAACTTATTATTATGGGTGACTTTAATGTTGATTATGCATTAAAGCAGAATTGTCTCTTGTCAAAAATGAAGCTTGTGTTGCAACTGTTTGACTGTAAACAACTCATAGATTCTCCCACAAGAGTGTGCCTAACACGAGCTTCCATTTTAGATCATGTTATCTGCAATAACTCAGAAAAAATCAGTCAATCAGGTACGATCGGTGTTGGCCTCAGCGATCATCAGTTTCTTATTTACTGCACTAGAAAGATCAAGAAGTTAAAATCTTTTAAACATAATGTTGTTAAGATGCGATCGCTGAAAAACTACAGTAAGGATGATCTTCTGGCTGCACTGACCGCGACTGATTGGTCACATGTGTATTGTAGTGATGTCGACTCTGCATTGAATGTATTTAAAAATAATCTGTTGTGCATTCTGGACAAAATTGCCCCTGTGAAAGAGGTTCGCATCAAGAACAAAACTGAACCTTGGATGAATAATGCCATTTTAGATAGCATTCGTACAAGGGACAGGTTACTATACCAATTAAAGACAGGGACAAATTCTGATGTATATACTCAGTTCTGTAAAATCAGGAATCGAATCCAAAGGGATATTAAGAAGGCCAAAGCTTCATATTTTTCTAACAAAATTGAGGAAAACAAAAATAATCCTAAAGGTCTTTGGAAGCAATTCAAATCTCTTGGTTACAGCTCAAAAAGTAAAGATCAGTCGCAAATTGTCTTAAATGTGAATGGTAAGAAGTGCTTTAATCCTAGAATAGTGGCCGACAGTTTTAATGACTTTTATACTAATGTTGCTGGCAACTTGGTAAAAAATCTTCCGCCTTCGCAAGGGCTTTTTAATACTGATTCGGATGTTTTTAAGAATTATTATAAGGAAAAGGGGACTGAGTCAAAACGTTTTAACCTCTTGCCCATCACTTCCGAATTTGTTTTCAAAGAACTCTGTGCGTTAAACCCAACTAAAAGTACTGGTCTTGATGGTATTCCGGCTAGATTTCTAAGAGACGGTGCTATAGCTATAAAAGATCACTTGGCTCACATCATTAATTTATCTATTAGTTCTAGTTCCGTTCCACAAGATTTTAAAACTGCTCGTGTGAAGCCACTTTTTAAGAAAAAGGATAGGTCAGAAGTTGGTAATTACAGACCTGTGAGTATACTCAGTGTCGCTTCAAAGATTCTTGAAAGGGCAGTCTATACCCAGCTTGAGAGCTATCTAAGAGAGAATAATATCCTTTATAGCTTTCAATCTGGATTTAGACGATCCTTCTCAACAGACACATGTTTAACTCACTTAACCGACTACATTCATAATCAGACCTCTCGTGGTAATTTCACTGGTATGGTTTTAATTGATCTTCAAAAGGCTTTCGACACTGTTGACCATGTCATTCTGTTAAACAAATTAGAGACCATGGGTGTGTCCTCAGTTGAGTGGTTTAGATCGTATTTGAGCGGTAGGAGGCAAATTGTCAATGTTAACCAGGTTGATTCTGCCCCACTGGGAATCACCTGCGGGGTTCCGCAAGGCAGCATCCTTGGTCCTCTCCTATTTCTCTGCTATGTGAATGACATGCCCATCAGTGTCGACTGTAAAGTGTCTTTATATGCTGATGACAGTGGCTTGCTGGTTTCTGGCAAAGATCCCACAATTATTGCGGATAAACTAAGTCAAGAGTTAGAAAATTGCAGACAATGGCTGATTGATAACAAGCTCTCCCTTCATCTTGGTAAGACAGAGGCTATTTTATTTGGTACAAAGAGGAAGCTTAATTCTGTTGATAATTTTTCTGTCATTTGTAATGGTAATATGATTAATACCTCTTCATCTGTCAAGTATTTAGGTGTCACCCTTGACAATATTCTTTCAGGGGAGTCGATTGCTTTAAATGTTATCAAAAAGGCCAGCGGGAGACTCAAATTTTTATACAGGCACGCTGATTGTTTGAATTTAAAACCCCGCAAGACACTGTGTTCAGCATTGATTATGTGTTATTTTGATTATGCATGCTCTTCCTGGTATTCAGCTATTTCCCAAAAATTCAAAAATCGTTTTCAAACCATGCAAAACAAAATTGTCCGTTTTATTTTGGGTGTGGGACCGCGGACCCATATTGGTCAAAAAGAGTTGGACATGGTAGGGATGTTATCAAGCTGGGATAGGGTTGTGCAACTTAAACTTAACCATGTTTTTAAGATTTTTCATGATTTGTCTCCTGATTATATGAAATTGTATTTTACTAGAGTGTCATCTTTGCATAAATATAGTACCAGGGGTAGCCCGTTCAACTTTGTTGTTCCTTCTTCTAAGGGTCAAGCTAGATTTACTTTTTATAATACTGCTATTCATCACTGGAACTCATTGCCGAGCGAGATCAAGAACACCAATCATTTTAGTTTATTCAAACAATTAGTTAAAAGACACTTGGCGAGTTATGATTCAATTGATTTATGAGCTGGTCTCCCACCTTGTGCTCGTGCCCTGTTTTTATTTGTTTTGTCCTTGTTTTCGTTTGGCGTTTGTGCTTCTTTCGTGATTTTCATTTGTTTTGTTGTTTTTTCTTCTGCCTTTCTATGCTTGTTAAAGGACCCCAATGGAAATAAGCTTTGTGCTCAAAGCTTTTTGGGCTATCCTTGGTACTTTTGCTCATATTTTATTATGTCTATATGTTTTTAAAATAGGTTTGTGCAATCTTTTACATGTTTGTATGCTTAAATGTTTCTCTATATGATGTTTTGAGTACCTAATAAAATCAAATCAAATCAAAATCAAAGAATGTTAAGCCTATATAAAATCTCTATCGTGAAACTGTTAATGGGTATGTCCATGAAGTTGGGCCAAAAAGTGTGACATGAGGTCAAAATTTCAAAATTGTTCAATTGTTAATCTGATATTATTTTTAGGTCCGACAATATCCATACTTTTGAAAAATAGTGAACTTTTCCCTCTCAAGTATGAAAATAATCATTGATTGCAGGTCAGTTTCAGGTTATTATGGTTAAAATACCTATGCTACATGGACACCATTCTGACACTTCTCCCTTGCATTATTTTTAAATAGTTCAGGTTACTCACCATTCTTATATAGATTTATATTGCACTTTCATGGTCAGATTCATAAAAGCACACAATTGATACTACTATACATCACAAAAAGTGATATGATGCTTTGCAAATTGAGGGTTGTGGGGTAATTTGGTTCAAGCCTTTTTGATGTAGTATTTATGTCTGTAATCAATAAGGATTGCTTCTGACACACATATTTTGTATAATGTTATCATCACTGATAACTCTTTAACTGATTTAGTAACATTACAATTAAATAAAAAGTAAAAGCTTCTGTCCATACGGCTAAACATACAAGATATTTACCTGATGCTACTAGCTACATGGACACCATGTTATCCAGACCCGTACCCCAACACACTCGCACCGCTTTCGGGAGAAATTACCCGATGAGTGATGACTCATTGACACTCGGACCAATCAGAGGGCAGGATTCGGGTCAGATGACCCCGATACACTTGCCCCACTTTCGGGAGAAATTACCTTATGACTCATCCCACACTTGGACCAATAAGAGAGCAGGGTTCGGGTCAGATGATCCGGAGTCTGACCCTTTCTCCCGATGTTTGTACCAGATTTCTCCCGATGTTTTGCACCGGATTTCTCCCGATTTTTTGCACCAAAACCCTAACGTAATGTCACCTCCTACACTACTGACTTGCTATAGCAGGTCTGTCTAGTACAAAACATTGTCAGTGACAGGGTCTATGCAGGGAGGTGTTATATTACACCTCCCTGGTCTATGAAAGCTTTGAATAAATAACTTATTCCAAGATGAAGAGAAATCCTGGGATACTCAGTGATCATTGCAAAAGGGGTATCAGGTCAAAAGGCACCCTAAATACATAATTGCATCAATGTGAAACAACACCCCTAAAAAATGCAGGGGTGTATCTTCATTTTTTCCCAACCAGCCAGCCGGGTAGGTTACAAGTAAAATCAGTAGCCCAGTTATCTTAAAGAAGGTGTCCCGCAAGCATAAAAGTGTGCATTATATGTTAGAAAAATAACTTTCGAGTCCAACTTTTGTGATTATATAGAACAAAACACCACACTTATGACAAAAACAAATAAAAACCGCAATCTCTCAACATGCACTTTTTAAAATTCGCGGCGATCAAAAGTCCCAGTGTCGATGATGTCATAGTTATACAATGCTCATGCGCAAATTTGAGCACCGATACCCATGACGTCATCGACACCGGGACTTTCGATCGCCGCGAATTTTAAAAATTGCATGTTGAGTGATGACAGTTTTTATTTATTTTTGTGACTAGTATGGTGTTTTGTTCTATATAATTACGTAACTTCGGCTCGATAATTATTTTCTAACAAATAATGCTCATTGTTGTGCTTGCGGGACCCTTCCTTTAAAATCCGGCTTGCATTGCTCCCGACACTTCAGCATGTATAAAGTTGACGACCCAAATATTATGGATAAAAAGTGTTGCTTTATACATGTTCAGGGGCAAGAGCGCTTACATGGTTTTAATAGATGTGTCTTGGCCCCTGAATATGTTTAGAGCAGACTGCCCAAAGGTTATACATAGGAAGTATTACTTTATACATGCTAAAGGGCTGGATGGAGATGTACATTTCCTGGCAAGACCCACCCACATTTTGCCGTCCCTATTTCTCCCTCATGATGTGCTTGCTTCTGAAGACCTGATGGCGAGATTCCAACGGGGAAGCTGATTGGCTGACCCAACACTGTAGTAGTCATGTGACAGCACGAGACATCCCGGAGAATTCTGGGTCGTAATCTATACCTGTTAACATGTTAACATGAGTAAAAGTATGCTGAGGTCTGAGGACTGAGGAGTTAGTTGAAACATAGCCACTATATAGATGGGGTGACAGGTGACGTCACACCGGGCAAAACGTGGCTAGTTGCTATTGTTCTTTGCCCGGCAGTTTGCGCGCGCATCATGTTTTGTCTATTGTTATTATCCCTTTTAAAGTCTATACACTTCCTTGAGAGTGAGGCACAGTATTGACAAACATGCATTAACTTTTCATCTTTGGTGAGTGCATACGTCATCACTTTCCATGAGCGATTTAGTACAGGATCTGTGGCCTTATGATCAGACAATGAGGCAGACAGACATCAATGTCTTGAGGAAGTGATATGGTGAACTTTTACCTCTTGAATGCAGCTCGGCAATCCTTCAGGGTCTCCTCTTCATTGACTCCACTTACATAGTATTCGTACCAGTGGAATGGCAGATAAGACTTGGCTAATTTTTCAAAGTCATCCAAGCAAATCCTTTTAAAACAATAATACACAACATGGTTACGGTATCTTTTAAAAAGATTGGACAATTTTCATTGGTAAATTCTTGATTTTTTGAGAAAGTGATGTGTGGTGATTTAAAGTGGAACTGGCCAGTGCAGGATTTCCTGTGGTGGGGTGGGCAGGCTCTCCATTCCCCCGAATGACTTCACACAATTTTATCCTGGACACATCGGCCTACATGCTTTTATACTAATTTTGGCTTCGATTCCCCCGACTGACGTCTTGAAATTGGATAGAAATTAAGTAAAACCCCTTAAATTCCCCTGAATGTGTGCAACCAGTGGCGGATACAGGAGGCGGGGCGGAGGGGGCGGGCGTCCCCCGTAAAAAAATGTGTGTACCACTTTACCTTTTTCAGAGGCATAGGTAGGTTCCGTCGGTACATTTGCCACTTGTACCATGCGATTTTGTTGGCCGGTTTTGGGACAACCACATCGCTACCCCCCCCCCCCCCCCCCCCCCCCCCCCCCCCCCCCCCCCCCCCCCCCCCCCCCCCCCCCCCCCACTTAGCAGAATTTCACGAGCTGACGGCAAACAAAATTGGGCACCTTTTACGATTTTTTTTGGGTACCACTTAAAAAACCTTGGTCAGCCCCCCGTAAATTGTAATCCTGGATCAATATGTCATTGACTTGACTTGGGACTTGACTTAATGTTAACTTTGGCAGCAGGAAATAAAAGTGAACCGTCAAGTTTTGAAAATTGCTGACTAGGGGGAGGTGAGGTGTTGTGGCGCGACTTTCCCCAAACCGGCACGAAACATCAAGCTTTATATAACGCATGGAAATATTCCCTGTCATTTTATTGGTGGAAACTGCATCACGTGACATAAAATAGTTTCACCTTTTCACCCAAATAACGGGTCAAGCGGTCAATAGTACATTTTGATGGGAGCTTTTGGACCTGGCGGTCAATAATACATTTTGATGGGAGCTTTTGGACCGGCAGTCGCCCACTTTTCCCCCGACTCGCCCACGCCCCACGCCTACGCCCATCCCTACCTTCATTTCGTGAGACGGTGAGAAAGTAAACAAAACGCGTCGTCTGCTGTTGCTGCGCTCCCGGTTGCACTGTATATTTATAGTACAGTTTTGTGTAACTTTTCTAGATAGAATGGATCAATTAGGATTTGAATTACTTGATGAAGATGCCATTAACGAGCTGTTGAATGGCGTAGACAGCGAAAATACGAAGAAGGCAATAAGATTCGCTATAGGCCTACATCGATTTGAGGAGTTTGAGAAAGTAGTCGGCGAGCAAGCACCGGTTGCGGTAGACTCTGCTAAATTAGGTGAGTACCGTATCACTATCACTGATGGTTGATGAAAATGTGTACAATGACAGAAATATTTTCATGCGTTATATAAAACAAATATTTAATGATCTTTATTCGGGAAATGGTGCAAACTATTGGCCCCGAGGTGACTGGAGGCCGTGGGCCTACTATTTTCCCGAGACCGGCTCGGGAAAATAATAGGCCCACGGCCTCCAGTCACCTCGGGGCCAATAGTTTGCACCCGTCCCGAATAAAGATCATTAAATATTTGTATACCGTATAACCGACGGTGCCAATCTCAGCCACCGAGTGCAAACTAGACTGGAGACCGGTGGGGTTGTGGTCCCGGGGAGGGTAGGCCTACTCGAATTTGAAGAGGGTACGGGTGTGCGGCTGGGCAGTCTGAAAACAGGGGCTTACCGAACTGAACGGGCACCAAAACAGGGGCTTACCGAACTAAACGGTCGCAGAAATTGGGGTCTTAGAGAACTGAATTCTTATACAAAATTGTGTCTTATAAACTGAATTTTAGGCAAAATGTTGCCTTATGAACTTTTACATTTTATGATTTTTGGTTGAATTTGGGGTCTAAGGGAACTTCCAATGGATGAAAATGGGGTCTTATGGAGCTGCCAGTGGATGAAAAGGGGGTCTTAAGGAGCGGCCGAAAGGCGTGAAAAGGGGTCCTTGCCAGCCGCTCACGCCTTTCGGCCGCTCCTTAAGGCTCTATTGCCACTTCGTCCAATGCCATTTCGTCCATTAACCAGTTCGTCCAATGTCATTTCGTCCAATGCCATTTCGTCCATTAGTCACTTGGTCCAATAAACACTTGGTCCAATAGCCACTTCGTCCAATGTCATTTCGTCCAATAGCCACTTCGTCCACTGTCACTTCGTCCAATAGCCACTTCGTCCAATAGCCATTTCGTCCATTCCCACTTCGTCCAATAGCCATTTCGGCCAGTACCATTTCGTCCATAGTCATTTCGTCCATAGCCATTTTGTCCAATAACCATTTCGTCCAATAGCCATTTCGTCCAATAACCATTTCGTCCAATAGCCATTTCGTCCAATAGCCATTTCGTCCAATAGCCATTTCGTCCAATAACCATTTCGTCCAATAGCCATTTCGTCCAATACCCAATTCGTCCAATAGCCAATTCGTCCAATAACCATTTCGTCCAATAGCCATTTCGTCCAATAGCCATTTCGTCCAATAACCAATTCGTCCAATAGCCATTTTGTCCAATAACCATTTCGTCCAATAGCCATTTCGTCCAATAACCATTTCGTCCAATAACCATTTCGTCCAATAACCATTTCGTCTAATAACCATTTCGTCCAATAGCCAATAAATAATTACGTGAGATAAATAATAATCATTACTAGTTACAAAAGAAGGACATTTGAGTGGATGGACTACAGAAAATTACTATCAACTGATGATCTTAATATCCCAAGTTATTGCTGCAGCGGTGAATGGTGACGCCGGGCCCGAGTCAAGTACATGTTCACGCGTTATGAACTCGCCTCCCAATAGGGTGGTGCCGTTACATTTTTTAGTTTCATGCTGTCATATTCCTCAAATATTTTTAAAACCACAAAAGCTATCTCAGCAAATTTGGTATCATTTTAAAGCCCTAATAACAAGCTATCTTCCTGCAAAATGGCATTGTTATAGCTAATACAGAAGGGGAGATACATCTGTTTGAAGTTTGGGAACCAAAGGTGGTGCTGGAAGGGGTGCCGCCTGTACAAACTCAATGGGGATAATCCCATACTTTGTTCTTTTTAAAATAACTAGTCATCCCCTAATGTTACAAACACCATTCTGGTCCCATTTTAAAGGATATTTAGTAGTATTTAAGTATGTGGTTCAACAGACTTGTCAACTAATTGTAACAACTAATTAATTATGGATAAGACCATGATCATCAGCTTTCGTCCTATTCGCTACACAGTTAACATGAATAATCAGCCTCAATTTACCGGATTTACCTGAAATATTAACCGCCCAAGTTTAATTATCGAACCCAAAATATTAACCGCCCAGGTTTACTCATCTGGCGGGTCCCGCGCGAAGCGTGGGTGCCCGCTAGTTTTATACAAACTGTGACGTCTTGTTTAGATAACAATAAACACATTTGTAACACTGTTGATACGCCTAGAGGTCGTTTTACAAATATTATGCACAATCTTAAAGATTTTAGCCCTAGTAAAAACAAGATCATTCGGGTTACTGATTTCGGTTTCATTTGGATTTAAAAAAAAATCAATTGGTCAAATGTATCAAACTACGCAAGAAAATAGTCCCTCATACAGCACTTTACAGCGCCTTCATTAATATGCTTCATCTGGTTTCTGTCATATTTCGCTTTCGTCACTATTTTCAATCAGCATCACCCCGGGGTTTACCCTGAATCCATTGGCTTTATGTGGGCTTTGCCCTCTTGCATACAACAACCCCTATGCAGAGTCGGACTACTTTTTTAATGATACAATTTTTTAACTACATACATACATGTACATGCCAGGGTGAACTAAGACACAATTACGGCAAGAGGGCATTGAAACCTTCACCCCTTCACATTTTGATAAATGCGGATGCAAGCACCCTCAGCCCGGGCCCTAATTAACGTGAATTCAGGTTGAAAAAGATACCCTTAAAGTTCTCGGAAATATTGGTGATTGATACCCTTAGCACGGGCCGACCTTATTCCGCGTTTTGGTTCACGCGGATGATTACAACATTTAATATGTTTCATATTTGCTTCTTATTGTTATTTACTGTTTGCTTCTGATTGTTTGTTATTTGTTGGTTGCTTCTTGTTGTTTGGACGAAATGGCTATTGGACGAAATGGCTTTTGGACGAAATGGTTATTGGACGAAATGGTTATTGGACGAAATGGTTATTGGACGAAATAGGTATTGGACGAACTGGTTATTGGACGAAATGGGTATTGGATGAAATGGTTATTGGACGAACTGGTTATTGGACGAAATGGGTATTGGACGAAATGTTTATTGGACGAAATGGTTATTGGACGAATTGGTTATTGGACGAATTGGTTATTGGACGAAATGGTTATTTGACGAAATGGTTATTGGACGAAATGGTTATTGGACAAAATGGCTATTGGACGAATTGGTTATTGGACGAAATGGCTATTGGACGAAATGGCTATTGGACGAAATGGCTATGGACGAAATGGCCATTGGACAAAATGGGTATGGACGAAATGGTCATTGGACGAAATGGGTATTGGACGAAGTGGGAATAGACGAAGTGGTTATTGGACAAAATGGCTATGGACGAAATGGCCATCGGACGAAATGGGTATGGACGAAATGGGAATGGACCAAGTGGCTATTGGACCAAGTGGCTATTGGACCAATTGGCTATTGGACCAAGTTGCTATTGGACCAAGTGGATACTGGACGAAGTGGGAATGGACCAACTGGCATTGGACGACATGGCTATGGACGAAATGGCTAATGGACGAACTGGCATTGGACGAAATGGCAATGGGCCATTTCCTTTGTTATTTATAACGGAATAAAGCGCATTATTAGTTTATGAAAGAAACTACGTTAGGGCGAAATACTATTTTCGCCCTAACGTAATAATGAGTGAATAACAAAAACCTGTTTCGCCCTAAGGTACCTGTTAGCAAGATAATAATAATAATAATAATAATAATAATAATAATAATAATAATAATAATAATAATAATAATATGATAATAATAATAATAAGAACACTAATAACACTAATAATAATAATAATAATAATAAAACAATATCTATAAAGCGCCTAACATCGAGATCCCTAAGCGCATAAACATAAAAACAGCAATACAAAAAACAAATATAGATCAATACAATCAAGAAAAAATGATTATTAGAAAAAGCCATTGTGAACAAATGAGTCTTTAAGGATTTCTTGAAGTGATTTGGAGAGTCTCAGAGCTCTTCACATAAATAGGCAAATAGTTGCATCATTCAATAGCTGCCAATGTAGGCGCAATAGAAAATAATTTATTTACGATTGAGCGTGCGAATTAGTAAAAAGGTGGGTGGATGGGTGAATGCCTATAGCATGAAACTATTTCAAAGATATCCTAAATAGTTTCATGCATACGTAATCCTTACTATTGTATACCGTGGAAGTATCAGCGGTCTGAGAGTGATACACTAAAATCCGTCCAATCACAGTCTTTAGATAAATTATGAAAATAACTATCAGTATTAAACGTGTTCACGAATTTATAATCACGCACGTATACCAGATTTGCTTATTTATTAATTTAGTATCCACGTGGATCCATCTCTAGTATGCTGCCCGGTGTATAGGATAGGGTATAACAACTGACTTCTGCATGTCTACATCATTCACTTCTCTAAATCTCCAACAACTTCAGAGAGGCCTATCACATAATTGATACAGTACCAGGAAAGACACTGTAACATTGACAAACAATTTAGAACTTTCATTGACATCTGGAACAATCTCGCGTATAGTGCCTGTAACCATCTGCAAGTATACCTCTGGTGCCATACACTACTGTATCTTTATTGATTGAATAAGCTAATACATCGAAACGAAGTATTTACCTCTAGAGTATTTACCAAATTACCGAAAGCCGTCGTCTACTAAATGGATACCAAATACGGTAAATTTCAATATACATGTATTTGCCTCTATATAATTATGTTCTTATTAGGTTTTAGATAACTCTCTAAAAGTCTAGGTTTACATTTATGATGATAATAATACCCATTACTTTAAAAGTGGAAAACACATTTCTGGTACGAATTTTCTCTGAAATCGAGACCGCCTGCGACCGTCTATATTTAAACGTGGTTGCATATAGATGTTCTGATTGCTGGCCCGATTTTCAACTTGATGTTTTCTATTTTACATGAAAGATCATCCTCAAAATTGTCACATTCCAAAGTTTGAGTTGCATAACTCGAATGGATTTATTTTAGAAGCACAAGGTCACAAAATATTTGCCCAATGAGTAGTACACAAATTGGCAGGTGGTTAACCACCTTTGGCAGTCATTTTACCACATTTTAGCCTATGATTTCTAAATGGAACATTTCTGGCCTCTAACATTTTACAGACATATTATGTGAAACATATGGGAGATTCTACTGATGTGAAAAAATGTATCATAGCCACAAAAAGGTGATCGTAACATACACTTTTAAGTGGATGTTCCGATCACTTAAGCTTTTGCAGAGGAATCCCTATATTTATCTCATTATTTTTGTAAAATGTTTCGCGCAAGATATGTTCAATCTAGACGTTAGCATGCCAGGCTAAAATACAGTGAATTACTGCCAAAAGTGAATAACCAGCCGGCCAGTTTGCGTACTATTCGCAATGAGTAAGTTTTATGTCACACCTCGTGCTTCTAAAACAAGAACCATTGGAGTTATGCAATTGAAACTTTGGGATACGACTATTTTAAGGATGACCCTTCATGTAAAATAGAAAACATTAAGTTGAAAATCGGGCCAGCAATCGGAACACCTATACCTGTAATTGCTCGGGATTTGTAAGTTTCTCATTATGTATTGAACGCACAATCATGACAACGTGAAAAGTATCGTATGAAATGATCTGATTAAGTTTGTAAAATAATCTGATCCTTCATTTATTTGATTTTGATTTTACATGTATGCACATTTTGAAACCATGCCGACTTTTACCATAAAAAATACTGAAAATAGTCACCAAGTTTTGAACCAAAGCACAAAGCAGAAGGTCTAATAAAGTTTAGATATTTTGTTTGTTAAACACCGACAAGACTAAAACGCCCACAAAATCTGATAACCGTATCGTATAATTATCCTTTCAGTTGTATTCGTTTTATATGGAAGCATGCTTGCATTGCTAACAGTACCATCATTGTCATCGGTGGCACCCAGAGGCAGACGAAGTGATAACGAAACCTTGAACCTAACGGAGCCGCATCGGGAGGTATACAAACAACTTCGACAAGACATGGATTCCGCAAAGACAAGCATCGGGTTGACATACAGGGCATTTGTAAGTTATCCACACAACTACTTTATTATAATTTAGTAAATATTAGCTATATGTTGGCCTATAAGCCTGATTCTAGTTGACTAGCGAAACTCATTTAAATCCACACGAGGATCGAGCAAAGGATCCAAGTGGAATATTAGAGAAATAAAAAAATAATATGGACTCGGACAAACTGGCGTATGACCTTGAAATTCTATTATACAATCATTATCATTTAGTCAGTATTCATGTACAATCATTTTTTTCTCCATATATCATTATCTTTATCTGAATAAGCAAACACTATTGTGTGAATCCCCATAATATGCAAAGCTAGAATTTCATTGATTACCGGTTCATTCATGCTTCATTATTTCATTTGGTTTAAAGTCTTGTGTACACATGGACTAGGCCTAGCTCTATAGGCCAGGGTGTCTTAAAAGTTTCGATACCTTTTCAAGCATTATATCTCCATAAAACTAATTTGCAGTATAAAACTAAAAACTTACTTGGATAAAGAAGAACTGTATTATTATTTTGGTACAAAGCTTACTACAATAACAGCTATCCGTGTTAGCCAAAGTACAGATGTAATATTTATCACATTTGAAACCGCATAAATCAATGGTCTATTGTAATATTTCAATGAGATTAAATTATTATTATTATAAGATCATCTACGCTAGTGAACCAATTGACGGCCTTTCAGAGCTCTTCGTGTAGAGAGTAACCAGTTTGATTTCTAATCACTTATTTCATTTTCCTTGTTAAGGTCTGTTCGGCTATTATTTCACATTTGCTCTTTATATAGAAAAAAAAGGCTATCATGGTATTGAGCATTATCCGACTTTGATAATCTCGTATTGCTCTTTCGTTTTACACCCATTTTCTAGGACACGCCGTACTTATAATAAATTTTACGTAAAGGTCTGTTTACTATCTATTTTCATGTTGTTTACAGAAAGAAGAGACTTACAATAGACTTGATATCCATATGAATATGAGTGATCTTCAAGTTCCTGGTATTCCTTGCACTAGTAATATGACGGGTCAATCGGAGCGCAATAATATGTCGGTGAGTACTCTATATAGTCTATAGACACTCTTTGGATTCATAAAAATCGGGATTTAAAATAAATAAATATTAAAGCTTTCCTTTATGAGGTTGCTCAAAGCAGGAAACAAAATGCACAATGTTGAGTAGTTTTGTTAAAAAATGCCTTTTCTGACAAATTAGATAATTTTATTATCAGTATTGCTTGCAAAACTGACTCTTAATCCTCCAGACAATTATTTAGCATTCTGCACGTTCTAGATTGATATTGATAAACTACTCCATGTGGACTCGCAGTGATCAGCAAAGTCAATTTGGATATTGTTAACATATTTCAAACATAGGCGTATACATATCAAGAAATAATCTTGAGCTGTTTTCCAACTTCCCTTTGTACAGGCGTCTGAGATTTTACTCTATCATTACGAAAACTATCTGATCCCGCATCAACGTGGATTGGAAGCTGTTTATAGAGATGAACAAGGCCGATCTCGCAAGGCGGGGTATTTCGAACTTCAAAGACTAAGATCCACGAGAACACATCTGCAAGTAGTACGAGATTCCATGGAAATAGCGGTAAGTGTATTACCAAATAGGTCCATAAGGATCGTTGATTAGAATAAAATTTACAGGTTTTTCCTGTATATTTTTACAACAAACTGTAAATTTTACAGTTACGCAATAAATTTTACAGTTACGCAACGTAAAAAAGAAGTGGACAGGCTTACTAAGTTGGGGCGGTCGCCAGGGCTTTTTTATTCTCTACACATGCCCAAGCTCTGTATTAACTCCCCAAATGTATATTTTCAAGTGTTTTTATTGAATTATTTTTTACAGTATACTGGAAATTTTACGGTAAAAGTTGGCATCCTTGCTGCCAGCTTTTGACCATAAAATTGTCTAACAGTGTAGCGAAGACTGCACAGAAGACTTCTTCCAGCCAATATCAGCGGTTATAAAATATTAACGCTGATTGTTTGTTTTGCGCCAAGATAGAGACCCTACCTGCATATCTAACAGTGTTTCTGATTTGTTATACTCTTCTGAATATCCAATTAAAATTCGGTTTAAAATTGTTTTACTTCATTCTTCAATTTGATGTTTAACAATGTCTCCGATTGATGCGGAAATGATATGTCTATTTTCTGACTAATCACTATCATCCAGCTGAGTGATAATAATAATAATTGTTATAATAATCCTAACACTAATAATAATAATAATAATAATAACAATACATAATGCATAATACTTATAGAGCGCCTTACAACAAGTACTCAAAGCGCTATTGTCAATATTTCGCTGTCATCAGGAAATCGGCAGAATAATTTCGCTTAATTGGCTAGGCGCACACCATATCAGCACTTTGATTGTAATATCATCCTTTTTTAATAGCTCCCCAATCTCGCTTGGGTTAACGTGGGTTATATGAATAGGTAACAGACTCAGAGTGATCCCTTACTCTTTATAATGATAAAGGTCTGTGACTTTTTACGTGTTCAGGGTAAAGCGTCTGATCATCCACTAATGAGTTCTCAGGGTTTGAACAACCTTTTTTTTAAAGTGGCCCGCTACCCCGCTTGTCAATTCTCGGTATATGAGAAGAAATATCGTGGATTGATTTCCTCGCCTTTACCTTTACCTTAACTTGCGTTACTGCGTTACTCAACCCTGTCGTTTCAATACATTACAGATGAGAAAAGAAGGATTACATGACAGTGTCTTACCAAACATGCCCATGACTGCCTTGGACTTCGCCGAGAGTAGCCGACTCGAAGTAAGAGATAAGCGAAACATTTACATCGTACAAGAACTAAATAAGTTCATGTCAAGGGCTTTACCTGATTTCAACACTTTAGAATGTAAAGCTTATGCCGTAACTAATGGATCTTCCTGTAATCAATTTTAAAATAAGCGGGATATGTTTCATTGACGATCACGTTGCAATGTAATGTAACATGTTTACGACTAATATTGCGGCCAATGGTCGTCAATGTATTTTCATACCCAATCGGTAAATGACCAAATTTAAACTTTAAGTTGATGCGATATTCGCTCCCATGTAATCATGGTATTGGTAATGTGGTTCTTAGTATCTTTATGCATGTAAAGTAGTTAAAGTATTATTAACGGTCGATTCGTTGGCTTTTTCATACGTGTAGGCGATATTCACCGTGTCATTACAACTCAGCGCATCAGTGCAAATCATGGTGTATAATAATACGTTTAAAAAACATATTTATTTATTCAAAACTAGAGGTCGGACATCAACACATTGCAATACCAATTTGCTTCGTCTGAATTGAGCCACACTCCTCAGTTGCTTATAGATAGTCTAACCATAAAATGTTGTCGATATTCATGAATAAATGTTGATATTTGAAGAGTTTGTTTCCAAAAGGAGTAGCCTATACTCACTAAAAGTGAAATAGGAGAAAAGCAACGTTTTTTAAAATGAGGATGTTTTACTTCTTTGATTATTCTAATTTTCGGCCATATGAAAGATACCATTCGTGTAAGCTTAAAAACAGGTTTGATTTCATTTTTTGATTTCACTGTATTTCCTATGGCTTTCTTTATTTTCGGAAACGAGTGAAGTTAGCGCATTTTGGAACAAAAATGTTTCGAACAATTTTCACAAAACACTTTACCAAACAATCTTTATTTTAGAGAATAATGACTGCGTAACAACTGTTTTTGTGAATTTGTTTTGAAATCAGAGGTTTTTGTTCTGGTCTGAGGAATTGTCCGAAGGGGCGCAGCCTAGACAAGTTCCACCAGTCCCCGAAGTGTCGTCCCGCACCCGCTGAACTAATATACCCAGAATGCATAGCGCGGTCCTCCACAACAGCAAACGCAGTGGAGCGTATTGTACGACCGGAGGATAAAGTCTAGGGCGCAGCCCCTGGGGCACAATTCCGAATGACCAGAACAACAACCGAGGATTTTAAAACACATTCACGAAAACAGTTGTTAAGCAGTCATTATTCTCATTCATTACTGAAAAAGATGCATATTTATCCAAATCGTTGATTTGTACCGATATAATTGCGCTTATAATTGATAGGTTTACTGTTTATTTTGTCCACCCCTTCTTGGTTATTGAAACAGTCCAAGTCGGTTCATCCCCTCATTAACATTTTTATCATTCAACCTATCAGAAATAAGCTTTAATCGTGTTTCCTCATAATTCATTGAATATTCAGTTTAGGGGCGTGAGGCTTTAATTTGATTGGTCGGTCAATGAGCAAAACAATCGAACACTTTGGCGCAGTAGTACTTTCGGGCAATTATTAGTAACCTGCGCTCAGCGCGCGTGTGCGTTATCATTTTATCTCTTCAACTTTTTAAATTATGAATTTTTGTTTTTTCTTGAGAAAACTGAACATTTTGACAATTTTGCCCTTTTTTGAAATAACAACAATTTTGATCGTGTGCAATTTTCAAAACAATTATCCCATACGTTTTACGTTTTCTTCATTGCATTTCATTAAGGACATTCCTATCAATGTTTTACAATGATAAAGGAACCATATTTTTACCATTTTGGCTTAAAAAAATAGTGATTTATATTCAAATTTCCGGAAACCTTCTGGAAATTACCGTAAATTACCGGTAATTACCGAGAGCCATAACTTTGGACCCGAACATGCTAAAGATGTAGAACACCGTTTAAAAGATGTATTTTGTAACTCTCTTTCATGTTCTGCAAATAACTCAATTTTGACAAAAATGTGAGTTAGCTCCTTTTGGAACGAAGATCTTCATTTATATATTTATTGTATTAATATAATCTAATTCTTTTGACAAGAATCTTTGTTATATTCGTGTTAAGTTTAAGAATCAAATATCGTAATAGTATGCACATTTTGTGTATTAACGAAAGGTAAAGAAGAGTTTGGTTCATGATGGACATTTTCCACACAAGACGGTATGCGACGAAAAAAACCTGTTCTACGGGCCCAAGAAACCGAGTTGTTTAAAAATTGGTTTACATTGCTTTTAACGTGCAAATTAATAAGCCTGCCCTACCGACCCAACATTTTATTTTGGCTTTTGGCAATTTTTTTTACAGATTTAAAATAACACCATTATGGAGAAAAAAAAGAAAGCCTGACCGACCGACCCAACTGCCGTAGATCAGGCGTTTGTCGTCGCCTTAATACATAAAAGTATTGTGCATCGTATTGTGTAAATGTTGACTAACCCCATGAGAACTACCTGACGATTGGTTTAAATTTAGACTGTGTCAAATATTGTGTCAATCAGAGACATTGTTAGAATAATTACAATTTTCAAAAAGATTGGCATACAATGTTTATAAGCAAAACTGATTGGTTATCAAGATGATTAGGCTTATGACATGTAATTGACCAATGAGAATTTTTGTACGAAAAGACAGGAAGTGCCCAGGGGTTAATTACCCTTTTAAAACACCCCAAAACAAAGTAGGCTCTGTTATTGAAAATGTTTTATAAAATAGATGAATATATCTTAACAGTTAGAATTTTTTTCTTCTTCTTTTCATGTTGACAAATCCAAGTTGGTTGATGTATAATAATGAATACAATCCTTATACTCACTTGTGACAGTTTCATGATACACTGAGCGCTTTTTATAGTGATGACCACTCGATGTAGAGGGCGGTCTTGATGAGATCATCTGATTGTAAATGTTGTTGAGTTGGTAAGCCCCTCGTCTTTGTTGAGAGTGGATTGTCCCTTTATCTCCGTATCCAGATGGATTATTTCAACCATCTAGTTGTCTTGTGCGCTTCCTTGTCTATGATCGCCCTCTACATCGGGTGCTCATCACTATAAAAAGCCAGTGATGAGGCTCATTGGAGAGCTGACGTCAAATAGTCTGATGAAGTTCTCAGTGTAGCATGAAACTGTCACAAGTGAGTATAATAATTTTATTATTATACATCAACCGACTTGGATTTGTCAACATGAAGAAGAAAAAAATTATTATTGAACAATCCTGATGAACCTACACCAAGTTGTATCTTAGCAGTGTTTTCACCATGTTTATTGTATAATATATACAAGCGACGACCAGTAGTATTATACATTAAGATGAGTATTAGTACATATATATTATAATGGTGAGTCTAAAAACCTTTACTCAAAATATGATATATGATTAAAATGTTTTGATCATAATATTAAGACAACGAATGCCCTAAGCAATAACTATCTTTTGCTATTATCCAATAAAAAAGAATGAAAAACCATTTTACTTATACAAATAAATCATATAGGCTGCCATTAACTCCATTATGTTCCGTCGCTATATTTTTAGAACTGAACGGGATAGAGGTTATCCATGTAGCCATGATCAACAGACTACAAAGGGAATCGCACCCGCGCTATTCTAAATTCAATTGAATTGGTACATGACGTCCAATTTATTGCATGAACCGTGTAACCATATTGGCCTACATGAAACAGGTGACAGTGTCTTCTTTCTAAAATCTTTAACACAGTTGTTATTCCCGACAAGATGGCAGCTAATCCAATACGGATAACCTCTATTGTTCATTTGTATTCACTATGGATATAAAGAGAACAGAAATAATATTCAGTGAAATTTATCGAACACGAAATAACTCTGTTCATATTTATTCTTCAATCCATTCATTTAATATGACATAATAATTATGATAGCAAAGTAATGTATAAATAATATTATAAACATTCGCTTACTTAAAGGGACATTAAGTGGTGTTGAAAATGTTAAATGTTTAAAATTTTACTTCAGAATTCAAGATGAACATTAAAAATTGCCGTTTATTGTTGTTTCTACTAACAAAAACACAGCAAAACTTGATTAAAACAATATCATCGCTATTTATTGTAAAACGCCCTCTATGCAAATATGGTTCGCGTTATTTATCACGCGTACTGCAGTGGGATACTGTCGGACGTAAAATGCTCGTCCCGGCTGTACGAGCATTTTTAAATCGACGTTTACTTGTACAAAGAGAGCTGATTTTTCTTAATCCTTATAGGTGTAAGTTCATACATGTAATACAATTATAAAAATAAACTAATCTCAGTTTTTATCATACAATTGAGGACGCAGCCTCCAACACATCTCTTAGTGCCCCTTTAAGACTCGCCATGTATAAATAGTATTATAAGCAGTAGATCTACTCTAAGTAATATTTAAATTGAAATGTATATATTGATCTGTTCTGATATGAGTAGGTGTGTGTTCAGGGTGAGTGGGACATTTAATTGTAGAGATTGTTTCGATTAAGGATTATGTTGTAAAAACAAGTTGTATCAGAAGACGAATCCTTGACGAAAAATTTAACGACATCCTGTTTTCAAAAAATATTTAAAAGTTTATCAAAATGTAATAATTTTAGCATTTTGAACAAACTTCTGTGGCTATTTTTATTTGGATTGAGGTTTTCTACTTAAAACGTGGTCTTGGTAGTCTGCAAATGAAGTGTTTGTGCTAAAACACTAAGATATTTAAAAAGTTTGAAAACCGCTGCATGTCTAAAAATCGCCTTTGTACATGTAACTGCAACGGTTGTACATGTATATACAGTCCTCAAAATAAGTAACTAACCAGGTAATACATGGGCTCTTAACTCAACAACTATTAGCCCCTACGTTAAAATATTCAATATTATAAATGTGTAAAGACATTTTCTTCCCTTAAATATGATATATTACACGAGAAAATTGATTGAATATTAACAGAGCTATGTGTCCAAAACCAAAACAACAATTTAAAATTAAAAAAATTAGCTTTTCGTTCTTCTACACGTAGCCTCCGTGTAGAAATAGGCAGAATATTGATTAACGCTTACCTGTAACACTATTATGCATGTTCAGAACCCAAAAGGGCGAACATTAAAACTGCACTTTGGTTCATTCTTTCCGGTGTAGCGTCTTAATTGTGACCGATTTTTGCGAACAATGCCTCTAATTGAAGAGGAGAATTGTAAAAATAATTTTGTAATTCAACATTTTAACCCCAGTTTTAGAGCTATGAACGTATATATTACCTTGTAAGTTACTTTTGTGGACTGTAAATGTAGGGATGATTAATTATTAATTTATTATGAAAGCATTATCTACTTTGAAACCGGTGGCATTCTGGCATCACCTTGCACACGGATTGATAAGTGCTGAGCAAACGTGCTACATGATTAAAGGGGCATTAAGAGATGTGGTGGAGGCAGCGCCCTCAATTACAAAAATATATGATAAAAACTGGGATTTATAAATTTTTACAATTGTATTACATGTATGAATTTACACCTGTAAGGATTAAGACAAATCAGCCCTCTTTGTACAACAAAACGTCGATTCAAAAATGCTGGTAGAGCCGCAACCAGCATTTTACATGGTCAAGGGTGGTATTCCAACATATTTAAAAACATTGTTTTAATTAAGTTTTGCTGGTTTTTTTTTAGTAGAAACAACAATAATGGCAATTTTTAATGTTTATCTTGAATTCTAAAGAAAATTAATTAAATTCAAAAAAATTCAACATGACATTGTGTCCCTAGCTTTAAGTATCTTTACACTATTCACGCGGCAGTCGTCTGCAGACGACACTTCCAAAATGTCACAACATTTTTCAAAAATGTCAACATTATTGAATTTCATCACCATATTTGGAATCACCAGGACAAATGCATTAAAATAAGTATAAACATGCCTAGTATTGATTCAGTAATTCTTGAGATAGACTTTGAAAGTTGGGAAAGGTTTTTGAAAAATCTGTTGTTAAAACTAATAATTTATGCGTGGAAAGAGTATTCAAAGTATTCAATCATAAGTTTGTTGTGTTCATTATATTTGGTATTTTGATTCTACCACAGTATAGGCCTACATATTTATATTGAGACCTCTGTAAAACTAGGGTTTTATCTATTTAATAATTTAAATTATTTATCCGTTTCATATACATTATTTGTATTTATAATAAAAAGTATTGAGTACTTCATTCAAAAGATAGTCTAACCATGAAATATTGTCGATATTGTCGATATTTATGATTTATTGTTGATATATTATATTATGATATGTGTAATGATGTATCAATTATTTTCAACGCAACTTATCTCTAGAATATAGTGATTTAGAAACAAACATGTCACTGTGACCACATACTGTGACCATGGAAGTACGAGACCTGATTCTTCTATGCTGGGACATTCATGTAACATGGACGTATGGAGCACACCCATAACCTCTGTCAGTTGCGTGTGTACATGAGGAGAGGCTTCGTTAGACCCTTTACTAGGGGTGGGGGGGGGGGGGGGGGGGGGGTGGGTACCGCGCCATTTTGTCCCGAACCAATGGTTATGACGTCATATTTTTGTCGATTTTCAGAACTCTTGTATTGGATTTACGTGCAAAAGATATGCCCTTGGCATCATACTTTAGTTCATTTTAAATTTCAGATGTTCTAAATTTAAAATGGATGGTTTTCTAAATAATTCGAGAAAGAAAATCGAACTACACACCTCAGAATTGCCAAAAAATGCTTTAAACAAGTCCACTTTTTGTGCCTTTGAACAGAGTGTCTGTCGGGAATGTAGAATTACTAGCGCATTAACCCATGTGCATGTTCGCTGTGTATTCGATAGTGTGACAGTGAATAGGGGGGGGGGGGGGGGGGGTGGGGCCGTTGGGGTACCGCGCCATTTTGCGATATTTTGCGAAATCGATCGTGGTTATCACGTGATACGTATCGTGGAAAAATAATTTCCACTGTTTTAACGAAATGCACTATGGGATTGTGTTACCAGCCTAAAATCATAGAGGTCGCACCAGGGCTCGCGTTCTTGCGCGTCCTCGCGTCCTAGGACCCCTTATTTTCTTGTTGGACGCGTAAGTTTACATATTGAACTTCACTAACGGGTCCCAATCGAAAATAAAGGGACCCCTTAAATCTGACGATGTATGGACGTGGGAACCTTAAGACATTCTGAAAATTGTCAATCTCCATCCTGTGCCTACATTGTAAATTTATTAATGTCCGTAAAAGATAAATACAATGCAAATCCTCTATTTTTAAAAGTTTTAAAACACATTAAATCGCTTCCGAATTGCTTCCGCAAAAGTTTCAAACGATTTCCAAAACATTCTATAAGTATCTTCTACTGATTAACATGGACACGACATAGGTATATGAGTTACACGTCCTTACGCTAGTGTGCGTATCTGTGTTAGCGACTGTTTGCAAAATACAAATTCATCGATCTCTGTACAAGACCGACCGTGAACAATGTGTAAGCTATCGCCTACTGAATAACAGTGAAACATGCATGCCGTTAAATCGATGTTCGTACATGCATCGTTGCTGCTGTACACCTTTATCCATGACCATGAGGTAAACAATGGCTCCATCTAAGAAATAAGAGCATATCAGGAACCCTCCCCCCCCGCTTCCCCCCCCCCCCCCAAAATGAAATCAAGTAAAGCTGTAAATGAAATTTACAAAAAAGTAAACACCAAATCCCCCCCAATAATGACGTCGTGTCGGTTGAGATTGGCACTGTCGGTTCATTTGACGAAAGGAATCATGGAATTATGATGGTCAAAAGTACACGTATGAAAAATCTAGCGCGCGAGCATGTCTTCCCAAAATGTAATATTCTTTGACACAAGCTTGTTTAGAGCCAAAATGTACCTCAATCGTGCAAAAAATAGCTGTAAAGTCGAAAAAAAATTCTGTTCATTTACATTCATCGCCCCCCCCCCAATATGAATAACCTACCTACGCCACTCCTCATACACCTCCCTGTCCGCGCAAGCGCGGATGCTAGCGTGGCACTTGGATTGTCTTAGGAGCACCCTATTTCAAGTCACTGCCCCTTCTTGCCCCCCCCCCCCCCCCCCCCCCCCCCCCAATGAAAAAGTCTAGTTAATACGCCACTGAAGAGCATACAAGGCTACAAGCCGAATTTCTCTAAATCGGTTTTTGACCATTCTCAAAGGCTCCAACTTCAGGACCCCTTATATTTCTGGGGGACCCCTTAAATTTAGTTTTTGCAGTCCTTAAAGGGTCCTGAAAAATGTAATGGGACTCCTCACATTTTTGAGCCAGTGCTACCCCTGTCGCAAACCCGGTCGCAAACTTGCTTATAATTGAGCCTAGCTATAACAAGCTAAAAGTGACATCTCTGAATGAATACCAAAGTGTGCAAAAGAGAAATTGTTGGACACACTGGTAAAATGGTTTTACAAGTTTTGCTATCATATTATCAAACTGAACTCAAGTTAAATCACTCTATTTATCGAGCAATAATATAATTGTTTACGCATTTTAATTGTTTAGATACAAAGTTAAATAAATCAAGGATACATTTATGATAGATAAATAAATAAAAAGAAAACTATAAACGCATGGGCGGCATTAATAATTGTTAAAAATTGACATAACAATGATGTTACATTAATCCACCATCAAGTTTAAAAAATAGAAAAATAAAAGGAATATTCGAACCTGTGATTTCCGATTGCCAACGACATGGCCAACCTACGCACGCCACAGAGATCCACGACTGTAATTGTGATAGTTTTATTATTTAACTATATCCATTTATTTAGGCATAACGAACGGATTTTTATTGTGCCATTTTTGCCAAATGTGTGTGTTGCTCTCGCACAAAATGTGTTTGTAATTTGATTATAATCCTTATTTTTAAAAGAACGGTATTTTTTGTTGTTGACATTTTCGAGAAAAAAAATGGCGTAACTGATACGGTAAACGCCAGCAGTGGTGTCCGTGTGGGCAAGCATACAGATGATACCGGCAGGCTAAGCAAATCCAGCATATAAAACAAAAGTGCTCCTAATGGGGCTCGAACCCACAACCTTTCGCTCCTCATGTCGACGTTCTATCTACTACACTAACCGTGCTAATTTGAAAAAATCATCGCAAATAATTTATTTATATCATGGGTCATGGGTTAATGCACTGTGTTAAATTCTACAATCCCGGCAGCCACTCTGTTCAAAGGCACAAAAAAGTGGACTTATTTTATGCTTTTTTTGCAATTCTGAGGTGTGTGGATCGTGTTTTTTTTTATCAAATTGGTTAGATATCCGTCCATTTTAGAACATCTGAAATTTAAAGTGCACCCACACACCCGGGAAAGTATGCTGCCAAGGGCATATATTTTGCACGTAAATCCAATACAAAAGTTCAGAAAATCGACCAAAATATGACGTCATGACCATTGCTTCGGGACAAAATGGCACGGTACCCCCCCCCCCCCCCCCCCCCCCTAGACAGTGAACTTAAAAACGGTATACAAGTAGACTAGTACATGAGGAGAGGCGGGTAGCAGTACCTTCATTCACTCGCCTGTCTTCACACCATTCTGACGATATGGACGTACGGAGTTCTCCACCCAAACCAGGGATACTATTAATTTTGGGATAGGAAAGTCCTATACTAACACACGTAGCGAAAACGGTGCCGTTTGCATAAATTACATAAATTATGGTAATCATCGGAATGTGTCGGTGACCGGCGTTGAACGCGTTTAACAGTGTTTAACCAGGTTTAACGTAATATTTGGTCAGCATAGGTTTGAGGGCGTTGTGGATTTACACAGACGACGGTGGCCACGCGAAACCTAAATGTTGAATACGTAATGAATAAGGTGAATAACACGTAATCGCGAATGTTAATCTTATCATTTTGACAAATTCATCATAATTAGAAGAATTGTCATCGTTAACCGGGCGATGACTGTTAAAAATAATTCAAAATAGTGCACTCCCGTTGACATATTGGGTCGTCTGAGAGACGCGTGGCCAGCGTCTGCTACAATCACGCCTGATCAGTATAGCGCCACCAGTTCTATGCTGACCAAATTTTAATTTAAAAGTGGACCCGATCGGCAAGCTCACTGGCAACCCCTGTCCAAACCTCGTGGCGTGTACATGAGGAGAGGCTTCGTTAGACCCTTTTTCTTTTCTTTGTCACTCTCTGAACAGCACTCTCTGGCCTGCGATGCGCGCTGTGGTGTATGTACCGATAGAGGGCTCAATCACTGTGACCCTGTCCCCGTCGGATGCGAGAGGTTTTTGGCATGGCGAAGTATCAGAGGGTGTGGTGTTCGATAGTTTGACAGTGAAATTAAAAACGGTATACAAGTAGACTAATTAATGATTTGTATTTATATGCTATAATAGAAATTCAGAAGTATTGAGTACTTTATTCAAAAGATAGTTTAACGATGAAATATTGTCGATATTCATGACTTTATTGTTGATATACCGTATATCGTAATATGTGTAATGATGTATCAATTATTTTCAATGCGACTTGCACAATCAACTAACAATGGCCAATCCACCAGGTTTTAATAAGTTTTCTCTATAAAATGTTCTTTTATTTATAAAAAACCAGCGAAAAATGGCATTTCTAAATGACAATAACGCATATAAGCACTACATCCGGAGTAGGGGGCGGGGGCACAAATGGGGGTGGGGGCACAAATGTGGGCGGGGCACAAAAAAATCTGTCCCCCCCACCCCCCAACCCCCTGAGCTACGCCACATTTGTCACCCTCTGAACAGCACTCTCTGGTCTGCGATGCGCGCTGTGTGTAATGTACCGATAGAGGGCTCATTCACTGTGACCCTGTCCCCGTCGGATGCGAGAGGTTTTTAGCATGGCGAAGTATCAGATGGTGTAGTGTTCGATAGTGTGGTCAGTGAAATTAAAAACGGTATACAAATAGACTAGTACATGAGGAGAGGCGGGTAGCAGTACCTTCATTCACTCGCCTGTCTTCACACCATTCTGACGATATGGACGTATGGAGCTTCTCCACCCAAACCTCTGTCAGTGGCGTGTACACATGAGGAGAGGCTTCGTTAGACCCCTTTTCTTTTCTTTGTCACTCTCTGAACAACACTCTCTGGCATGCGATGCGCGCTGTGCGTAATGTACCGATAGAGGGCTCGTTCACTGTGTGACCCTGTCCCCAGACGACGCTGGCCACGCGTCTCGGACGATCCAATATGGCAACGGGAGAGCATTTACAATTGGGGTGATTAGCCACCCAGAACGGTTTTGGATTGGAAAATGTTTCTTCTAACCTATGATGAATTTTTCAAAATGATTAGATCAACATTCGCGATTACGTGTTATTTCAATACGAATTCAAAATTTAGGTTTCCGCATGTCCATCGTCGTCTGCCTGTCCCCGTCGGATGCGAGAGGTTTTTAGCATGGCGAAGTATCAGATGGTGTAGTGTTCGATAGTGTGGTCAGTGAAATTAAACACAGTAAACAAGTATACTAGTACATGAGGAGAGGCGGGTGGCAGTCCCATCAGTTGTTCACCATTGCGTTGACTACTAGCTGGCTTACTATTTGTTGCCTATGTTATAGAACAATTTTACACAACTTTCCCAAATATCACCATCCGAATAAGGTATTGTAGCCCATCATGCCTAGTTTTGAAAAACACACTTTTGATTTCGCTCTGGTTGCCATGGTAACTAAGCAATGCCTCTGGTAATGGGGACTTGCTTGCCCTTTAAAATGTTCTTATTACTTTGCATAGAATACAATAAAAATAAGAAATTGCAACAAGCAGAGTTATTGTTCTCGATATGATGAGTTTCTGGGAAGACTAACGTGCGAAGTGCAATGCGGGTTGAAGACTAGGAAGATGCCCTACATATGGGTCATTTTAACCAAAGTACTATAGGGCGTGTAAAAAAATGTCCCATGAGTTAGAATTTTTTGTTGTTTAAAAACAGATCGTTGGTACGCCCTATTAGTCCTCTACCAAACATACTTTATCCCATTGAATTTCACCAACTACCGAGATTCAATTCAGTAACAAGAGTGCAAATCCCACTTTGGCCACTTTTGAACAAGAAAATGACTTTCAACTGAAAAAAAATCCAAACTGCCTTTGTGATTCCGATGATGATTATACAATGTAGGAGATGTCAATTTATTGTTTAAAATACTGTCTAAAATTCAAATACTTTATGATATGTCATGGATAATATGGATGAAAATTTGTTTTTCTGTTCAAATTCAACTATCAGTATTTAGCAGATAGATTATTATTGATTTTGTTGATTATGTTCAATTACACACTGAATGACGATCCTGATAAAAGAGCTCTCTTCACATGAAAAGTGGCCAAAGCTGAATCTGAACATGCCAGAGTAGATTTGCCATAATTTGACAACGGGAGGTCCAAAAATCGATAGAAACAAAATCTAATGACACATTAAAAATTCCAAATCCGAATGGACATGATGTAACCGGGTTGTGCGTGCGCTGTATGGGTGAATTATTCCCATAGCGCACACGTGTTGGTTAAGGGTATAGAATAGACGATCATGCGTATATAGGATGTAACTGTTTTGAAATTGTATACTTGCGCTATAGTGATTTTATTTAGTTAATTTAAACTAGTACAGATTGAATGTACCGTGCAAAATACGTTGCACAAGATAAGCATGATGTTATCCAAGCAAGTCATTAAACAGTTAAAAGTTGACGAATAAAGACTGCTAGTTTCCAATCATGAAGTCTTATTAGAAAGTAAAGGAATAAGACATACTCCAAGTTGTTTTCTGATCTCGTTTATTTCTACCGTAATCACGGTTAACAACATTATATGTGGCTAGTATCTCCTATTTTACATTTATCGATACCCATTTCACAGTTTCAGTGTTTTCCAAAACCGAGTTCAATCTACCAAATTGTGAAACTTTTGGCATTGCGTGTTTGATGTGTTCAGTAGACAAGAAATTGGCTGTTCAACTTTTATCTGTACAAGTCCCATGCAAACATTGACGGATCAGTGTGTGACTACGCGATAAAAAACGGACGGAAAAGTGCGCGAAAATGCGCGCTTGCGCGCAAAATTTAGCTGTTTTATACTTGAAATTGTCAACATTTGGTCTAATTTAGTAAGAAAATGTGCGCGCAGCTCGGAAAAAAATTGCCTTTTTATGCTGAAATTGTCAATTTTTTTCTAATTTTAAATAAATGTAATTCTCTTTTTTTGGTTGGGGAGGGGGGCGGGGGCAAAGTGGGAGGGGGGGAACAAAACATTTGGGGGAGGGGAAATGCCCCCTTGCCCCCCTGTAGCCAAGGGCGTCCCCAGACCTTATTCATTGGGGGGTGTAAAGGTCATCAATTGCCGACAGAGCCATTTGTGCCGACAACAAAAAATTTGAAATGTTAAATAAAGCAGCGCTGATTGGATAGTTCTGGGGGAGCCAAGGGCGTATCCAGGACTGTTTTGATAGGGGCACACATCCTCAAGCCATCTTGTTTATAGCTTAAATATTGAAACGTTGAAACTAATACAAAGCGCGCAAAAACCTGCAAAAAATATGCGCGCTGAGCGAGCAAAAATGGTCATGGAAAACTGTCCTGAAGCTTTCTTGAAGCGCGCAAAAATTGGCATTTCTAACACTTAAATAGTCAAGTATGACGTTTTTGACGGTTTGATATTGCAATGTTACACATATCAAGTCCTGATCCAAATCGTATGGTTTGAGGGCCATTATAATGTTAAAACCTGTAGAAAATATGCGCGCAGAGCGAGCAAAATTTTTTGAGGTCATTGAAAACTGGTTGGAAGCCTTCAGATACTATAAATTAAGCTTAAATAATGAAACATTGAAACAAATACGCGCGAAGCGCGCAAAATTTTGCATTTCTAACACTTAAAGGGTCCAGTATAACGTTTTTAACGTCACCCACTGAACACAATGGATGGTAAAACAATTACACAACCGTGTTGTGTAAAAAGAATTTTACACATTTCTGTGTAAATCCATTTACACTCAGCGTTTGGTAAAATCGGTACCCAGTCTGCAATTGGCAAAAAATACACATCAGCGGTGTAAAAATGGGAACTCGTTCACCCATGTGTAAACTTTAACACATCTACGTTGTGTAAAGAAATGTGCACATCGTTGGGTACAAAAAATACCCCGCTGAATTGTAAATGCTGTACCCCACCATGGTTGTGTAAGGTATACCCCACTGCCATGCGAGTTCCTTTATTACACCTCTAATGTGTTCGTATTTACCTTACATTGTGCACTTTTTTTTGACTGTGAGAATGTACGAAGAAGAACTATATATCATAGATAAATCAAGACGGGGATGGATAACCGGGTATTTTGTGTAAAGCTATACATTTCGGACCAAGGTCGTTCAACACAAAAGCCGATGTAGCCTTTATTTCGCCCTGTCATGAAATAACTTCTCAACATCCATAAATGATACGCTACTCTCATTCCCAGATGCATTAAATCGCTAGGAATCGATTTCAAAAGATGTGCTATTGTCCATTGTCCTCATCATGGGTTCGAGTTTACGTGTAATAATAAAAAATGGGTGAAATAAGTGTCTATAAACAAATAGCGTTACATCTATCGCATCGGTGAATGTGTGTATTCAATTAATATGTTTCAGATATTAGAAGCATTTTAACTTTTACCGTAACTTTTTTTATAGAACTAATTTGATGTATCCCGTTAGCTATTATATAATACTGTAGTTTCTGCAATAAACTATCTACCCATTCTGTTTACCGGGCTTTTCAAACATGCTAGTCGTGTGTGCGAAAGAGACATAGATCAGATCCGCACAACATTCAATACAGATAATCCGGGAGATAATCGTCCCCTCTATTGACGATCTATGATACACATTTCCCCCTAGCATATACTAGAATATTTCCAAAAATATTTGATGGATTTAAATAATGTTCAGCTAGAAAGATGCACCCAATTGTTAGGCACATTTTGATACCAAAATATGTTGGCCTTGAGACAATGCAACGATAAGAAATTGTGCCATTTATCAATTTTTATACACAAAAAAAAAAGTGGCACTAAATCTCACTGGCTATGGCTGGTTTTGTCTATAAAATTAACAAACATTTTAGACAATAAATGCTACCGTGTCTTGGCGCACAAGATTATGATCTGCTTATTGATTTTCTTGAAATGATGCCACACATAATTGTTTGGTAGATTCCCATGTGCACGAAAATCCACCAAGAAAATGTTTGTTAATTTATGGAAAAAACAGCCATAGCCAGTGAGATTTAGTGCCACTTTTATTTCTGTATAAAAATTGATAAATGGCACAATTTCTTATCGTTGCATAGGCCAATAAATTTGGTATCAAAATGTGCCTAACGATTAGGTGCATCGTTCTATATTGAGCAATTTCCCCCACGATCGCACCAGCCATTGCATTAATAAGAATTCGAGATTTCCCATAGAGTTCTATAAATATAACAAAAACATTGTTTCATGAGCTATGTGGGTTTTCCTATAACGCAACGGCCTGGGTCAAACCACTATGTCGCACGGGGGTTGGTTTCGTGCATTGGTTGGTGATGGGTCTAGGACGGTATAACACATTGGTAAACAATGTTATGGGATCATTTCTTGGGATATTCAGCCGTCCAAAATAGAATGATATTACAGGATTATGTGAATGTTCCTTGTACTATACAGGCTGTAACAAAAAAAGTTATACAGTTTTGAAAAAAATATTAAAAATATCTCCCGTATAATTTCTGTTTTGAGTTTTAATGGCGTGCAAGGGGAATTTTCTTAGCTTTCGAATAAGCTTTATTTCATGACAATCGATGGTCGGTAAGCAGAGATATGATCAATTGTCTAAAGTAGTCATGAAATCACCTGGGCCACTTTGGTTTAATCAATGGTAAAATCACTGGGATGAATATGAATGGAATCGAACCAGGAACATAGCAGTAGAGCGCTCTTGTTAGACAACAATGGTTCATTTCAAGTGGTTAAAAGTATTACAAAGAAGGTTAGGTCTTTACAAATATTATTTATTTATTTTATGAATTTATTTATTCAAATGATATAAAACTATTTGAAAAAGAATTATATTGTTCTCTTTAATGTTCCTTGCATGATACCCTAACCATTTAATTTATACAAGATATAAGATTGTATGATATTGTGAAAGTGGCCCAACCCGATTTCTAGACGACTTAGTAGATTAGTCATAAATTTTAAACGCAAGTAGTTAACAAGACCAAATAAAATGATTCTGGTAGCCAAAACGGAACTTAACACAGAGTGTAAAAGATGTTGACATTGCATGATTTTAACATTGAATTAAAAATAAAATTGCGATTGTATAACTTTTTTTGTTACAGTCTGTAGTTTAATACGATTGCCCTAGACACTGAGAGAAACACATGGAAAAGAGAGTGTGCAATGGCCTTGGAGCAAACGAGAGGTATCGATTTATTCACCGAAAGCGATAAACACAAATCCCAACAATTCCTTCATAATTAGTGAAAACAATATTTATGCCTTAAAGGTGTATGTTCCGATCAGTTGTTCGGGGCTATGATTTTTTTTTCACATCAAGATATTTTGATATCAGAAGGATCCCCATATTTTTCTCATTATGTCTGTCATATCTTAGGGGCCAGAAATGTTCCATTTAGAAATTATAGGCGAAAATGTGGTGAATTACTGCCAAAGGTGGTTAACCACCTTTGGCATACGACTCAATGGGCCAATGTTTTGTAACCTTGTGCTTCTAAAAATAGAACCATTGGAGTTATGCAACTCAAACTTTGGAATGTGCCAATTTTAAGGATGACCTTTCATGTAAAATAGAAAACATCAAGTTGTAAATCAGGCCAGCAATCGGAACATCTACCTTTACTACTTTTGTACGGTGTCCTAGGAGCGCCATTTTTGCATCAACATTTTTTTGCGAGAATGTTTTGTATTTTTGCAACAATATTTTCTAACTTACATAATTGTGTTACAAAATTGACTCTGAGCTTGTGCGTGAAACGTGAGATATCAAACAATGTTTCACAATTGCGATGAGAATAACAGTGATTGGTTGTCCCGTTAACACTTGCAATGCCAACCTACCATAAGTGAGGATGGACGACTTGGACGTTCGCATATAAATGACATAACATTTTGACAACTAGATTTAACTCTGTCACTGAAATTTTGGAATTGATCCTGAAAACATGTATCTTTAATAACCTTTATTATTGCAATACTTTAATTTATAACGAACTTCTTCTTATTAGCCTTGACAAAGGCTGGACATGCTAGACGGCAAGTCCTGACCCTACGTCATTGATAGAACTAAGGGCACACAATTCAAACCCCACGTCATTGATAGAACTATAAGGGCACACAATTCAAACCCCACGTCATTGATAGAACTAAGGGCACACAATTCAAACCTCACGTCATTGATAAGGGCCCACAATTCAAACCACACGTCATTGATCTAAGGGCACACACTTCAAACCCCACGTCATTGATAGAACTAAGGGCACACAATTCAAACCCCACGTCATTGATAGTACTAAGGGCACACAATTCAAACCCCACGTCATTGATAGAACGAAGGGCACACAATTCAAACCTCACGTCATTGATAAGGGCCCACAATTCAAACCACACGTCATTGATCTAAGGGCACACACTTTAAACCCCACGTCATTGATAGAACTAAGGGCACACAATTCAAACCCCACGTCATTGATAGTACTAAGGGCCCACAATTCAAACCCCACGTCATTGATCTACGGGCACACACTTCAAACTCCACGTCATTGATCTAAGGGCACACACTTCAAACCACACGTCATTGATAGAACTACGGGAACACAATTTAAAACCCACGTCATCGGTAGAACTAAGTGCACACAATTCAAACCCCACGTCATTGATAGTACTAAAGGGCACACAATTCAAACCCCACGTCATTGATAAGGGCCCACAATTCAAACCCCACGTCATTGATCTAAGGGCACACACTTCAAACCCCACGTCATTGATCTAAGGGCACACACTTCAAACCCCACGTCATTGATAGAACTAAGGGCACACAATTCAAACCCCACGTCATTGAAAGACTTAACATACATACATACCTACATACAAAAAGTATTTGTGATGCGCTATTCCCCGGAGGCTCAAAGCGCTTACAAAAAACCAAAATAATATAAGTTAATATAATAATATATAGAGAACATGATTAGCTGGGGAACAAATATGTCTTGAGGGCCTTCTTGAAGGCAATAACAGAAACAGACTGCCGAATAAATACAGGTAGATTTTTTTTCTTTTTCTTTTTTTCTTCATCTTTTGTATTTATTTATCGCCACTTATCAATATTACATTGCACATTCATTCAATCTTTTACATTAACATATAGCATAATTTCTATTCATCATTATAAACACTTACTTACTTGATCTATCCTTAAAACTGATTACAATGTATATCTTAATGCCATACGAGACGTATTCATGCTAATGTTGAATAATAAGTTATCATGTTTTCAGATTTATAAATAAATAAACAAATTAAAAAAATAGAAAAAATTGTATAGTAATATGACTACAAGCTACTTAATTCCAACATTTATGTCAGTCGTCTAACTCTGAGCTCATGCAATAATAACGCAACAACATTTGGATGCTTTCCGTATTTAAACTTGCTAATGCACATTTTGGCAACAGAAATAATCGTATTGCTTACATTATTACATTTCTTGTTACCCTTAAAATAACCAAAAATAATATCTGTCACAGAAACTTTTACATTTTTTTCCTGTTACGTCAGAGAGTATTGTATTAATTTCTAACCATACTTTTCTTATATTCTTGCAATGAAAGAAAAAATGTTCCAGATACTCCTTTTCGTTACAAGTTTCACATAAATCATTGTTAGCTTTACCTATTTTAAGTAGTAAGATTCTAGTCGGATAAATATTGCAAAGTATTTTCCAATTCATAGATACAAGTTTAGCTTCCTTTATTGAACATGTTGCATTTCTTCATATATCACTCCACTGAAAAACATAGTTGGGGAATTTTGTCTCCCAAAAACGTTCACTTAATTGGTCTAACTGTTATTTTTTATATCAATATGCTACACACAGTTTTAGAATTACATTTTTCTATCGGCAGGAAAGCAGAATTGATCATAAGACTAATCGTATTTTAACAGTTTTGTTTGGCTTGATTCTTTTTTCCAGTTTTTTGGGACTGCTGATTTTATTGTTATATATTGTAGCATAATTCCTCCAGGCCTTTTAATTTTCTTACTTATTTCTGACATAGATAGAAATGCATTATTTTCATCATATAAGCTTGACATACTGACAAAACCCAGCTTTAATCCAATCTGTAAAATACAATCTGTTTCCAGAGCATTGAACACACGTATTGTTCCATACAATTTCTTGACTCGGATAATCTATTTCATCTACATTCATAGCTGACTTTGTTCTCAGCCATACTACTATTAGGTTGTGATAGAATGTTGACATATTATTAAGTTGCGCTATACATCTTTCATTTAAATTGCTATAGCTACTGTTACACTTAGAATATTTAATTTCAAATCATTCAAATGAAATTCATGTAAAGGTATATTTTTCCAAGTTGCTATCGAGTCGTTTGTAACCCGTTTAATCCACGAAGGTTTCAGCGAGTTCAAGAAAGATGGCAGATGTACCATTTTCAATCCACCTTCAGTATAATCACTAATCATTGTTCTTCTTTTGACTTTTTCGATACTACCCCAAACGAATTTAAAGAAAGTGGAGTTGAGTTCATTGATATTCTTATCTGGTATCTGGTACACTTGAAATATAAGATAGCTGTGACGCCAATAGGCTTTTTACAAAAATTATTTTGCCAACAATAGTCAAATCCCGTTGACTCCATATTGTAATAATATTCTTTATCATATTAACTTTTGAAAGCCAATTGTCCTCTATTTCACTAACTGGTTTTGTACTACTAAAATAAATGCCCATAGATTTAACAACATTATCTGGATGTAATTTCCATTTCATATTACATAATTTCTCTTGACTTTGTCTACCTGATCCAATCCACATACCTTCTGTTTTTGTTACATTTAGTTTCAGCCCAGAGAATAACGAGAAACTCTTTAACATATCCAATACTTCCTTTACATCTCTTTTGTTGCTAACAAAAATTGTGATGTCATCTGCATATAGCGATATTCGGGCTTCATTTATTGGATAATTATCTAAAGGGAGTTTAATACCTCTTATTTTATTACACCGTCTTATTTTACAAGCAAGAATCTCTATTGCAATGATAAATAACAAAGCCGATCGAGGGCATCCTTGTCTGACACCATTTTCTATCTCAAAGAACTCTGAGACATTGCAATTTTGCATTATACAGCTTGAAGTATCATTGTAAATGGTTTCAATCCATTTTATATAAGTCATCACAAAATTATGTTCATTTAACACTTTAAACAGATATTTCCTATCGATACCATCAAAAGCTTTTCTAAAATCAAGAAACAACAGAGCACCTGGAATATTTTAGTTCTCTGTATATCTTATTACATCTTCAATCAGCCTAACGTTTTCTCCTATATACCTTCCTTTTATGTATCCAGATTGATCAGGATCAATAATTGATGAAATAACGTTTTGAAGTCGTTTTGCTAATGTTTTTGTTGCTATTTTATAATCAACATTTATCAGAGTAATAGGTAGATTGTTCCATAACTTGGATGCACAATTCACACAATTCAAACCCAACGTCATTGATAGAACTAAGGGCACACAATTCAGAACCCACGTGCAGAGATATAACTAAGGGCACTCAAAACCAGACCCCACGTCACTGATAAAACTAAGGGTATTCAGAGCTAAGGGCAATCAACCGGGCCCCGCGCCAATAATAGAACGGAGGGCACCTGGGTGGGTTTTTACAACCGGACTTCCGATACGGGAGGCAGCCAAAAAGCGAATGACCCGACATAACAGCCGGAGCGCGATCTGCCGAATCATACCGCGGCAAAATCCCGCAAGCCCAAAAGACCGCGAAAAGGTATGAGTGCGCAAAACCCAGAAAGGACAAACTTCCAGCCGGCAACTTTGTTCTCCTTGCATGCGCATCAGAACACTTAATTAGTGTAATACGATTGCCCCAGACACTATGGAAAGAAATATACTTTCGGCAGCTCGAGAGTTACCCCCTGCATCGAGCTGGTTCCTAATTTTGAATACGATTTAGTCCGTCAAAATAAACAGTCGGGTTTCCTTTCATCTTCAAGCTCCGAAAGTGAGATTCCTATGGAAAAGAGAGTGTGCAATGGCCCCCGAGCAAACGAGAGGTATAATCGATTTATTCACCGAAAGCGATAAGCACAAATCCCAACAATTCCTTCATATTAGCATGATAAGCATTAGCATAACAATATTTATGCCATAATTCTTTCGTACGGTGTCCTAGGAGCGCCATTTTTGCATCAACATTTTTTTGCGAGAATGTTTTGTATTTTTGCAACAATATTTTGTAACTTTGCGAGAATTGTTTAGTCTATTTTTGTATGCCCGTGATTCACAGTAGCGTTAGCTCACACATACATTGCGTTATATGTTGTGCTTACGGAGTGCTTGTAGTATATTAGCATACATATTCAATATCGAATCAGTGTTTCTAGAACGTAACCGCTATAATTACGTTCATTGTGTTCAGTGGTGTGTAGTAGTGCAAATTAATGCAATTTCCCCTGCAAATAGTTGAAATGCTCTAAATATACTAACCAAAAGCATTAACAAATTCAACCCTTTGCTTTCCGATATAAATACCAACATATCAGAACCTTAATGGCTTTATCGAGAGAAAAATGCAATCAATTATTTCTAAATATCTTGGTACCCACAGTGCCGTGCACGTTGTTTCCCTGCTAGGCTCAAAAATAATTATTTACTGACCTGAACAAATTGCTATTTACTTATGATAATCATATAAGTGGTAATGGTGCGAATAACCTCATTAGCAGAAAAGGTGTTCAACAGGTTAAGGGCCACTCGTAGATATTTGGATAACGACTTATGGGCAATGTAATTTTGTAAGATTGATTGGCGTTCGAAATTCTAACTCGGGCCTACTATTAACAATAACATGACTTAGCATAGGCTACGGGCTACCTAAGCATGCCAAGTGTCCATGGGTTGGGGACTACAACATTATATATAAACGAAAAGTTTGGAGTTCCTTTAGTATACCCATGGAAGTAAGATACTTCCATGGTAGACCCTACCACATGTCTTCAATAAGGACTTTTAAATAACAACCCATACAGTATACACAGTAAGGAATAATAAGTTTGCTAAAGACCAGTTGCAGAAATCGCATGTTTGTTTGCGATTATTTTCTTCAGATTACCCAGACATAATGCTTTTGGTACCCTTCACATTTTTATTAGTCATTTCCATCGTTATTTAAAAAATAATACATTTTTAATACCAAAAATTGATACCATTCATTCAGTGGATATTGATATAGGCTTTTTTTTGTCTACCGCCGGCACAATATCTTCGAAATTATATTGTACAAAAAATAATAATCCTAAAAATAAAAAAGATTAAAAACCCCGCACAAGGCACAAAAAGCAACATAAAAAAATAAAAAATAAACAGAAATTAAGATAAGTTTGTATCGTATAACCAAACTATTGATAGTAAAAACAAGTAAAACTAAAAGATTTTTATAAAGTTTTCGAGGTATAGGGCAAAATAGTTCAAAAGTTTCCTAAAACTCTTTGTACAGTGGTCAAATTTGCAAAATGCTCCGATTTTAATAAACATATAGCTTATATGTCTCATGGATGCTATACAAGCTATAGTATAAGAAGAATAGTTTGCCACTACCTCCATGATACCTAAGCATAATTAGTGTCGTTATGTGGAATTTGGTTTGCATTACATCGTATTCTGAGCATTTTTGTAATTTGACCTCTGTAGTATTTCGGGGGGGGGGGGGGGGGGTCCGGGTTTAGACTCAGCCGAGGGGGTCATTCTGACCGAGGAATAACATAATTATATGACCTAAATAACTCTAGGGGATCATTTTGTACTTTATGGGTTGAACTTGAAATCATGCAGCGTGAAGGCTCAGACTAAAGTAAGAGGTTATAACTTTGGATCTGGACCGCTTACAATACATTGTCAATATTATCATGTTAATTGATTATAATTGATGTTATGGGGGCGATACATGAAGTAAGCATGATCAAAACGTCTTGTAAATAGATTTTACGATATGATCATTTAAACTGCCCAACCCATACTTATCGCTCATTCATCATCGCCTCCCTCCGAGCAAGTGTGTCCATTGATCACCCAAAGAAGCCCCTGGTAACTGCGCGACTTTATCATGGTTTATTAATAACCCACAATGTCTATTCTTAGCGTAGAATTGGTGCACAAATGGCTTGAATTGGGCATTCATTTGTTCAAATTCTCCAACTGTTCAGTGTGGCACATCCCCCTCAAACACCCCTGCATACGGGCAATGGGGTATACATGACTGTTTTGGGGGGGAAATGTTGTATCTTTGTGAGCGGAGTGAGCGAAGCGAGTGGAGCGAGGCCCTGGAAGTTCATTGGTTTTCGGCGTTTTTAAGGCAAAGATTCAGCATTCTGAAGCAAGAAGAATTAGAGTAGTTCGAGATCCATTATAATGTTGAAACCTGTATAAAAAATGTGCGCGAAGCGCGCAAATATTTTCAGTTCATGAACTATAAATGGTCCAGAAAATTCCCTGAAGCCATCTTGTTAAAACTAATATTATATATATGACGAAACACGCAAACATTGTGACTTTTAACACTACAAAGGTACGGTTGACGTTTTAATCGTCCCTCCACATAATATTAAGAATATTTGGTGTGGTTCGAGAGCCATAATTTTGAAAAATGCGTGCAAAGCGCGCAAAATATTTCAGTTTTTGATGGAAAACTTTCCTGAAGAGGCGTCTTGTTAAGCTTGAATAATGAAACATTGAAACTAATACGCGCGAAGCACGCTTAATTGTGCATTTCTAACACTTAAATAGTCCAGTATGACTTTTTAACGTCCCCCACATAATACATTATTTGGTGTGGTTCGAGACCCATTATATTGTTGAAACCTGTAGAAAGAATGCGCGCGAAGCGCCCAAAGATTTTCAGTTTTTAAACTGTTTAAAATATTTACGGTGGTTCCATTTGTGGTGGCATTGTTAACGCTCAAAAACTGTCCAGTATAACGTTTTTAACGTCCCCCCCCCCCCCACATTAAAAAATTGGGACGTGACCCCGTAACCCCCTCCCCCATTTGCGCCGCTTATACCTACCTCCTCCCCTACCTCCTTCTTCTCTTCCTCTTCCTTCTTCTCCTCTTCCTCCTTCTTCTCCTCTTCCTCATTTAAAAAAAAAAATGTTGTCAATGGGCGGTGGGGGGCATGACCCCCCTGGATACGCCACTGGCGACGGCGGTGCTGACGCGCCGATGTAGGCCTTCTTGTTTTATGAAGTAGTTCACGAGCCTACTCGTTCTCACAACATTTTAGCCGGAACTTCCAATCTTCCATTACTCAAAAAGAGAGCTCATTTAGTGTTGTGTGTCCTTAATTTATAGACGACGCTAAAAGTCTAAATATCCTATTCCTAAATACATCTCATTTTACCCTTCTATTTTTGTCATATACCGTGTTTTGTTTAGGCAAACATTAAAACATTTATTTCTATTTACATTTTTATCCGAAAATTCATAACAGATAAGTACATTTTGTTTTTAAAATAATATGCGAGATCGATTGGTGGTGTCCACAAGGGGTCTTGTCACATTGAAACTGTCAGACGACGATGGCCACGCGAATCCTACATTTTGAATTCGTATTGGAATAACACGTAATCTCGAATGTTAATCTTATCATTTTGAAAAATTCATCATAATAAGAAGATTTTTTTTCCAATCCAAAACCGTTGGAGTTGGCTAACCAACTACATTGTAAACGCTATTTTTAAAATTTATTTTCATCGTTAACCGGGCGATGACTGTTAAAAATATTTCAAAATGGCGCACTCCCGTTGCCATAATAGGAACGATGAAATCGCGTGGCCATCGTCGTCTGGAAACTGTGATCGCCATTTGACGCCCTCAATGTATTTGTTGTGGAAGTAATCGATCTCACTAAAACGGCGGCGCTCTTCAATATTAAAATGAAGGAGATCAATCACAGACCATGGCGGCCATGCGATTTCAGTAGTGGCAAGACACCTGGTATCGCGAGAACTCAACGGCAACACTGGATTGACCGAGCTATTCCCGCCGCGTCTTTTGACAAATTGCAAGCCTAAGTGTTATTTATAATTTCTTAGTTTCCGAAGAAAAAAATGCATTTGTGACATATAAGTAAAAAATCAAATGTTTAACTAATAAAAGAACGTAATTTGTGACAAAAAAGAAAAGTGACCAGCGCGATTATTGGACCCACGCCGCGAAAAGACCTTGATTGGCAACATTCCAATGGCCAATCCACCCGGCCATGCTGCTAGCCGTAAAAAAAGTGGCGTAGAATTAAGAAATACCTATATACTTCTTATTTTTAGGACAATTTAAAAACTGTTATTATTTGATTAGTAAGATCGAAAAACTTATTGTTAGAACATGAAAGTTTCAATAAATTTTCAAAAAATTGGAGTTTTGGAATGAAAATATTTGTGATTTTTGAATTTTAAATACTAAAATGGGGGTCAAATGCAGGCTCAAAGGGGGCCTTAAAGGGGCACTAAGAGATATGTTGGATTGGAGGCTGCGCCCTTAATTTATGATAAAAACTGGGATTGTATATTTTCACAATATTGTATTAAATTCATTATGTATATTTTCAAAACATCATTGTAGCGAGTTTTAGCAATTTCAAACATATTTTTCACTTTGTAAAATATGAAACAGTGAACTACACTCTTATTCTAGATTAGTCAAATTTGACACGGAAATGGTCAAATCTGACACAGAAAATTAGTCCGCGGGGAAACTACAACTTATTAGTCAAAATAACACGGAAAAATGTGTCACCTTTTTTGACACTGAAGTGTGTCAAATGTAACAAATATCCGGGTCAAAATGATCGTTTTATTTGTTAAATCTGAATAGGAATACTATTCAAATGATCATTTTGACCCGGATATTTGTTCCATTTGACACACTTCAGTGTCAAAAAAGGGTGACACATTTTTCCAACTCATTTCAGACACATAACGACCAATAAATTGATCAGTGTAACACAAACATGTGTCAAAAAGAAATGACACGGAAAATGTGACTAATCAAGAATAAGAGTGTAGGCTCAAAAGCAGAGCTTTTTATTGTAAAAATATCTTTCCTGAAGCCCCGTTACAATATGGGTTGATCAAACACAATTATGTACACCAGTATCCTTCTATACTGGAACAAATCACTATATATATATATATATGCATTTACATGTCAATAATGAAGTCTGATCAAATAATGAATAAGGAATACTATGAAAAAGTCGCCTCATCACTCAGCAAAAAAAAATGTAACGGGAAACTCATAATTGACTTTTATCCGATGGCCTTATATATATACGGGCGGAGGTTGGGGGGGGGGGGGGGGCTTATTTCATATACATTTCCCCACCTCAGTTTTCACATGGTTTCCATACACGTCGTCCATCATTGAATTCTTTTAAGTTCTTTTTTCTTCTCCAAGCCAGAGAATTTATTGATCAATTATGGTTACATCGTGTACATTTACATTTACAAAATGTATTAAAGTTAATACCACAGACGCGAGACGCTGAATTTGATGTGTGCATGAAAAGAACACCGAGGATACAATTATCATTTTATTCAAAATTTACAATGTTACATTGTAACAAATACAATGAAGCAATTGTCATCATCATTCTTTATTCAATCATTAAAAATACAACCTATACATACATATTACAATATAAAATCGCATTGTGATAAACTTGTAACGACTGAAATGTAAAGGTTTCGATTCAAAAGTCGCACATTTTCTTATCACTTTGTAATTACAATAAGGGGAACTTCCGTTTAATACTTGCCATTTTCCAAGCGGCAGTCGTCTGCAGACGACAGTTCCAAAATGTCACAAAAATGTTTCAAAATGTCAACATTATTGTATTTCATCACCATTATTTGGAATCACCATGAGAAATCCAAGAGTACAAACTAATATGCCTAGTATTGGTTCAGTAAAGTTGGGAACGGTTTCTTAAAAAAAAAAGTGTTTTGTATTATGGTAAAACAAGCCGCTTGGAAAGTCTTAATACTTTAGTGTTTTTAATCATACAATGAAGACGAGTTCTCCTTGGTATTATGGATAAAATTCATGAAAATTGCACTTATTTTTATAGAAAGTGGTCATTTCATACCAGAGGCGAGGCGACAAGTCAATGAATGTGTGACCAAAAGCATCCGATCTGGGGGGGGGGGGGGGGGGGGGTGTCTCCTTAAGATATTTCGTAAATTGAGGATTTTGCGAGTATTTCCATCTGACCCCCTAGAGTAGGTGTATTGCACCCAAAAGTGTAAATACATTACATAATTTTACTGTAAAAAGTTTTAAAGGTATTGATAATGTAAAACAGAGCCATATACTGACAGGGAATATTAAATACCCACAAATTCTTGATTTTTTTGTGCTTTGGCCACGTCTAAAAACACCCCTAAATTACGCGTTTTTGGTCACGCATGCTTACGGTGATAGCTGAATCCCAGAGACAAATCTTATTGTACATGTATGATTAGTAATGACAATATACAATGTAATGTCCTATGAATCATCTTATACTTAATAAATTGAGTGTCATTAAAATGAATGTAAATGTTAGAGAGTTACACTTAAATCACTTCGTCACGATGAGATTAACTGTTTAATACAGGGTGTACACGATTCGCCGTTTTAAACGAAAACCCAATTGGATCAACATTTATAATCAGATAAATAAGTACCAATGTTGACACCACCAAATGAAGTGTCTGTTGTACGGCCGTACTAAAACATTTGGTTGCATTATATTCAATAACCTAATATACTTGTTTTTAATTGTTAAATATTCATTCAGATCTTGATTTACTATGAGCTGTTTAACGTATATTGAAGATATTGATATTATTTACAAGATTCGTAAAATATAAACATATTGAAAAGTAAGACGATAATATGCGAAACCGATATATACATGCCAACAAATAGTAAAAATGCATTTACAAATACGAAATGTATGTCTTCAATGGGGAATAAAGAAAGAAAAAAGGTGAATACTTGTATCAAAAAATACAAAATGTATACTCTATTAAAATGTTAAATGTTTACACTTATTGAAAAGTAAAGTATAACTATGTTAACATGAATGGAGGATAATAATATAAGATAAAACATGACGAGCAGTTTCTAGGCGGTAGGCCTATACATGTAATCAAACCATACCAATCGTGCTGAAACATATAGTTTGAATCTGAAATAAAATATTTACATAACAAGTAATACTTCTCTCTCTGTACATCTTCATTGTGACGTGATCATGCGAAATGAGTCACAAGTCGGCATTTTCATGAGTGTATGTCCATCATTTAAAAGCATCAATATGGTCCAACCCCCATTCAAAATCGAATTTCTAGTTTTTAGGTTACAAACAATTTACCTACTGAGAAAACAAAATTGTCACTTATTTATATACATAAAATGTGATTTTAAAGTGCGGTCATAGGCCTATTCTGTTGTCAATATGGTTTATACAAAAAATTGTACATGACATTTCTATCCATGTTTTATTGTTTACATTTAACAGCGCATTCAATCGGAAAATGACATCAGTATCGGATCATCGGTAATGGCGCCCTGGTAATGGCGTTATCGGCGGGGTTATCGGCATGCCCCAGAGGCGCTTCGTAACATAGCCCGGGGTGGGGGTACTTGCCTAACACGGTATCAGGGATGTACCGCTCCAATGGGTCGCTATTTTTGCACAAAAAAACACATGATTTTATGCTAAAAAATCACTAAAATGGCACGTGTTCTTTCCAGATGGGTCTATTTTCGTGGAAAATTGCGAACACTATTTGGTCTATTTTAGCGATCATTTGCGAAAATTGGGTATACATATTTTCGCGAACATTTGGGAAAATTGGGTCTATTTTCCCGATAATTTGGTCTATAAATGAAGCAAAATCCTGGAATGGGTACCGTTTTATCCAAAATCACCGTTAAGAAGAGGTAGGGGTTTCGAATCTCCAGCAGCCGCACACCCGACCCAAACCAAATCCGAGTAGGGGAATATGGGGTAACTGGTCCTATGGGGCAAATGGTCCGAAATGTAGGATTTTGTAATTGTATGGGCATACTGCTTTCTTTTGAACAGTACGACTTTTGTTGAAACTTGACATATATATCCTTACCTTCTACAATCCAAAACATTTGGAACTTTAGGGTATTTACCATGTTTACACATGTGATATTCTCCAGATCTTTGAAGCCACCTCCTTGAGTGACTGATTGAACATTCACAGATAGTATGGGCGCTATATGACGATGGGCTTAGATTATGTGTAATGTACTTTATATGATTGATAGATATGCAACAGTAAATATATACATGCAGTACAGTCGTTTTAAGATGCTAGGTGCATATTGCATTTGATTGGTGCTATATTGTAGTGTGCTTAGGGACTTTCCGAAATATGATTAAAACCAAAGGTTGTGGTTGAAATGACCGTACAAATGGCGCATATTGTTAGCTTGGGACATTGGTGGTTTGGATTTGCGATCAATATTATCATTTAAATAAAGCATGCTTCAACCTGTGTAATGGCTAAAAACAAAAATGCAGTTTTGCCTTTTTTTTCCTGAAATGTATCTGCGTTATTGATTATTTTGACAAATGGTGGAATGTTTTAAAACATTTTGGCGTACAATTTATTACGTCACAATAATGTTTGAATAATGTTTCATCTCGACAAAGTGCTAAGTCATTTGTTAGGGCAAGTGGTCCGAAGGGGTATGGGGCAACTGGTCCGCCTGCAAAAACTTAATCAAAATTGTAAAATTCATTTTGAAAATTATTTGTTAGTGTCAATAAAACATGACTCGGTATAGAAATGTAAATAGAATATGAAATAATTCACATTCTTTCTAGTTCTTAGACATTTTGGACAATATGGGTCTAATACCACTATTTCTGCTATTGAAGGATTACAATATGACATGAAATTGCTTTAGAATGGTTTAAAACTTCGGTATTATGAATTACATCTTAATCATATTTTGAATGGTGTCTGTAAAGGTATTTGCAATGACGAAATATCATGATTTATGTATTTTATCCACTGCTTTTTGTGTATATTAACCGTTGGGTCATCATTGTCATATTTACTAATTTCCACTGTAACATTGTATAAAGCTGGCTAAATATCAAGATGGTTTATTATAAGTACTAAATGATGATTATATGAAGTAAATAAAATCCTTCAAAAAAGGGGTATAGATAAACACATGTATGGGGCATCTGAATATCACAACCATGTAACCATTTACCTAGGTTCATACCGTTTTCACGAGCTTTAATCTTTTTTATCATGAAAGATGCTTAACCGGACCAGATGCCCCATCCTCCCCTGCCCCCCCCCCCCCCCCCCCCCCCGGGAACCTAGCGAAGGATTGTAACACTTGGTCGCGAAGCCCCAATCTACGATCTTCGCTTGATCAGTTACAATATAAACGGATTGTTTTGGGGACGTAGCTTTCGAAGACGTGGACGAGATGATTCACAATCCGTCATGTTTAGCACTAGGCGGTTATCTTCCACTACCATGGAAATCTTGATGTTGTACAACAAACCTTGCTTAAATTGCTGTATCTCTAGCTCTCTTGGAATATCTACCAATACATATGGTCTTAACGGTATTGCGCCCTTTGTACGTTTTTTGATTGGAATATCTTGAAAATACTTTTGAAAATCTTTAATGTGCAATTCTAACTTGGTTCTAATACCAAATGAAAACAAAACGCGCCTACCTGCACGCTTAATACAAACTACATTCTTTAAACCATCCGTGCTCAGGCGAGTAGCAACGTCACTTATGATTTTCATCTTTCTTGAAAACAGTTTGATACAATTTGATCCAACATGTGTTTCCTTTCCCGTGTATCGATTCATTATGATTTGTTTGAATCTTATTTCTTGCTGGCCACAAGGGCATACACCGGAAATGTCATTGAGATCGTCGACGTAGCAAAATCTCCATTCTTTGAAGATCTTGTAAACGCGCCTTTTCTCTCGGCTCATCTTCCTCAGGTGCTTGATAAGCCTGTCAGGGTACTGCTTTCGCTTAGTCTTTCCATTCGCTTTCTATAAACATAAAGTAAGGGTTTAACATTTTTACGGTCAGAGTAAATTTCAAGTTCAAAATAAAGAAAGTAAGTTTGAAACAAACTTGCGGTCCAACATGACATAGCTGAAGGATTTCGTACCCAACACGCCTGAGCAATACTTACGTCTTCAGTACCATTTATGTCATAGTTGGCTCTGTTCTGATCATTTTCCTCGTCTACCTCGTCATCAGCCTCCTCCCCGTCATCCTCATCCTCCTCGCATTCTTCTACCTCGAGTTCTTCCTCCTCGTCTTCCTCCACCTGCTCTTCCTCCTCATCTTGTGCGAATCCCTGCCCAGAATCCTTCTTAATCTCCTCTCTAATACGGGCCACGTTGTTGATTTCATTCTCAGCGACATCTATGGTGGTCGATACAAAAACATGCATGGTCATATGTAATACGCATAGTAATTAGTATACAATTCACTTCCATTTGTATTTACGCCTACCTTTGTCAGCAAATTAACCACTACAACTATTTCATACCAGTAGACCATGCTACCCACTTTCATTCGCGCCATCATGACGTGTTTTAAAACTCACTTGGCGCACCGCTCAGAGCCGGGAACATCCTAGCTCTGCGGAGCCTATCTCTTCCCCGGAGATTTCCCATTTTACCCCATATTTTACCCATTTTTATCTTATGAATCCAAGTTCTATAAACACCTATGTAGATCAATCGACCAACTGTCTCTAGCACAGTGGTATGTAGCGTATAAACTAGGGGCTGGGCGAGTCGCTCACGAAAGGCAAGCTGAAAAACAGGGGTAAGGACAAGAAAGGGGAAGGGGGGAAGAAGGAGGAGATGGAGCAAAGGGGAAAAGAGAAGGCGATCGTGTCGGTTGAGTTTAGCCCTGTCGGTTTTCGACCTCGATTTTTCGCGCCAGTTTGGGGAACTCCACGCCTCCCCTCCCTAATTTCTCACTCGGCTGCAATTCTCGAAAGTTGACACTCATACGTCACAGATTTGTTTCCACCAGGGCATATATTTTCTTGTGTAAATTTCTATTTCCTGAAAGAATTATATTGTCACTGCTTTCCTCATTCTTAGAGGAAAATTAAAATAAAGTAACGCCCTTAAAAAATGTCGGACCTAAGTTAGACTTACCTTTGTTAAACAGATGTTTTCTGTTGATCCCGCGGTGTGGATTGCTGACTGGGGTCTGTGAAGAAAAATTAATAGATGACGTTGAACCACTGATACTTTTTGTTCTTAATATTTATCAAACCTGCCTACTTCGAAACAAGAAGCCGGTTTTTTTAAACTGAGACACCAATTTCCTCAACCAGGCATGATTATTTTAAAAGCACACGGTTACATGAAATAGTAGTATACAAACTAGCCGGGTGGTTAACCACCTTTTGCGGTAATTCACTGCATTTTGGCCTATAACGTTTAAATTGATAAATATCTTGCGTCTAAGATTCACAGAAAAGTATGGGTTTTCTTTTGATATCAAAATATGTAGATGTGAAAAAAATATCTAAAGTGATCTAAACATACTTCTTTAAATTTGCAAGTAAACATAAAACATTTTATTATGTTCTAAAATTGCAAAATCAGTTGTAAAAAAATTTGATTAAGTTTCTTATACAGACAAGGTCATTTTTTGAATGAAAGATCTCGTAAGACCCTTTACAATGTCATTTTGATTATTGTTGCTCTTCATGGTTTTCTTCACTTTCTGCAAAGTTGATTCGCTTCATTTTGAAGTTGGAACCCAGGTCCCACATTGGTGATGAAGAATTAAAAAAGCTGGGAATGTTGAAAGTTGTTTTTAAAATCTATAATGAAATATCACCCCTGAGTATACCTGAATTCTCATTTTACCAAATTGTCCAACATCCACAGATATAATACCAGGAGCAGTGCAACAAATTTTCTGGTTCCTAAAGCTAAAGGTCAGCAGTGCAATACATGTTTCTTTAGAAATGGAACTTGCTACTAACTCAGGTTAAAAAAATCCAAAACCCACGGGCAGTTCAAAAAGGCAGTAAAAAGTCACTTTCTATCTTGATTTTTCATTCGTTTTTTATATGCAGTTTTTTTCATAAAAAGTGCAATTTTATTTGTGTGCAAATATACGGTATATGTTTTAATATGTGCTGTTTTAATATTTGAAGGACCCCAATGGAAATAAGCCCTTTTTAGAGCTTTCTTGTGCTGTCCTTGGCATTATATGTTTTCTTTTATTAATATGTTGTTTTAATTGTTGTAATTTTTAAGATTTGTATATTGATTTAATGTATTGTATCTGTGTCTTGATATGCCAAATAAAACTAAACTAAACTAAACTCAAAACGTTCTAAAACTCAGATCCGAGAGGTTGAGATTACGTATTGCGTGACGTGCGCCAATTATTAGATAAACGTTTGGCTACGGAACAAATTGCATACTGCATGTTTTGGTAAACAGCCCTGAATTATGAATTTACATGTAGCCTAATTTAGTCTAGTTTTGTGTTAGTATAAGACACAACATTATGTTTATTTACGTTATATAGGAAAAGTCGGGAGATAATGAAGGTTTGGGGGCTTGTAATATGTTAAAATTATCATCATTACTTCCATGATTGCGGCATTCACGTTGTCGAATGGGTCCTCGTCACTGCTACTGATCACAATAATTCTCCGTCGTTTAGCTATGGTCTGCAACAAACACAAATAAACCAAAATAATGACGAGTAAGATGTACAGCGTGTCCCAAAAAACTGGCTTCAAAAGTTTGCGAGCTTATAACTAAATACGTAGGAAACATTGATAGTTCATATTTAGGGATATTAAACAAAATATACCTGACCTTAATTGGTTAAACTCTGTGATGAATGCAATATAAACTTTTTGAATTTAAAAGATTTTAATAGAGCGTGGTCAAAACCCATTTGTCCCACTTTTTAAGGAACCTCTCGATGTGTTGCAATCATGCAATTGCGCATTGTTGTGGCTTTATCATAGTTTTGCCTTTGCATTCATTCTTTACAAAGAATTGGGCAGTAAACAGAATCATCTTGGTCATATTACAATAATACAAGTTCATTATTTACTTAAATATTAAACAAAATGTTCTTTGTTAAAGTCCGAGTTATTGTTAAGTTCTTTCGGAGAATAAACCCCATGCCGGGAATACTGCACATAGCGCACAGTTTCATGCAACGCACGAATGGTTTATTCCTTAAATCGGGACAAATGGGTTCTGACCACGCTCTATTCAAATCTTTGTATTTCAAAAAGTCTACATTGGATTGGTCTCCGAATTTACCCAATTAAGGTCAGGTATGTTTTGTTTGATATCCTTAAATATAAACTATCCATGTTTCCTATTTATTTCATTATAAGCTCGCAAACTTTTGAACCCAATTGTTTGGGACACGCTGTATTTCGAGCGCATGTGACCGGACTAAGCTACTACAGGGTGTATAAAAAACCGCAAAACTTTTTACCAAGAGCTGTGCGATTACAGGAAATCACACATCGCCCTGAAACTTAGATATTCTGTTAAGACTAAGCAATGATGAGCGAAAATAAGATGTTCTCTCTTCTGGCGTATTATGCTATTTGTCGAAGGATCCTGTTTTATTCCAACCTCCGGTCAAACCTCATCTATCTGTCTATACCGGGTGGTTCAAAAGAAGTTGACCCAAGTTCAAAGTAATTTTTCAACCGCATTTAAAGTTTCAGAGAATTTGTGTTTCCTAGTCCTAATCAGCAGTAAGTTTTGAAATTATCCTGAAAAGATGGCACGTTTAGCTTGTTTGGTTCTTCAGATATGGTTCATTGCAGAAAACATGTACAAAACTGACTTGTCCACGGGAGCGTCATTTAGTTTTTGTCTTCAACAAAACAGCATGCTCTAGTTTCAGAAAAGCCTGCCCGACAAAGTATCCCAATCTCTATACTTATGTGCTATTCACATTCAACAAAGAAACGTAGGTACGTATAGGTAGGTAATGTCAAGCAACAGACAGATGTTTCAGATGTCTCCTTTTTCTTTTTATCCTTTTTTTACAATTTGTGACCAATCGTGTTTAAGTCCACTTTGTGCATTCCATCTCTACTAAAGGACGCTCCCATGGACAAGGCAGTTTTGTGCTTGCTTTCTGTAATGAACCATATCTGAAGAACCAACCAAGATAAATGTACCATTTTTTCAGGATAATTTCAAAACTTACTGGTGATCAAGAGTATGTAAACGCACATTCTCAGAAAGTTTAAATGTGATTGAAAAGTTACCTTGAACTTGGGTCAACCTTTTCTTTTTGAACCACCCGGTAATGTGAATTGAAATAATTAGGCTGCCTTATGCAATATACACAACACATGCATATTATTCTCATCACACACATGCACGTAGCAGCTATGTCTAGTGTACTATTCAAAGAGAGACAAATATCGAACAATTTGCGTATTATTTGAAAATCAAAAGGCTTTGAAATCGACACCTGTGATTTCGGCATATGAACAGAACCACCGAAAATGGTGAACTTAGAATATTTACCACAATTGATTAGGTACTCATCAGTAGTAGGTAAGTAAATTAAACATAATATCATGGTACAACCTGGATTTTAATGACAAGTGTATGTGTTAACATAATGATTTTCTATTATGGCTATTTTTCATTCAAACTGATTCCATAGATTCCATCGATATTTTCGTCAGAAAATGGCCTCCTCTCCAATTCAATGGAACGGCTGGGTGGCGTCATTGGAAGATCGGTCTCAGATGGATCGACTATAATGACACAGCTTGAAAATCCAAATTACAAAGCCTGTTGATGCAAATCCCCTCCCCTCTTTCTCTCTTAATGTAAGTAATAAAATATAAGTATGGTACAATATTCAAAAGATGAACAAATGAAGTAGTCCAGTAAAGGTAGGAATTGTTTTGCATTGAATTATTCATTGTTAGTTTGTAATGGTGACATTATGGTGCAGCTCGACCCTCAAAATGCTATCCTTGTTTCAAGACGCATCGACGAGCACATTCCCGCATGAGAAGCACTACTCGATGTGTCATCCGTGTGGGCCTTATTCCCTAAACAGCGTTGGTGATGCAGTTCCTAAGATCTTGGAGATTAGTTGGTGGTGTCTAGAAGACTTGAGACTTAAGCATGTTAAGGGAGACTCAATGAAGTCACTTTTTGAATTTTGTGAGTGTAATTATTGAACTATGACTGAAATGTATATAAAAGTATATATTTTTGGAACGGATATGGATCAGAAAATCCAAATTTGGCATCAATTTTGACCAACAATTGTGATTTTTTGAGAAATCACTATTTTGACCAAATATTTTTGAAAAAAAGCTATCAATCGCCTGATTATGAGGTAAAGACACTAACTTAGGGACGATTATTTTTTATTTTGTAACCTAATCTAATATTTTTTGAAATGTTGACTTAAAACTGGCAATAAAATGGAAAAAATGGGGTAAATCACTTTTTGTCACTTTTTGGTCAAAATGTAAAAAAAATTGATTAGATTAAAAAAAAATCGTCCCTAAGTTAGTGTCTTTTGTGATTTTCTCAAAAAATCACAACTGTTGGTCAAAATTGACGCCAAATTTGGATTCTCTGTTCCATTTCCTTTCCAAAAGTGTATACTGTTATATGCCGCGTGGAAAGTGTTAAGATTACCACCGATTATGCAAATCAGATGTTGTGTTCTTTCTTTCCTCTCTCCAATTTTGACGCAATATCATACATGACAAATCAGAAACAAAATTACCTTAATATTAAAAAAAATATGTTAAGCACCAATTTTGATCTTCTCGATTTGTGAAACGCTCGTACCTTGGACATTTCTTCGTCGCTGCTGCCGTCAGTGATTCTTGATCCTCTGCTTCGTATTGGTGTTATCTAGAATAAAATAGTGTATAATTTACAAGATATTATATCCAAACGAATACCTTGATGCCACATGTAACAAAGCTTTGGCACAAAATAATGAGGTTTGTCCGAATAAGTAAACACCTCATAATATTTTTATTTTATTGGATAAAAGTTAATTTAACATCTTTTGTTGCTTTGAGGTGGGTATCACATCACATATCTAGGATGGTGTCAGGACACTGAAGGGATCTTAAAGCCTTTAGGGTCCATATCCAAACTCTCAGTGCTTTTAAAGCATTTTTCTAGCGATTTAAAAGCGCTTTTCCAACGGTATTTCGTTCTACTATAATATAGTATTTCTTAAAGAATATAACACAACCTTCCTTGCGCCTTTGATCTGTCTGCTTCACTAATGCAGCCATCGAGAGTACTACAATAGTTCTATTGTTAACGCCAGATAAGTAGAGAGGTTTCTAGTTAATCACCGATCTTTTTCCGATGCTTTTAACAATAGAACGAAATACCGTTGGAAAAGCGCTTTTAAATCGCTAGAAAAATGCTTTAAAAGCACTGAGAGTTTGGATATGGACCCTTAATCATGTTAATAATAGAGGTTAGGCCATGTAGCCATGCACAACGGACTACAAAGTGGAATCGCACCGGCATATTCTACATTCAATTGAATCGGGTGCATGGCGTCCAATTCATTTCATGATCCATGTGACCAAATTGGACAATATCATGAAACAGTCGTGTCTTTTTTTCTGAAAATCTTAAACACTGTTATTATTTCCGACGAGATAGCAGCTAACCCATGATATGGATAACCTCTAACTTTTCCATCCGGTGCGGTCCAGAAAATCGGAAGTAGCAGTGCTTCGTGTGTGAGAAACTACCTGTTTCCATTCTCTTATAGCCACAGTCCGACATACGCGGGCGTACTTCAGCATGCTTAAAAACTTTACAAAATGCAGCTCACCAATCAGAGCCGTGAGGTCGCACCACGGATATCCGTTGCACCGTTTTCGGGGTGAGTTTGACTTCATGTGAAGTGCGCCCATTAAGATAAAAGTTTGGCTACGCAACAATTGCATACTGGTAAAACAGCCCTGAATTATGAATTAACAGTAGCCTAATTTAGTTTAGTTTATATAAAAAAGATGTGTTACAGTGCAACTTTTACCATAAACGCCTTTTATTTCAATCTGTTATACAGCACCTCCCTTTGGTCCATCAAGTTCAAATAAATCATTTAGGCCTACTCTCCGTGTATGAGTTTTAATGTTATCATAATCTATTAAACCTCTTGTGTGATTGGCCTTCGCTTCAGTACACACCATTCACATATGTATAGTGTCCAGCCAACTAGAAGCTAGCTTTTAACTGACCTTGATTTCACATCTTCAATTTATAAAGACCTTTAATAAAGGCCATTAAAGGGATATCAACAAGCCACAAGTGCTACCGCAAGCATATAACGGACATCAAATGCAGCGCCCGCTAGCGACCAGCTGAACAATAGGAATCGAACCACAGCTAAACATCAATGGTCGCTTGCTCTGATGTCAATTGTTTAAAGCTAACTATTGGGAGTCAATATATTAGAAAACTGACATATCAAAGTTGTTGTTCAATGGTATGGATGTAATGAATATTAGTCAAACTCCTATTATGGATGAGATGAGAGCCAAATGCCATTCCCCTGCAACATAACAGATCGATACAGATGAGTGAAAATTAATGTGTCGCAAAAAATAAAAAAATTCAACAAAAATTAAAAATGTTTGCAACTTTCATTTCAAGATTTCTATGTAATTTGTGCAGTACAGAGAATGATTTCCGTTCATAATAATGATTTATATATCAAGGAATATTTTGATAGCTTACTTATTGAAATTGATTCTATAAATCGTCTAATATCAATGCTCCCGTAAGTCCCAAAATATAAATAATTTAGTTGTCCACGGTCAGTCCTTATATTTGGTCATATCTAAAACAGTTTTAGTGAGTTCACACGCTCACCATAGGCCGGTGAACAATGATGTCAATAACGAAACACACTAATACAACAACAATGAATTTCAACACATATCCCAATCGACACTCTGCTTTATCAACGGCTAATAATTGGCGTTTGAACTCACGTCAACTTAGCATAATCACACACTACACATGAATGCTTTCATTGTACACTGCTCAATCGGTATGTCCACATCGGCGCCCTGCACAATACAGGTATATCGTCTCAGGGTATGTTCATCGGTTAAGCATGAGCGGGTAATTTGACTATGAATAAGGTATACGAGGTTTTAGAACTGACGGAAAATAAGATAGGAATGTCGAGGACAACCAATCAATATTTTATTATTGGCCTAACTGCTGGTTGGAAAATTCAGTCATGGATGATTAGAAAGCTGTCACTTGGAGGCGCTGTATTTCATGTCCATAGTCTACCACTTGTGAAGCACATATGGAGCTGGGTTTGGGAAAACACACACAGCCTGGGTGTGTATTACTGTGCATGACTGCACAAATAATGGCATGTGTGTTGCTAACGCGCTAGATTCAATGCACGTTCCCTGTGGTTATGCCTGGTGAATAATTTGTTTGCATACAAATAAGCTAAGATGATGTATAAAATGCATACTCATTGCATACATGCAATTTAAAAACAAATCCAAAATCATAAAAAGTGCACATACCATTTTGTTGCGTATGTCTTACGCTTTAATTGGATAGGTCACAATCACATATTAAAGATATGGTTATGTTCAAATAAATTATAGAATATTGATAGTAGATTATGCAAATTAATTAAATAAATAGACAAAGACAAAGAAATGTTCCATTTTGCTCATACAAAAATGTCGGAATTGGTGATCTTTTGAATTTGTGAATTGTTCGTACCTTGCTATTTTTATCGGACATTTCTTCGTCGCTGCTTTCTTCGTCAGTGATTCTACATCCTTTGCATCTTCGTTTTGGTGTTTTCTAGAATAAAATAGTGCAGGAAACAAGACATTCTTATACCGTATAGTGGGTGCGGTTTTGGATGTCAACAGGCAAATTGATTGTTTTTTGGCTGATTTTCAGCCGATACGTACTATATAATATCGTGAGACGTGGCGTCCACAAACTGGCGCGAAAAATCGAGCTCGATAACTAACAGTGCTAATCTAAACCATCCCGACTCAAATTGGCGGCCCTCGCCGCCCCTGTATTTACAGGGGAAAAATGCCTTCCACCTTTTAGCCCGGTCGTTTGAGCTGTTCTTCCCGGTCAAAGCCATCAGCGGTGAGGGCACTTTCCCCCCTCCCCGACCCCGGGAGATACACTATTTGCGTTAATATGTTCAAGCGCGCCTTACATAAAGCTTCCGGCGTATGCGTTGTGCGTATAATATAGCGCAGCGTTGCCGTGTGTTCGTGAGCTAAAGAACGCGATTATTCGAAGCAGGAAGTGACAACTCGCTGGATTCGCCAACAAAGAGGGACATTTGTTGTTGTCTGATTAAAATCAATAGAACAAAAATCGTTATTTTCATGATAAAAGATAAAAATAACCAATACAATAAATAAGAATGAGAATGAATATTGTTCGTAGCTGTTTTGCTATATTCAGGGTTTTTGTGTGTTGTATTTGTGCCGTTTTTGTGTGTTTGTATTTGTGTCGTCGTGTCAGACTCCAAAAATGGTACAGCCTATACAATGAGACCAACGTATAGCAACATAGCTACGAACTATATACTATTCTCTAATTATATCCAAACTAATACCTTGCGCCACATGTAACAAAGCTTTGACACAAAAATAACGAGGTTTGACCGAATAAGTGAACACCACATAAAGAAACAAATATAATAAATAAATAAATATATATAAGTTAAACCATTTGGAACGGTAGTTGCTACTCCGAGTTTCACGCTTGTGCGATCATCAGACAACTGGCTATTCTGTGTATACCGGGAAAGGCGTCGGTTATTGCGGACCTGGTTGTAGATACCAGTTATTGCGAACGTGATTGTAATTAGGTTATGCCTGTAGAACAATTCGTAAGGTAGAACTTGTTTTCATGGCGGCATTTGGAAACAAGCTCAAAACTTTTGTTGGGGAGTCTATTTTTGTCGACGTTGATGATGTACAGCTTCTCCGTGAGGCAAAGGTCGCACCGCTTGGATCCGTTGACGAATGCACGCGCTCTGGTGATGATAGACCATTTGATGGTGAATGGTTGGTTATTCTTCTTTAGCTGCCACGCGTGTCTTGAGAGTTCAGTGCTATGTTGGTGCATGTGGTTGTTGTACATGTAGTGTCACAGCTTATTGAAGGGAAGTTCCGTGAGTCCGATGTATTCCTTGGTGACATTGTTTTGGTAGATGTGATCTCGGCGCTGTAGATGATGCTGGAAGCTAAGCAATTTCCTTGGAGTGGACAGTCTTCCTTCTTGCTTTTGGGGCAGTTGCATGTTTTCGGCGTTGCTTCGTGCACGGTTTCGTTGGTGTTCGGTGGGACCTTCTTGTTGCGTGACTAGATGATACTGGCTATGTTGGGCATGCGGCTGTAGCTAAGTTTGATGGTGTTTCTGTTGAATATCTTGTGGAGCTAGGAATCCTTTGGGAAATACTTGTCGATGAGTTTCAAGAAGGATCTGCCGATGTTGGTTGATACGCTTTTGTTGTATGGCGGATTGAACCAGATGATATTGCGCTGCCGATGTCGCGTCTTCTTAGGTTGCTTTTCGTCTGTCATATGAAATGTCGGATATTCGCTTATACGAGGGTCATTCAATAAGTTCTACCTCCTACCTCATAACATTCTTATTATATAAGCCAGTCTTATGAAATATCACACAATTGTAGCTTGGAACCTCAGCTACAAATTCATTGTAAATTGATCTGAGTACTGGTTGTACTTTTCTAGAGGTGCAGTGAAAACCAACATTACATTTAGTGTGACGAAAACGGATGAAAAACAGCAAATAATCGCCGTAGGGCTATTTATTTGGCCTATTGTAAGAAGCAAAACATACCTATCGGTCAATTATAACCGTTCAACATGTCACATATCTCTTTAACAGACCATTACCATTGAATGTGACTGATTTCTTTGGAAAGATTATGCCCTCTGATTAACCAGAACCAGATCAGGACAACCATAAGTTTACTTCTTCCCTCGAGCACCCTGCAAAAGGCACGGTAACTTTCATGAGAACCAAGTGATTTTCAATATACCGGACTAAATAAAGGAATTACAAGTCTCCCAAAGAGATAATTTTCTATCATTTACTACCTGATTGACTATTCTGAATGTGGCACATAATGAAAACTCATAAAGTGACTATTATGTTAAAGATTTAACGTCGAGGCATCACTGTGGCTTGAGAAAATTATACTGATTATCAGTATTCCAGTAGGCCTATGCCAAAGGCATGGCAATACATTTGAGCTGATATTACATCATTTGCGAGCCTATAAGAGTTAATATTGCTTACAATCTCATTCGAACATGATAATACTATACTTTTATCAAATATCACTCATTGATTTCTATTTCCAGTATTAAAATCATGCTATTATACTGTGTATTATATCAAACCATATAATACGGAAAACCCCCCGAAAAACATGCATATATTTTTAAGGTAATTCTCCGTTTCCGTTGTCCAAATCTCTCTCCGGATTTGACCGCATCATATGAAAAGTAAAACAGATATCGATTATGATTTAATATATATAAGTAGCTATGATTCAGAGCTATAATTATGACAAATGTCATGAGGCTGACAAAAGATACCTACCATATCCATGTCCATGCTATCAATCGGCGTCTGTGTTTGCAGCAAACAGTTTGAATCTGAGACAGATGCGTCAGAGTTTGAGTCGCTATTGTAGCTGCTTGTGTCCGACGAGCTGTTCATCAGCGTCTGTGCCTGCTGCAAATTGCAAGTCTTATTAGTTAGCATGGATAAGGGGCATTACAAAATAAATACCCTATTTGTTATGTTCAAATAAATTATAGAATATTGGTAGTAAATTATGCAAATTAATGAAATGAATAGAGAAATTCAAAGAAATGTTTCATTTTGTTCATACAAAAATGTCGGGATTAAGCGTATGCATAACATATCTTATTTCCAGGTTTCGAAGATATACATCTCTTGATATAACTTAAACTGTGTTTTTGACTTGATGTTAATTAAATATGTAAATAATACGCAAATGAGGTTAATTTACAAAATTGTTCTGATAAGTTGTTTGCGTTAAATTTTCATGATCATGTGTCACCAAACTTGACTTCATTGAAAGAAAAGTGGTGTTTTTTAGTCATTTAAGTGAATTTGATTTAAACGGGCATTTATGGTAAGGTGCACTGTAGTAATAAGAAATAACATTATGTTTATTTACGATATATAGGAAAGGTCGGGAGACTAAACACTAAACATTGCATCTACCCGGACCTAAGAGTGTTGAGTAGATAGTTGAAGCAACTATCAACGCTAAAAGGACTACAAAGGGGAATCGCACCCGGTCTATTCTACATTCAATTGAATCGGTACATAACGTCCAAATCATTGCATGAACCGCGTTACCAAATTAGCCTACATATCATGAAACAGGTGTCTTCTGTCTGAAAATATTGAAGACGGAATTTATTCCCTACAAGATGGCAGCTAATCAAAAACACGAACCATCTCTATACTTAGTCCTTAACACTTTTCACGCGGCTATTGCTTTTACCATATAAAACAGATTTTTCAGAAACCTTTCCCAAATTTCAAAAATTTATCTCAAGGATTACAGAACCAATACTAGGCATATTTGTACTTATTTTAATGCAATTCCCATGGTGATTCCAAATATGGTAATGTTGATCTTTTCAATTTCTGAAGTGTTCGTACCTTGCTATTTTTATCGGACATTTCTTCGTCGCTGCTTTCGTCAGTGATTCTACGTCCTCTGCATCTTCGTTTTGGTGTTTTCTAGAATAAAATAGTGCAGGATTTACAAGATATTCTTATATGGTGAGTGCGGTTCTGGGTGTTAACAGGCAAATTGATTGTTGTTTGGCTGATTTTCAGGTGATACGCACTATATAATATCATGAGACGTGGCGTCCACAAACTGGCGCAAAAAATCGAGTTCGATAACTAATAGTGCTAATCTAAACCATCCCGACTCAAATTGGAGGCCCTCGCCGCCCCTGTATTTACAGGGGGATAATGCCTTCCACCTTTTAGCCCGGTCGTTTGAGCTGTTCTTCCCGGTCAAAGCCGCCAGGGGTGGGGGCACTCTGCCCCCTCCCCGGACCCCCGGGAGATACACTATTTGCGTTAATATGTTCAAGCGCGCCCTACATAAAGCTTCCGGCGTATGCGTTGCCGTGTGTGCGTGAGCTAAAGAACGTGATTATTCGAAGCAGGAAGTGACAGCTCGCTGGATTCGCCGATTTTATAAAGGGGGACATTTGTAGTTGTTTGATTAAATTCAATATAAAAAAAATCTCGTTATTTTCATGATAAAAGATAAAAATAACCAATAACTAAATAAGAATGAGAATAAATATAGTTCGTAGCTGTTTTGCTATATACGGGGATTTTGTGTGTTGTATTTGTGTGTTTGTATTTGTATCGTCGTGTCAGACTCCCAAAAATGGTACAGCCTATACATTATGAGACCAACGTATAGCAAAACAGATACGAACTATAAACTATTCTCTAATTATATCCAAACGAATACCTTGCGCCACATGTAACAAAGCTTTGACACAAAATAACGAAGTTTGTCCGAATAAGTAAACACCACATAAATAAACAAATATAATAAATCAATTAATAAATACAAGACAAGAGTATCAATATAAGACGGATACTGCTGCTCAGTACCGTGTGAAGTAGAGCTTTACATCAAATACAAACACTTTAAAGTGCAGTTTGCTACACCACCCCAGGACTAACCCAATCCAACTTTTTAAAGTTCCTTAGATGGTTCCAAAACATAATTAAGACGTTCCCAAAAATAAAAACTAGCCCCAAGCAAGGTATTCAAGATAGTGTCCAAGATGGCCGCCAAAATTGGTTCAAAGGACCTATAATAATCCAATACTATAAAAAATGTCCATTCCTATGTATTTGATTTATATTGATATACCTTGCAAGTTACGAGTAGAAAGCGGTGGACACCAGCTATAGAAAATGTCCATTCCTATCTATTGATTTATATTGATATCATATACCTTGCAAGTTACAAGTAGAAAGCGGTGGACACCCGCTATAGAAAATGTCCATTCCAATGTATTTGATTTATATTGATATACCTTGCAAGTTACAAGTAGAAAGCGGTGGACACCCGCTATAGAAAATGTCCATTCCTATCTATTGATTTATATTGATATACCTTGCAAGTTGCAAGTAGAAAGCGGTGGACACCCGCTATAGAAAATGTCCATTCCTATGTATTTGATTTATATTGATATACCTTGCAAGTTACAAGTAGAAAGCGGTGGACACCCGCTATAGAAAATGTCCATTCCTATGTATTTGATTTATATTGATATACCTTGCAAGTTACGAGTAGAAAGCGGTGGACACCCGCTATAGAAAATTTCCATTCCTATGTATTGATTTATATTGATAAATCTTGCAAGTTACAACTAGAAAGCGGTGGACACCCGCTATAGAAAATGTCCATTCCTATGTATATGATTTATATTACAATACCTTGCAAGTTGCAAGTACACAGCGGTGGACAGTCACAATTGTATTTCTTTTATCAGAAATATTCATTTATTGCCATATTTGTATTACTTAAACATTATTATGTAAATTGCTACAATGTATGTTACTAGTAATACCCTATTTTGGTGGCCATTTTAAACGCTATTTTGAGGTCATTTGTTAGGTCAAGTCAGGTCATTTGTATGTCGCTAGGTAGTGTATTGTTACGGAAATACCATTTTTACCCTTTTTGGCGGCCATTTTGGCCGCCATCTTGGATTTTAAGCATGATAACTAATCTCAATCACCAGAAATTAGTTACCAATGATCAGTAAAACATATATTCAAGTGATAAATTTAACAATATTTCACAGTATTGGGTTGTTATAGGTCCTTTTTTAAGATTTAACCAATTTTGGCGGCCATCTTGGACGCCATCTTAAATATCTGGCTTAAGCCAGCTTTTATTTTTAGGAACGTCCTGATTATGTTTCGGGACCATCTATTAAGGAACTTTAAAAGTTGGTTTGGGTTAGCCCTGGGGGGGGGGGGGGGGGGTTGCAAATGGGGTGGTGCTACCTCCCTGGTTATTAGTGAAGTCAGTGAGGAAAATATTCGCGCGCGCATGCATGCTGCGTAATCAACTCGCGTCAAACTGCTCGCGCAAGAAAACGCTCAACTCAACGCACTAACAACGCGGACATGTCGATCCTTGGAAACTAGTTCACTTCTCTCTATCACATGATCACTATCAGGTCATAGTCTTTGTGGCGGAGTATTTCTATCTTAGCATCGACAGAAAATTTACGGCCGTTCGTGTCCGACATCGTCTGAGCATCGAGGCAAAGATTGCATTGCCCTCGTCGTCTTCCCTATGACATTTTAATAATGGCAAAGTTACATTAATTCCACATTTTCACTTTTGACCTTTTGATTTCAATGATTTCGTTGTTGGTAAACAAGAGGTGTTTAATTGAGACGGATTTTGCTAAGCCTCCAAAAGTCACGAGAACTATACATTTATAATAACATGACCGTTTGTAAGCATTGATCTCCAAATGTCTCCGGGTGTCCAAGTCAATAACTCTTTAAAAATGCTTGAAAAAGGGCCTAGCTGGTACCAAATTAATGTTTAAGTGCCCCTTTTTAATGAAGAAAAGATACCTACCATATCCATGTCCATGCTATCAATCGGCGTCTGTGTTTGCAGCAAACAGTTTGAATCTGAGACAGATGCGTCAGAGTTTGAGTCGCTATTGTAGCTGCTTGTGTCCGACGAGTTGTTCATCAGCGTCTGTGCCTGCTGCAAATTGTAAGTCTTATTAGTTAGCATTACAAAATAAATGACCTATTTGGATTGCACCACGGATCTTTTGATTGGTGTTTTTTCGGGGGTTCTTATGTATTTTTTATTTTGCTGAGTTCTTATGTGTTTCTTTATTTTTAGAAAAGGTAGTAAAATTGTAGTAATTAGGCGTCAAATCCTACCTTTTGATTATGTTTTCCTTTATTTTGTTGAGTTCTTCTGTGTTTCTTTATTTTGAGAAAAGCTAGGAAAGTCATAACGTAGTTCAAATCCTACCCTTTCATATTTTTATGTGAGCTCTTAATGTATTACTTCATTTTCAATATATAGAATCGGACAAACTGGTGTGAATTGAAGACTTTAAAAATACACTTTCTCGAGCCTGATCCCTCAATATTTGCTGAGTTCTTATGTATTTCTGTATTTTGAGAAAAGGTACGAAGTCACAAGGTACATGTAGGTCTCAGATCCCACATATTTTCTGAGCTCTTATGTATTTCTTTATTTTCAGAGTTCCTCCTATGTATTTCTTTATTTTCAGAGTTCTCATGTATTTCTTTATTTGTTAGAGTTCTTATGTTTCTTTAGTTTTCAGAGTTCCAATGTTTTTCTTTAGTTTCAGAGTTCTTATGTATTTCTTTAATTTTCATAGTTCTTATGTATTTCTTTAGTTTTCAGAGTTCCCATTTTCTTATTATGTTTCTTTAGTTTTCAGAGTGCCAATGTTTTCTTTAGTTTTCAGAGTTCTTATGTATTTCTTTAGTGTTCAGAGTTCTTATGTATTTCTTTAGTTTCAAGAGTTCTTATGTATTTCTTTATTTTGGGAAAGGGTAGGAAATTCGTGGTAGGTACAGTTCAGAGTTCTTATGTATTTCTTTATTTTGGGAAAGGGTAGGAAATTCGTGGTAGGTACAGTGCAACAGGCCATAAACCTCCCGAAAAGACAAGTCAAGTGATTAGGCCATAGTTTAAATTAGTCATATAGCACAAGTCTTATATTTATAATATATATGAAGTAAAGGTCTGGCAATATGAAAACTTGAAAAATAGACAAAAATATCAATATGTATAGGAAATACATGAAAATTAATGAAAAAACATAAAAACATGATTTTACCTATACTTTTGCAACCATAAAAGATAAAAGTACACTGATTTCAAATTAGGTGTACATTATATTTGGCCGATAATTCTGATTGAGCACTTGTTTGAAAAAGTATCTCGTTTTGGAAAAATAAGCAAAAGGGTAATTTTTAGTTAATTTGCTTAATTTATATGTTTCTTTTATCTGTATATGGTTAAGGTAAATAGGCAATTACAATTGAAAGCTAAAACTTCGGAGGAAAGTTTTGTATTGAATAGAATTCAAATAATTGTTTTGCCGGAATTTAGAAATCTCATTTTGGGGGCAAAATCAACAAAATGGCTGCCAAGGTCACATGTCACATATTTATTCTTTTTGTTATATCTTAAGAACCGAACAGGGTATTAACCTTCTGATCAATATAATGTTGTCCTTGATGCGTCAGCTTTCAAATGCAATTGCCTATTTACCTTTTCAATTACAGATAAAAGAAACATAGGCATTTAAGCAAAGTAATTAAAAATGGGATTTTGGCTTATTTTTCCAAAACGAGATAACTTTTCAAAAAAGTGCTCAATCAGAATTATCGGCCATATCCATCATAGACACTTTTTGAAATCAGTGTACTTTTTATCTTCCATAGTTACAAAGGTATAGGTAAAATTATGTTTTTTCACTTATTTCCTTTACATATTGATATCTTTGTCTAATTTTCAAGTTTTCATATTGCCAGACCTATGGCCTAGTCACTTTCGGGAGGTTTATGGCCTGTTGCACTGTAGGCGTCAAATCCTACCTTTTGATTTTCCCTGAGCTCTTATGTATTCCTTTATTTTGCTGAGTTCGTATACATTCCTTTATTTTTTAGAGTTCTTATGTATTCATTTATTTGGCTGAGTTCTTATGTATTTCTTTATTTTTAGAAAAGGTAGAAAAAACATGGTATGTAGGCTTCAAATCCTACCTTTTGATTTTTTTTCTTTGAGCTCTTATGTATTTATTTATATTTATCAGTTGTCATGTATACATTCTTTATTTTGAGCAAACGTATGAAAAATCGTGGTAGTAGGCCTCAAATCCTACCTTTCGATTTTTTCTGAGCTATTATGTTATTCTTTTTCTGCATTCTTATGTATTTCTTTATTTTAAGAAAAGGTTGGAAAGTCGTTGACGGTAGGCGTCAAATCCCAATTTTTAATATTTTCTGAGCTCTGATGTATTCCTTAATTTTTTAGAGGAAAAAACAGTTCTTATGTATTTATTTATTGAGCAAACGTAGAAACTCGTTGTTGGTAGGCCTCAAATCCTAAGGTTAATATTTAAAAATGGAAATCCATAAATGGTATCTGAATATATTACAGTATAGGCCTAAGGGAGTGGGAACATGAAAGAAATTCTGTGTTCTTCTGTAGTTGTTTATTTTGCTGCTGAGTTCTTATGTATTCCTTTATTTTGAGAAAAGGTAGGAAACCTGGTTGGTAGACCTTAAATTCTACATTTTGATTTGCTCTTATGTATTTCTATATTTTTCAGAGCTCTCTATGTACTTTTTTTTCAGAGCTCTGTGCATTTCTTTATTTTGAGAGAAGGTAGAAACATCGTAGTAGGTATGCCTCAAACTCTACCTTTTGATTCCTTTCTGAGGTGTTTTTAACATTTATTTATTTTTGAATTGTTAAGCAATATCTTTATTTTTAGAAAAGGTATGAAAAGTATGCTAGGTATCCTTTATTTGTTACCAGCTAATAATTAGTTTGTTATTGTTTTGTTACCTGAATAGTTAACACATTTATCTTAAATATTTCAGCATCTTGATATTTAGCCAGAAGGTGGAAGAAGTCCGGTTGTGTGTAAGACAGCACGGAATTAACCCAGCACAAAATCCTCTATTGACAGATTAAATGATTGTACAGCTTTATTCCATAACGGGTCTTTACACTATAGTCTAACTTATTAATGTCTTACACCAAAGATATACCTTTTTTTTCGTCTGCTATATATTGCCATATCTATAATAAAAAAAAATGCCCGCCTCTTGCTTGCACCTTAGACCAAATAATTGTATATTCGTATATATGTTTTAAAACGCACACACCCCCACCCTTAAGCAACAACAAAAAATGACCCATTTACACTCTACCCCTTATTAAGTTATATTTTTAATTTGTCAAATTGTGTTTTTTCCCAAATACATACCGGAGAAAAGGAGTGAATAACAAAGTTGAGGAAATAAGAAATCTCAGTAACTATCGTGATCCTAGCAAACGTTGTATCAGTCATCATCCTCATGGGTAATTATTGTTACACATATTGTATGTTTGCTGTGTCTTATGCCATGTAAACCAATATAATTCATTGGTGTTATATGTTGTAGACAACATTTCAACTATTCGTCGTGAACATCGTCTCATATTGGAAATTATTGAGCAACATTATAATGTATAGCTTTTCAGATTATAGGTCTATCTAGTAAGCTTACAGTTTTCAAACCGCTATCCCTCATAATTTACGTCCAAAGCTGGTTGTACTGGATTTAATTTTAGCCTATTCACACCTCTCATAGAATCAGATTATGTCTGGTAGATGATGATCGTGTAATAGATCGTTTCGAATTGATACTAATTTAGAAAAATCGGGATTAAGAAACACACTTACCTGTTTAAAATCCATGATCTGCATTGAAATGTTGGCGGCAAGCAGTTATGAATGATCTGCGCAGTTGTATCAAATCCAAAAGTTCAAAGCTCAATTATTTGATACGTGCCTTTATGCTGTAGCATTCATCGAATGAAAATTTATGTTTGTTTGTTAATTTTGATTATTATTCTATTATAATCGAGCTAATGGTACTTGATTGGAACAATGAGTTTAGATATCGATAAGCATTTACGTAGTCGATAATAGGCAAAAATAAAATTACACCGAATGTTGACAATTGCTGAGACAAACAAAAATGCCGATTGAGCAATTCCCCCCCCCCCCCCCCCCCCGATCGCACCAGCCATTGCATTAATAACAATTCGGGATTTCCCATAGAGTTCTAGTAAAAAACATCGTTTCATGAGCTACGGTATGTGGGTTTTCCCCATATATTTAAAACACAACGGTCTGGGTCAAACCACTATGTCGTACGGGGGGTTTCGTGCATTGGTTGGTGATGGGTCTAGGACGGTATAACACATTGGTAAACAATGTTATGGGAATATGGGATAATTTCTTGGGATATTCAGCCGTCCAAAATCGAATGATATTACAGGATTATGTGAATGTTCCTTATACTATAGTTTAATACGATTGCCCCAGACACTGAGAGAAACACATGGAAAAGAGAGTGTGCAATCCTTGGAGCAAACGAGAGGTATCGATTTATTCACCGAAAGCGATAACACAAATCCCAATAATTCCTTCATAATTAGTGAAAACAATATTTATGCCTTTAAAACTTTTGTACGGTGTCCTAGGAGCGCCATTTTTGCATCAACATTTTTTTGCGAGAATGTTTTGTATTTTTGCAACAATATTTTCTAACTTACATAATTGTGTTACAAAATTGACTCTGAGCTTGTGCGTGAAGCGTGAGATATCAAACAATGTTTCATAATTGCGATGAGAATAACAGTGATTGGTTGTCCCGATAACACTTGCAATGCCAACCTACCATAAGTGAGGATGGACGACTTGGACGTTCGCATATAAATGACATAACATTTTGACAACTAGATTTAACTCTGTCACTGAAATTTTGGAAATGATCCTGAAAACATGTATCTTTAATAACCTTTATTATTGCAATACTTTAATTTATAACGAACTTCTTCTTATCAATGAGCCATCCTAACATTATAACATAGACAAAGGCTGGACATGCTAGACGGCAAGTCCTGACCCTACGTCATTGATAGTACTAAGGGCATACAATTCAAACCCCACGTCATTGATAAGGGCCCACAATTCAAACCCCACGTCATTGATCTAAGGGCACACACTTCAAACCCCACGTCATTGATAGAATTAACTTCTAAGGGCACACAATTCAAACCCCACGTCATTGATAGTACTAAGGGCACACAATTCAATCCCCACGTCATTGATAAGGGCCCACAATTCAAACCCCACGTCATTGATCTAAGGGCACACACTTCAAACCCCACGTCATTGATAGAACTAAGGGCACACAATTTAAACACCACGTCATCGATATAACTAAGGGCACACAATTCAAACCCCACGTCATTGATAGACCTAACATACATACATACCAACATACAATAAGTATTTGTGATGCGCTATTCCCCGGAGGCTCAAAGCGCTTACAAAAACCAAAATAATATAAGTTAATATAATAATATATAGAGAACATGATTAGCTGGGGAACAAATATGTCTTGAAGGCCTTCTTGAAGGCAATAACAGAAACAGACTGTCGAATGAATACAGGTAGATTGTTTGTGTGTGTTTTTATTTATTTTTATCTTTTGTATTTATTTATCGCCACTTATCAATATTACATTGTACATACATTCAATCTTTTACATTAACATATAGCATAATTTCTATTCATCATTATAAACACTTACTTACTAGATCTATCCTTAAACCTGAATACAATGTATATCATAATTTGAGAAATGCCATACGTTGAATAATAAGTTATCATGTTTTCAAATTGTATAGTAATATGACTACAAGCTACTTAATCCCAACATTTATGTCAGTCGTCTAACTCTGAGCTCATGCAATAATAACGCAACAACATTTGGATGCTTTCCGTATTTAAACTTGCTAATGCACATTTTCGCCACAGAAATAATCGTATTGCTTACATTATTACATTTCTTGTTACCCTTAAAATAACCAAAAAGAATATCTGTCACAGACACTTTTGCTTTTTTTTCCTGTTACGTCAGAGAGTATTGTATTAATTTCTAACCATACTTTTCTTATATTCTTGCAATGAAAGAAAACATGTTCCAGATACTCTTTTTCGTTACATGTTTCACATAAATCATTGTTAGCTTTACCCATTTTAATTGTAGTAAGATTCTAGTCGGATAAATATTGCAAAGTATTTTCCAATTCATAGTTACCAGTTTGGCTTCTTTTATTGAACATGTTGCATTTCTCCATATATCACTCCACTGAAAAACATAGTTTGGGGAATTTTGTCTCCCAAAAACGTTCACTTATTGGTCTAACTGTTATTTGTGATATCAATATGCTACGCACAGTTTTAGAATTACATTTTTCTATTGGCAGGAAAGCAGAATTGATCATAAGATCAATCGTATGTTTAATAGTTTTGTTTTGCTTGATTCTTTTTTCCCAGTTTTTTGGGACTGCTGATTTTATTGTTATATATTTAGAGAATAATTACTGCGTAACAACTGTTTTCGCGAATTTGTTGTGAAATAAGAGGTTGATGTTATGGTCTGAGGAATTGTCCCTCAGGGGCTGTGCCCCTGAGGGACAATTCCGAATGACCATAACAGCAACCGAGTATTTCACAACAAATTCGCGAAAACAGTTGTTTAAGCAGTCATTATTCTCATTCATTACTGAAAAAGATGCATATTTATCCAAATCGTTGATTTGTACCGATATAATCTCGCTAATAATTAATAAGTTTTCTGTTTATTTTGTCCACCCCTGTCCTTCTTAGTTATTGGAACAGTCCGAGTCGGGTCATCCCCTCATTCAACCAATCAGAAATAAGCTTTAATCGTGTTTCCTCATAACTCATTGAATATTCAGTTTAGGAGTGTGAGGCTTTTATTTGATTGGTCGGTCAATGAGCAAAACAATAGAACACTTTGGCGCAGTACTTTCGGGCAATTATTAATATTAGTAACCTGCGCTCGGCGTGCGCGTTCTCATCTAACGATTCATATTATTGGAGCGCACTTGGTACGCAGCTATCGCGATTATTCATGAAGTAATGAATGTAGTATAATTCCTCCAGGCCTTTTAGTTTTCTTACTTATTTCTGACATATACACATTGAAAAGAGTATCGCACCACTGCTTTTTTTTGAAAAGTGCAAATGTGGCCTCGAATTATGCCTTGCCACCATGGTTTGATCATTTGTTTGCGTAAGCTGTCCAACAAAATGTTATGCAATAAAGGGCCACATTTTAGTTTGTGACGTAATATCTTCAATCAGCCTAACGTTTTCTCCTATATACCTTCCTTTTATGTATCCAGATTGATCAGGATCAATAATTGATGAAATAACGTTTTGAAGTCGTTTTGCTAATGTTTTTGTTACTATTTTATAATCAACATTTATCAGAGTTATAGGTAGATTGTTCCATAACTTGGATGCACAATTCTAAGGGCACACAATTCAAACCCAACGTCATTGATAGAACTAAGGACACAAAATTCAGACCCCACGTGCAGAGTAGAACTAAGGGCACTCAAAACCAGACCCACGTCACTGATAGAACTAAGGGTATTCTAAGGGCCCCGCGCCAATAATAGAACGGAGGGCACCTACATGTTTACGCCTAATACAGTTCTAGGGAGGTGGGTGGGTTTTCACCACAGGACTTCCGATACGGGAGGCAGCCAAAAAGCGAATGACCCGACATAACAGCCGGAGCACGATCTGCCGAATCATACCGCGGGAAAATCCCGGAAGCGGAAGCCCAAAAGACCGCGAAAAGGTATGAGTGCGCACAAATCCAGAAAGGACAAACTTCCAGCCGGCAACTTTTGTTCTCCTTGAATGCGCGTCAGAAAACTTAATTATAGTGTAATACGATTGCCCCAGACACTATGGAAATAAATTTACTTTCGGCAGCTCGAGAGTTACCCCCTGCATCGAGCTGGTTCCTAATTTTGAATACGATTTAGTCCGTCAAAATAAACAGTCGGGTTCCAAAGCGGCGGCAATAACTGTTTTCCTTTCATCTTCAAGCTCCCGAAAGTGAGATTCCTATGGAAAAGAGAGTTTGCAATGGCCCCCGAGCAAACGAGAGGTGTAATCGATTTATTCACCGAAAGCGATAGCACAAATCCCAACAATTCCTTCATAATTAGCATGATAAGTGAAATCAATATTTATGCCATAATTCTTTCGTACGGTGTCCTAGGAGCGCCATTTTTGCATCAACATTTTTTTGCGAGAATGTTTTGTATTTTTGCAACACTATTTTGTAACTTTGCGAGAATTGTTTCTATTTTTGTATGCCCGTGATTCACAGTAGCGTTAGCTCACACATAAATTTGCGTTGTGCTTACAGAGTGCTTGTAGTATATTAGCATACATATTCAATATCGAATCAGTGTTTCTAGAACGTAACCGCTATAATTACGCTCATTGTGTTCAGTGGTGTGTAGTAGTGCAAATTAATGCAATTTCCCCTGTGAATAGTTGAAATGCTCTAAATATACTAACCAAAAGCATTAAAAAATTCAACCCTTCCCCATATAAATACCAACATATCAGAACCTTAATGGGCTTTATCGAGAGAAAAATGCAATCAATTATTTCTAAATATCTTGGTACCCACAGTGCCTAAGCATACCTAAAAGCATGCCAAGTGTCTATGGGTTGGGGACTACAACATGTGTATAAACGAAAAGTTTGGAGTTCCTTTTAGTATACCCAACCACTAACTGCATGGCTTCAATGAGGACTTTTAAAGAACAAGAACTCATTCACTGTACACAGTAAGGAATAATAATGGAAGTTTGCTAAAGAGCCAGTTGCAGAAATCGCATGTTTGTTTGCGATTATTTTCTTCAGATTACCCGGACATAATGCTTTTGGTACCCTTCACATTTTTATTAGCCATTTCCATCGTTACTAAAAATAATACATTTTTGATAGCAAAGATTGATACCATTCAGTTGAAATTGATATAGGTGTTTTTTTGTCTACCGCCGGCACAATATCTTCGAAATTATATTGTACAAAAATAATAATCCTAAAAATAAAATGAAAATGAAAAACCCCGCACCAGGCCAAAAAAGCAACATAACAAATTAAAAATAAACAGAAATTAAATAAGTTATGTGGTATTTGGTGTGCATTACACCATAATCTGAGCATTTTTGTCATTCGAACCATGTAGTATTTTCGGGGGTGGGGTGGGGGTCCGGGTTTAGACTCAGCCGAGGGGGTCATTCTGACCGAGGAAAAAAACGTAATGTGTTAGATGACCTAAATAACTTTAGGAGATCAAACCTACTTTATGGGTTGAACTTGAAATCATGCGTGAAGGCTCAGACTAAGTAAGAGGTTATATCTGGACTGCTTACAATACATTGTCAATATTATCATGTTAATCGATTCTAATTTATGTTATGGGGGCGATACTGGAATTAAGCATGATGATTATTATCATCTTACTATAAATCTGGAAACGGTGTGTGGATGTGTGGGGGTGTGTGTATTTATTTGTTATCCTTATTTCTCCGTTAGTTGTGATCAAAGTGGCGCCTAATTCGCATGAAAGATAGAGGAAATAACGGGAAGGGTGTTAAAGTTTATTTCAGTGAAATTGGTTAATAATAAAACAGCAAAAAACCGCTCAGATTTGGCTCATAAATGCCACTAGAATTGAACAACATTGTGCGTTGCGCGTACTACCGCGTAATCATACCGTGGTAACACGTCGCGTGCATGTTTGCGCATGGGCTCACTGCCGCGTGCGGCACACGCACCCCTTCACCTGGCGCAGAAGCCACACGGGATAATGGAGGCCTGTACAGTGCGTTGGTTGGGTATTTGGTGTCATGTTGGGGAGGGAGGGGGGTGGGGTGGTGTAAAACCACGGGAAATGATTTAGGATATGCCTAGGGTTATCATTATAATGGATAGCGTTTTGCGGGGGTTAATGAAACAACCTGATTTTTTTACTTTAAGTTGGCATGCCAAACAATCTAAGGGACCGAGGGTTAATGAAGTAGCCACGGGAAATGGTTTAGGGAGGGTTGTGATTATAAATCAAACTGGTTTGGGTGTGTGCATGGGGCCGGGGGGTTTAATTTCTTTCTGCAACCATAACGGGATGCATCCCATTGTGTTACTACGCTTTATTCCGTGTAGCGCTCTGTCGTATATGCATCCCGTTATAGTTGCATAAAGAAAATACGCGGCCGGGGGGGGGGGGGGGCTGTAAAACCACGGGAAATGTTTTAGGATCGATAGGGTTAAGAGTTTATGAAGTAGCCGCGGGAAATGGTTAGGAGGGTTATGATTATAAATCCACCTGGTTGGTGTAGTTGCAGTGGAGGGGGGCGATTGTAGAGGGTTTATGTGGTTTTCAAAGTACCGAAGGTTAACTTGATGCGGTTTGTAGGGGTTAATAAAGTAGCCACGGTAAATGGTTTAGGAGGGACATGGTTATAAATCAACCTGATTGGGGGGGGGGGGGGGGTGTATGGGGTTTATAATGCATTTAAAAGGGATATGGTTTTAAATCAACCTGGTTTGGGGGTGTCGTAGGGGGTTTGTGGCATAACCATCTAGCGGGGACCCGAGCGTAGCGAGGGTACGCCGCTAGTTATTATAATTATTGTTATTATAATAGGCACTTATAAAGCGCTCTTAAAAAGCACAGCGCTTAAACAACGCCCCCGAAAACAATATACAGCAGACATAATACACAAAACATATACAATATTACAATGTTACACATTTGGGAATAAATAGGTCAAAGCAGACACAGTCCTAGCCTCTCTGACATAAAAAGGAAGCTTATTCCAGAGCTGTGGTCCGAAAACAGTGAGACAACAATCACCAGCTCTTTTGTGGGAACGAACGGGATTGAGCTTTGTTATGTCAGATGAAAAACGAAGTCTGTGCCTACGTCTAGTAGTATCAGGATGATTGTACAACGTGACTAGATTCTGTAGATAAGTCGGAGCAGTACCTGATATGCACTTCTATAGCTGCAACATGATTTTGAAATGTATTATTTCTTTGAGTGGGAGCCAGTGTAAGGAACTCAACAGTTTGACAGAGCACCTGTCTCGTCCACATGCAAAGACTAGTCTGGCAGCTTTATTTTGGATACGTTGCAAACGTTTTAGATCAGCTTCACGAGCTCCGTACTAGAGAGGGAATTGGCATTATCAATGCGAGACAAGACAAGTGCTCTGACGGCATGCATGATGGCACGCTTCCTGGCTAAGGAAGCGGCGAATCCGCCATAAGTTACGAATGTGGAAGTTCAAAGTCTTACTAAGTCTTACAAAGTCAAAATGATCAAAACGTCTTGTAAATAGATTTTACGATATGATCATTTAAACAGCGCCACCCCTACTTTAAACCTCCGACCCTCATCTTCTATCGCCTCCGAGCAAATGTGTCCATTGAAATGTAAGCCCCCTCGTAACTGTGCGACTTTATCATGGTCTATTAATATAACCCACTGTCTATTCTTAGCGTAGAAATGGTGCACAAATGGCTTGAATTAGGCATTCATTTATTCAAAATTCTCCAACTTTTCAGTGTGGCACATCCCTACAAACACCCCCTGCATTTCGACGGGCGGTGCTGACGCGCCGATGTAGGCCTTCTTGTTTTTTGAAGTGGTTTACGAGCCTACCTCGCTCTCACAACAGTTTAGCCGGAACCTCCAATCTTCCATTATTCAAAATGAGTGTTGTGTGTCCTTAATTTATAGACGACGCTAAAATTCTAAATATCCTATTCGTCAAGCTGGGGATAATTCCTTTCGTGTATGTGGCCCCCGACTTTGGAATCAGCTCCCGGTCAGCATCAGAGAGGCGCCGTCCATCTGTATCTTCAAACGCCGGTTAAAAACTCATTTGTTTCCAAAGTTCTGATTTTTTGTCTTTGCATGACATGTGTATATATTGTTATTTTTATTTTTATTGTATATAATGCTGTTTCATATTGTTAAGCGCTGTGTTCTTTGTAGAGCGCTATATAAATGCTTATTATTATTCCTAAATAGAGCTCAATTTCCCCTTCTTTTTTTGTCAAATACTGTGTTTTGTTTAGTCAAAACATTTATTTTACATTTACATTTTTCTCCGAAAATTCATAAAAGATAAGTACATTTTGTTTTTAAAATATGCAAGACGAGATCGATTGGTGGTGTGTTTAAAAAAAAATGGTACCCTACCAGGGGTCACATTGAAACTGTATTGCGATCGCCATCGTCTGCCCTTTTAAAAATCTGCCATTTGAGGCCCTCAATGTATTTGTTGTGGAAGTAATCGATCTCACTAAAACGGCGGCGCTCTTCAATATTAAAATAGAGGAGATCAATCACAGACCATGGCGGCCATGCGATTTTAGTAGTGGCAAGACCCCGGCCTGGTATCGTGAAAACACAACGGCAACACTAGATTGACCGAGCTTATCCCGCCCGCGTTTTTTGAAAATTGTAAGTTTTATTTAAAATTTCACAGTGTCCGAAAAAATGCATTTGTATCATATAAGTAAAAAATCAAATGTTTTAAAACTAATAAAAGAACGTAATTTGTGACAAAAAAGAAAAGGGACCAGCGCGAGTTTTGGACCCACGCCGCGAAAAGACCTTAAATTGGTAACATTCCAATGCCCAATCCACTCGGCCATGCTGCTAGCCGTAAACAAAGTGGCGTAGAATTTATAAATATCTACTTCTTATTTTTATGACAATTTAAAAATTGTCATTATTTGATTAGTAAGATCAAAAAACTTATTTTTAGAACATAAAAGTTTCAAAAAAATTGGAGCTTTGGAATGAAAATATTTGTGATTTTTGAATTTTAAATACTAAAATGGGGTCAAGTGCAGTCTCAAAAGGGGCCTGAAAGGGACACTAAGAGATATGTTGGATTGGAGGCTGCGCCCTAATTTGTGATAAAAACTGGGATTGTATATTTTCACAATTGTATTAAATTCATTATGTTTATTTTCAAAACATCATTGTAGCGAGTTTTAGCAATTTCAAACATTTTTTTCACTTTGTAAAATATGAAACTGTGAACTAGGCTCAAAATCAGAGCTTTTTTGCTTGTTCGCCAAGGCGAACAAGTATATAGGCTTGGAATTGGTACGCGTTATTTATGGCTCCGTTCCGAGTGTCACTTTGCACAGAAACCTAATTGGTATAATAAGCCAAACGATACTTTCATAGGCTCATATTGAAAGGACGAGAAGTGTGCCATCCGTGTCGATGGCTTTGATTGGACGAGAGATTGATATATCATCGCCAGTGAATGTGTGTGTCATCGTATAGTGAATTTGAGCAGTTGAGTGAGTGATAGTTCGTAGTTGTCTTCAGTACTATGGAAAGGGGCCGTGTACATTTTTATAACACGTCCACGCATGGACTTATCAGACTGATAAGTCCATGGTCCACGTAACAGCTCGGCCGTGGTGCATTTTTGAGTTTTGTAGACGGAAGGTTTATTTTGTAATTGTATGCTTTGGCTTTTCGCCATATATGAAAAATACGTTGATTTTCGTCTTTACTCTTTGTTTGGAAAAATATTATGTAATAAATGTTTTTAGAAATAGTTTTCCAAATTGATCAATCAGGACCACAAATTTGATGGACTCATATCCTGTCCGGAGTTAACTCTAAAACAGGTCTGCACCTGATTTTTGTCTGTATTATTATTTTTGAGTGATTTTTGGCTAGTTATAGTTTAACCAATGCATGCATTTGTAGTAAGCTTACTTACCATTTTAAGTTTACAACTTCTGACTTTGATATTTCTACTCCGAGATGTAACCACCCAAAATCATGTTTATGGTGCTAGGGCATCTAGTACAACAAATGTCTTTTGATCACAAATCTGTTACTGATTATACGTAGCTCAAATTCGTATCATAAAAAGCAAATAAAGCCCGGTTTAATAAAGGCACATTATATGATATTTGCCTATTTTTTCGGAATTGGTTGAAAAAAACCCACATTTTTCCTTGAGATTTCTACACGAATGTCATTTATGTTCTCAAATTGGTTGCGGATTGACCGTGCAGTGATACTGATATATGATACGTAGCTCAAACTGTGATATCGTCCTTTAAAAAGTAAATCAGGGCACATTATATGAAGATACTTTAGCATATGGCTAGTTTGTCCACAATTGAATTGGTCGGTAAAAAAACTGTTTTTCCTTGCGATTTCATAGGGAATGTCATTTATGACATCAAATTGGTTGCGGATTGACCGATCAGTGACACAGATATTATACGTAACTCAAAATGTGATATCGTATCCTAAAAAGCAAATCAGGGCACATATGATAGTTTGTCTATTTAGTCCCTAATTGGTAGAGGAAGAAAAAAGTGTTTCCTTGTGTGATGTCAACGGCAACGCTATTTGTCGTCAAATTGGTTGCTGATTGACCGATCAGTGACACCGATATCATACGTAGCTCAAAATGTGATATCATATCCTGAAAAGCAATTCAGGGCACATTATATGATATTTAGCCTATTTTGTCCGGAATTGGTTGGAGAAGAAAAAAACACGATTAGGTTTTGCGATTTCAATGTGAACGTCATTGTCGTCAAATTGGTTGCGGATTGACCGATCAGTAACACCGATATCATACGTAACTCAAAATGTGATATCGTATCCTAAAAAGCAAACCAGGGCACATTATATGATAGTTTGTCTATTTAGTCCCTAATTGGTAGAAGAAGAAAAAAAGTTTTTCCTTGTGTGATGTCAACGGCAACGCTATTTGTCGTCAAATTGGTTGCTGATTGACCGATCAGTGACACCGATATCATACGTAGCTCAAAATGTGATATCATATCCTGAAAAGCAAATCAGGGCACATTATATGATATTTAGCCTATTTTGTCCGGAATTGGTTGGAGAAAAAAAATCATTGCGATTTCAACGCGAACATCCTTTATGTTGTCAAGTTGGTTGCGGATTGACCGATCAGTATAACACCGATATCATACGTAACTCAAAATGTGATACGTATCCTAAAAAGCAAATCAGGGCACATGATATGATAGTTTGTCTATTTTGTCCGGAATTGGTTGAAGAAAAAAAATCACGATTTGGATTTGCGATTTCAATGTGAACGTCATTGTCGTCAAATTGGTTGCGGATTGACCGATTTGTGACACCGATATCATATGTGGCTAAAATGTGATATCATATCCTGAAAAGCAAATCAGGGCACATTATATGATATTTAGCCTATTTTGTCCGGAATTGGTTGGAGAAAAAAAATCATTGCGATTTCAACGCGAACATCCTTTATGTTGTCAAGTTGGTTGCGGATTGACCGATCAGTATAACACCGATATCATACGTAACTCAAAATGTGATACGTATCCTAAAAAGCAAATCAGGGCACATGATATGATAGTTTGTCTATTTTGTCCGGAATTGGTTGAAGAAAAAAAAATCACGATTTGGATTTGCGATTTCAATGTGAACGTCATTGTCGTCAAATTGGTTACGGATTGACCGATTTGTGACACCGATATCATATGTGGCTAAAATGTGATATCGTATCCTAAAAAGCAAATCAAGGCACATCATATGAAATTTTGTTTATTTTGTCCGCAATTGCTAGGAAAAAAACCTGTTTTCCCCGGCGATTTCAACGTGAACGTCATTTATGTCGTCAAATTGGTCGCGGATTGACCGATTAGTGACACAGATATCATACACAGCTCAAAATGTGATATCATATCCTGAAAAGCAAATCAGGGCACATAATATGATATTTAGCCTATTTTTCCGGAATTGGTTGAAGAAAAACCACAATTTTTGCGATTTCAATGTGAACATCATTTATGTCGTCAAATTGGTTGCGGATTGACCGATTAGTGACACTGATATCATACGTAGCTACAAATGTAATATCGTATCCTAAAAAGCAAATCAGGGCACATCATATGAAATTGTGATTATTTTGTCCGCAATTGCTAGGAAAAAACCCTGTTTTTCCCGGCGATTTCAACGTGAACGTCATTTATGTCGTCAAATTGGTCGCGGATTGACCGATTAGTGACACAGATATCATACGCAGCTCAAAATGTGATATCATATCCTGAAATGCAAATCAGGGCACATTATATGATAATTAGCCTATTTTTTCCGGAATTGGTTGAAGAAAAACCACAATTTTTGCGATTTCAATGTGAACGTCATTTATGTCGTCAAATTGGTTGCGGATTGATCGATTAGTGACACTGATATTATACGTAGCTACAAATGTGATATCGTATCCTAAAAAGCAAATCTGGGCACATTATATGATATTTTCTGGATGCATGATATGGGAATTGCTCACATAAAACTCTAATATGTTTCACACTTGTTACAAGCATTTCCCTTTTTAAAGGTTTTTTATTATTGTTAATATCTTTCGTGAAGCCCCCGTATCAATATGGGTTGATCAAACATGCATTTACATGTCAATAATGAAGTCTGATCAAATAATGAATAAGGAATAATGAAAAAGTCGCCTCATCACTCAGCAAAAAAAACTAGTAACGGGAAACTCATAATGGACTTTCATCCGATCATTATTGGCCTTATATATACGAGCGGAGGTTTGGGGGGAGGGGGGGGGGGGACTTATTTCATATACATTTCCCCACCTCAGTTTTCACATGGTTTCCATACACGTCAATCATTGAATTCTTTTAAGTTCTTTTTTGCTTCTCCAAGCCAGAAAATGTATTGATCAATTATGGTTACATCGTGTACATTTACATTTACAAAATGTATGAAAGTTAATACTACCTGAGATTAATTACCTAAAGAGATAAAAAGCGCCCATTGATACCTGCCATGTGCAGTGATCCATGATCCGATGCGACATTGTTATATATAGTTGATGGCCCATTGATTATCATCATTCAGTTTAATCTGTATCACGAACTCATCCTTTGAGTAGTAGCGCGCTATTTTTAATCCAGTGTTATCCACACGTGTATTACACTTTTCTTAATTTCCTGAACGCACTTTAGTATGGGATGGTGACCGACTCACAGACCTTGATATATTTCTGAAATAATTATGGCATTTCAGAAGAGATATGCCAATTAAAACCTATTGGGTACATTCTTGAACATAATTAAACAATGTATTGTGATAACCATATGTCATAGTTTGTATTTAGATTCATTATGAATTAAACTAAAAAAAGTGATGTTTTGAAGAACTTGTTTTTGAATTAAAGTATAACATTTGTTTCTCAATTCATGTTAAATATAAACACATTACCATGAACTTCGTTATCATAATACATTGTGTATATGCCCAAGAATGTACCCAATAGGTTTTAATTGTCATTATCTCTTCTGAAATGCCAAAAAAGTATATCGGTAGCCATCCCATGCTAAATTGCGTTCAAGTTATTTAAAAAGTGTAATAAACGTGTGGATAATACTGGATTCAAATAGCGCGCTTACTCAAATAATGAGGTCGTGCTACAAATTAAACTGAATGATGATAATCGATTGGCGATTGACTAAACAATATCCGCATCGGACCTTGTGCACAGTGATGAATAGCTGTAGTACCATGCTTCTTATCTCTTTAAGTATACTACAGACGCGAAACGCTAAATTTCATTTGAGCATGAAAAGTACACCGAGGATACATTTATCATTGTATTAAAAATGTACAATGTTACATTGTAACAAATACAATGAAGCAATTGTCATCATCATTCTTTATTCAATCAATAAAAATACAATCTATAAAAACATGTACATTCTATCACAATCCAAAATCGCATTGTGATAAACTCGTAACGACTGAAATATAAAGGTTTCGATTCAAAAGTCGCACATTTTCTTATCACAATAAGGGGAACTTCCGTTTCATACTTTCCACTTTCCACGCGGCAGTCGTCTGCAGACGACAGTTCCAAAATGTCACAAAAATGTTTCAAAATGTCAACATGATTGTATTTCATCACCATATTTGGAATCACCATAAGAAATCCAAGAGTACAAATATGCCTATAGTCGATTCGCAGACATTGGCCGATTTTAGCGATTTACCATTTCAGTAAAGAGGTAACAGAAGCAAAAGAGGGGGAGGCACTCGAATTTAATCGTAATATGTAAGGTTAATACCGTGTCTTCGTGTGATGTACTACTGTGATGTAGTCACCACTATGTACCTAGTGACAGGGAACTTGCGGTTGGATTATTGGCATAACGATAAAGAAATGTATTGTTATTCAGATAAATTGATGAAGGTATTGAGGTGGTCTCATAGCCAGAAATACTTAAAGTAACGTTTATAATTCGTATCTTGGTTGATATAACTGTTTTTCCATTTAATTAGGACAAATAAAAAAAGGTAGTATAAAAATGATTATTATTTTCCGGTTTTTTCTCGCAAATAAATACGTAGAACTGTTATTTTCATTTTAATGTTTCCTTTATTCCACGTGAATAATAAAAACGGAAAATAATAAAAAGTATCCACTAAATTATGAATAGGTAAAATGACATACATAATATTTTTCTTTCGAAACCTGTATACGGTCGATGATGGTCGATTTGTTTTTATTGTGGTAACCGCGTCCAAAGGGATAACACATTTGAAGCTGCTGGATTAAGTTTTTGGTTGTCGTGATTGTAAAGCTATATGATCAGCCCTATTCATAAAGCCACACTATCATGAATAGCATTTGATTATGGAGCGCAAATAATCATGATAATAACATCTATAAAAGTACCGCTGTTTCATCATTGGTCAAAATGGGTTCCTCTAACGCCCAATGGACGAGGTCCAAAATCGATACCGATGCGCCAGAGTTTATGAATCTACTATAGTATTGGTTCAGTAATTCTTAAGATAAGACTTCGAAAGTTGGGAACGGTTAAATATTCAATCAGATCTTGATTTAGTACGAGCTGTTCAAAGTGATATAGCTATTATTTACAAGATTCGTAAAATAAAAACATATTGAAAGTGAAGACGATAATACGCGAAACTGGAGTACATGTCAAAAAAGCTAAACGATGAAAAACATATTGAAAGTGAAGACGATAATACGCGAAACTGGAGTACATGTCAAAAAAGCTAAACGATGAAAATGCATTTAAAAATATGAAAATACCGTATGTGTCTTCAATGGGGGGAAAAAGAAAGAAAGGTAAACACATGTATCAAAAAGTACGACATGCATAATACTCTATATATACTCTATTAAAATGTTAAATGTTTGAACTATTTAAAAATTATATCTATGTTAACATGAATGGAGGATAACAAACAAAGAAGATAAAAGCATTACGAGCAGTTTCTAATGTAGGCCTACGTGTAAACAAGCCATACCAAACGTCACGGCTAAAACATATGGTTTGAATCTTAAATGAAATATTTACATATAAGTAACACTTCTCTCTATCCATCTTAATATGAGTGACGTGCTCAAGTGAAATGAGCCACATGTCGGCAGTTTTCAATTTTAATATTTGTCCATCATTTAAAAGCAGGTGGAAAATGCTACAGTATGATCCAAACCCCACTAAAAGTTTTTAAGTTACAAATAAAACAATTTACCAACTGAGAAAACAAAATAAAACAAGAATTTGTCACTTCTCAAAATCCCGACATGTTACTCATTTTGCTTGATCGAGTCACATTTAACACATTGTATGAAATTGTTAAAAACGTTATGAAAATGAGATTCTAAATATTGTAACGGTTTTTCCTCGGATGACAAGGGCCGCTCAAATAAATGTATATCCGACCTGGCAAACTCTATAAAATAACACAATCGTACTAATTCTCAATTTCTGTTTCAATATATTGGCCCTCAATACGTGGTTCCAGGTTTTTTTTAGCACGCATTGCATTGTGGGATCGGCTGAAATCAATTTCGGGACGGCTATATTTCCGGTGCTATCTGAATACGTGTACGATACTACAATCACATGCAACGCTGCGATTGCATGCAATTTTAAAAGAAAACACGATAGGTGAATGTTTATACATTAATCAAATAATTATCCGTGCCCATATTTACAGTCTTTGAAGTATATTATGCCGTAGTATGGTTATGAAATTGTACAAACTGAACAAACTGTTTGTTATTAATGTTGTTGTGTAATTTATTGTACTTTATAAATTTGCATTTTTTTCTTATTCGATCATTTTGTTTATATTTATGCTGACAATGCCTAATGATTTTTTTTTAAATGTGGGCATGCTAGAAAAAACATGAAACAATGGAAGTAAGGGAGTGTTCAGAAATACTTTGGTGGTGGGGGGGGGGGGGGCGGTTCGGGGGGCTGGGCAACTGAAATGTTTCGGTGTCGAAAGTTTTTTAACCCCCCCTTTACAAATTGATTTTTTTTACCCCCCCCCCCCCCCCCCCCCTTAACAAGTTGAAACACTTTATTGACCGCCCCCTTACTATTAGATGTAGACAAATACTTTCTTTTTACGACGCTGGCTGTCTGGACCATCACACCATTTCAGATACACTCAACATAATGCCTCTTTTTGATTGAAAAATAAATGTTGCATGAATATTCGCGCGTAGGGCACAGAAATTTGCTGTACAAAAAGCATTCAAAAACGTGCATAGCGCGCAAAAAAAAGTGTTTATCTTGTTAATGACAATGTTGCACAACGATTCGCGCATATCGCGCATAGAGCGCAAAAATGTGTGTTTATCACGTTAATGACAAACTTTTTCAACGGTACTTTGTTGAAATTCCGCCTGCGCCCTTTTATTTTTGACAAGGGCGCCTTTTTGACAGGGCGCCTGCGCCCCTTATTTTTTGACAAGGGCGCCTTTTTGACAGGGCGCCTGTGTCCCCAACCCTATTTTTGACAGGGCGAAAACGTTAAACACGTTTAAAAAGCGTCCAAAATCATGTCAAAACGTGCGAAAACGTGTACAAAAATCGTAGGGGGCTTCCGCCCTTTTCACCCCCGCTTTGGCGCCCCATATTGAGAAATCCTGGATCCGCCCCTGTACACCTTTGCCTTTTAAGAGTGAACCATTATAAACTAATGCGCTCACATTTTTTGGGCCCACCCAGGCCAGGAGTTATACTATCCATTCGGCCAAACCTTTTTGACCCCCACCCTTTATGTACCAAAAACCTTTTGCCGTTATACTATTCATTCGGCCAAACTTTTTTGACCCCCCACCTTTATGTACCAAAAACCTTTTAATCCCCCCTTTGGGCAACTTCAATTTTTTTGCCCCCACCCACACCCTCAATTTGCCAAGCTCCCCCCGCCCTCCCCCACTTAAGTATTTCTGAACACTCCCTAAACAAATCTGACGGTAGAGGCACCATACTGTTGTGAAATACCACTTCAGTTCAGTTTGTACAACAGTAAGTTCTTGAAATGAAAAAAAAAGAAATGTTTTGAATTTGTATATAGTAGGCCTACTGTGAAACTGATTTTAAGCTGTTTCCATGCGGGAAGAGAACAATAACATCCATCTACATGCTGCACTGGTCGCAGAAATGAAATTTCATTTCCAAATTCGGCAGTCCAACACGTACGAATCTTTATTTACTAGCGCTGAAAATCCCAAATAACGAATAACAACGAAAAATAGAAATTTCTTCTTCTTCTTCTTCTTCTTCTTCTTTGTGGTTACAGTTCAACACTCCTGGTGGAGTAATGCGAACCGGGATGTGTGTGCGCGTTGATTTGTAATGTTGCTACTTGAAGTGCTTTGTGACTTGGTTTTTGAAGGGTATAGCGAGTTCTATGTTTACTATGTTCTCTGGTAGATTGTTCCAATCCGTGACAGTTCTTGGTAGGAACGAGTATTTGTAGCTGTCACGTGACGGTTGTAGTTCAAGAAACGATTTGCTGTGAAGTCTTCTTGTGAGGCGAGTGACCGGGTGCAGTAGTGTTTGGACTGGGATTGATACAGGGGTATGCTCTGAGCTTGCCGATCGGGTCCACTTTTAAATTGAACTTAGTCAGCATAGAATTGGTGGCGCTATACCGATAAGGCGTGATTGTAGCCCTGATTGTAGCAGACGATGGTAGACACGAACGGTCGTTAATTTTGAATTTCCATTATTTTCAATGTAACAATGGATTTTGCCCGGGATTTTGATTATATGACCCCATTAAATTCATCACACGTTGGAACTAAATTATTTCATCCAAAAACCGCTGGAGTTGGATAACCAACTCCAGTGTCAGTATCATTTTTTGACAGCAAGCTGTGTGTAAATCTACCGCGTGCACAGCGCCACCAATTCTATGCTGACTAACACGCCGGTCACCGACGCATTCCAGACGATTATCATAATTTATTCAAATATTCAAAAGGACCGTTTTCGCTACGTACGTTAGTATACGACTTTCCTATCCCAAAATTAATAGTATCCCTGATTGATAGATGACCATAATATGCCTTCTGGAAGATGGAGAGGCGGTTGACTTTTCGCCTTGTAGCAAGGTCACTCCAGTTTAAGTCCTTGAGCATATCAGTCACGCTGTTGAAACGGTCGTAGTCGTGTTTGACAAATCTTGCAGCTCTTCTTTGAACCGCTTCAATTTTGTGTATTTGTTCCTGAGTGTATGGATCCCAAACCGAAGAGCTGTATTCCAGGGTTGGGCGGACCAGTGACTGGTATGCTAGGTTTTTTATATCAGCTGTACATGTGGGTAAGTTCCTTTTAATGAATCCCAGTGATCTGTTTCCCTTTGCAGCTATTTTGTTTATGTGGTTATTCCATTTCAGATTATGTGATATTTCTACTCCCAAGTATGCGTGCGATTTAGTCTCTTGAAGTGGGGTGTCGTTGAGAGTGTATACATGATTTTTTGGATTTGGAGAACATGACACTTTGAGTGTGAAGCATTTATCTGTATTAAATTTCATTTGCCACTTCTTCTCCCATTTTGCTAAGTTGTCAAGGTCTTTTTGTAGTTGGGTTGCGTCTTTGTCGTTCCGTATGGTCCTGTAGATGACACAGTCATCAGCAAAAAGTCGAACAGTGGAGGTCATGTTGTCAGGCAGGTCGTTTATGTAGACTAAAAAGAGAAGTGGACCAAGTACTGTGCCCTGCGGAACGCCTGATTGGACACGTACCCAGTCCGAGTGCTCGCCCCCAATGACAACCCTCTGCTTTCTTCGCATTAGGAAGTCGGTGATCCATGAGGCAGTCGGCCCTTGGATACCATGGTGGGCGAGCTTTAGCATCAGTCTTTTGTGTGGCACCACATCAAAAGCCTTGCTGAAGTCCATGATGATAACGTCGGTCTGTTGTCGTTTGTCTAGCGCAATGTTTAGGTCGTTTGTCGTCAGGATGAGTTGGGACTCGCACGATCGATTTCGGCGAAAGCCATGTTGTTGGTCAGTCAAGATGTTATGGCGGTCAATATGTCGCATGATATTTGATTGCATAACATGCTCCATCACCTTACAACTGACAGACGTAAGTGAAACTGGTCTGTAGTTTGAAGGTTTAGTGCGGTCCCCTTTCTTGAAAATTGGAGATATATTTGCGCATCTCCAATCATCAGGCACAATGCCTGTCTCAAGAGACTTTCTAAAGATAGCGGTCAGGGCTGGAGCTATCTCCTGGGCACCCATCTTTAGGATATGCGCTGGTATGTTGTCAGGTCCAGTGGCTTTGGTCGGGTCAAGGTCAGTCAGTAATTTCTGAACGCCATCCACTGATATGAAAATATCAGGCATGATGGGGAAGGATTTGTGGTTGTCAGACATGTCAGGGATTTGTGTCAGGTCCTCCTGTGTGAATACTGATTCAAATTGTTGGTTTAAGAGTTGGGCCTTTTTCGTGTTATCAGAGAAAAGTCTACCCTGTGATTTTAAGCGCAGAGATGCCAAAGTTGTCCTGTTTAAGACTTTTGATAAAGGACCAGAATTTTTTATTTGACATTGAGCATGTTTCACGAATATATTTTCTGTAATAACAGCGCGTCATGCGTGTGACAAGTTTGCGCAGTGTGCGAAAGGACTCCCAATCTTCATGGAGATCAGACTCCCTAGCCTTGTTGAAAGCTTTTAATGTTTTTTCCTCAGGGCATTTTTGACCTTACGATTGAGCCATGGCGTATTTTTGTGGGAATTTCTTATCATTTTGGACGGGATATTTTTGTCCATTGTGGCTTGGACACGTTTACTGAAGTCCTTCCACATGTCATCAACGGTGACCAAGTCAGTGGCTATGTCATTAAGATCAGAACTAATGACTGAGAAATCTTTTTTGATTTCTTCCCAGTTGGCTTTTTTTTGTAGATGTATACCTTTCTGGGCTTAGATCTAATGAATTTAGGTTTGACGTCAATGGTAATGATCGGAATACCTGTGTGGTCACTAATGCCTGGGGCAATAACAGTTTTTTCAACCAAGGTTGGGTTGTTTGTAAAAAATAAATCAAGAATATTTTTACCTCTTGTAGGTTCTCTAACCACCTGTTCCATGCCAAAATCATTAACAATGTCAATTAGTTCACGGCATAGGCCCGGTTTTGGACACAGGGGTTTTGTAGTTTGGGACTCCCAATCGATATGGGACAAATTGAAATCACCAGCCAGCCAAATGGATTGGCCTTTAGGTCTTTTAATTTTAGACAGGGATGATTTCAACTTTTCCAGAAGAACACTATCAGAATCTGGTGGCCTGTAAAAAGCGCCGATAAGAATTGATTTGGCGCCCGTGAACTGCAATTGGACCCAAAGAATCTCACATTCTTCATCGAGGTCTGCACGGTGAGAAACAAGAAGGCAGTTTTTAATGGCTATGAAAATGCCACCATGACTAAAACCATTTGCGCTGACTGGTCTATCTTTCCTGACCACTGTATAGTCAGGCGGGAAAATCTCACTGTTGCTGACACTTTCAGAAAGCCAAGATTCAGTGCCAATAAGAATATCAGGGTTGTGATTTTCGAGACAGATGGCAAGTTCGGCCACTTTGTTACTGATGCTCTGGAAATTTATCACCATAACTTTTGTTTGTCTAGGTTTCCTATATTCATTTTTGTTTGGTCTGTTAGACCAGGTGTTACCGCCAGTCTCCTTCGTGTGACTACTTTTTTCACCAGTGTGTATCCTTTGGTTTGTGCTAGGTTTACGATTTTCAGCAAGTTTTGGGGATGATGCTGCAATAGGATCTAGGGGCATCTTGGGGCTCACTGTCAAAGCCTGAATGTTGACCAAGATAAGATGCAGTGTATTTCCAAAAGTTGTCTTTGACAGAACCTCCTCATTTAGGACCTCGTTGAACATGGTCTCTGGTTTCCCGATGCAAAATGTTAGACTTGCACACTTATCCGGAACAAAGTTCTGCTCATTCAATACACGTGCTATCAAGCTAATTCAAAATTCCTGCCAAAGTGGCATGTTTTTCACTGTCCAAATATGGGTTATTTTATGCTAATGCTGTTACGTTATTATGAATATTCAGTAACTTCAGATTGTGTTAAATGATAGATTAAGGTTCATACTTTATAATGTACCCACTTAGATTTCACAGAATCACTCAGGTGTGGAGAACAACAATGGTTGCGGGTATTTATTGAATGCCCCTCGTATCTTGCATTGAGCATGTTGGGATACTTCTTTGCGGGACATGTCTTGCATAGAGACGTGACTATGTGTCTTACTGGAGACATGTCTCAAAACTGGCTTCACCTGACATGTCTTGGTTTGTGTCTTCAGTCAAATATTTTGGTTATGTTTTATATTGTTCAAGACACGTTTATTTGCAAGACATAACTTCAATAAGTTGCCAAGACACCATTTTTACAGCGCAACCAAGGTAAAGTGCTCAACAAAAGAAAGTCGTACACTTTGTTTAGGTCAATTAAAGTAACTTTCGATTATTTTTTTACCAAACAGGCGAAATAGACATTTGGATGAATCTTTTAGGCACATTTTGATACCAAACATAACACCTAGCAACAAAGATAAATCATGATTAGCGCCATTTAAAGAAAATTAGTCACTTTTCAAAAGTCACATTTTCACTACCATCTTACACGCACCTGAATCATGGAAAAACACCTGTTTGTAACGACATGTTCATTATACAAGTCAAACTGTCGACAACTGCTGGTCTTGAAATTTTTAGGATTCTAACACTTATATCATCAAGACCAGTTGCTTTGCCTGTGTTCATTTTAAGTATTTCGTTATTTACAAATTCATAAGATACATGCGGAAGATTCATCTTTGGAATTACTTCACTCACATCGTGATTACAAATATCAACATTGGAGTTAAATACACTGCCACTTCCGCAATCACCCGCGCAATCACCATTTTCGATCAAATTTCGAGCAACATCGACAGAGTGTTTATTTAGCCAATTTGAAATTTCATCATCACTCTCAAGAATCTGACCTTTTGTGACTATAGATGACGGGTTAACAGAAGTCTTCTTTGGTAGAATATCTTAAGAGTTTTCCATAGTTTACTTGAATTACCCTTACTATCATTAATAGTATTTTTAAAATACTGTTCTTTAGAGTTGCGAATCATAGTCGTTACCTTGTTACGCTGTAACTTATAAGAATTCCAGTCGGAAATATCATTTGAGCGAATAGCTTTACGGTGCAGATAATCACCATTTTATGATATATGCTATAAGAAAAGGTAAACCTATCAAAGGTGCTCATAATACTATTGAATTTCGTTCATACAAGAACTTCGACGAAGAATCATTTCTTAAAGATCTGTTTGATGTATGGTATGGCACCGTTAGAACATCGTATCTTTAACTTCAAGTCTGTCCAGACGGCCACTTATTTTCGAAGTTAACGCACTAGTCACGAGACTTCTTGTGGTTATACTTTTGTAAGTTAACTTGAAGTTCAGTTAACCACGAGCTCGTCTACACGGGCGATAACTACGAGTTTATTCTCGAAAATTAAAACTACGTCAGAACACAGCTAATATCTTCAAATGAATTATTGATTATCAGTATAGTGAAATGAAAATGCCAAACATAGTTTGGGGTATATTAGCCATTCTTTGCTTTGACAGTTGACAAGATAACGAACACAAATCCATAATGCCACACAACAAGTAGACACTTGCAATGGCTTCCTGTCGAATGGATATAGAAGGAGATCAAATGTCAAACGTTCATATCACTTATTGCTGTTTGGATAATACCACAATCATCATACAATTCAGGTTTAGTTGTGAAATACAAATCAATCAATCATGATCAGTCACTCTTGTTGGAAGTTTTATCTGCTGTTGTAACTGGTGTAAATCACAAACAAATTTAAGATTGTTTACTTCTCTGGTGTTGACATGAGGTAAAAAGTCACAATTAAAATCCCCTAACAAAACAATTTCATCATCACTGACAGAAACATTTGAAAGCATAGTGCATACAGAGCATTTTGTTAGAAAATTCACCGTCTTTGCCGTTTGGATTGTACACAGCACATATGAAAATCGGGCGTTTATTTGGAGGAGTTAATTCTATCCAAATACATTCAACACTTACATCAGACAAGTCCTCCCGTCTCTTAAAATTAATACCATTTTTAATATATAACGCCACGTCTCCTCCGTGTCTACTCCTGTCACGCCTAAGCAAATTATAACTGGGTAAATCAAGTTCACTATCATTTACAATTTCATCACATTTAGTTTCATCTATATTATAATAAGCTAATCTCTGTCTGTCTGTTTGTTTGTCTGTTTGTCTGTTTGTCTGTCTGTCTGTCTGTCTGTGCGCGCTTTTTCGTCGTCTTCCCGGGGTCGGGCGGCGTTCAAACTTGGTGGGTGGGTGCAGCTCGGTCCCCGAAAGAGCAAGTTCGCATTCGCTAGAGCGTACGAGGTCAAAGGTCATCTAGGGGTCAACTTTTTGAAGTTGGTCGGATCGTGCTTAATCTCGGTGATCGCAATGCTCGATGCGAGGTGAGCGTGGCAAAAATAAAACGGGTTGGCGTTTGTCGGGTCTTCCGGGGTCAAAGGTCGTCTAGGGGTCGAATTTTCAAAGTTTGTCCGATCGGGCTTAAATTCGGTGACGGGAAGTAGACTGAATCCATCAGTCTCCTAACATGGCGCACGGACGCGAAGCTGTGCTGTGTTGAAGACTGAAGAACAAGCAGCTCAAACGGTGCCGGGGTTTTTGCGGTTCTGCGCGATATGCGTCTGTTGCTACATCCGCGGCCATTGTGTTATCGCGCGCGTTTAATTTCAAGATGCGCTACATACACACGCACAGCCGCCGCTGGTCTTGATTGGCGTGCGGGAATCACTCAATTAACATGTGTTTGTTGCAGGCTTGGTTTGTTGTCATTATAAAATGACAGTGTTGTGTGTGAAGTTGATCAAATACGAACGAACGTTCTCATTCATCAAGGGCAAAACATTCTATACATTACCCTTAGACAGCGGGAATTGAAAACACAGCCAAAGACAAAAATAGATTATATAGCCCTGAGGCTCTATACTAATTAGATTTTATTATACAACTATATTTACATAAGTTGAATATTCAATCGGAATTGACGTATTTTGTCCACTTTCGGAACTTTATTGGTGTGTTGTTGAGCAGGTTTGTTGGTATTAAATCTGATTTATATCTCTCGTCGATTCATGTATCATTAAAATTCATGGTAATTTCTCTCTTTGGAAAATATAGAAGCATGCATGACCGCGATGGAAAATGTTAGGGACCATTTATTAGGCCAAATAAAAAATAACATGTTTCACGTCCCTTACTGCTTACTTTTTTGAAGATTTTGCCATTTTATTTTTATTTTGCATACTTTCAGTAAACCTATCCTAAATCCTAGGCTTAAAAAAAAGGCCAAGTAAAAAAATAAATCAGTTTCTCGTCCCCTCCCGCACCATTTTTCAGGAATTCTATGATTTTTTTTCTTTTTGGTTTTTTCCATAACTTTTTTTTAAAACCATTTACTTTAGTCCTATGAGCATTTTAAAGTAGGTTTGATGTTAATCAACCCCCCAGAACCATGAAATAAAACGAGCCTCATGCAACCAATTATGCAATACCACGCTGGTGGTAGGCCTACTGGGGATTTTGCATTGTTTACTAAAAACAATTTTTAAAAAGTGCCCTCATCCTCCTTTTTTCAAAAGTTGGACGAGAAACTAGTTTTATTTTTATTTGGCCTAATATAGCTTTGCAAATTTTATCAGAAGCATTTGTGGAGAGTTTTGTTCTCCGTCCAGTGCGGTATCCTGTAAGCAGGGCTGTCAACTCTCCCGCATTAGGCGGGAGTCTCCCGCATAGACACTCTTTCTCCCGCACTCCCGCATAGCATATATAAACTCCCGCATCAAAAATAAGTCAAATAAAAAAGGGAAAGAAAAGAAAAGGGAAAGAAAAGAAAAGGGAAAGAAAAGAAAAAGGAAAGAAAAGAAAAGGGAAAGAAGAGAGGAAAGGAAAACAGATGTCTATCGGTATATTGAAAAGGCCTAGTTGCACCACTTGGGATATCAGTGGCGTGTCCAAATGGGGGGGGGGGGGGGGGGGGGTGGCTGATATAATCCAGCTTGGAGGGGCATGCACCCCTTAGAAATTGACAGATAGACATTGCATGGGTTTATATATTTAATTCTATCAAATTTCAAGGCTTCAGTCGAAGGAATCGAAACCATATTCTTTACAAATATTATGAATGAGTACGTATGCAAGAACATTTATATTCGTGTGCTATGCGTGCAAATGTCCAGAAATATCATTCTAAAAGCCCATTTCAAACCAAAATACACATTAATTATAGCCAGAACTGAGTACATAGGAAAAAAATTCGCGCGCTTCGCGCTCATGTTTTCCGGAAACAGGTAACCCGGAACTAAATTCATTCGGGTGGGGTTAGGATTATACTTATTCGGAGGAAATTAAGAGGTTTTTAGTAAAATTCTTTCGTCAAGTGGGGAAATCAAAAACCCAATTCGTCGAAAATAGTATGGAAAATCATGGTCGGAAAATAAACAAATAACGAACCTAAAGAGAGGGGTCATATATATAGCTTTTGGGGAACCATTTTCATATTTCGTTCTAAAAACGCTTAGAAAAACCCAAAAGAACCGTTCAAATACGCAAAAATTTCTGCTCGCTACGCTCGCATCACATGACTTAACAGTTTCAGTTTTAATCAATCGGGATATTTTTTCGCAAATCATTTTGGGGGTCAGGGTTCTGACCAAATATGTCTGATTGAGTCGTGGGCAAAAGAGGTTAGGAACCAATGATCTATACTACTTAAATCAAGAAAAAATAATCTTTTTGCACAACTTCCTTTTTCTCGCATAGCCTATAATGAAATAGCTGTCTATTAACTTAGATAAAAAGCCAATATTGATTGGAAATGATGGCATTTCAATAGAAAATCGGTCAAAAGTACACACCAAATGGGTTCGAGAATTGATTTTTATCTTCAAAATTATGAGGGCGGCACATCCCCCCTCAGACTCCCCCCTGACTGCGTTAGTTACCGCGGAGGGCGGTGCTTTGGTTACTCACAATAGTTACTCACTATTTCAGTTTTTTAACCTTGATTTTTCCCCCACCCCCTATACAAATAACCTGGCACCGCCCCTGGCTGTAGGCCTACCTTTTGGACTGTGCGATTTTTTTTGGACTGTGCGATTTTTTTTTTGACCGTGCGATTTTTTTTGACTCTCCCTCCCAGCGAATCCCAAAAGTTGACAGCCCTGCTGTAAGTGCAAGAATCCCTTTTTTCTTCAACATCTTGTCACAAATCATGTGTCCCAGGCTCCCAGCCAAGAGTCAAGGACAATCGTGAAACAAGTTGGCACTCATGTCTTGGGTCAAATATTGAGTCTCAGAATCCATGGTCAGAATGTCAGTTCAATTCCAAAACAAGACAAATTGAGTTATTCATAGAAAATTAATAAAGATAATTAATTCTGCTCAATCAACGCTGAGCAATGACGTCAGAGAGTTTACTATAGATTGACGCAGCATTTCAGCGGTGCCAGAAGTTATCTTATTACTATTATGCACTTATCAATTGCATCCCCGGCCCGGGGATAGCGGGGATTAGTCCGGGACGTACAAATTGCCGATGTAATGTCCCGGGTACAGTCGTGTACGGTTCCCGCAGGGCGGGGCACCCTTTTGTGTACGTCCCCGCTAACAGTCCCGGCCCCCATAGCAGGGACAAAGTATACGGCGGCGTATAGTCCCAGCCCTCCCCCATAGCCGGGACAAAGTGTACACTCCGGCTACTGTCCCTGTGTATACATTTTGTGTACCTTATTAGCATACGTCCACTATGTATGTGTACACCCCGGCTATGCCCGGGATATACATACCCTAGCGTACGCCCCCGCTACATTGCCCGGCCATCCCGCCTTATTTGTTCAGTGATGTGCGTCCCCGCTACATGCCCTGGCTAGCGGGGACACCTTTTGTATGTCCCCGGTACACGCCCCCGCATAGCCGGGCAAACGTTTTTTGTATGTTTGCGTACGGTCCCCGCATGGGGCCAGGGTGGGGCCATGGATGCAATTGATAAGTGCATTAGTGTGCAAAAGGTGCATGTTTCATGGACTATCAGAGTGAGATCATGAAATGCTCTGCATGTACTGTTCAAAAGATGTCATGAACACTATACTCTATTTGGCTTCCTCTGGACAACGACGTAACTTAACAGACGCAGCTTTTACGCGCGCACGCGCATGTATCTTCCGTATAATACAACAGCACTTCGAGAAGGCGCGCGTGTTATGTGCTGCAATTAGTAGAATACGCAGTTACATCACTGTCTTGTGATGGCCAAATAGACTATGGTCATGTGTTTTAAGCTCGCCTCCTTTCGCGTTACACACGGATTTTGGCTTTCACGACATGATTTTAACTTTACACATTTATATTTGTTTGTATACCCCCCTGAGGTAGTAAAAGTATATATTTTCTGAAGGGAAATTCATGAGGAAACCAAATATGCCATTAAAATTATAGTACGACTAAGAACTAAAATGGTATGATCGGAAATGTTCGGAAAAATATCAGAGTTTTTAATTTTTAATTCGAGATCCATATATTTTTTATACCTACCCCTATCATTATTTACTTTACATATTTGAATTCCTCATGAAATTACCCATTAGATGATATATAATTGTTAAAGTTACTACGTCGGTATGGTAATTATACCGGCTAGTGAATATCTCCAATTTTTATTTTATATATTTTTAGAATTTTCAAAAATATTTGTTTAAGGATGAACCCTTCCCTGATATAAACTGCATTTCTGAATTCCTCTAGTTACAAGCTTTCCAAAAATGTATACTTTTGCTATCATAGGTTGAAAACTTTTTCTGTTATTGTCATTTTTATAAATCCGGTAAATTGAGGCTGATTATTCATGTTTACTGTGTAGCGAATAGGAAGAAAGCTGATGTTCATTGTCTTATCCATAATTAATTAGTTGTTACAAATAGTTGACAAGTCTGTTAAACCACATACTTAAAGACTACTAATTATCCTTTAAAATGGGACCAGAATGGTGTTTGTAACATTAGGAGATGACTAGTTATTGTAAAAAGAACAAAACATGGGATTATCCCCATTGAGTTTGTACAGGCGGCACCCCTTCCAGAAACACCCCTTCCAGCACCACCCCTGGTCCCCAAACATCAAACAGCTGTATCTCTCATTCTGTATTAGCTATACCAATGCCATTTTGCAAGCAGATAGCTTGTTATTAGGGCTTTAAAATGATACCAAATTTGTTGAGATAGCTTTTGTGGTTTTAAAAATATTTGAGGAAAATTACAGCATGAAACTAAGAAATGTAACGGCACCACCCTATTGGGAGGCGAATTCATAACGCGTGACCCTATGTAGAGTGAGATGCATAGATAAAACAATCAACACAATTTTAGGGACCTCTCTATAGAGCCTAGGCCTAGTAGGCCTACAGCAAACCCATCCGTTGGTGCTACTCAGACGTTGGTGCATACACACGAGCGTTGAAAGACAGAAGATGCATACGCATTAGTGCGTAAATTCTGCGCCTGTTAAGTTACGTCACTGTCAAGAGGAAGCCAAATAGTCATAGAGTATAATAACCTTGACTTGTTGTACTATAGTTCAATCAGTTCCAAACTGGCGAGAAATATTCTGTTTTTATCTATCCGTGCGCAAAAGTAATCCAAGCGTAAAGCACAATTTTGGCGTACGCAAGCGTCACACATTCAATGACATTGCGACATTGCGCAAAAGTAATCCAAGCGTATAGGCCTAAATAAGCGGGATTTTGGCATACGCAAGCGTCACACATTCAATGACATTGCGACATTGTGCAAAAGTAATCCAAGCGTATAGGCCTAAATAAGCGGGATTTTGGCATACGCAAGCGTCACACATTCAATGACATTGCGACATTGCGCAAAAGTAATCCAAGCGTATAGGCCTAAATAAGCGGGATTTTGGCATACGCAAGCGTCACACATTCAACGCCATTGCGACATTGCGCAAAAGTAATCAAAGCGTATAGGCCTAAATAAGCTGAATTCAGCGGCTGCTGTAGGCTAAACAGGTTTCGCCAATTTGGAACTGTCTGAACTATTATAGCCTAGGCCTGCGGCTGTATCATTCCAGAATTAAAGAATGAGAAATAAGGCTAAGCCTTTAGTTAGGCCTACCCTATTCATTTTTTACTAGTTCATTTTTCTTTATCGTGACCCGTCTATTTTATGATGTCTAGCTAGCTTAATATATTTAAAAGCCTACATCTAGTAGTACACTGCAGTCCTACATTAATTATAAAGCCTGAATACGCTACTAATATGAATCAATTACTTTTTAGGCTAATACTTAGCATGCTTAGTAATAGTAGTAATACGGTTTTGCAGTTTGATTTTATTGTGTCAATTTGGTGATCAACAAATTCAAAATCAAATCCGAGAAGCAAGAAGACGTGAAGAAAAAAAATACGCCAAGACTGCAATCTCAGGATACACGGGTTAAATTGTTGAAACTTTGTCACGAAAGATTAATTAATTAAATTTACAAGTATACTATTAATTAAAAACAATAGTATCTAGTAGTATTACTATGGATTGGATGTCACTGATGTATTTTATGATTTCGATCCCCGATTTGAATGTCCCGTTCGTTGTTGTTTTTGTCATGATGAAATTAACTGTTGACTAGCCTGAGAACTGCAAACAATCCATTCAATTTCAAACACAAATCAAACATGAAAGTTATCTTTTTCGGTCTTTTTAATAATAAATGTGTAAACTAATTTCCCACGCCACAATTTCACAACATGTCATTATGGTGAAAAGTGAAATGCATCACTCGCTGTATCAGCTGTTTGTTATGTTATTGTATACTATTGGTGTAGGCCTAGGCCTACTTCATGACGCGTGACGGAATATAAATTAACCAAAATACCTACGGTACCTGAAATATGAGTGTCCAAAACTTGAATTAAAGCTTCTTTTAATGCTGATAGTACGAGAAGTTAAGAGTATAAATCACATTGAGTATAAACAAAGTCAAGTCAAGTGTTTAAAAATGTTTGGAGATTTGACAGTCCCGCGGTACGTATGCAAATGTTCGTGAAACCACCCAGGTCAACACGTCTACGGGGCGGTCATCGTATACATTATCATAATTATCGGTTCTCTGAACGATATTTTCACGAAATTATCATTTCGTTAATCTGTATTGGTGGTAAAACGGCTTTTATTAATCATGTATTTCCCCAAAACTGAGCCGATAGCTGGACGATGCTTACTGTTTGTCCGTGTGCGTCCCGGTGTGCGTATTTAATTTACACATTAACAAGTACGCGGAAATCGGTGACAGGAATCCTGTCACCAAAGTCCGGCACGAAAAAAACGGTAATGGAGCCAGTCCCCTCAACAAGGCCAACGCATGCGCACAAAAGATAATGCGGGCCGACGTTGGGGGACTGGTGGAGATAGTCTAGACGGGAAGCCCGAGTACGAGTCGAGCGTGGAAAAATAAAACGGCTTTGCTTTTCTTGGGTCGTCCGGGGTCAAAGGTCGTCTAAGGGTCGAATTTTCAAAGTTTGTCCGATCGGGCTTAAACTCGGGGACGGGAAGCCCGAATGCGAGTCGAATTTTCAAAGTTTGTCCGATCGGGCTTAAACTCGGGGACGGGAAGCCCGAATGCGAGTCGAGCGTGAAAAAAATAAAACGCCTTTGCTTTTCTTGAGTCGTCCGGGGTCAAAGGTCATCTAGGGGTCGAATTTTTAAAGTTTGTCCGATCGGGCTTAAACTCAGTGATGAGAAACCCGGTGATCTGTTTGTTCGGTCCCCGCAAGAGCAAGTTCGCATTCGCTAGAGCATACGAGGTCAAAGGTCATATAGGGGTCAACTTTTTGAAGTTGGTCGGATCGTGCTTAAACTCGGTGATCACAATGCTTGATGCGAGACGAGCGTGGCAAAAATAACACGGGTTAGCGTTTGTCGGGTCTTCCGGCGTCAAAGGTCGTCTAGGGGTCGAATTTTCAAAGTTTGTCCGATCGGGCTTAAACTCGGTGACGGGAAGCCCGAATACGAGTCGAGGCAAAAATAAAACGGGTTGGCGTTTGTCGGGTCTTCCGGGGTCAAAGGTCGTCTAGGGGTCGAATTTTCAAAGTTTGTCCGATCGGGCTTAAACTCGGTGACTGGAAGCCCGAGTACTAGTCGAGCGTGGAAAAAATAAAACGGCTTTGCTTTTCTTGGGTCGTCCGGGGTCAAAGGTCGTCTAAGGGTCGAATTTTCAAAGTTTGTCCGATCGGGCTTAAACTCGGGGACGGGAAGCCCGAATGCGAGTCGAGCGTGGAAAAAATAAAACGCCTTTGCTTTTCTTGAGTCGTCCGGGGTCAAAGGTCATCTAGGGGTCGAATTTTGAAAGTTTGTCCGATCGGGCTTAAACTCGGTGATGAGAAACTCGGTGATCTGTTTGTTCGGTCCCCGCAAGAGCAAGTTCGCATTCGCTAGAGCATACGAGGTCAAAGGTCATATAGGGGTCAACTTTTTGAAGGTGGTCGGATCGTGCTTAAACTCGGTGATCACAATGCTTGATGCGAGACGAGCGTGGCAAAAATAAAACGGGTTAGCGTTTGTCGGGTCTTCCGGGGTCAAAGGTCGTCTAGGGGTCGAATTGTCAAAGTTTGTCCGATCGGGCTTAAACTCGGTGACGGGAAGCCCGAATACGAGTCGAGCGTGGAAAAAATAAAACGGCTTTGCTTTTCTTGGGTCGTCCGGGGTCAAAGGTCGTCTAAGGGTCGAATTTTCAAAGTTTGTCCGATCGGGCTTAAACTCGGTGACGGGAAGCCCGAATACGAGTCGAGCGTGGAAAAAATAAAACGGCTTTGCTTTTCTTGGGTCGTCCGGGGTCAAAGGTCGGGTAAGGGTCGAATTTTCAAAGTATGTCCGATCGAGCTTTATGCATGCATTCTACAAACCACCAAACCCGAGAACCGACAAACCCCGGGTGACCGCCCAAACCCGAGAACCGACAAACCCCGGGTGACCGCCTAGTTTACACATATAACATCACGTGTTCTATTGGAGACTTGCAGCATTTAACGGAGGGGGAGGGGGGGGGGGGGTTGACATTTATGGAGATTACAACACCCTGCTTAATTTATTTCCACCTCCTATGTATAAATGCGCACTGAATGGTTGCGAGGGGAGTCCAAGCCTCTCATGTTGTGTTCTGCAGACATTCTTTCAATGGGCATTGAATGATTGTGCTTTTTAATTAATCCACAGTAAACGGGCAATCAATTAAATACGCGCAAGTTATTCACCCATTGCCGATTGCCACATCACTACCATTGCGTGTTAAGTATGTTGATTATCTGGGTCGCTATTGTAAACTATTGCGCTTAACATATACACATTGAAAAAAGTATCGCACCGCTGGTTGAAAAGTGCAAATGTGGCCTCGAATTTTGCCACCATGGTGTGATATTAAGGATCATTTGTTTGCGTAAGCTGTCCAGCAAAATGTTATGCAATACAATTTTAGTTTGTGACGTAATGGATGAAATGGTTTTTTTAAGGCCAAGGGGAAAATGCATGAAACGAGTTTGGGTATAACGCGATATTGAGAGACCCGATGATTAATCTCTATAGTTGTAAGCCTTGGTAACATATTCAAGTCTTCAAAGGTCAAAGGTCATCTAGGGACAAATTTCAAAAGTTGCCCAATTGTCCTCAAACATGAAAATCTCCCTTTTTCGTAAACCCAACGGTTATGGGGTCAAAGGTCAAAATAGGTCAAATTTTAAATAAGTTCAAACGACAAAAGCAATATTGCGGAAGTGTTGCCCTAGGTCAAATAATAAAAAAAAAAATCAACGGTGACCTCTTCGTATATATGCTGAATTTATGACCATCAAAAAATGGCATGTTTGGACTCATTCACTGCATTGTAGCCTATAACATCTAAATGGAACATATCTTGGGCCAAATACAGAACTAATACAATGACTATTTTAAGTTTTTAAAGTCTATTCAATATCGCGTTATACCCAAACTTGTTTCATGCATGCTTTTGGACAAAAGCATGCATTTTCCATAACATTTTGTTGGACAGCTTACGCAAACAAATGATCCTTAATATCACACCATGGGGGCAAAATTCGAGGCCACATTTGCACTTTTCAACAACAAAACAGTGGTGCGATACTTTTTTCAATGTGTATACCATGTGCAAAACTATTTTGACTTAAAAAATGTTTCCGTGAGTTCCTAGGGTACCTATCAATGTGTACCTTGGATTAATGTTAAGCAATGTCATAATGCTGACGATGCGTTACATTTATGGCATTGTATGTTAAATGATGTGGTAAACAAGCATGTTCCAAAGAAAAACAAGCGTGTAAGAGCCGCTCCATCTCCTTGGCTCAACAATCACATTTTCAAGCACATGTCTAAGCGTATGGCAGGTAAACATTTTTGTTCTTGGTGCTAAATAAACCACTGAACTCATGAAATTAGACATATTAATAAGTGATTTAGACATCCCATCGAGGGTTGAGCGCCAGAAGTCCGTTACTCAAAACATGCTATTTTGAGATAATCAACTTTTAAATATTTGGGACTCATTGCAATACACTGTGGCACCCAACTTATAACTCTAATTTTAGTCAAATTAAGAGTGTTTATGAATCATCTCTTTATGGTTCTGAAAATCTAGGTTATATGGATTATTTTTGTACCAAAATATAAATTTGCCCAAAAATTGAGTTACGGCCTTCTGGCGCTCAACCCTCGACATGCTGTATCATATAACTGTCACTGATCATGCTTTGTGGAATGTGGGATTTCTTTTTCTTTCCCAGGCTCAATAAAGATTTCAACATTTGTAGTTAAAATATTATATCAAAATAAAATAATCAAAATGTGTATTAAATGAAATAAATGAATTAATAGAAATGATTGAGTAAATAAATAAATAGGTCAAAAGGATATTGAATTATTGAATCATTGAATTATTTATTTATATTTAATTATTCATACATATACATATGTATATATTATGTATTCATTTATATATTTATTTATCTTTTTATCTATTTATTTATTTACTTATTTATTTATTTATTTATTTATTTATTTATTTATTTATTTACTTATTTATTTATTTATTTATTTCAACAAATCTACTATTTCAGGCATATTTTGGGGATAAGGCTAGCGATTAGGCTTCCCGTTTGAAATTTTAAACCTCATACGTGAACGTCACCCAAACAATACAATATATAAGTTGGGTTCAGACGGCCGCAAATTGGATCGGAGTAAGGTCGGAGTAAGGTTGGAGTAGCAATTGTTCGTGTTAAAGGTCGTGTGGACATCACTCGTGTTAACTAATCCGACCTTACTCCGATTTCTCAGGAGTAATGCGCTAACACGACCTGCAGGTCGGAGTAGAACGCCCGTGTGGACGCACTTAACACGACCCCGGCGTAAATCTTACTTTTCGCTGTATAATTTATCAAATTCTAAAGACCTCGACGTCCTATACGAGTATCTTAGGCTATGTGTATAATTCCGGATCAAATACTATGTGTACTCTACTTTGATCGAATGTCACTTAGGAGTCACTTATACAGTAAAAAATAGCTTATTTCACTAAATTCTTGTATATTTTCAAGAATTTCCAAAAATAATAATGGAAAAAACTGCTGTCAAAAAATTAGGGTGGTGAGAGGTAAGCCAGTTGATCGCAATATACATAGCTGTATGATGAAAAGAACTAGGAAAGAACCTGAAATCCAGGATCAAATAGAAAAGAAATGCACAACATATATAAAACTTGGTACGGTGTACCCATGAAAGTAATTCCGATATTTACTCCTAGGCCCACTGCGATGGTCGTATTAACTTCGTCGGAGAACTTCGGAGTACGGTAAGTACCGTGTGGACAGTGGCGTAGCTCAGGGGGGGGGGGGGGGGGGGGCAGTTGCCTCCCCCCCCCCCCCCCCCCCCCCCAATGTTTTATGATAGGGTTACGAGTTAATGAAGTAGCCGCGGGAAATGGTTAGGAGGATTATGATTATAAATCCACCTGGTTGGTGTAGTTGCAGTGGGGGGGGGGGGGGGGGGGGGGGGTTGTAGGGGTTTATGTGGTACTAAAAGTACCGAGGGTTAATTTGATGCGGTTTGAGAGGTAGGGGTTAATAAAGTAGCTACGGTAAATGGTTTAGGAGGGATATGGTTATAAATCAACCTGATTGGGGGGTGGGGGGGGGGGGGTTGTAGGGGGTTTATAATGCCGTTAGGTGATGCGGTCTGAGAGGTAGGGTTAATAAAGTAGCCACGGTAAATGGTTTGGTACACTAACGTTTTGCGGGGGTAATGAAGCAACCTGATTTCTTTACTTTAAGTTGGCATGCCAAACAATCTAAGGGACCGAGGGTTAATGAAGTAGCCACGGGAAATGGTTTAGGGAGGGTTGTGGTTATAAATCAAACTGGTTTGGGTGTGTGCAGGGGGGGGGGGGGGGTAAACCACGGGAAATGTTTTATGATAGGGTTACGAGTTAATGAAGTAGCCGCGGGAAATGGTTAGGAGGGTTATGATTATAAATAAACCTGGTTGGTGTAGTTGCAATGGGGGGGGGGGGGGGGGGGGGCGATTGTAGGGGGTTTATGTGGTACTAAAAGTACCGAGGGTTAATTTGATGCGGTTTGAGAGGTAGGGGTTAATACAGTAGCCACGGTAAATGGTTTAGGAGGGATATGGTTATAAATCAACCTGATTGGGGTGGGGGGGGGGGGGGGTTGTAGGGGTTTGATAATGCCGTTAGGTGATGCGGTTTGAGAGGTAGGGGTTAATAAAGTAGCCACGGTAAATGGTTTAGGAGGGACATGGTTATAAACCAACCTGATTGGGGATGGGGGTTGTAGGGGGTTTATAATGCCTTTAGAAGGGATATGGTTATAAATCAACCTGGTTTGGGGGTGTTGTAGGGGATTTATGTGGTTTCAGAGGTAGGTAATGTGGCATAACCATCTAGCGGGGACCCGAGCGCAGCGAGGGTACGCCGCTAGTATATACAAATGCATAAAAACAAAACACAATTGAAGCGCAATAGTCAATAGATGCAAACAAAAGCAGGAAAGTTCACAGAAGCAGACACGCCAAAAACATTGGCATGCCGGATATAACATCACCGGATCTCGGCAAACTATCTAGTGAAAAGAAAGCACTTTAACCGAATACTTGAACTTTTCACCGAATACTTGAACTGTTCACCGGGACTTGAACTGTTCACCGGGAGTTGAACTTTAAGGCCCTGTCACACATACGGCGATCAGGCCAGCGATCGCACTGCGCTATAAAAAGTGTATAACACGCAGTGATAGCGCGGAAAACTGTCCATTTTTAAATTAATGTCACCAAAACCCTTTCACAAACTGCTGCGATCAGACCGGCGCTTGGATAACGCTGAAACATTATCAAAACGCCAAGCCAAACGCATCAAGATCTCCACATACCCCTCAGTGACGCAGTGGGAACTGGCTGGGACTTCAGAGGGTCGTGAGAGGGTCCCCATGGTCGCCCTTGAGCGCCAGTGCACCACGCTTGTTTTGTGCATGCACAAAACAAGCGTGGAGGCTCCGCGTTCTGTTCAGAGCGCTATAATGACTCAGTAGCAGCGAAAAGTGAGCGTCCCGTCGACGTAGAAAGGACGCATACAAACTACTTGTCCTCTGCGACTGCAGTAAAGGTTCGTTCACACTAGGCGATGTTTGCCGTGCGATGCGATGCGGTAGCCGTACTTCCACCGCAATGTACGGTAATTCGTCGCGGGTCACGCCGGGTCAACGCAGGTCACCGCATACGAAGGCATTCAGTGCCGTTTGGCAAAATATGAGAGGGTCAGCGTCAACGCAATGCGTCGCAGACTGCCACAATGGCAGTTAAATATGTTTAACTCCATTGCAATAACGTACCGTACCGCACAGTAAATAACGTTTTAGTGTGAACGAACCCTTGCTGTCAGGAGACAAACACATCATGATATTATCACTATTATATCATGTTAATAATAATAATAATAATAATAATAATAATCATTTATAAAGCGCATTAAACAAGTGGTATCTATGCGCTGTACAAACTATCAAACTACTAAAGACCAATTTTAAAACTATGTAAAACATTAACAATTTAGGACAGCTAAAGATTATAACCCAACTGCCAGCAGGTGGCTAGAAGACGCAAGACGTCACGTAATGTATTCAGATTAATCAAAACACCTGTTTAAACTCCCGCCAACAGATTGTCATGGCTATACAAAGATAGCATTACGCTAAGTTAGGATAATGCTCTCTATAGGATTTAAATAACAATCAATGTGATTAGAGCTAGCTTTAAACGTTGGTCATTGTTATTCCTTCTGTATCTACTACAAGGAGTAAAATGTACAGTCCTCAAAATAAGTAACTGACCAGGTAATATGCTTTCAACTCAACACTCGGCCGAGTGCACCAATGGCGAGTAGCTGAAGAATAGCGCTACCTCGCTATAACTGAGGCGTAACCAAAACATTTGAGAGCACCAAACCGGGGTAAGCTGCTAGGCTAGTAACTTGCGAGTCGCGATATTGGAGGCTGGTTTTGGTGAGATCATGAACAGTGAGGCAAAATCTTAAGGAAGGAAGACAATAACGGGTGTATAAAGCCAATTTGAACTCATTGCGAACCAGTGATTGCTCAATATTGTACAATTTATTGTTTGTCCCACAATCATGTCATACACATCTTTTTCTTTACCATTGAATGTTATCAGCGAACCAAGGAAACGTTGGGTCCTGATCAACAGTTTTTACAATGTTTTCCCCAATATTAAAGTGAATTACAGTTGGTTTCCCGCTGCATAGGGAGAGCGAGCGGCATTTGCTTGGCTTTAGGGTGAAACCCATACTGGATGCTTAGTTTCATATTTTAGGGGACGATGCTGAATAATGTGGACATTTACCTCGCTAGTTACTATTCTGGTGTTACTCGCCAGTTTTGCTCTCAGAATTACATCGTTAGTAAGTTACGCTACAGTTAGGGCTGCTAGGGAAGTAGCTTACCTCCCTATAAAGTGGTGCACTCGGCCGATATGTGTTATATGTGTTGTATATGTATAACCTAGGTAGTAACTTATTTTGAGGACTGTATATAATTTGAAAACGTATTAAGAAGGTACTTAGTAACGCAGACAGCGACTTATAAGCGCAGTTTGATCGCAGCAGAACATAAACAAGCGCGGCGCTTTGTATGGGCCTCAAGGGCGATCATGGGGACCCTACCCCGCTCTAGATGGTGTCCACTGCGTCCCCATTCAGTTCTTAGAGACCTTACTGTGTTTTCCATGGCTTTTTTTAGCGCAACGAGAGCGCAAGGCCTGATCGCCGTATGTGTGACAGGGGTATTACGATGCACAATTTTGTGTTCAATTATATCCATCCTATGAAGTTTTATTGTCCGGGGGGGGGGGGGGGGGCACTCAACTTTTTTTGGTACGGTTGTGCCGCCCAGGGTCTCAAGAACTGATTTTCTTGAAAAAAAGTAGGTCTTCAAAATTTGATTAGTTAAGAACGCACGTTTTTCATAAATGTGGATTTTAAAACGCAAATTGTTCGAAAAATTGGGGATTTGGAATGAAAATGTTCGTGATTTTTGAATTTTCAACAAAATGGGGTCTTGGAGCATCTCATGCAGGCTCAAAAGGGGGTCTTAAGAGCTAGCAGAAGAGGGTGAAAATGGGTGGGGTCTTCAAGGCGTCACATAGACACATACCTATTATACCCCCATTCCAATGTCAGTGTCCCCCCGGCCCCCACCTCAATTTTTTTTAAACATCTTCACCCTAGTTTTGTGCCATACGATTAACGCAAACAAGAAGCGAGTGCCGCCATCAATGAATTAGCCACGTTAGATCAATCAATTCTACTTTAAACCAATTAACCACATAAAAGTATATTATGTGATCTTTTCCAGGAGACGCCCTCAATCCTCGAATAAAAATTGGAAACAGATTTTCTTGCAGATTTACATTTCTGATCATAAATCATGAATATATTCTGAGTTACAGAGCGGTAGGATTCCTAATTACTTCAAAATCATGTTTTTAGAGTGAAAATAGAGTGAACATAAATTGTTCGCTATTTTCAACCCCTAAAAACCATGATTTTGAAGTAATTAGGAATCGTATCGCTCTGTAACTCAGGATGTATTTATGATTTATGTTCATAAACGTAAATCTGCAAGAAAATCTACTTTCTAAAAAAAAATCATGGATATAGGGCGCCCCCTGGAAAAGATCACATACTATGCCTTTAATCTGAACAAAAGCTGACTCAAAAATAAGCAAGTTTTACCTTGGACAACTACTTTTCTTCTATCATTAACAATTTATCAAAAATGCTAATTTGATCTTAAACAGGTACAATCCATATTTGGTTTACATTTTGGTTTACATAAAGACCTACAAATGAGACACAAAACATAATGACTATATTTCATTCAATATTTCAAAGCATTGTTTTTACAATTTAGAATTACTCTATCTTGGTTTTTCATTTGAAAAACCAAGTTTTTCGCCTAGCTGTCGAAAAACTTGGTTTTTCAATTGATAAACCAAGTTTTTCGAGAAAAACTTGGATTTTCACTCGATAAACTTGGTTTTTCGGCAAAAAACTTGGTTTTTATGAGTTACTGGACATTGGGCCTGCCATATACTACGTGCTGGCGCCTTTCAAAGATATCCTAAATAGTTTCATGCTATACGTAATCCTTATTATTGTATACCGTGGAAGTATCAGCGGTCTGAGAGTGATACACTAAAATCCGTCCAATCACAGTCTTTAGATAAATTATGAAAATAACTATCAGTATTAAACGTGTTCACGAATTTATAATCACGCACGTATACCAGATTTGCTTATTTATTAATTTAGTATCCACGTGGATCCATCTCTAGTATGCTGCCCGGTGTATAGGATAGGGTATAACAACTGACTTCTGCATGTCTACATCATTCACTTCTCTAAATCTCCAACAACTTCAGATAGGCCTATACCACATAATTGATACAGTACCAGGAAAGACACTGTAACATTGACAAACAATTTAGAACTTTCATTGACACCTGGAACAATTTTGCGTATAGTGCATACGAACCATCTGCAATTATACCTCTGGTGCCATACACTACTGTATCTTTATTGATTGAATAAGCTAATACATCGAAACGAAGTATTTACCTAGAGTATTTACCAAATTACCGAAAGCCGTCGTCTACTAAATGGATACCAAATACGGTAAATTTCAATATACATGTATTTGCCTCTATATAATTATGTTCTTATTAGGTTTTAGATAACTCTCTAAAGTCTAGGTTTACATTTATGATGATAATATATACCCATTACTTTAAAAGTGGAAAACACATTTCTGGTACGAATTTTCTCTGAAATCGAGACCGCCTGCGACCGTCTATATTTAAACGTGGTTGCATGTAGATGTTCTGATTGCTGGCCCGATTTTCAACTTGATGTTTTCTATTTTACATGAAAGATCATCCTCAAAATTGTCACATTCCAAAGTTTGAGTTGCATAACTCGAATGGATTTATTTTAGAAGCACAAGGTCACAAAATATTTGCCCAATGAGTAGTACACAAATTGGCAGGTGGTTAACCACCTTTGGCAGTAATTTTACCACATTTTAGCCTATGATTTCTAAATGGAACATTTCTGGCCTCTAACATTTTACAGACATATTATGTGAAACATATGGGAGATTCTACTGATGTGAAAAAATGTATCATAGCCACAAAAAGGTGATCGTAAACATACACTTTTAAGTGGATGTTCCGATCACTTAAGCTTTTGCAGAGGAATCCCTATATTTATCTCATTATTTTTGTAAAATGTTTCGCGCAAGATATGTTCAATCTAGACGTTAGCATGCCAGGCTAATATACAGTGAATTACTGCCAAAAGTGAATAACCAGCCGGCCAGTTTGCGTACTATTCGCAATGAGTAAGTTTTATGTCACACCTCGTGCTTCTAAAACAAGAACCATTGGAGTTATGCAATTGAAACTTTAAAATACGACTATTTTAAGGATGACCCTTCATGTAAAATAGAAAACATTAAGTTGAAAATCGGGCCAGCAATCGGAACACCTACCTGTAATTGCTCGGGATTTGTAAGTTTCTCATTATGTATTGAACGCACAATCATGACAATGTGAAAAGTATCGTATGAAATGATCTGATTAAGTTTGTAAAATAATCTGATCCTTCATTTATTTGATTTTGATTTTACATGTATGTACATTTTGAACCATGCCGACTTTTACCATAAAAAATACTGAAAATAGTCACCAAGTTGCACAAAGCAGAAGGTCTAATAAAGTTTAGATATTTTGTTTGTTAAACACCGACAATACTAAAACGCCCACAAAATCTGATAACCGTATCGTATAATTGTCCTTTCAGTTGTATTCGTTTTATATGGAAGCATGCTTGCATTGCTAACAGTAACATCATTGTCGTCGGTGGCACCCAGAGGCAGACGAAGTGACAACGAAACCTTGAACCTAACGGAGCCGCATCGGGAGGTATATAAACAACTTCGACAAGACATGGATTCCGCAAAGACAAGCATCGGGTTGACATACAGGGCATTTGTAAGTTATCCACACAACTACTTTATTATAATTTAGTAAATATTAGCTATATGTTGGCCTATAAGCCTGATTCTAGTTGACTAGCGAAACTCATTTAAATCCACACGAGGATCGAGCAAAGGATCCAAGTGGAATATTAGAGAAATACAAAAATAATATGGACTCGGACAAACTGGCGTATGACCTTGAAATTCTATTATACAATCATTATAATTTAGTCAGTATTCATGTACAATCATTTTTTTCTCCATATATCATTATCTTTATCTGAATAGGCAAACACTATTGAGTGAATCCCCATAATATGCAAAGCTAGAATTTCATTGATTACCGGTTCATTCATGCTTCATTATTTCATTTGGTTTAAAGTCTTGTGTACACATGGACTAGGCCTAGCTCTATAGGCCAGGGTGTTTTAAAAGTTTCGATACCTTTTCAAGCATTATATCTCCATAAAACTAATTTGCAGTATAAAACTAAAAACTTACTTGGATAAAGAAGAACTGTATTATTATTTTGGTACAAAGCTTACTACAATAACAGCTATCCGTGTTAGCCAAAGTACAGATGTAATATTTATCACATTTGAAACCGCATAAATCAATGGTCTATTGTAATATTTCAATGAGATTAAATTATTATTATTATAAGATCATCTACGCTAGTGAACCAATTGACGGCCTTTCAGAGCTCTTCGTGTAGAGAGTAACCAGTTTGATTTCTAATCACTTATTTCATTTTCCTTGTTAAGGTCTGTTCGGCTATTATTTCACATTTGCTCTTTATATAGAAAAAAAAGGCTATCATGGTATTGAGCATTATCCGACTTTGATAATCTCGTATTGCTCTTTCGTTTTACACCCATTTTCTAGGACACGCCGTACTTATAATAAATTTTACGTAAAGGTCTGTTTACTATCTATTTTCATGTTGTTTACAGAAAGAAGAGACTTACAATAGACTTGATATCCATATGAATATGAGTGATCTTCAAGTTCCTGGTATTCCTTGCACTAGTAATATGACGGGTCAATCGGAGCGCAATAATATGTCGGTGAGTACTCTATATAGTCTATAGACACTCTTTGGATTCATAAAAATCGGGATTTAAAAAAAAAAAATATTAAAGCTTTCCTTTATGAGGTTGCTCAAAGCAGGAAACAAAATGCACAATGTTGAGTAGTTTTGTTAAAAAATGCCTTTTCTGACAAATTAGATAATTTTATTATCAGTATTGCTTGCAAAACTGACTCTTAATCCTCCAGACAATTATTTAGCATTCTGCACGTTCTAGATTGATATTGATAAACTACTCCATGTGGACTCGCAGTGATCAGCAAAGTCAATTTGGATATTGTTAACATATTTCAAACATAGGCGTATACATATCAAGAAATAATCTTGAGCTGTTTTCCAACTTCCCTTTGTACAGGCGTCTGAGATTTTACTCTATCATTACGAAAACTATCTGATCCCGCATCAACGTGGATTGGAAGCTGTTTATAGAGATGAACAAGGCCGATCTCGCAAGGCGGGGTATTTCGAACTTCAAAGACTAAGATCCACGAGAACACATCTGCAAGTAGTACGAGATTCCATGGAAATAGCGGTAAGTGTATTACCAAATAGGTCCATAAGGATCGTTGATTAGAATAAAATGTACAGGTTTTTCCTGTATATTTTTACAACAAACTGTAAATTTTACAGTTACGCAATAAATTTTACAGTTACGCAACGTAAAAAAGAAGTGGACAGGCTTACTAAGTTGGGGCGGTCGCCAGTGCTTTTTTATTCTCTACACATGCCCAAGCTCTGTATTAACTCCCCAAATGTATATTTTCAAGTGTTTTTATTGAATTATTTTTTACAGTATACTGGAAATTTTACGGTAAAAGTTGGCATCCTTGCTACCAGCTTTTGACCATAAAATTGTCTAACAGTGTAGCGAAGACTGCACAGAAGACTTCTTCCAGCCAATATCAGCGGTTATAAAATATTAACGCTGATTGTTTTGCGCCAAGATAGAGACCCTACCTGCATATCTAACAGTGTTTCTGATTTGTTATACTCTTCTGAATATCCAATTAAAATTCGGTTTAAAATTGTTTTACTTCATTCTTCAATTTGATGTTTAACAATGTCTCCGATTGATGCGGAAATGATATGTCTATTTTCTGACTAATCACTATCATCCAGCTGAGTGATAATAATAATAATTGTTATAATAATAATAACACTAATAATAATAATAATAATAATAATAACAATACATAATGCATAATACTTATAGAGCGCCTTACAACAAGTACTCAAAGCGCTATTGTCAATATTTCGCTGTCATCAGGAAATCGGCAGAATAAGTTCGCTTTATTGGCTAGGCGCACACCATATCAGCACTTAGATTGTAATATCATCCTTTTTTAATAGCTCCCCAATCTCGCTTGGGTTAACGTGGGTTATATGAATAGGTAACAGACTCAGAGTGATCCCTTACTCTTTATAATGATAAAGGTCTGTGACTTTTTACGTGTTCAGGGTAAAGCGTCTGATCATCCACTAATGAGTTCTCAGGGGGTGAACAACCTTTTTTCAAAGTGGCCCGCTACCCCGCTTGTCAATTCTCGGTATATGAGAAGAAAGATCGTGGATTGATTTCCTCGCCTTTACCTTTACCTTAAAGGCATATTATGTGATCTTTTCCAGAGAGCGCCCTCTATTCATGATTTTTTTTAGAAAGTATATTTTCTTGCAGATTTACATTTCCGATCATAAATCATACATACATTCCAAGTTACAGAGCGATACGATTCCTAATTACCTCAAAATCAGGGTTTTAGAGTGAATTTAGACTAGAGTAAAATAAGTTGTCGGATATCCGACAGTTTATTTTCACTCTAAAACCATGATTTTGAAGTAATTAAGAATCTTATCGCCCTGTAACTTGGAATGTATGTACGATTTATGATCAGAAATGTAAATCTGCAAGAAAATCTGCTTTCAATTTTTTTGTCGATGTTGAGGGCGTTCCTGTAAAAGATCACATAATATATCTTTAACTTGCGTTACTGCGTTACTCAACCCTGTCGTTTCAATACATTACAGATGAGAAAAGAAGGATTACATGACAGTGTCTTACCAAACATGCCCATGACTGCCTTGGACTTCGCCGAGAGTAGCCGACTCGAAGTAAGAGATAAGCGAAACATTTACATCGTACAAGAACTAAATAAGTTCATGTCAAGGGCTTTACCTGATTTCAACACTTTAGAATGTAAAGCTTATGCCGTAACTAATGGATCTTCCTGTAATCAATTTTAAAATAAGCGGGATATGTTTCATTGACGATCACGTTGCAATGTAATGTAACATGTTTACGACTAATATTGCGGCCAATGGTCGTCAATGTATTTTCATACCCGATCGGTAAATGACCAAATTTAAACTTTAAGTTGATGCGATATTCGCTCCCATGTAATCATGGTATTGGTAATGTGGTTCTTAGTATCTTTATGCATGTAAAGTAGTTAAAAGTATTATTAACGGTCGATTCGTAGGCTTTTTCATACGTGTAGGCGATATTCACCGTGTCATTACAACTCAGCTCATCAGTGCAAATCATGGTGTATAATAATACGTTTAAAAAACATATTTATTTATTCAAAACTAGAGGTCGGACATCAACACATTGCAATACCAATTTGCTTCGTCTGAATTGAGCCACACTCCTCAGTTGCTTATAGATAGTCTAACCATAAAATGTTGTCGATATTCATGAATAAATGTTGATATTTGAAGAGTTTGTTTCCAAAAGGAGTAGCCTATACTCACTAAAAGTGAAATAGGAGAAAAGCAACGTTTTTTAAAATGAGGATGTTGCACTTCTTTGATTATTCTAATTTTCTGCCATATGAAAGATACCATTCGTGTAAGCTTAAAAACAGGTTTGATTTCATTTTTTGATTTCACTGTATTTCCTATGGCTTTCTTTATTTTCGGAAACGAGTGAAGTTAGCGCCTTTTGGAACAAAAATGTTTCGAACAATTTTCACAAAACACTTTACCAAACAATCTTTATTTTAGAGAATAATGACTGCGTAACAACTGTTTTTGTGAATTTGTTTTGAAATCAGAGGTTTTTGTTCTGGTCTGAGGAATTGTCCGAAGGGGCGCAGCCTAGACAAGTTCCACCAGTCCCCGAAGTGTCGTCCCGCACCCGCTGAACTAATATACCCAGAATACATAGCGCGGTCCTCCACAACAGCAAACGCAGTGGAGCGTATTGTACGACCGGAGGATAAAGTCTAGGGCACAGCCCCTGGGGCACAATTCCGAATGACCAGAACAACAACCGAGGATTTTAAAACACATTCACGAAAACAGTTGTTAAGCAGTCATTATTCTCATTCATTACTGAAAAAGATGCATATTTATCCAAATCGTTGATTTGTACCGATATAATTGCGCTTATAATTGATAGGTTTACTGTTTATTTTGTCCACCCCTTCTTGGTTATTGAAACAGTCCAAGTCGGTTCATCCCCCCATTAACATTTTTATCATTCAACCTATCAGAAATAAGCTTTAATCGTGTTTCCTCATAATTCATTGAATATTCAGTTTAGGGGCGTGAGGCTTTAATTTGATTGGTCGGTCAATGAGCAAAACAATCGAACACTTTGGCGCAGTAGTACTTTCGGGCAATTATTAGTAACCTGCGCTCAGCGCGCGTGTGCGTTATCATCTAACGATTAATTGAAACGCAATTGGTCCGCAGCTATCGCAATTATTCATGAAGTAATGAATTCCAAATAAGGTACATCTGAAAGACAATATCAAATCACATTGAAAACCGCATCCAAATATCTCTTCAACTTTTTAAATTATGAATTTTTGTTTTTTCTTGAGAAAACTGAACATTTTGACAATTTTGCCCTTTTTTGAAATAACAACAATTTTGATCGTGTGCAATTTTCAAAACAATTATCCCATACGTTTTACGTTCATTGCATTTCATTAAGGACATTCCTATCAATGTTTTACAATGATAAAGGAACCATATTTTTACCATTTTGGCTTAAAAAATAGTGATTTATATTCAAATTTCCGGAAACTTCCGGAAATTACCGGAAATTACCGAGGGCCATAACTTTGGACCCGAACATGCTAAAGATGTAGAACACCGTTTAAAAGATGTATTTTGTAACTCTCTTTCATGTTCTGCAAATAACTCAATTTTGACAAAAAGGTGAGTTAGCTCCTTTTGGAACGAAGATCTTCATTTATATATTTATTGTATTAATATAATCTAATTCTCTTGACAAGAATCTTTGTTATATTCGTGTTAAGTTTAAGAATCAAATGTCGTAATAGTATGCACATTTTGTGTATTAACGAAAGGTAAAGAAGAGTTTGGTTCATGATGGACATTTTCCACACAAGACGGTATGCGACGAAAAAAACCTGTTCTACGGGCCCAAGAAACCGAGTTGTTTAAAAATTGGTTTACATTGCTTTTAACGTGCAAATGAATAAGCCTGCCCTACCGACCCAACATTTTATTTTGGCTTTTGGCAAATCTTTTTACAGATTTAAAATAACACCATTATGGAGAAGAAAAAAAAAGCCTGACCGACCGACCCAACTGCTGCCGTAGATCAGGCGTTTGTCGTCGCCTTAATACATAAAAGTATTGTTCATCGTATTGTGTAAATGTTGACTAACCCCATGAGAACTACCTGACGATTGGTTTAAATTTAGAATGTGTCAAATATTGTGTCAATCAGAGACATTGTTAGAATAATTACAATTTTCAAAAAGATTGGCATACAATGTTTATAAGCAAAACTGATTGGTTATCAAGATGATTAGGCTTATGACATGTAATTGACCAATGAGAATTTTTGTACGAAAAGACAGGAAGTGCCCAGGGGTTAATTACCCTTTTAAAAAACCCCAAAACAAAGCACGTCTATCTTGTAGGCTCTGATATTGAATTTTTTTTATAAAAATAGATGAATATATCTTAACAGTTAGAATTTTTTTCTTCTTCTTTTCATGTTGACAAATCCAAGTTGGTTGATGTATAATAATGAATACAATCCTTATACTCACTTGTGACAGTTTCATGATACACTGAGCGCTTTTTATAGTGATGACCACTCGATGTAGAGGGCGGTCTTGATGAGATCATCTGATCGTAAATGTTGTTGAGTTGGTAAGCCCCTCGTCTTTGTTGAGAGTGGATTGTATCTTTATCTCCGTATCCAGATGGATTATTTCAACCATCTAGTTGTCTTGTGCGCTTCCTTGTCTATGATCGCCCTCTACATCGGGTGCTCATCACTATAAAAAGCCAGTGATGAGGCTCATTGGAGAGCTGACGTCAAATAGTCTGATGAAGTTCTCAGTGTAGCATGAAACTGTCACAAGTGAGTATAATAATTTTATTATTATACATCAACCGACTTGGATTTGTCAACATGAAGAAGAAAAAAAATTCTAATTATTATTGAACAATCCTGATGAACCTACACCAAGTTGTATCTTAGCAGTGTTTTCACCATGTTTATTGTATAATATATACAAGCGACGACCAGTAGTATTATACATTAAGATGAGTATTAGTACATATATATTATAATGGTGAGTCTAAAAACCTTTACTCAAAATATGATATATGATTAAAATGTTTTGATCATAATATTAAGACAAAGAATGCCCTAAGCAATAGCTATCTTTTGCTATTATCCAATAAAAAAGAATGAAAAACAATTTTACTTATACAAATAAATTATATAGGCTGCCATTAACTCCATTATGTTCCGTCGCTATATTTTTAGAACTGAACGGGATAGAGGTTATCCATGTAGCCATGATCAACGGACTACAAAGGGAATCGCACCCGACCTATTCTACATTCAATTGAATTGGTGCATGACGTCCAATTTATTGCATGAACCGTGTAAACATATTGGCCTACATGAAACAGGTGACAGTGTCTTCTTTCTAAAATCTTTAACACAGTTGTTATTCATGACAAGATGGCAGCTAATCCAATACGGATAACCTCTATTGTTCATTTGTATTCACTATGATATAAAGAGAACAGAAATAATATTCAGTGAAATTTATCGAACACGAAATAACTCTGTTCAAATTAATTCTTCAATCCATTCATTTAATATGACATAATAATTATGATAGCAAAGTAATGTATAAATAATATTATAAACATTCGCTTACTTAAAGGGACATTAAGTGGTGTTGAACATTTTAAATGTTTAAAATTTTACTTCAGAATTCAAGATGAACATTAAAAATTGCCGTTTATTGTTGTTTCTACTAACAAAAACACAGCAAAACTTGATTAAAACAATATCATCGCTATTTATTGTAAAACGCCCTCTATGCAAATATGGTTCGCGTTATTTATCACGCGTACTGCAGTGGGATACTGTCGGACGTTAAATGCTCGTCCCGGCTGTACGAGCATTTTTAAATCGACGTTTACTTGTACAAAGAGAGCTGATTTTTCTTAATCAGTGATGGAACTTCAGATTTTTTTCAACTAGCCAGTCGGGCAGGTAACTCACAGAATTTACCTGCCCGACAAACATTCTACCAGCCCAAGGTTTTTTCATAACATTTAAGAGCAAGACTACTTTTAAACTACGTTTACATGTTTTTGTCTTTATTGTACGATGTTCCACTGTAAACCTAGCACGTAACAGCTCAGCTCCTCGTATTCATCATGTTCATCAATCCAATACTCTCTTTAATCTCCTATCAACCTGATCGCCTCTATCATCATCATGACACACGATCATCTGATGATGAAATTACCCTGAACTTACTGTTACTTACACTTTGAGCTTCAAAAATGTTACCCGCCAGTCGGACGGGTACCTTCGTATCTTCACCCGCCCGACACGAAAGTTACCCGCTATGGGCGGGTGGGCGGGTCTTATTTCCATCCCTGTTCTTAATCCATATAGGTGTAAGTTCATACATGTAATACAAGTATAAAAATAAACTAATCTCAGTTTTTATCATACAATTGAGGGCGCAGCCTCCAACACATCTCTTAGTGCCCCTTTAAGACTCGCCATGTATAAATAGTATTATAAGCAGTAGATCTACTCTAAATAATATTTAAATTGAAATGTATATATTGATCTGTTCTGATATGAGTAGGTGTGTGTTCAGGGTGAGTGGGACATTTAATTGTAGAGATTGTTTCGATTAAAGGGACATTAAGTGGTGTTGAAAAGTTTAAATGTTTAAAAATGTACTTCAGAATTCAAGATGAACATTAAAAATCGCCATTATTGTTGTTTCTACTAACAAAAAACACAGCAAAACTAGATTAAAACAATATCATCGCTATTTATTGAAAAACGCCCTCTATGCAAATATGGTTCGCGTTATGTATCACGCGTACTGCACGGGGATACTGTCGGACGTAAAATGCAGGTCCCGCGGGACCAGCATTTTTTGAATCGACGTTTTCTTGTACAAAGAGAGCTGATTTTTCTTAATCCTTATAGGTGGAAGTTCATACATGTAATACAATTATAAAAATAACCTAATCTCAGTTTTTATCATAATTGAGGGCGCTGCCTCCAACACATCTCTTAGTGTCCCTTTAAGGATTATGTTGTAAAAACAAGTTGTATCAGAATACGAATCCTTGACGAAAAATTTAACGACATCCTGTTTTCAAAAAATATTTAAAAGTTTATCAAAATGTAATAATTTTAGCATTTTGAACAAACTTCTGTGGCTATTTTTATTTGGATTGAGGTTTTCTACTTAAAACGTGGTCTTGGTAGTCTGCAAATGAAGTGTTTGTGCTAAAACACTAAGATATTTAAAAAGTTTGAAAACCGCTGTATGTCTAAAAATCGCCTTTGTACATGTAACTGCAACGGTTGTATATATACAGTCCTCAAAATAAGTAACTAACCAGGTAATACATGGGCTCTTAACTCAACAACTATTAGCCCCTACGTTAAAATATTAAATATTATAAATGCGTAAAGACATTTTCTTCCCTTAAATATGATATATTACACGAGAAGATTGATTGAATATTAACAGAGCTATGTGTCCAAAACCAAAACAACAATTTTTTAATTTTTTTTGTAGCTTTTCGTTCTTCTACACGTAGCCTCCGTGTAGAAATAGGCAGAATATTGATTAACGCTTGCCTGTAACACTATTATGCATGTTCAGAACCCAAAAGGGCGAACATTAAAACTGCACTTTGGTTCATTCTTTCCGGTGTAGCGTCTTAATTGTTGACCGATTTTTGCGAACAATGCCTCTAATTGAAGAGGAGAATTGTAAAAATAATTTTGTAATTCAACATTTGAACCCCAGTTTTAGAGCTATGAACGTATATATTACCTTGTAAGTTACTTTTGTGGACTGTAAATGTAGGAATGATTAATTATTAATTTATTATGAAAGCATTATCTACTTTGAAACCGGTGGCATTCTGGCATCACCTTGCACACGGATTGATAAGTGCTGAGCAAACGTGCTACATGATTAAAGGGGCATTAAGAGATGTGGTGGAGGCAGCGCCCTCAATGACAAAAATATATGATAAAAACTGGGATTTATAAATTTTACAATTGTATTACATGTATGAATTTACACCTGTAAGGATTAAGACAAATCAGCCCTCTTTGTACAACAAAACGTCGATTCAAACCAGCATTTTACATGGTTAAGGGTGGTATTCCAACATAATTAAGTTTTGCTGGGTTTATTTTAGTAGAAACAACAATAATGGCAATTTTTAATGTTTATCTTGAATTCTAAAGAAAATTAATTAAAATCAAAAGAATTCAACATGACATTGTGTCCCTAGCTTTAAGCATCTTTACACTATTCACGCGGCAGTCGTCTGCAGACGACACTTCCAAAATGTCACAGAAATTTTCAAAAATGTCAACATTATTGAATTTCATCACCATATTTGGAATCACCAGGACAAATGCATTAAAATAAGTATAAACATGCCTAGTATTGATTCAGTAATTCTTGAGATAGACTTTGAAAGTTGGGAAAGGTTTTTGAAAAATCTGTTGTTAAAACTAATAATTTATGCGTGGAAAGAGTATTCAAAGTATTCAATCATAAGTTTGTTGTGTTCATTATATTTGGTATTTTGATTCTACCACAGTATAGGCCTACATATTTATAATGAGACCTCTGTAAAACTAGGGTTTTATCTATTTAATAATTTAAATTATTTATCCGTTTCATATACATTATTTGTATTTATAATAAAAAGTATTGAGTACTTCATTCAAAAGATAGTCTAACCTTGAAATATTGTCGATATTGTCGATATTTATGATTTATTGTTGATATATTATAATATGTGTAATGATGTATCAATTATTTTCAACGCAACTTATCTGTAGAATATAGTGATTTAGAAACAAACATGTCACTGTGACCACTTAGGCCTACTGTGACCATGGAAGTACGAGACCTGATTCTTCTATGCTGGGACATTCATGTAACATGGACGTATGGAGCACACCCATAACCTCTGTCAGTTGCGTGTGTACATGAGGAGAGGCTTCGTTAGACCCTTTACTAGGGGTGGGGGGGGGGGGGGGTACCGCGCCATTTTGTCCCGAACCAATGGTTATGACGTCATATTTTTGTCGATTTTCAGAACTCTTGTATTGGATTTACGTGCAAAAGATATGCCTTTGGCATCATACTTTAGTTCATTTTAAATTTCAGATGTTCTAAATTTAAAATGGATGGTTTTCTAAACAATTCGAGAAAGAAAATCGAACTACACACCTCAGAATTGCCAAAAAATGCTTTAAACAAGTCCACTTTTTGTGCCTTTGAACAGAGTGTCTGTCGGGAATGTAGAATTACTAGCGCATTAACCCATGTGCATGTTCGCTGTGTATACACGTCTAGCCACCTTTCCTTTCATTATTATCTATTGTCTTTCTATTGTTGCATCAGCCCTTTATTTTGTAGGAAGAGGTCACCATTCTGGTTACGGTGTATGAACAGCCCGTTATCAAGCCAAGAGCCCATTATTAGACAAAGGTTTTTGATAACGTCCTCTAGCTCACATAACGTCTTCTGCCCTGTAGTGACCTCTTCCAAAAATATTGAGCAGATGATCAACAAGAAGACAATAGTAACAAAGAAAAGATAAGTGGATTACCTACGAAGAAGGTTTTTTAAACTATCACCTATTGGATAAGATTAACACTTTTGAGTAAACATCTCATAAAAGATTTTAAGTAGGCCTAGCAACAGTGAACATGATCAATAGATTTTTAAACTATCACCTATCGGATAAGATTAACACTTCTGAGTAAACATCTCATAACATTATTTTAAGTAGGCCTAGCAACAGTGAACATGATCAATAGTTTTTCAATAGTTTTAAATCCTGATCCTGATCAAGTATGCATCAATGATTGAAATATAGAGACAATTATGAGTTTAAAACGGATAAATATCACACATAGTTGGCAATGGTATTTTATTGAATTTATATCGACATGCTTGCAATGAAATTTATTTATTTTAATGATAAGGTAGGCCTTATAATAATGCAATTATTACAATTTAGATCGGGATATACAATCAAGCCTTATTATTAATAGGATGTGCATAAATAGCACCAGAAACAAACTTTATAGTAGTGGATTTTTCATTACCAATTCTTCAATTTAGGGGGAAAATTGAAAATGGTGTATCCAAGGAGGGCACACACTCGGGGACATTAAATGGGGACTCAAGGAAGGTTTTTTATTTGATTTTTGGAAATGTTTTGAGTGTGCTTTGAAAATGTCCAAATTTGAAAAAATCACAAACAAAAAAATACTTTTTGCAAATGTTTAAACTTTACATCATAAATCAAGCGATTTGGGCATTTTTGGAAAGGAAATGGATAAGAGAATCCAAATTTGGGATCAATTTCAACCAAAAATTACAACAACAAAACCTTTTTGACCCAACATTTTTTAACAAAGCTAACAAAAAAAAATTGTTGTAGAAAATGTGTGTGATTTTCTCAAAAAATGTTTGGTTAAAATTGATGCCAAATTTGGATTTTCTTATCCATTTCCTTTCCAAAAATGCCCAAATCGCTTGATTATGATGTAAAGTTTAAAATTTTTGGAAAAATCACTTTTGTGGCAATTTTTGGTCAAAATTTCAAAAAAATATTGGATTAGGTTAAAAAATGAGAACATTTTGGATTCATTCCTTTCCAAAACTGTCTACTTTTATATACATTTGAGTCAGCATTCACAAAATTCAAAAAAGTGACTTTCTTGAGTCACCCCACCCTTTAAATGGGGTGTGGACCCTCAGCATAGCCTCCGTAATACTGCTGTAACTCCTCCATTATTCATTTAAAATGGGTCCATTATGAACATGAAATTCACAATTTTGAAAAAATATATAAAAACACGGTTTTTGACCCATTTTAGGTTTTGTCAAGATAAGTGCCAACAATTTGATTTTCATGATTTTGGAGGTAAACAAATCACATTTTCAAGACGTCAATTGGGGAACCGAACAGCAAATTAGTATAAAAACAGTGGCGGCGCCAGTAACACTGTTGGTGTTGTTGGGGGAGGGTCAATCAGGGGTGGGGGTCAAACTGAAACGGGGGGCGAGAGGTTGGGCAAGAAAAAATGTTGGGGCAAAATACATTTTTGAGTTCGCGCCCGTGAAATATCATTCATTAATGCAACAAGGCCTAAATTAACTGAATTTAAACTATTTCAAATAAATGTATGTAATTTTAATATAAAAAGTAAACATTTTCGATTGGTTGGGATCCAAATGCGTAGGGCTTGTTGGTGAGCTGACTGGGAGGGCAAAGAGGTCATGATATTATTATTTTGTTTTCCGTATAAATCTATACGCAACTGAGAAGACGCTGAAATCTAAAATATGTGTAATATAATAGAATATGATACAAAATCATAGATAACTCACATTCTCTTATAGTTTTCTTGTCAAGTCCCATGAACATGTACTGTAAAAATAGGCATTTTCCAAGTATATCCAAACATTCAAATGCGTAGTCCTTATTATCGGCGATAGTTTACAAGACTTCATTTGATCTTGGTAATGAAGACACTCTCGGTTGCATGGATTTCGAAGATGGTATAACATTAGGAGCATCAGACGAAGAACCAATGTGATGTTATCCTGATGAAAGTTGATGGCCTACTGATACACCTGACCGATCAGTTAAAAGAACTGCAGATTATGCTAATTCCTTTATATCGACTATTAAGTTTGTGTTGTACCACATTATATAACTAAAGTAGCTCATGGGTCAAATAATCTACTTGCTTAAGCCAGAGGACAAATCGTTTTATTGAACCAATTCTAATGTTTATATAATACCTTCTACTGATAGTTTGTGTTCATCCTTGGAAGGTTCATCAGATATAGTCAACCATTGTAGATATTTAAAACGCTCACTCGTGCATTCAAGTATAACTCTTGATCAGACAAGCTTTTTTATTCCTCAACACGCTCCCTTGCACTCAGTAATATTGAATTAGTTATTGCAGTGTTTGTAACTAGTTCATGGATAGTTAACTTTAAGCTGGCTCTGAAGGTGATTGTATTATGTATAGTGCGTCATGGGTGCCTAAGCACCAGGCCAACTTTATTTGATAGCCTCTTGCAAAATTTAGCGATGTCAACATTATAACAAACGATTCCAAGATCCATTGCCCAATTTGTATTAGGTAAATTACGAATTATGATTTATCATCTTTATTTGTACAGATACGGTGTTTCGCCGTGTATGAAAGATAAACCCCTCATAGCAGACCATCAGCAATAATAATGGTCGCCGGCGCGCCCCTTTTGCAGTCTCGGCCTGCGGCCTCGCCTGCAAAAGAGGCTAGCCGGGCGCCCATTATTATTGCTGATGGTCTGCTATTCGTCCTTTATCTAATACATAACAGATCGTAACATAAATAATGCAACACGTTTCAGTCGAGCAATGATTGGGTAAGGGTATGGACTTACTGGTCACTCTCTGAACAGCACTCTCTGGCCTGCGATGCGCGCTGTGGTGTATTCATACCGATAGAGGGCTCATTCACTGTGACCGCTCCCCGCAGACGACGCTGGACATAGGCGTATTCACGAGTATTCAGGTTAAAATATGCGAACGAGGTTACCTGATCAAGTGAATGGGACGACCGCTTAACAACGGTTTAAATTCAAAAAATAGCATTTACAATTGGGATGATTAGCCATCCCGAACGGTTTTGGATTGGAACATTTTTCTTCTAAACTATGATGAATTTTATGAGGTCATAGCAGACGACGGTGGCTACGAACGGCCGTTAATTTTGAATTTCCGTTGGTTTCAATGTAACAATGGATTTTGATCATATGACCCCATAAAATTCATCATAGGTTAGAAGAAAATTTTTCCAATACAAAAAGACTCTGATTGGTTCTTCAGATTGACAATCGGTGATCTCCGCATGCTATTAATTAAACAAGCATTGTCTTAAAAATGGAAAGTCACACAAATAAAAATCAAAATCGATTTTTGTTACAATATTGCGGTCATATTCTGGATGGTTATACTTGTTGTGTAGAAAGGTTACCAAAACAATTGTATGTACAGGGTGAGAAAGTCAGAAAGAACGGGCACATGCTTTTCCGCAAAGGCGCTATGAAAATTGCAGGCCTGCATATTCGTTACTGCTTAAAAGGCCACACATTTGGCTTGCATTAAAAAAAATGGAGTTTTTGAATTCGACCATTGCGTCATAATGTTACATCTAATTACGAGTAAAAACAAGCCTGAATTTAAGGGGGAAACCTGAAAAGAGACATCGCAGCTGAATAGGGAATCGAACCTGCGCCTAATGAGAATGCATACATATTGAAGAATATCTTGATATTCGACCATCCTGTGGATTGGCTTTAAAATTTGGAGTTTTACTACAATAAGTGTAACCTGAGAACGCAATGGTCGATTTAATGAATTTGGACATATTCGCGCGATTTATGGATACACGTCCTCGTCACGCATTCGGTTCACAGTACGCTTGTTGCGTTCATCATGTGCGTGTACAACCTTCTGTATTCATTCGCTGCTGTAAGCAGGCTTCGCCAATTTGGAACTGATCAAACAATAGTAGTAATAAATTGATTTTAGGGTCCATAAAATATGACTACAAACTATTAAAATGGCAATATCGATTGTTTATTTTAAAATGCGACATTGCTTAAATTTGATGAGAAAGAATATAAAATTATCTAAAAATTTGCCGAATGAAAAAAGTGATCATGTAATTTTCTAATTAGTCCCACTTTTATGATGGATTTCTTGATTACGATGAGATAGGAACATCCATAAAAATCGTATAGTAGCCCATAATTGTTATCAAAGTTCATGTTTTGGTTTTGGTTAACCGTAATCCTAACTAAACTAAAGAGTTAGGGTTGGGGACTTAGGGTTAGGAAAAGGGTTTAGGGACTTAGGGATAGGGTTAAAATTAGGGGTTCCTCGCGTCCCGGAGATTCGTACCTCTGACCATGAATCTTCATGCTCTGACGATATTATTCTGTGTTGAGAACGAAAGTCTTACTTCAAATACAAATATCATGTCAACACAACGTAAACCCCTTTCCGGAAAGCGAACTCTGACCTTTTGTTATCTACAGCCTTGCCCTAATGCAGGCGTCAATGTGCATATTGAATCTACCCTCCTCAAGGTAAGTCAAAGATTAGATGCCTAATCTTTGCCTAGTAATATTTTTGAAGAGGTGAATCTTGAACTAATGAATACTTCAGACCGGTGAATCTAGGGCGAATCTTCACCTATATTTCAACTTCTCCCACATATTACTATTGAACGAACATAGTGCGCTGAGTGAATCTTTGCCCTACAAATCGCAGGATAGACCTAATCTTGACCTAATTTATCCTGAAAAAGGTGAATACAAGTGAAGTTCAAGCTGCACATTGATGCCTGCATAAGCATGAAGCTTCATGCCCTAATCTCCGATCTTCGTTTGAGCAATTTACAATATAAACGGATTGTTTTGGGGACGCAGCTTTCGAAGACGTAGACGAGATAATTCAAAATCCGTCATGTTTAGCACAAGTCGGTTTTCTTCCACTACCATGGATATCTTGATGTTGTACCACACATCGTTCTCAAATTGCTGTATCTGTATATCTCCTGGGATATCTACCCATACATGTGGTCTTAACGGTGTTGCCCCTTGTGTACGTTTTATGATTGGGATATCTCGAAAATACTTCTTTAAATCTTGAATGTGCAATTCTAACTTCGTTCCAATACCAAATGAAAACAAAACGCGCCTGTCTACACACTTAACACAAACTACATTATTTAAGCCGTCCGTGCTCAGGGAAGTAGCAAGGGAACTCACAATCTTCATTTTCCCAGAAAGTAGATCGATACATTTCGATCCAACATGGGTTTCCTTTCCTGTGTAACGATTCCTTATTATGTGTTTGTATCTAATCCCTCTCTTGCCACAAGGGCACGCACCAGAAATGTCAAGGAGATCTTCGACGTAGCAAAAGTCCCATTCTTTGAAGATCTTGTAGAAGCGCTTTTTCTCTCGACTCATCGGTCGCAGGTGCTGGATAAGATGGTGAGGGTACGTCTTTGCATTCGCTTTCTATAAACATAAAATGTAAGGGTGTAAGGTCAGAGAAAATTTCAAGTTTTGAATTCCAGATAATACTTCTGTGCATTCTATGGCTCATGTGATTTAATTTCTCACTATATTTACTCTCAAGTTCTCAGTGCTTCATTCGCTAGTCATGCTAGTGGCAGTATCAGACCCCGTATCAGACAGTCTTCAATCGTACTGAAATCTCGCACACAATGGGGAAAAAGATGAAGTACTGCAGGTCTCAGTGGTGTAGTATATCCATTCGATATAAAGAAAACAAGTTTGAAAATGTACTTGCGGTCCAACCCATAGGACTATACTGTCGTGTAATGCATTGGGACCGTATCTCAAGTTTCTATTGACATGAATTGAACATGTTGAACCACACTGTTTACCGAATCACTGTCATCTGATGACATAGCTGAAGGATTTTGTACCCAACATTGAGCAACACTTACCTCATTACCATTTCTGTCATTGGCTCTGTTCTGATCGTCTTCCTCGTCATTCGCCTCCTCCCTGTCATCCTCCTCCTCCTCCTCCTCCTCCTCCTCCTCCTCCTCCTCCTCCTCCTCCTCCTCGCATTCCTCTACCTCTTCCTCAAGTTCTTCCTCCACCTGGTCTTCCTCCTCTTCCTCTTCCTCGTCCTCCTCGTCTTCCTCCTCATCCTCCTCCCCCTCCTCATCTTGTACGAGTCCCTGCCCAGAATCCTCCTTCATCTCCTCTCTAATACGGGCCACGTGGTTGATTTCATTCTCAGCGTCATCTATGGTGGTCGGTACAAAAGCATGGTCAGATTTACGCATAAACAATTCGCTTCCATTTGTACAAATTAATACGCCTACCTTTGTCAACACTAAAAACCACTGTACAACCATTTCATACCAGTAGACCATGCTCCACACTTTCATTCGCGCCATCACGGTGAGAGTCAGAGGCGGGAACATCCTAGCTCTGCAAGGTACACTACACTAAATAGGATATCCCCTACCCTTTGCCAAACTAGAATCAGAAAGTATGCATGACAAACCCAATTTAAAAGACTTGACAGTAAGAACAATTGTGTAAATGCCTAGAATTTTTCATTAATTATGGTTAATGGGACATCACCTCCATGCACACTGACTATAAAATGTGCATGTCATCATTGTCATATATTAGGTAAATTTTTAGAGATCTTTCAAATTTGTATTTTTTTACTAGAAACAAGGGCGATTACGGTGACATTTCCTAGCTCGTCGGAAATGTAGTCTCTTCAAGCCGATCATTTGGAAAATCGTACAGGCTGCCCTACCTACTGTTTTCACTTTTTGATGAAAAAGAGTAATCATCTTCAAGCAAAATTCACTCTAGACATGCTAGAAGGTCCCACAAAATGTAGTGGTCTACAGTAGGGTTTTATATCACTAATTTTGTACATATCCCTATGGACCTCTTTTAGTAGTGTGCCCCTGCAGAGCCTAGCTCTTCTCCGGAGATTTTCCCATTTTACCCCCTATTTTAAGTTTTTAACCATTTTATCTTTATCAAGTTCTAATAACACCTGTATATTAATCTACCAACTGTCTCTATGCACAGTAGCGTAACTAGGGGCTGGGCAAGTTGGGCGAGTCACCCATCCTGGAACATTTTGGAGGCAAGGTGAAAAACAAGGGTATATTAAAAGAAAAGAAAGGGGAATGGGGGAAAAGAAGAAAAAAGGGGAGGAGATGGAGCAAAGGGGAAAAGAAAAGGCGGTCGTGTCGGTTGAGATTAGCCCTATTGGTTATGGAGCGTCGATTTGGGGAACGCCACGCCCCCTCCCCTCATCTCGCTAATTTCTCACTCGGCTGCAATTCTCGAAAGTTGACGCTACGTCACTGATTTGTTTCCACCAGGGCGTATTTTTTCTTGGGGGAAATTACTAACCTCGCCCATCCTTAACTGCATAACTGGTTACGCCCTGCCTATGCAGTCACCAACATACCCTATGTGCTGTCACTTTCAAAATACAGTCGTGGGTTGGAGCAAGGATCTATGGTTGGACCATAAACACTGGAAAGGTTGGAGTGTACGGATCCCAACAGGCCCATCACGCCAATTTGAGGCTCTGCGTATTATAATTCTCGATGGTTATATAATTGTACATGCTGTATTAGTAATTTGGGTCTATTGCCATGGTCTAAAGTCTCAACCAATTAGGTCTAATGCCAAAAAAGTCTAATCCAAATTGGTACAAAGCCTTAAAATCGAATTCCAATTTGTCTAACATAATTGGTCTAATGCCCATTTGGTCTAATAGCCAAAATGTCTAATAGGCGTTTTGTCTAAACCCATTTGGTCAACTAAATATGGTCTAAACCCATTTGGTCTAATAACAAGTCGGTCTAATACCAAGTTGGTCTAAACATCCAACTGGTCTAGTACCCATTTGGTCTAATAACCAAAAGGTCTAATATCCGATTGGTCTAAACCCATTTTGTCTAATATCCAATTAGGCTAAACCCATTTTGTCTAATATCAAATTGGTCTAATACCCATTTGGTATAATATCCATTTGGTCTAATACCCATTTGGTCTAATACCCATTTGGTCTAATATCCAATTGGTCTAATATCCATTTGGTCTAATATATGTTTACAATAAGATGAGGGGATGGACCAGGACCATTTAGCCATGATTTTCTTTTTTAATATTTTTATGAGTTGCTCTCATTGTTGTGTGCGCTGAAATATAATCTTCATTATTGCAATATTTGCTACTATTTTCTGTCAATTAAAATATGCCTCTCCATTTTGTTTACTCCAGAATGGGATTTTTAGTTGACTCTCTGTGCATTATACATGTAGGGCGTTGTTCTAGTTTTAGTTGCCTCTTTAGTTTTAGTTGACTCTAGTTTTAGTTGACTCTTTGTGCGCTGTAGGGCGTTGCCCTCCTGTCTATCAACCTGCGACTGCACCTTGTTTATGTACTCGATATGGAACTAATACACATTATAACAAATATCTTGGAACTCGAACTGCGTATTATGGGAATATAACTGCTACATTTCAGTTGGAACTTCTTGATAAACCTTAAAACAATCAACAAATAATAACTTATGACAGCAAACAACTTCAAGCTTTTAACACATACACTGCTCAAACAACACAACTTTTACCGACAAGTCTGTTAAATCCGGATTGAATCATTTAAAAGCTCTCGGAATCAATGCTTCTGGTACAAACCATTATCCAAGCTCATGGAAGCACTCTCGTCCAAAGCGGCGTGGTAAGAGAGGGTGAAGGCGTAATTCTCTGAACCTAACATGTACAGCATCTCAGATCCCAGTTCTTGTTTCATCTCAAGAAAACTACAGAAAATGTGATCAACCTAGAAAAGCCAACCAGGCTATTTTGGAGCCTCTTCGGCGTGAAACATATGACAAGTTAACGTTCATGTTTGGATTCTATCAGAAACAAATCTGATCTCTTATGCGATTATATTATTGATAAAAATGTAGACATTTGGTTTTTGACGGAGACCTGGCTATACATAGGGATGAACCCGTGGTTATATCTGAATGCACCCCCCTCGGCTACACATGACATTTTTAAATGTTGCCCGCGGTGGTGGTGATCCACACGGTGGCATTGCTATCATCTTCAGATCTTCTCTGAACCTATCATTTCGCCGCATTGACTGTAACCCATCTACATTTGAATATGCCTCTCACCGATCCCAAGAAACAAGTACTCTTTGTTGTTATCTACCGCCACCGGTTTAAGACATCAGATTTCCTACATGAATTTGATGATTTTTAGACCAACTGACATTTAGCCCAATTGGGTTAGACAAATTGGTATTAGACTACATCGGTATTAATTAGACCAAATGGGTTTAGACATAATGGCAAGTCATCGTAATTTGGTAGATAGATGATCTACAGTGTTTCTAGAACTTGCATTGATGAGATAAAAATTGGAAAAACTAGGCGGTAAAAATTGGAAAATCCGAGGCTCTGAAACAGAGACATCCATGCGGGAATATTAAATATTCCCAAAACTACCTCATGTGAGTTAGGGTTGAACATGTTGAAGTGAAATCACGATTTACTTTTTTTGGTGGTGTAATTTTATAGGTCGATCTTCAAAAGTCACCAACAACACTGATTTCATCATTCATAGAGGAAAATCCATAAAGAAAAAAATGACCTTAACAAAGTATATGACCTAAATTCAACTTACCTTTGTTAAACAGATGTGTTCTGTTGATTTTGCGGTGTGGATTGCTGACTGGGGTCTGTGAAGTAAAATTAATAGATGACGTTGAACCATTTTTATTTCATATTTTCACTGAAACACCCATTTCCTCAACCAGGCATGATATGTTGTAGACAGGGGAGGAACTTCAGATTTTTTTCAACTAGCCAGCCGGGCAGGTAACTCACAGAGTTTACCTGCCCAACAAAAATTCCACCAGCCCAAACCTTTTTCATAATACATCTGTCATGGGATGACATTTATAGTTTTATGTTAACGATCTTTTTGGTATTATCAGGTTGCCTTAAACGGTAGATCGTAAATCTGCTAGGCTACTGTATTTCTTATGTTCAATTTTCCAGGCCTATTATATATGACTAAATTCAAAACTGCATCTCTTATTCAAGTTTTAAAGCATATCAACATCATTAATATACTTTTATGAATTGTCAATTATACGATAAAGTACTAGATTTTACAGTAACAAAATACTGTAAATTTTACGGTAAAAAGCTGGCAGTAAGGATGCCAACTTTTTACCGTAAACCTTAAAAATACAACTTTTACAGTTTTTTCCTGTATAATTTTACAACAAACCTTAATTTTTACAGTACGAAACGTAAAAAATTAAGGTCAACATTGGTGGACAGGCTTACTAAGTTGGGCGGTCGCCAATGCTTTTTCATTCTCTACACATTCACAAGCTCTGTATTAACCCACCAAATATGTATTTTCAAGTGTTTTTATTGAATTCTTTTTTACAGTATACTGTAAATTTGAGGTTAAAAAGTTGGCATCCTTGCTGCCAGCTTTTTACCGTAAATTTACAGTTTTTTTCTAACAGTGAAGGTACGTTAAAATGTAGAGATTCCAGGAGTTGCAGAGTCATCCCGGTTAGCCTGTTATGTTCATTGATCAATGTATTTGTGGTTAAAATACGCCAAATTTAGGTTGTCATTCACACGCTATATAGTCAGACTTGTTGTTGTAAAGTAAGCTTTTCTTCATTTTGGCGAAATAACGCATTCAGTGATATTTTATGTTCAGTTTGAGAACTGTCACTGGTTTGAGAATGTTTACATTAGCCTATATCAGCCGTTTTGCAACGTAATTGGTTCAAAAAGAGGTGTAAAAGCGTACATTTAGACTTATGAATTAGGTGGTACTATTTTATTACGCACATTGGCAAGGGCGTCCCCAGACCCTTTTCATTGGGGAGGTGTAAAGGTCATCAATTGCCGACAAAGCCATTTGTGCCGACAGTAAAAAATTTCGGCTCGCTTCGCTCGCCGGAATTCGTACACGCATATTTTAGTATAGACTGTATGGTTAGGGGCGTCAATCCGTTTTCAGATAGGGCGTCAATCCGTTTTCAGGGGCGGATACAAATTTGATAATGATAATTGAAATGTTAAAATAAAGCAGCGCGTAGCGCTGATTGAATAGTGGTTGGGGGGCCAAGGGCGTATATAGGACTGTTTTGATGGTGGGGGGGGGGGGGGGGGGGGGGAGCAAAAATCCTCAAGCCATCTTGTTAATCTTAAATATTGAAACGTTGAAACGAATACAAAGCGCGCAAAAATTGTGATTTTTAAAGGTACAGTATGGCGTTTAAATGTCCTCCACATAATATTTAGAGTATTTGTTGTGGTTTGAGGGCCATTATGTTTAAACCTGCAGAAAATATGCGGCTGAGCGCACAACATTTTTCAGTTTTTGAACTTAAATGTTCATGGAAAACTGTCCTGAAGCTTTCTTGTTAAGCTTAAATAATGAAACATTGAAACTAATACGCGCGAAGCGCGAAAAAAATTGGCATTTCTAACACTTAAATAGTCAAGTATGACGTTTTTGACGGTTTGAAATTGCATAGTTACATACATATCAAGTCCAAATCCAAATCGTATGGTTTGAGGGCCATTATAATGTTAAAACCTGTAGAAAATATGCGCGCTTGGCGCGCATATTTTTTGAACTAAAATGGTCATTGAAAACTGGTTGAAGCCTTCTGATACTATAAATTAAGCTTAAATAATGTAACATTGAAACTAATACGCGCGAAGCGCGCAAAATTTTGCATTTCTAACACTTAAATGGTCCAGTATAACGTTTTTAATGTCCCCCATATAATATTTGGTTTGGTTCGAGACCATTATAATGTTGATACTTGTAGAAAGAATGCGCGCAAAGCGCAAACAGTTTTTAAGGTAAAATGGTCATGGAAAACTTTCCTGAAGCCATCTTGTTCAGCTTGATGAATAATGAAACATTGAAACTAATACGCGCGAAGGGCGCAACATTTGGCATTTCTAACACTTAAAGGGTCCAGTATGACGTTTTTAACGTCCCCCATATAATATTTGGTTTGGTTCGAGATCCATTATATTGTTGAAACCTGTAGAAAGAATGCGCGCGAAGCGCTCAAAGATTTTCAGTTTTTAAACTAAAATGGTCTCATGGAAAACCTTCCTGAAGCCATCTTGTTTAGTTGAATAATGCTAACAAAACATGGTCAAATGTTCAATATAGGCATGATAGGCCTACAGCTTGTATGTCCGACATCGACATATACCTATACCATTACGTGAGATATCGATTGTGCCCCTGGTGCACACACTAATTCTGGTCTCACGCAAATAACGACAGTTGTGCTTATTGTCTTCATTATAATGATAATTTGCATTGTTCAAGTCGAAGTTAGGACATAGTCTTCTTATACTAGTAGTGGGCTTGCAGAGTCTACAATCAGTACAATGAGTGCAATTGGCCTACCTCAACTTACATAATTATATTAATGTGGCAACATGATTGGTCATTGGCGACATTATTGACTTGGTTTGCATTAACAACGACAATGATATAGGCCTAGTTAGTATAATTAAAGAGCAATACAGGTCCCACACATTGCCCGTTAGGCCTAGGCCAGGCCTATACTCTGCCGACACAATTTTTTGCTAGATGTCTTGACAATAAGCAAAACAAAGACTTCGGCCTAGGCTGTTCATGTGCGCCGACACAAAATCTCATAAAAATGGGCTCGTTCACAGTGCCTACAAATTCATATACCTACATTGCCTTTGTTCAAAATTTTTGATATGTGTTAACATAATGCCTATATATGCCGACACAACATTATCATTTGCGCATACGATAATTGTTATAGGGCTTTCTCCCCTTCTTCCCTTTTCCTTTCTTTCTTTCTTTCCTCTTTCCTTTCTCTTTCTTTCTTTCTTTCCTCTTTCCTTTCTCTTTCTTTCTTTCTTTCCTCTTTCCTTTTCCTTTCTCTTTCTTTTTTCTTTCTTTCTTTCTTTCTTTCTTCTTTCTTTCCCTTTTCCTTTCTCTTTCCTTTCTTTCTTTCTCCCTTTTCTTCCTCCTTCCTTTGATTTGCCCACAGCACCATGATTTTGCCGACAGATTTGATGAATGGGGGGGGTGTGACACCCCCCACACCACCCCCCCCCCCCCCCCCCCCCCCCCCCCTCTGGGGACGCCCTTGCACATTGGTCTAACAACGTTACGCATTTGGCTGTTTTCAGCTGAGTGATATTATATTGATTTTAGTGTTAAGCGGTCTTAAAGGCATATTATGTGATCTTTTCCAGGGAACGCCCTCAATCCTCGAGAAAAAAAATGAAAGCAGATTTTCTTGCAGATTTACTTCTCTGATCATAAATCGTACAAATATTCCAAATTGCATAGCGATACGATTCTTTATTACTTCAAAATCATGGTTTTACAGTAAAAATAAACTGTCGGAGTCTGCGCCGACAACTTATTTTGACTCTAAATTCACTCTAAAAGCATGATTTTGAGGTAATTAGGAATCGTATTGCTCTGTAACTTGGATTATATTCATGATTTATGATTATGATCATCCCTATCAAGGGCCGGGCATTATCGAAATCTAGCTTCTAGCATTATCATGATCCTAATTCACTATTATATTCACTCATCAGATTGATCAATCACCATCACTCATCATCATCATCATAATTAGACACTTTTCACCCTCAGGGTTATTACATAAAAGTGGGAGGGGGGGGGGGACATTTGCTATTATTCCCCCTAAGGGGGGGGGGGGGGACGTTCCACATGTCCCCCGCATATAATGCCCCTGTGGGGCTTGTATATAAAATGTTAATATAATCATCTTACCTCCATGACTGCGGTATTCGCGTTGTCGGATGGGTCCTCGTCACTACTATACTGATCACATTGATTCTCCGTCGTTTAGCTATGGTCTGCAACAAACACAAATAAACCAAAATAATGGCGAGTGAGAGGTATTTCGAGAGCATATAACCGGAATAAGCTAGGCTACTACAGCACTAGCAAAAAGTGAGTAATTTACACTAAACCTTGCACCTACCCGGACCCAAGAGTAAGTTGAAGCAACTATCAACGCTAAACAAAAGGGCTATAAAGGGGAATTGCACCGATATATTCTACATTCAATTGAATCGTTACATGACCATGATGACGTATAATTCATTGCATGAACCGCGTTACCAAATTAGCCTATACGGTATATCATGAAACAGGTGTGTCTGCTGTATGAACATAATGAAGACAGATACTAATCCCGACAAGATGGCAGCTAATCTAAAACACGACCAACCTCTATACTTAGTCCTTGACACTTTCTGCGCGGCTATTGGTTTTACCATAACTACTACTATAGTACAAAACAGATTTTTCAGAAACCTTTCACAACTTTCAAAGTATATCTCAAGGATTACTGAACCAATACTAGGCTTGTTTGTATTCTCACGGTGATTACAAATATGGTGATGAACTCCAATTATTTTGACATTTATGAAACATCTTGTAACATTTTTGAACCGTAGTCTGCATACGCCTGCCGCGTGAAAAGTGTTAAGATTGCCACCGAATATGCAAATCAGATGTTGTGTTCTTTCTTCCTTTCTTCAAGTTTGACGCAATATCATATATGACAAATTAGAAACAAAATTACCTTTAAATTAGAAAATTATGTAAAGCACCAATTTTGATCGTTTCAATTTGTGAAGTGTTCGTACCTTGCTATTCTTATTTGCCTTTTGTCGGTGCCTCTGCTTCGTAATGGTGTTTTCTAAAATAAAATAATGTAGGATTTACAAGATATCCAAATGAATACCTTGATGCCACATGTAACAAAGCTTTGACACAAAATAATGAGGTTTGTCCGAATAAGTAAACACCTCATAATATGATTATTATTGGATAATAAAGTTAATTTAACATCTTTTGTTGCTTTGAGGTGTGTGTCAC
>CM069458.1:28303564-28687691 GCA_035610835.1 Ophiura sarsii
TAAGGGAAACTTCCGTCTCATACTTAACATTTTCCACGCGGCAGTTGTCTGCAGACGACAGTTCCAAAATTTCAACAAAAGAAATGTTTCAAAATTTCAACATTGTTGTATTTTCATCACCATATTTGGAATTACCATGAGGAATCCAAGAGTATAAATAATGCCTAGTATTTGGTCAATACTTCTTAAGATAAGACTTTCAAAGTTAGAAACGGTTTCTGGCAAATCTGTTTTGTATTATGGTAAAACTAATATAGCCACGTGGAAAGTGTTAATATTTGGAATGCTTTTAATCATACAATGAAGAAGAGTTCTCCTTTGTCTGTTGGGGGTACGGTATGGATAACATTATGTAAATTGCACTTATTTTTACAGAAAGTACTGGGGCGAGGCGACAAGGCAATGCATGTGTGACCAGAAACATTCCCATAAGACACCCTAAACGAGTCTCTTCTGGTCAGTCCGGTCTTCTGGGGTCACCCTGAAGATAATTCGTAAACTTAGGATTTTGCGTGTTTTTCCATTTACCCCCTAAACGAGTAAAGTGTATTGCACCCAAATATGTAAATTAATACATAAGTGTATTTCATAATTATACTGTAAAAAGTGTATAATAGGGATTCCATTTAAGGTATTGATAATGTAAAACAGAGCCATATATACTGACAGGGAATTTTTACACACAATTTCTTGAAATGGTTGTTTTGGACACATCTAAAAACACCGTAAATTACGCGTTTTGGTCACGCATGCTTACTATCGCTGAATGCACTGAGACAATTTATATGATACATAAATGACAATATACAATATGTCCTATGAATCCATCTTATACTCTGAGACCTAAAGAGATGAGAAGCGCCCATTTATACCTGCCATGTGCAGCGATCCATGGTCCGATACGACATTGTTATAGTTGATGGCCCATCGATTATCATCATTCAGTTTAATCTGTATCACGAACTCATCCTTTGAGTAGCAGCGCGCTATTTTTAATCCAGTGTTATCCACACGTGTATTACACTGTTCTTAATTTCCTTTCCTGAACGCACTTAGTATGGGATGGTGACTCACAGACCTTGATATATTTCTGAAATAATATGCATTTATATCGCTAAAAGTATGGCATTTCTGAAGAGATATGCCAATTAAAACCTATTGGGTACATTCTTGAACATATAAACAATGTATTGTGATAACCAAATATCATAGTTTGTATTTAGATTCATTATGAATTAAACTAAAAAAGTGATGTTTTGAAGAACTTGTTTATGAATTAAAGTATAACATTTGTTTCTCAATTCATGTTAAATATAAACACATTACCAAGATCTTTGTTATATATCATCATACCTTGTGTATATGCCCATGAATGTACCCAATAGGTTTTAATTGCCATATCTCTTCTAAAATGCCAAAAATATAGCGATATATTCATTTTAGAAATCTATCACGTTCTGTATGTCGGTAGCCATCCCATGCTAAAGTGCGTTCAGGTTATTTAAAAAGTGTAATGATTTGTGGATAATACTGGATTCAAATAGCGCGCTTACTCAAATAATGAGGTCGTGCTACAAATTAACCTGAATGATGATAATCGATTGGCGATTGACTAAACAATATCCGCATCGGACCTTGTGTACAGCGATGAATAGCTGTTAGTAGTACCGTGCTTCTTACTCTTTAGGTATATTTGTCTCACTAATATACTTAACCAAAAATTGAGTGTCATATCTAAATGTTAGAGTGTCCCAAACGTTACTCTAATATAATCCGATCATATTAAATTCGCCATTTGAAACGAAAACACATTTGGATCAACTCATTTATAATAAGATAAATAAGTACCACTGTTGACACCAGTACACCTTTAGTTGAGATGTTTTCTGTACGGCCGTACTAAAACATTTGGTAGCATTATAATTATATATATATTCAATAACATACTTGTTTTTAATTGTTAAATATTCTACTTGTTTTTAATTGTTAAAAATTCATTCAGATATTGATATAGTATGAGCTGTTTAACGGTGTTTTTTTTTTAAAGATACTGCTATTATTTACAAGATTCGTAAGATATAAACATATTGAAAATGAAGACGATAATATGCGAAACTGATGTACTATAGCTAATACGTAAAATATCAAAATGCATTTAAAAATATGAAATATGTGTCATCAATGGGGGAAAAAGAAGAAAAAAGGAGAACACATGTTTCAAAAAGTACGAAACTCTATTCTCTATTAAAATGTTAAATGTTTAAACTATTTGAAAATGATAACTATATTAACCATACTAACATGAATGGAGGATAATAAGCATATAAAAGATAACGCATGACGAGCAGTTTTTAATGTAGGCCTACATGCAATCAAGCAATACCAAACGTTCTGAAACATAGTTTGAATCTGAAACGAAATACTTACATAATAAGTAAGACTTCTCTCTCTAAAATACATCTTAATTTGTGACGTGATCATGCGAAATGAGCCACATGTCGGCAATTTTCAATATTGATATTTGTCCATTATTTAAAAATCAGGTGGAAAATATGCTATACAGTATGATCCAAACCCCACTCAAAGTTTTAAGTTACAAACAATTTACCAACTGTGAAAAAACACTATAATCAATATTCCCGACATGTTACTCATTCCGCTTAATGGCGCGTCATATTAAACGCGCATTGTACAAATTGTTAAAAATGTTACGAAAATGAGATTCTAAATATTGCGGTCATATTCTGTATAGTTATACTTGTTGTATAGAAATGTTACCAATTGTATGAACAGGACGCGTAAGTCAGAAAGAACGGGCACTTTTTCCGCAAAGGCGCGCCATGAAAATTGCAGGCCTGCATATTCGTAATTGCTTAAAAGGCCGCAATTTGACTTATATTAAAAAATGAATTTTTTAATTCGACCTTTGCGTCATAATGTTACATCAATTTGAGTAGAACCCGGTATATAAAGCCAAACCACAGGATGACAATAATGCATAGAATTGTTTGCTAGCTGATTCAGAGATGCCAATCAATGAAACAGGTTAAAAGATAAAATAAAAAACCTTGAAAGGCGCATGAATGTTGGATACAAAATCTTAAAATGACTAAACATAAATTACACTAAACTAATTATGAGTAAGAAAAAGTCTGCATTCAAGGGGGAAACCTGAAAAGAGACATCGCAGCTGAATAGGGAAGTTGCGCCTAATTAGAATGCATACATTGAAGAATAGCTTGATATTCGACCATCCTGTGGATTGGCTTTAAAATTTGGGGTTTTATTACAATAAATGTAACCTGAGAACACAACGGTCGATTTAAAAAATCTTTTTTTGAATGAAAGACAATTAATGGGTCTCTAAGCACTGCCATTGATTTGAATATAAACTCTTCACAAAAAGTATGAATGAATGAAAACGAATGAAAACGTGATTCATTAAGCGCATTTCCAAAAACACGATCAATGCGCTGTACAGGAATTATATAATATAAAAGATAAGCACAATAAAAAATACCAATCAAAATACATTAAAAATAGGTTAAAAGATAATTAAATATACAATGTTATAATATATATAAATACAATTTAAGCATTAAAAAGCATGGATTAAAACACACACACATTTAAAAAAAAAGGGTGCATTGCTTCCGAAATTGCCCAAAAAATTACACCTGTGGAAATAGATGAGTTTTAAGCATCTTTTTAAAAAGATTTGACACTGCATGCGGTGCGTATAGAGAGTGGGAGATCATTCCACAGCCTTGGACCGATGTATGAGAAAGCGGTTTCAGTCTTAGTATGTTAGTTGAAAGGTACAACAAGGCGGAAAGTGTCGTTGGAAGATCTCAAACCAGCTCTTGGACAGACATACGGCATCAAAATCTGAGATAAATAGGTAGGCCCTAGATTATTGACACCATTGTACACATGCAGCAAGATCTTGAAGTCAATTCTCTGCTGGACAGGCAACCAAGCTCCCACAAGAGTGGTTCAGCACCTGTGCGTCTATATTCTTACAAAAGACTAGACGCGCAGCACGATTTTGAAGTTTTTGAAGGCGCTGAACATTAAACTTAGAAATACCACCTATATTGAGTTGCCATAATCCAGCCGAGAGAGGACTAAAGATCTCACCGCATGTGTACGAGTATCGTGATCAATAAAACGACGGATACGACGAATGTTCCACAGGTGAAAATTAACTGTACGACAATATGGAACTGACCTGTAGATCCATTTTGAGAAAGGTGTAACTCCTAAATTCCTGATGGAGGGGGAAGGGTCAATCACAGATTCACCGATCTTCAAGTTAACCTCAGACAACAAATCTATCTCTCGAGGCGAGGAAATGAGGATAAACTCAGTTTTGGTGTCATTCAGCTTGAGATTGTTTGCCAACATCCATTTCCCCACCTCGGCAATGCACATCGTTAGTCTGCTCTGCGCATCGTCGAAGTCACCAGCACTTTCGGATCAAAACTAACGTACATTTGGGTGTCGTCAGCATACCCGTGGTAAGGAAAATTAAAGCGGCGCAGGATGGCAGTCACAGGTTTGGAATACAGGGTAAAAATCGGTGGACCAGCAACTGATCCTTGAGGAACACCGTATTTCAGTGGATGAACAGATGAGTACCTATCTAAAACACAAACTCTACTAGTACGATTAGTAATATAAGAATTGAACCAGCTTAAAACACAGCCGTCGATACCTTATTCACTATTGAGCCTATTAGCAAGAACGCTGTGATCAATAGTATCGAAGGCGGCTAACATATCTAATAAAACAAGCATGACAATCTTACCTCTACCAAGTTCATTTATAATGTCATTTTTTACACGAAGAAGTTTCAGTACTGTGAGCAGCTTTGTAAGCGGATTGGAATTCATCAGTAAGATTTTGGGATTTTAGGTGTTCATTGAGTCTTGAAACAGCGGGGTATTCAAGGATCTTGCCAATGGTGGGTAGGTTCGAAACTGGGCGGTAATTTGTTAGTACGTCTGGGTCAAGGGTCTTTTTTTTAATCAGAGGAGTGATCACTGCTTCACGGAGAACAGATGGGTACAGACCAAGTCGAAAAGAATTGTTAACAACAGACATAACAAAGGGAACCATAATATACAACACACGCTTTTAACAACCAGGTGGGCATGGGATCCAAGAAACTCGTTTTGTTTGGAATTTTGGAAATTATCTTTCTAACCTCGAATTCATCAACATGTGTGAAGTTTGTAAAAATGTCAACATTATCAGTATTGCACTTGTCTTTTGTCTCACTAAAATAATTGAATGACTTTGGACATACTCGCGCGATTTATAGACACACGTACGAGTTTTACGCATTCGGTTCACAGCGCGCTTGTTTCGTTCATGTGCGTCTACAACCTTCTGTATTCATTCGCTGCTGTAAGCAGGCTTCGCTAATTTGGAACTGATCAAACAATATTAGTTATTTAATTGATTTTAGGGTCCATAAAATAGAACTACAAACTATTCAAATCAATATCGATTGTTTATTTTAAAATGCGACATGATGGTCATGTAATATATTTTCTAATTAGTCCAATTTATCATGCTTATGATGGATTTCTTGATTACGATGAAATAAAAACCGTATAGTAGCCCATAATTCTATAAAAGTTCATATTTTGGTTTTCCGTAACCCTATAACTCTAACCCTAACTAAAGGGTTAGGGTTCCTCGCGTCCCGGAAATTCGATATAGATGTGTTGAGATACCTCTGACCATGAAGCTTCATGCTCTGATGAGGTGGGACTAGGATGTCTATAGCTGTGCACTATATCGCAACCAGGGCTTAAAGGTATATCATGTGATCTTTTCCAGGGAACGCCCTCAACATCGACAAAAAATTGAAAGCAGATTTTCTTGCAGATTTACATTTCTGATCATAAATCGTACATACATTCCAAGTTACAGGGCGATACGATTCTTAATTACTTCAAAATCATGGTTTTAGAGTGAAAATAAACTGTCGGATATCCGACAACTTATTTTTCTCTAGTCTAAATTCACTCTAAAATCATGATTTTGAGGTAATTAGGAATCGTATCGCTCTGTAACTTGGAATGTATGTACGATTTATGATCAGAAATGTAAATCTGCAAGAAAATCTACTTTCTAAAAAAAAATCATGAATAGAGGGCGCTTCTTGGAAAAGATCACATAATATGCCTTTAATTATCATTCTGTGTTGAGAACGAAAGTTTTACTTCAAATAAATATATCATGTCAACACAACCATACATCATGACACAACGTAAATCGCTTTCCGGAAAACAAAATCAGACCTTTTGTCATCTTTCTATCTACGTTACAGCCTTGCCCTAATCATGCTAATCGCGAAGCTTCATGCCTTAATCTACGATCTTCGCTCGAGCAATTTACCATTTAACGCAGCTTTCGACGACGTGGACGAGATAATTCACAATCCGTCATGTTTAGCACAAATCGGTTTTCTTCCACTACCATTGAAATCCCGATGTTGTACGACAAACCTTTCTTAAATTGTTGGATCTGTATATCTCCCGGGACATTTACCCATACATGTGGTTTTTCCCCTTCACGTTTTGTGATTGGGATAACTCGAAAATACTTCTGTAACTCTCGAATGCTCTTTTCTAACTTCGTTCCAATACGAAATGAAAACCAAACGCGCCTTTCTACACGCTTAATATAAGCTACATTCTTTAACCCCTTTTTTTTTAGGGAAGTAGCAACGACACTTAAGATTTTCATTCCTGGAAACAGATTGATACATTTCGATCCAACATATGTTTCCATACCTGTGCAGCGATTCATTATGATTTGTTTGAATCTTATATCTCTCTTGCTACAGGGGCACACACCGATGGGTGCACCGAGATCTTCGACGGTGCAAAATCTCCATTCTTGGAAGATCTGGGGAGATACTTTCTCTATACTCATCGGTCGCAGGTGCTGGATAAGAATGTCAGGGTACTTTTTCCGCTTAGTCCTTGCATTCGCTCTCTGTAAACATAAATGTATGGGTTTAAGATCAAGTTTGGAATTCCAGAAAATACTTCGGTGCATTTTATGGCTTATTTGATTTAATTTCTCACTATTTACTATCAAGTTCTCAGTGCTTCATACTGAAATCTCGCAAACAACGGTGAAAAAGATGAAGCACTGTATGTCTCAGTGGTGTAGCCAAGATTCTATAATTATAAAAGAAGCAAGTTTTGAAGTGTACTTAAGGTTCAACCCATGCCTTTGACAGAATAAAGTAGGCATATTATACACTGTGTAATGCATTGGGACCTTATCTCAATTTTCTATTGACAATGATGACATAGCTGAAGGATTTCGTACCCAATGTGCCTAAGCAATACTTACCTCATTATCATTTCTTTCATGGTTGGCTCTGTTCTGATCATTTTCCCCGTCTTCCTCGTCATCCTCCTCCCAGTCATTCTCGTCATCCTCCACCCAGTCACCCTCCTCCCATTCATCTTCGTCATTCTCCACCCAGTCGTCCTCGTCATCCTCCTCCGATTCATTCTCCTCCCATTCATCCTCGTCAGCCTCCTCCCATTCATCTTCGTCAGCTTCCTCCAATTCACCCTCGTCAGCATCCTCCTCCTCCTCGCTTTCTTCTACCTCCTCCTCCTCCTCGCATTCTTCTCCCTCGAGTTCTTCCTCTCCGTCTTTCTCCACCTGGTCTTCCTCCGCTTCGTCTTCGTCTTCCTCCTCTTCATCTTGTACGAATCCCTGAACAGAATCCTTCTTCATCTCATCTCTATGGGCCACGTTGTTGATTTTATTCTCAGCGTCATCTATGGTGGTCGGTACAACAAAAATATGGTCAAATTTACGCATGAACAATTCGCTTCCATTTCGCTACTAATTCGCTACCAGTAGACCATGCTCCCCACTTACATTCGCGGAATTTAAAACTCACTTTGCGCACCAGTGGGAGTTAGAGGCGGCAACATCTTAGCTCTGTAGAGCCTCGTTGTTCCCCGGTGATGCTCATATTTTATTCCCCCCACACACATTTTCACAATTTTTATGTAACAATATGTATAACGCGCTATTCCATTTAGATCATAGCGCGTGCGACAAAAAACTCAAATTAGAGTGGAAAAAGGCATTAATAGCCACAGGAAATGGTTTAAGAGGGTTATAATCTAATACATCAACCTGGTTGGGGTGAGGGTGGGTGTGTAGAGGGGTTATGTGGTTTCAGAGGTACCGAGGGTTAATGTAGTAATGCGGTTTGAGAAGTAGGGGTTAATAAAGTAGCCACGGTAAAGTAGCCACGGTAAATGCTGAGGGTTATGATTATAAATCATCCTGGTCTGTGGGGGTAGGTGTGGGTTGTAAGGGTTTAAGTGGTTTAGGTGGTAGATAATGTGGCATAACCATCTAGCGGGGACCCGAACTTAGCGAGGGTACGCCGCTAGTGGACACAATTCAAGCTTTTCCTTTTATAGCATTTCAAAAAAGAGCCAAGGTCAAGTATTCTAGCTGATGTTGTTGTTTTATCGCGGTTTTACCTTACATGTAAACAACTCCGCCTAGAATCACGCCTTATCAGTAAAGCGCCACCAAGGCTATGCTGACCAAAGTTAAGCCTTGGCTACCGATCGGCAAGTTAAGTGGCACATTTAAAATTACCGGCCATGTTCAAGAACTGTTATTTAACTTGCAAAAATGAAAAAGGACACTTTAGACTGGAGTTGGTTATCCAACTCCTTTGGTTTTGGGATTATTTAACCAATAGGAATGTAATATTCAGAGTTTTTCGATAGGTATTCGCGATCCCTGATTACGTGTTAAATCAATACGAATTGCCAATTTAGGCAACTCATGTCGAGCATCGTCTGGCCCGGTCCCCTGGTCAATTTGAGGCTCTGCATATCTTTTAATAATATATTTAAAAATTCTCGATGGTCACTGTATACTGAAAGACATCCGCGCGGGGATGGAAAGAGACCCGGGTTGATCCCCTGTCACGGCGAGGACGGTTCGTTTAGATATTCCAAAAACCACCTCGTGGGAATTAGGGTTGAAGAGAAATTGCGATTTACTTTTTGTGGTCATCTTGTAGTGTATACGGTATATTTGGTGGTGTAATTGGAAAAGTGTACTTTAGGTCGCCGATACTGGAATACCAGTATCGTTCAATACTGGAACATAAAGATTGCCATCGGTCGATACTGGAACACAATGTTCGGTATCGTATCGACCGATACTGGAATACTGAAACTGAATGGGTGTTCCAGTATCGGACAATACTAGAACAGCCCAGAATCTGCGACCTAAAGTACACCTTTTCCGTGTACTTATAATTGATCGATCTTCAAAAGTCACCATAAACATGCATGCAATATGTCGTGGTTATTCATGTTATTGGTGATGTTATGCTGAAGGAAATTTATTTTCACTGCTTTTCTCATTCTTAGAAGAAATTAAATACAAATAATGACCTTAAAAAAAAAAATCGGACCTAAATTCGACTTACCTTTGTTAAACAGATGTTTTCTGTTGATCTCGCGGTGTGGATGGCTGGCTGATGGGGTCTGTGAAGAAAAAAAAGACAAATGACGTCGGACCAAGATATTTATTGTTCAAAATATTTATCAACACTATTTACTTTGAACAAGAGGTGTTTATTTCAAATTTTCACTGATACACCCATTTCTTCAGCCATGCATATTTTGTACCACGGACGGGCTGTCTATGTGCGTCATTGTTTTGTTAATTAAATGTTTGTATTGTGTATTGTGTAACTTCTCTGTGTAATAAGATTATGCGCAAGAACAAACTGCAATTCTTTGGACACATTGCTAGACGAGAAGGTGACAACTACAACCTAGAAATGGTGATAACTCAAGTGTCGAAGGAACTCGTAAACTTGGCAGACCAACACCCCGCTGGACTGATGGCATTAACCTGATTAAGGAAGCAACATGTTTATATCTTATCTCTGTACATCGCATGTTACAAAATAGACAACGATGGCGCTCCATCATCAATAGGGTCACAAAGAATCAGCCATGATTCATAGAACGACGACGACGATACGTAACTGCAATAAGTGAATGTAAACGGAATCTTCCTAAATGTATAGTATAATGTTATTTATCATGTTTAAAATGCAAGCGAGTGCTAACCCCAACACAATAATATCTGAAACGGTGCGTCTTCTTTCTGAAAAATCTTAAACACAGTCATTCCGACAAGATGGCAGCTAATGGATAACCTAACTTCTCCACCTGTCCAGAGGATCTATCGGAAGATTATATTATTTAGGAATGCTTATATTCATTCATTTTATTTATTGTATAGACCTATAGGCCTTTATACACAAACATTAAACAATATATATATATTTTGCTATAAGATGAGAGATAATCACCTCAATCATTTGTCTATCCCTAAATCCTAATTCCAATAATATACTCAGACCGTATACAATTTGTGAACCTGGCAAATTTGTTCCTTCTATTATGTGAATGATTCTCTTAAGTGCAATTATCAAGAAACAATGTGTCTTCAGAACATTTTATTTGTGCAATATTTTACTTCATGAAACATAATCAATTAAATCCCATCTAATTGGTTCTTATCGTCATTGCAGTGAATACAAAATAAGCAAGGTTTTGATATTAGTGGTTTAGGAAACATTGCATACTCGTTAGTTAAAGCCATGAATTATGAATTTACATGTAGCCTAATTTAGTTTAGTATATAAAAAGATGTGTTAGTTATAAGAAACAAAATTGTGTTAATTTACGATATAGGAAAAGTCGGGAGCTAATAAAGGATTGATGTTCTTATGCAGGGGCTTGGAAAATGTTAAAATTATTATCATTACTTCCATGATTGCGGCATTCACGTTGTCGGATCCGGGGTCCTCGTCACTACTGTCGTCAATGATTCTTCTCCGTCGTTTAGCTCTCTCCTGCATGCAACAAATAAACCAAAATAATGGCGAGTGAGAGGTATTTTTGTACCAAGTCGCGTCACTGTTGGACCCCCCCCCCCCCACACACACCCCCCCCCCCACACCCCCCCCCCCCCCCCCCCCCCCACCCCTGCAGGATGCAGCCACGGACGACCTTAAATGTGTTTAGGTACAAATATTTCGTGAAATTAAAATGGATGTTGCTAAGATGACTTCAGCATTTGATCTCTAAAGTCAATGACTCAACTCACTTAATGTTTAAGTGCCCCTTTGTAATTAAGAAAAGAGTCCTAATATCCACGTCCATGCTATCAATCGGCGTCTGTGATTGCAGCAAACAGTTTGAATCTGAGCCAGAGTCTGATTCAGATGCGTCAGCGTTTGCGTCACTGTTGGACTTTATATTAAAAAGAATTTGAGAAAACCAAAAGGTGTACCCCCTCCCCCACACACCCCACCCTTACACACGCCGCCACCCCGACACACGAAGGATGCAGCTAAATGTGTTTAGGTACAAATCTTTCGTGAAATAAAAATGGATGTATTGAAATGAATTAATGTGATTTTCGGTTTGTAACTTTAAGTACCAATTTTGACCTTTTCAATTTGTGAAGTGTACGTACTTTGCAGTATTTATCGGATATTTCGTAGTCGCTGCTGTCGTCAATGAATCTAGTTCCTCTGTATCTTCGTTTGTGTCTTTTCTAGAACAAGAAAACAAAATAATGCAGGATTGATTACAAGATGTTTAATCTGAACCAAATAGCAGTTGTCCATGTAGCCTTGTGCAAAGGACTACAAAAGGGAATCACACCTGGTCTATTCTATATTCAATTGAATTGGTACATGACGTTCAATTCATTGCATGAACCGCGTTACGAAATTAGCCTATATCCTGAAACATGTGTATTGTGTCTGAAAAGTGAAGACACTATTCCCGACAAGAGACAGCTAATCAAAAACACGACCAACCTCTATACTTTAGACACTAACACTTTCCACGCGGCTAATGGTTTTACCATTCAAAACAGATTTTTCAGAAACCTTTCCCAACTTACAAAGTCTATTTCAAGAATTACTGAACCAATACTAGGCATGTTTGTACTTATTTTATACATTTCTCACGGTGATTCCAAATATGGTGCACGTGATGAAATCCAATTATTTTGACATTTTTGAAAGATTTTGTAACATTTTTGAACTGTCGTCTGCAGACGCCTGCCACGTGGAAAGTGTTAAGATTGCCACCAATTATACCAGCGGTTCTTAACTTGGGGGTCGTGACCCCAGGGGTCATTTGGGGTTTTCCAGGGGGTCATTAAGGGTGTCATAAATATGGCCATGTGTTTTGAACTCAAAAAGGGTGGTGACGTTGCATTTTTGGTGACGAATCATCCATTTCTCTCTATTAACTCAACAACTAAATGTGATAGAGCTATGGTTGAGGTGTCATTTGAAAGTCTATTTATCTAGCTACATTGTGTGAATAAATCAGGTACAACTGATTGGCTGAGATATGATTGATTATATTGTAAAAGTCAGGGGTGGTGGCGGTGGCGGTGGGCGGTGGCGGCGGTGGTGGTGGCGCTGTGTACAATCTCAATTAGCTGGGTTTAGGGTTTTTTGGTCCCGGTATGCTGGCACAGGGAGACATATACCAAAATGTTCCTTGAAGTCTGTAGCATACAACGTAGGTGGACATCCTTGCCAACTTGGATGTTAAGTTGACCTTTGACCTCGATTTAGGGTCAAAGTTCACATGTGTTTCAATGGGACGTCAAAACTTTAATTTAACATTGGAAAAAATTAAAAAACAATAAATTGACGATACAAAGTAAATCATATTGTTGGGCTGACTGTTTAGAACAAAAAAGTCAATCACAACTTGAATTTTCGATCAACACTTTTTGACCTATGACCTTTTGAAAATGACATGTCAGCAAAATCTGCCATTTTTTACCGTTTTTCACGAAATTGGCCAAAAATGACATGTAATCATTATTTTCAAAATATTGTTATGATCGCAATACATCTAATATTGCTGGCTAATATACCTAATTTGATTTTAAGACAATTATAAAATCTACCGGCAATGCAGTTTCCATAGCAACCACCATTTATGTCTAAATTTGCCTCCATTTTGACCAATTTTTGACGTTTTTAGAGGCCATTTAAGTCTGTTGCCATGACAACAGCACACCATTGATGTTCGAAATTTATCTTAATATCAAGTACATTGATATACCAACCTTAAAACATGGTTTATTATTTCTCAATGAGTTACAATATTTTTGGAAGGAGAAAAAAGTGGAATTTTGGCAGAATTGTTGATGACTTGTCATTTTCAAAAGGTCATAAGTCAAAAAATATTGATCGACGATCAAAGTTGTGATTAACTGTTTCGCTCTAAACAGTCAGCCCAACAATATGATATACTTTTTGTGGTCAATAATTTGTTTTTTAATTTTTTTCCCCATGTTAAATTAAAGTTTGACGTCTTATTGAAACACATGTGAACTTTGACCCTAAATCGAGGTCAAAGGTCAACTTAACATCCGAGTTGGCAAGGATGTCCACCTAGGTTATATACTACAGACATCAAGGAACATTTTGGTATATGACTCCCTGTGCCAGCAGACAGGGACAGAAAAACCATCGCTCCAGCTATGGGGAATAGAGAAAATGTTGCCAATTCTACGTTCAATTAACCATAACTCCTCATCCCTGTATGGTACAAACATGATTTTGGTCTCATTTTATAGATTTTTTTTATATTCTATAAGATTCTGTTTCAACAAACGTGACAACTATTATGTAACCATTGTAATCATGAATCGATTGCATTGTCATTGGCTTTCTCCCTATTCGCTACACAGTGAACTTGCCCTAATTCATCGGTTTTACATACATGACTATAACAACAGAAGTTTTCAACCGATGATAGCAAAATTATACATTTTTGGAAAGCTCTCAAATAGGGGAATTCAAAAATATTGTTTAAATCAGGATAGGGTGCATACCCCACCCCCCCCCCCCCAAAAAAAAAAAATACTTGTAAACTCTAATAAATATGAAATGTAAACGATTGTGCTCATTTACTTCCCGATATAGTATATTTCAACAAGTTACCATTGACAACCATTTTTTTCTGATGGGTTATTACATGAGGAACTAATATGCACAGTAAAATTATGATTGGGATTGGTATAAAATTATTATTCATTCATTCATTCATTCATTCATAAAAGGTTTATTAAAAAGGCCATAGCAGTCATGAACTGAATTGCGGCCAGTATACAATAATACAATAATATCATCATCAACAATATACACAAAATATAAGCAGATGTATAGACAAAAATAAACATTACACGCACAACACTATGCACAAAGTAACCACGCCAAATTAAAAACCACAGAAATGCAATCTAAATTTAAAATATTGCACGTGAGATATTAAAAAGCATTTAATTTGAGGGTAAATGACATATTTGAGATAAAATGCACTACTACTACTCATGACCCTTGCTATTCCATAGATCAGTCATGTATACCATCGGGCTGTTTTTATTGAGCTTTAATCAAAATATGAAAAAAACCCGATATATTTTGAACATTCTTAAATGTTACCATTAGGTCCTATCTAAATTCCAGTACCTTATTTGGATTCCTTGTGAGATTACCGTTCAGAAAATATATACTTTTTATGGGGTAGAACAAGTAATCTCAGATGGTGTAAATTGTAAAAATCTGGACATGCAACGGGAAGGGTGGCGAGTTCAAAACACATGGCCATATAGCTTTTTGAGGAACCATTTTAATATATCGATTTTAAAAGGCTTAGAAAAACCCAAAAGAAACGTTCAAATATGCAAAAATTTCCTGCTCGCTATACGTTCGTATCATATAACTTAAGCAGTTTCAGTTTTAATAAATCGGTCTGGTGTTTTTATCAAAGAAAATTGGGAGGTCACGGTACTGACCAAGAATGCCTGATGAGGTTGTGGTGCAAATTGTATGACAAATTATAAACAAAATGACCTAAAATAGAAAAAGAATGTGTAAAGTACCACTTTTGATCTTTTCAATTTGTGAATTGTTCGTACCTTGCTATTGTTATCGGAAATTTCTTCGTCGCTGCTTCCGTCAGTGATTCTAGATCCCCTGATTCTTCGTATCGGCGTTTTCTAGAATAAAATAGTGCAGATTTACAAGCTATTCTTATATATTGGGTGTGGCTTTGGATGTCAACAGGCACTTTGATTTGATTTTTATGTGGCTGATACACATATATTATGAGAAGTGGCGTCTCCAAACTGGATCGTTAAGTAACAGTGCACTAATCTAAACCAACCCGACTCAAATTGGAGCCCCTAGACCCCAGCCCCACACTGTGGTTTACAGAAAATAACAAATATCGCTTCCACCTGTTTGCCTGGTTGTTTGAGCTGTTCTTCACGGTCAAAGCCGTCAGTGGGACTCTCTAGATTTTCACTAAGAATCCTTTTGAGGTCAATGTTTTCTTTGTTGGTAAACAAGAAGTGTTTTTGATATTTAGACGGATGTTGCTAAGATGACTCCAGTCAATGACTCCAGTCAATGACTCCAGTCAATGACTCCAGTCAATGACTCCAGTCAATGACTCCAGTCAATGACTCCACTCAATTAATGTTTAAGTGCCCCTTTGTAATGAAGAAAAGAGTCCTACCATATCCATGTATGCTATCAATCGGCGTCTGCGATTGCAGCAAACAGTTTGAATCTGAGCCAGAGTCTGATTCAGATGCGTCAGCGTTTGCGTCACTGTTGGACTTTGTTTTAAAAAGAAATTGAGAAAACCAAAAGGTGTACCCCCTCCCCCACACACCCCCACCCTTACACACGCCGCCATCCCGACACACGAAGGATGCAGCCACGGACGACCTAAAATGTGTTTAGGTACAAATCTTTCGTGAAATAAAAATGGATGTAATTGAAATGAATTAATGTGATTTTTGGTTTGTAACTTTAAGTACAAATTTTGACATTTTAAATTTGTGAAGTGTACGTACTTTGCAGTATTTATCGGACATTTCGTCGTCGCTGCTGTCGTCAATGAATCTAGTTCCTCTGTATCTTCGTTTTTGTCTTTTCTAGAACAAGAAAACAAAATAATGCAGGATTGATTACAAGATGTTTAATCTGAACCAAATAGTAGGCATAGCACAATGCACACACACAGAGTCTGCCACTGGGAGCATTACACCAGTGAACAACAACATGAAGAGCTGTGTTGCATAAAGGCCTACATCCACTTCTACCTGTTACTCATTTTGCATTATTGAATGGATGGCTATTCACGATGTGGAATGTGGTTTGTATTGTTGCCTCAATTGGCGTGCATGGATGCACTCTAATCCAAGTCATGAAGACAGCCATGGAATATTTGGATTAATTAATCTTGCAAAATGAGTAACATGTAGGAGTGGTCTGTAAGCCCTTATGCAAAACAATCTTTTCATATAATGTATGCAGCTCCACTTTGAAAAACACCCCTATATAAAATTAATTATCCTCACATTGGGCACTCCCTGTAGGGCAGTGAGCTTGCCATATATGGTAGTCATGACCTTGATCCAGGTATAAATACTTATCATCCGGTTTTTTAGTTATGTCTGTCTTTACCAATTTTCGAAATTTGCTCTGAACTTGAATATATTGGGCCAATTTAAATAAACCTAACCTGAGATATTGTACTAAACACTTCAATCCATTTAGTGATATGCTCAGATTTTGCATCCTTTGAGTGCCCAATGCGAGGAAAAGACTGAAATTTAAATATGGGTATTTAAGAAATGGAAAAGCTTGTTTAATTTCTAAATCCATCAATATTTGTCAATCAAATTGGGTATACATGTTATATATCATATTACCGATCACTCTTATGATGGGAAAAATTTGTCGGACATTGCTCATTTGCATATTAATGACTTGAATAGATAATTAGCTAATTTGCATATTTAATGAGCTTATGAAACTAAATTATAGTTTAAAAGATTGGGTATCGTACAGTTAGCCATAATACCAAGTTTGATTGCAATACACCATTCACATCTGGATTTATAACATTTACGCATGTTAATTTGCTGGACTTAGTCACTTTTTTAATTGCGGTCAGTAAAACTGGTCAAAATGACCAATTTCACTAGCTTATTTTAGCTTAATGCAATATAATTTTACCATATTTTTTAATTTAACATGGTATATAGATATTCAATTGTTAACGAAATATGTGTAAATGGTGGTGTTTTGAATGTTACATTATTAACAAATTGAGCTCTCTAAATCCTGATAAATTATATTTGTGGGCATTGTTACTGTTTTGGCAGGTTTTCGGCCATTTTCAGAGTATCTCAAAACACCGTACCACAAGAATGCATCGACCGATTGTCATAATTCTTTTTGGAAAATAAATCTTTCATTGCAATCTTTCATTTGAATCCAATTTTGTACATGTCTCAATCATTTGAATGTTATGTGTGCTATGCCTACAAATAGCAGGTGTCTATGTAACCTTGTGCGAAGGACTACAAAAGGGAATCACACCGGTCTATTCTATATTCAATTGAATTGGAACATGACGTTCAATTCATTGCATGAACCGCGTTGCGAAATTAGCCTATATCCTGAAACATGTGTATTGTGTCTGAAAATACTAGTGAAGACACAATTCCCGACAAGATGACAGCTAATCAAAAACACGACCAACCTCTATACTTAGACACTAAGGGGAGACGTCAAAACTCGACCGCCCGTTGACCGCCGGTTACGTACGGTTCCGCCCGGTTCTTTCAGGTCAAATGTTTTACTGGTATATGAATATTCACGCATGCAACACTGAACAACCGCCGGTTGACTTAATGCTGTAACAGGACCAATTCACACTATCAATTTGTTACTTTGCGGTCATAACAGCTCTCTCTATAATCGTTCTATAAAAATAACCATTGATAGACTTTCGGTATTGATTTTAAAAAGTTAATTGAGCTATAAACAGATTGAAAAAGCCAACCCCAGCGAAAATCAATAGCTGCATTGTACTGGTTGTCAACTGAGACTTAAGAGCCCATTAACTCAAGATTGTATTGCTCACGCGTGTGACGAGGCACTTTCAACCGGTCGTGTTCACCAGAGTGTAACTATTTGACCTCATTATGTGTGTATATTATAACAGACGACACGTTTTGTGAGAACCGGGCGGAACCGGCCGTAAGCGGCAGTTAACGGGCGGTCGAGTTTTGACGTGATCCCTAACACTTTCACGCGGCTAATAAAACAGATTTTTCAGAAACCTTTCCCAACTTTCAAAGTCTATCACAAGAATTACTGAACCAATACTAGGCATGTTTGTACTTATTCTAACGCATTTCTCACGGTGATTCCATATATGGTGATGAAATCCAATTATTTTGACATTTTGAAACATTCTGTAACATTTTTGAACTGTCATCTAGCGTGGAAAGTATTAAGATTGCCACCTCTTATACCAGTGGTTCTTAACCTGGGGGTCGTGACCACATGGGGTCATTGGGTTTTCCAGGGGGTCATGAAGGGTGTCATAAATATATCTTTTTGGGGAACAATTTTAATATATCGATTTTAAAAGGCTTAGAAAAACCCAAAAGAAACGTTTAAATATGCAAAATTTCCTGCTCGCTATACGTACGCATCATATAACTTCAGCGGTTTCAGTTTTAATAAATCGGCCTGTTTTTTTTTTTTAAATGGAGGGGGGGGGGTCACGGTACTGACCAAGAATGTCTGATGGGGTTGTGGGCCAAATTGTATGACAAATTATAAACAAAATGACCTAAAATAGAAAAAATGTGTAAAGACCTAAAATAGAAAAAATGTGTAAAGCACACTTTTGATATTTTCAATTTGTGAAGTGTTCGTACCTTGCGATTTTTATCGGACATTTCTTCGTCGCTGCTTTCGTCAGTGATTCTATATCCTCTGCTTCTTCGTATTGGTGTTTTCTAGAATAAAATAGTGCAGCTTTACAAGATATTCTTATATATTGGGTGTGGCTTTGGATGTCAACAGGCAATTTGATTGTTTTTGGCTGATACACATATATTAAAAGAAGTGGCGTCTCCAAACTGGACCGAAAATCGAGCTTGTTAACTAACAGTGCACTAATCTTAACCAACCCGACTCAAATTGGGACCCCTCGACCCAGCCCACACTGTATTTACAGAAAATAACAAAAATCACTTCCACCTGTTTGCCCGGTCGTTTGAGCTGCTCTTCCCGGTCAAAGCCGTCAATGGGACTCTCTAGATTTTCACTAAGAATCCTTTGGGGTCAATGTTTTCTTTGTTGGTAAACAAGAAGTGTTTTTGATATTTAGATGGATGTTGCTAAGATGACTCCAGCATTGATCTCCAGAGTCAATGATTCCACTCAATTATTGTTTAAGTGTCCCTTTGTAATGAAGAAATGAGTCCTACCTTATCCATGTCCATGCTATCAATCGGCGTCTGTGATTGCAGCAAACAGTTTGAATCTGAGCCAGAGTCTGATTCAGATGCGTCAGCGTTTGCGTCACTGTTGTTGTAGCTGCTTGAGTCAGGCTAGCTAATCATCTGCGTCTGTGCCTATACTGCAAATGGCAAATTAGTAATAAGCAGTAGGGGGCATTACAAAATAAATGCCCTTTTTCGATTTCAACAACGGATCTTTAGGAACATCGCGGTAGGTAGGAAAATCGTGGTAAGTACGTGTCAAAACCAACCTGTAGATTTTTTTTCCGAGCTCTTATATATTTCTTTATTTTGCTGAGCACTTATGTATTTCTTTATTTTTAATATAGACTCGGAAAAACTGGCGTAAATTCAAATTAACAAAGATCTTAAAATAAACTGTCCCGAGCCCGGTCCCTAAAGTCTTCTGTATTTCTTTAATTTTCTGAATTCTTATGTATTTCTTTATTTTAAGAAAAGGTAGGAAAAACATAGTAGGTAGGTCTCATATCCTACATTTTAAAAATAAATCTTAGCTCTTATGTATTTCTTAGAGTTCTTATGTATTCGTTTATTCTGAGAGAAGGTCGAATTTTGTTTTAGTTCTTATGTATTTATTCATATTCATTTAATTCTTTGAACAAAGGTAGGGAAATCATGGAAGCCTCAGATCTTACCGTTTGATTTTATTTCTGAGCTCTTATGTTATCCTTTTTTTCTTTTTGTATGTATTTCTTTATTTTGCTGAGTTCTTATATGTTTCTTTATTTTGAGAAAAGGATTGAATATTGCGGTAGATAGGATCGTGGTAAGTCGTGGTAAGTAGACGTCAAACCATACCTTTGGATTTTTTTCTAAGCATTTATGTATTTCCTTATTTTCAATATAGACTCGGACAAACTGGCTTGAATTAAATTAACAAGGACCTTAAAAATACACTGTCTAAAGCCCAGTCCCTTAAGTCTTCTGTGTTTCTTTATTTTGAGAAAAGGTACGAAAATCATGGAAGGTAAGTCTCAGATCCTACATTTTGATTTTTTTCTGAGCTCCTTGTGTATTTCTGTATTTTTTAGAGTTCAGAGCTCTTATGCATTTCTTTATTTTGTGTAAAGATTGAAAATTTGTGGTAGGTAGGCTTCAAATCCTACCCTTTGATTTTTGTCTGAGCTCTTGTGTATTTCTGTATTTTTTAGAGTTCATCCGGTATTCATTTATTTTAAGAAAAGGTAGAATTTGTTTTTAGTTCTTATATATTCATTCATACTTTTTTATTCTTACATAATTCTCTATTTTGAACAAAGGTAGCACAATCTTTTGCTGAGTGCTTCTTTATTTTATGAAAAGGTAGGCAAGTCATGGTATGTATATAGGTAGGCCTCAAATCATACCTTTTGATTTGTTCTGAGTATGTATTTATATCATATTTCTATATAGTTCTTATGTAATTCTTTACTTTGAGCAAAGCTAGGAAAATCGTGGTAAGTAGGATAATCGTGGAAAGTAAGGCCTCAAATTCTACGTTCAGATGTTTTTCTGAGTCCTTATGTATTTTTATATATTATGGAAAGGTATGAGAATCGTGATAGGATGCAGGCCTCAAATGATACCTTTCGATTTTGTTGGGAGTTTTTATGTATTTATGTATGTTTTTAGTTGTCATGGAATTCTTTATATTGAGCAAAGGTAGGACAATTGTGGTAGGTAGGCTTCAAATCCTACCTTTCGTTTTTTAATCTGAGCTCTTATGTTATTCTTTATTTTGTTGAGTTCTTGTGTATTTCTTTATTTTAAGAAAGGTAGGTAAATCATGGAATTTTTTTTCTGAGATCCTATGTATTTCCTTATTTGACAGAGTTCTTGGTGTATCCTTGGTGTAAGATATTTCATGTATTTATAAGTTAGACTAGTGTCCAGACCTATTACTGAATAAAGCTGTATAATCCTTTAATCCCTCAATAGAGGATTTGGTGCTAGGTTAGTTTCGTGCTGTATACACCAAGGATAAACCGAGTTCTTTTGTATTTCTATATTTTGTTGAGATATTTTGTGTTTCTTTATTTTGAAAAAGGTAGGTAAATCATGGTAGGTATCCCTCAAACCCTACCTTTTGATTTGTTCTGAGGTCGTATGTATTTATTTGTCTCATATTTTTAGTTTGAATGTAATTCTTTATTTTGAGCAAAGGTAGGAAAATCGTGGTATATAGTAGGTCTCAAATTCTACCTTTAGATTTTGTCTGAGCGTTTATATATCTCTCTAATTTTCATAAAGTCTTGTTTGTTTGAAAGTTTATATTAATTCATATATGTTTTTTAGTTCTTATGTAATTCTTTATTTTGAGCAAAGGTAGGAAAATTGTGGTAGGTAGGCCTTAAATCCTACCTTATTTTTAGCTCTTATTATTCTGAGGTGGTTTTTCAGTTCTTATGTATTTCTTAATTTTGAGAAAAAGTAGGAAATTCGTGTTAGGTAGGCCTAAAATATTACCTTTTGATTTTCCAAGAGCTCTGATGCAATTTTTAATTTTGTGGAGTTCTTATGTATTTCTTTATTTTGAGAAAATGTAGAAAATCATAGAAGGTAAGTCTCAAATCCATCTTTTGGATTTTTCCTGTGCTCCTATGTATTTCTTTATTTTTCAGAGTTCTTATCTATTACTTAATTTTCATAGTTCTTATTTTTCTATATCTTTCATAGTTCTTATGTTTCTTTATTTTGAGAAAAGGATTGAATATTGCGGTAGATAGGATCGTGGTAAGTCGTGGTAAGTAGACGTCAAACCATACCTTTGGATTTTTTTCTAAGCATTTATGTATTTCCTTATTTTTAATATAGACTCGGACAAACTGGCGTGAATTAAATTAACAAAGACCTTAAAAATACACTGTCTCAAGCCCAGTTCCTTAAGTCTTCTGTGTTTTTTTATTTTGAGAAAGGTACGAAAATCATGGAAGGTAAGTCTCAGATCCTACATTTTGATTTTTTTTCTGAGCTCCTTATTAGAGTGCTTATGTTTTTCTTTATCTGTCAGAGCTCTTATGTATTTCTTTATTTTGAGAAAAGATTGAACAATGGTGGTAGGTAGGCTTCAAATCCTACCCTTTGATTTTTTCTGAGCTCTTGTGTATTTCTGTATTTTTTAGAGTTCTTACGGTATTTACTTTATTTTGAGAAAAGGTAGAATTTGTTTTACTTTTTTACTTTTTTATTCTTACATAATTCTCTATTTTGAACAAAGGTAGAACAATCTTGGTAAGTAAGCCTCTCATCCTCTTGATTATTTTCTGTGCTCTGATGTTGTTGTTTTTTCTGATAGGTAGGCCTAAAATCTTACCTTTCCCTGAGCTCTGATGCAATTCTTGATTTTGTTGAGTTCTAATGTATTTCTTTATTTTGCGAAAATGTAGAAAATCATAGAAGGTAAGTCTCAAATCCTACTTTTGGATTTTTTCTGTGCTCCTATGTATTTCTTTATTTTTCAGAGTTCTTATCTATTACTTTATTTTCATAGTTCTTATTTTTCTATATCTTTCATAGTTCTTATGTATTTCTTTATTTTGTTAAGTTCTTATGGTTTTTTTATTTTATTTTGAAAATGGTTGTAGGTAGGCTTAAAATCCTCCTTTTCATTTTTTTCCGAGCTCTTACGCATTTCCTTATTTTTTAGAGTTCTCCTCTAAGTATTCCTCTTTTTTAAATGATGGACAAATCATGGTAAGTAGGCTTCAAATCCCACATTTTGGTATAAATCCTACCTTTTGATATTTTCTGAGCTATCTTATATATTTATAGTTCTCATGTATTTTTTTTAATTTTGAGCAAAGTTAGGAAAACCGTGGTAAGTAGATATCAAATCCTACATTTTGATTTTTTCTTCTGAGATCCTATGTATCAGCTCTTTTGTATTGCTTTATATGACAGAGCTCTTATGTATTTCTTTATTTTAAGAAAAGATAGGAAAATCATAGTAGGTAAGTCTCATATCCCACATTTTGATAAAAAAATTTGAGCTCTTATGTATTATGTTTTTAGAGTTCTTATGTATTCCTTTATTCTGAGAGAAGGTAGAATGTTTTTTTAGTTCTTATGTATTTATTTATATTTATTTAATTCTTTGAACAAAGGTAGGGGAATCATGGAAGCCTCAGATCTTAACGTTTGATTTTGTTTCTGAGCTCTTATGTTATCCTTTTTTTCTTTTTGTATGTATTTCTTTATTTTGCTGAGTTCTTATAAGTTTCTTTATTTTGAGAAAAGGATTGAATATTGCGGTAGATAGGATTGTGAAGTCGTGGTAAGTAGGTGCAAACCTTACCTTTGGATTTTTCTTCTGAGCATTTATGTATTTCCTTATTTTTAATATAGACTCGGACAAACTGGCGTGAATTAAATTAACAAAGACCTTAAATATACACTGTCTCAAGCCCAGTTCCTTAAGTCTTCTGTGTTTCTTTATTTTGAGAAAAGGTACGAAAATCATGGAAGGTAGGTCTCAGATCCTACATTTTGATTTTTTTCTGAGCTCCTTATTAGAGTGCTTATGTTTTTCTTTATTTGTCAGAGCTCTTATGTATTTCTTTATTTTGAGAAAAGATTGAACATTGGTGGTGGTAGGTAGGCTTCAAATCCTACCCTTTTTTCTGAGCTCTTGTGTATTTCTGTATTTTTTAGAGTTCTTACGGTATTCCTTTATTTTGAGAAAAGGTAGAATTTGTTTTAGTTTTTTACTTTTTTATTCTTACATAATTCTCTATTTTGAACAAAGGTAGAACAATCTTGGTAAGTAAGCCTCTCATCCTCTTGATTATTTTCTGTGCTCTGATGTTGTTCTTTTTTCTGATAGGTAGGCCTAAAATCTTACCTTTCCCTGAGCTCTGATGCAATTCTTGATTTTGTTGAGTTCTTATGTATTTCTTTATTTTGCGAAAATGTAGAAAATCATAGAAGGTAAGTCTCAAATCCTACTTTTGGATATTTTCTGTGCTCCTATGTATTTCTTTATTTTTCAGAGTTCTTATCTATTACTTTATTTTCATAGTTCTTATTTTTCTATAGCTTTCATAGTTCTTATGTATTTCTTTATTTTGTTAAGTTCTTATGGTTTTTTTTATTTTATTTTGAAAATGGTTGTAGGTAGGCTTAAAATCCTCCTTTTCATTTTTTTCCGAGCTCTTACGTATTTCCTTATTTTTTAGAGTTCTCCTCTAAGTATTCCTCTTTTTTAAATGATGGAAATTTTCTTTATTTGTCAGAGCTCTTATGTATTTCTTTATTTTGAGAAAAGATTGAACATTGGTTGTAGGTAGGCTTCAAATCCTACCCTTTTTTCTGAGCTCTTGTGTATTTCTGTATTTTTTAGAGTTCTTACGGTATTCCTTTATTTTGAGAAAAGGTAGAATTTGTTTTAGTTTTTTACTTTTTTATTCTTACATAATTCTCTATTTTGAACAAAGGTAGAACAATCTTGGTAAGTAAGCCTCTCATCCTCTTGATTATTTTCTGTGCTGATGTTGTTCTTTTTTCTGAGTTCTTATGTAAATTCTTTATTTTGCTAAATTCTTATGCAAATCCTTCATTTTGCTGAGTTCTTATGTGCTTATTTGAAGAAAAGGTAGGCAAGTCATGGTATGTATATAGGTAGGCCTCAAATCATACCTTTTGATTTGTTCTGAGTATGTATTTATAATATAAATATTATCATATTTTGAGTTCTTATGTAATTCTTTACTTTGAGCAAAGCTAGGAAAATCGTGGAAAGTAAGGCCTCAAATTCTACGTTCAGATGTTTTTCTGAGTCCTTATGTATTTTTCTATATTATGGAAAGGTATGAGAATCGTGATAGGATGTAGGCATCAAACGATACCTTTCGATTTTGTTGGGAGTTTTTATGTATTTATGTATGTTTTTAGTTGTCATTGAATTCTTTATATTGAGCAAAGGTAGGACAAGTGTGGTAGGTAGGCTTCAAATCCTACCGTTCGATTTTAATCTGAGCTCTTATGTTTTTCTTTATTTTGTTAAGTTCTTGTTTTGAGAAAGGTAGGTAAATCATGGAAGGTAGGTCTCAAATCCTACATTTCGATTTTTTTTCTGAGATCCTATGTATTTCTTTATTTGACAGAGTTCTTGGTGTCTTATGTATTTCTATATTTTGTTGAGATATTTTAAAACGGCCGAGTGCACCAATAACGGGTAGCTGAAGAATAGCGCTACCTCGCTAGTAACTGAGGCGTAACCCAAAATTTCGAGAGCGCCAATGCAGGGTAAGCTACTAGGCTAGTAACTGGCGGGTAAATTACGCTGAATGTTATACCCGACCGGACCCAAGAGTAAGTTGGGGCATAACGTTTTATGCCACAAGTCAGTCGATTCTAGCAGTAGCGTAAATTTGTTGAGAACATTGGAGGGGATGATTCGCTGATGCTGAAGGACCAATTGCGCTTGCATGCCCAGGGGGTGTCTATTTGAAGTGGAATGTGACCACTCATAACCTGAAAGATTTTGAGATGTGTTATAATTGTATATAATTGTTTCCATCCCGGTTTCCATCGGGTGCTTGTGTTTGTCATTAAAATTGTGCTTTTTGGTGCAATATTTGTGTGTGCCCCTCGCCCAAAATATGTTTGTAATGTCATGATAGTCCTTATTTTTGAAAAAGCGTTGAACAAATTCGAAATTGTTGGCCAAAAAAATGCCGCACATTACGGTTCTGTTCCCTCTACATACTGAGCTTTTTTTGACCATGGATATGCCATGGTATCCGTGGTTGTAAATTATGATTCCTTTCCCCAACTCTCTGAGTTATTGCACACCAGCTGTTAGTGCCTACAGCGCTTTGGGTACCTGCTCTGGCCCTTTGGACAACCCGGTTTTGACTAGGGTGTTTTGTAGCAAGCCCAAAGTGTTAAGTTTATCATTTGTTATGTTATAAAAATTATACTTTAAACTTCAATTTGTTATAAAATTAGTGCTGATTCAGATTTTGTGAAATAAAATGTTCAAATTTCGAGAAAAATCATGATTATACTATTGCTTGAGCAGGTTTTAGTTTTAAAAATGAGCCTAAAAATTAGGACATTGAACAACTCTCGTGTGGCAATAAAGGGGGTGGGGGTCAAGGTACTGACCAAGAATGTCTAATGGGGTTGTGGGCAAATTGTATGACAAATTATAAACAAAATGACCTAAAATAGAAAAAATGTGTAAAGCACCACTTTTGATCTTTTGTAAATTTGTTCTTTTGTAAAATTGTTCGTACCCAAGAGTAAATTGTGGTAGATAGACCTTAAATCGTACCTTTTTTAGCTCTTGTTATTCTGAGGTGTTTTTTAAAATTTAGTTCTTATGTATTTCTTTATTTTGAGAAAATGTAGGAAAATCATAGAAGGTATGTCTCAGATCCTATATTTTTACTTTTTTTTAGAGTTCTTATCTATTTTTTTTTTTTCTGGGCTCTTACGTATTATCTTATTTTTAGAGTTCTTATGTATTCCTTTATTTTTAAAAAATGTTGAAAAAAATCATGGTAAGTTAGGCTTCAAATCCAATATTTTAATATAAATCCTACCTTTTTTATAGTTTTTAGTTCTCATGTATTATTTTGAGCAAAATTAGGTAGACCTCAGATCTTACATTTTGATTTGTATTTCTTTATTTTGTTGAGATATTTTATGTTTCTTTATTTTGAGAAAAGATAGAAAAATCATGGTAGGTAGGCCTCAAATCCTATACCTGTTGATATTTGATGTTATTCGTTTCCTGAGTTCTTACATGTTTCTTTATTTTGAGAAAAGGTAGGGACATCGTAGTATGTAGAAAAATTATGGTGAGTCAGCGTCAAATCCTACCTTTTCATTATAATGTATTTTTATTTTTTTTGGGTAAATTCTTCAGTATTTATTTGGCTGAGTTCATATGTCTTTCTTTATTTTGAGAAAAGGTAGGAAATCTTGTAGGTAGGCTTCAAAACCCTACCTTTTTAATTTTTTTAGAGCTCGTATATATTTTTTTATTTCCGAACCCTTATGTATTTATTTTTCAGAGCTCTTGTGCATTTCTTTATCTTGAGAAAAGGGAGAAAAACCGTGGTAGGTATGCCTCAAGTCCTACCTCTTGATTCCTTTGTGAGATTTTTTTTAATTCTTTATTTTTAAGAGTTGTTAAGCATTTCTTAAGAAAAGGTATGAAAAGCGTGCTAGGTATATTTTACTTTGTACCAGCCACTATCCGAATAGAAATCGGAGTGACATCAATTTGATTCTAGATTTTTGTTGTTGTTTGTTATCTGAATAGCTAATCCATTTAAAAGGTGGAAGGAGTCCGTGTTTTTGTTTATCCTTGGTGTTAGAGCGCACCGACTTAACCTAGCACAAAATCATCCATTGACAGATTAAAGGATTATACAGCTTTATTCCGTAATGGGTCTTTACACTATAGTCTAACTTATTAATGTCGTACACCAAAGATAGAATGTATACCTTGTTTTCGTCTGCTATATATTGCCATATCTAAAAAACACAAAAACCCATGCCCCCTCTTGCTTGCACCCCAGACCAAATAGTGTTTATTCTTTTATATGTTTTAAAACACACACAAACTCAGGCTTAAGCAACAACAACAAAATGACCCATTTAAACCCTACTCTAATTAAGCTATATCTTTAATTTGTTAAATAGTTTTCTTCCAAAATACAAACGGATCCATACGGGAGAAAAAGGAGTGAATAACAAAGTTGAGGAAATAAGAAATGCACACAGTAATAATCATGATCCTAGCAAACGTTGTATCATCATCATCATCATCATGGGTAATTATTATTACACATAATTATAGTATGATAACAATAGGTGTATGTCTGTGTGTCTTATACCATGTTTACCAACATATAATTAATTTATGTTATTATGTTGTAGACAACATTTCAACTATTCGTCATGAACATCGTCTCATATTGGAAATTATTGAGCAACAGTAAATGTATAGCCTTTTAGATTATACATGTAGGTATATCTAATAAGCTTACAGTTTCAAATCGCTATTCCTCATAATTTACGTCCAAAGCTGGTTGTACTGGATTTAATTTTAGCCTATTCATACCCCTCATAGAATCACATTATGTCTGGTAGAAGATGATCGTGTAATAGATCGTTTCGAATTGATACTAATTTAGAAAAATCGGGATTAGGAAACACACTTACCTGCTTAAAATCCATTATCTGCCGTTGAAATTCTGGCGGCAAGCAGTTATGAATGATCTGCGCAGTTGTATCAAATCCAAAAGTTCAAAGTTCAATCATTAATACACGTCTTTATGCTGTAGCATTCATCGAATGACAATTTATGTTTGTTTGTTTGATTAAGTAAATAATAATTTTGATTATTATTTTATTATAATCAAGCTAATTGTACTTGATTGGAACAATGAGTCTAGATATCGATAAGCATTTACGTAGTCGACAATTGGCAAAAATAAATTTACACCGAATGTTGTTGCCAATTGCTGAGACAAACAAAAATGCCGATTGAGCAATTTCCCCCGATCGCACCAGCAATTGCATTAATAAGAATTCGGGATTTCCCATAGAGTTCTATAAATATAAAACACATGGTTTCATGTGCTATGTGGGTTTTCCCCATATAACGCAACGGTTTGGGTCAAACTACTAAATGTCGCACGGGGGTTTCGTGCATTGGTTGGTGATGGGTCTAGGACGGTACACATTGGAAAACCCAAAATGTTCTTGGATAATTTCTTGGGATATTCAGCCGTCCAAAATTAAATTTAGAATGATATTACAGGATTATGTGAATGTTCCTTTTACTATAGTTTAATACGATTGCCCCAGACACTAAGAGAAACGCATGGAAAAGAGAGTGTGCAATGGCCTCTGAGCAAACGAGAGGTATCGATTTATTCACCGAAAGCGATAAACACAAATCCCAACAATTCCTTCATAATTAGTGAAAACAATATTTATGCCTGAATACTTTTGTACGGTGTCCTAGGAGCGCCATTTTTGCATCAACATTTTTTTTGCGAGAATGTTTTGTATTTTTGCAACAATATTTTCTAACTTATATAATGTGTTACAAAATTGAATTCTGAGCTTGTGCGTGAAGCGTGAGATATCAAACAATGTTTCACAATTGTGATGAGAATAACAGTGATTGGTTGTCGCGATAACACTTGCAATGCCAACCTACCATAAGTGAGGATAGACGACTTGGACGTACGCATATAAATGACATAACATTTTGACAACTAGATTTAACTCTGTCACTGACATTTTGGAATTAATCCTGAAAACATGTATCTTTAATAACCTTTATTATTGCAATACTTTAATTTATAACGAAATTCTTCTTATCAATGAGCCACCCTAACATACAGGCGCGGATCCAGAAAAGTTTAGGGGGGGGGGGGGGCGGGCCCAAAAAAATGAAATTCAGCTATGCTCGGACAGGGGGTGTCCGAGGGTCAACATTTTATTGAAAAGTCACCTCTTCATTTTCAATGAATATTTTGTTTTTTTATATGCACGAAAGAAGTTGAGCGTATACTGATATACAGTGGCGTACCCAGCTTTTGGAAACTGGGTAGGGGGGGGGGGGGGGGGGGCACGACCATAGTTGTACCGACGAAAGGCATGATATACCGACAACTTTTTTTTACAGACTCAAAAAAAAATCGTCAAAATTGCACAATGTTCCCCCCGTCAGCAGCCGAAATCTTGATAAGTTGGGGGTGGGGGGGGGGGGGGAGAGAGGTAGAGATGAGGTTGTCCACAAAACAGGCAGAAACAATCGCATGGTCAAAATCGGAAATCTACCGACGGAGGCTCAGGTTTACCAACGGGGTTATTCCAGGGGGGCACCGGCCCCCTGGGTACGCCACTGCTGAACCCATTTGGTGTGTACTTTTGACTAATATTTTATTGAAAAGCAATCACTTTATTTTCGATCAATATTGGCTTTTATATAGGCCTATTATGCTAGAAAGAAGTTATACTAGTTACCTCCAAAATATCAGATTTCTCGTCAACGTGCGTACGCGTGTGTATCCCGACCGATGTCCAATAAACTCCAAACGTTCTTATGTCCCTCGCATGCCTCCCCGTCTGCCTTTTCGTACCTCCCTACCCTTTTTTTCTTTTTTTTTCTTTCTTTTTTGTGTGTCCCCTCTTCTTTCTCTCTCTTTCCCTTTTTCCCCTTTGTTTCCCTTCCTTTTTTTCCTTCCTTCCTTTTTTTGGTGGAGGGGGGGGCGGGCCCTGCTAACATAGACAAAGGCTGGACATGCTAGACGGCAAATCCTGACCCTACGTCATTGATAGAACTAAGGGCACACAATTCAAACCCCACGTCATTGATAGTACTAAGGGCACACAATTCAAACCCCACGTCATTGATAGAACTAAGGGCACACAATTCAAACCCATGTCATTGATAGAACTAAGGGCACACACTTCAAACCCCACGTCATTGATAGAACTAAGGGCACACAATTCAAACCCCACGTCATTGATAGAACTAAGGGCACATAATTCAAACCCCACGTGTCATTGATAGAACTAAGGGCACGCAATTCAAACCCCACGTCATTGATAGAACTAAGGGCACACCATTCAAACCCCACGTCATTGATAAAACTAAGGGCACATAATTCAAACCCCACGTCATTGATAGAACTAAGGGGGCACAATTCAAACCCCACGTCATTGATAGAACTAAGGGCACATAATTCAAACCCCACGTCATTGATAGAACTAAGGGGGCACAATTCAAACCCCACGTCATTGATAGACCTAACATACATACATAGCTACATACAATAAGTATTTGTGATGCGGTATTCCCCGGAGGCTCAAAGCGCTTACAAAAAACCAAAATAATATAAGTTAATATAATAATATATAAAGAACATGATTAGCTGGGGAACAAATATGTCTTGGAGGCCTTCTTGAAGGCAATAACAGAAATAGACTGCCGAATAAATACAGGTAGATTGTTCCATAACTTGGATGCACAATTCTAAGGGCAGACACACAATTCAAACCCGACGTCATTGATAGAACTAAGGGCACACAATTCAGACCCCACGTGCAGAGATAGAACTAAGGGCACTCAAAACCAGACCCCATGTCACTGATAGAACTAAGGGTATTCAGAGCACCGGGCCCCGCGCCAATAATAGAACGGAGGGCACCTATACATGTCTACGCCTAATGTTCTAGGTAGGTGGGTGGGTTTTTACAACTGGACTTCCTATGCGGGAGGCAGTCAAAAAGCGAACGACCCGACATAGCAGCCGGAGCGCGATCTGCTGAATCATACCGCGGGAAAATCCCGGAAACGGAAGCCCAAAAGACCGCGAAAAGGTATGAGTGCGCAAAATCCAGAAAGGACAAACTTCCAGCCGGCAACTTTGTTTTCCTTGCATGCGCGTCAGAAAACTTAATTATAGTGTAATACGATTGCCCCATACACTATGGAAAGACATTTACTTTCGGCAGCTCGAGAGTTACCCCCTGCATCGCGCTGGTTCCTAATTTTGAATACGATTTAGTCCGTCAAAATAAACAGTCCGGTTCCAAAGCTGCGGCAATAACTATTTTCCTTTTATCTTCAAGGAAGTTCCCAAAAGTGAGATTCCTATGGAAAAGAGATTGTGCAATGGCCCCGAGCAAACGAGGGTCAACAAAATTCGCACGGTCACAAAATTTCGCAGTACAAAAAGCACAACAGTCAACCATTTTTTGACTGTTGTGCTTTTTGTACTGCGAAATTTTCTTTCTTTCTTTCTTTCTTTCTTTCCCTTTCTCTTATAGCTTCTTTTCTTTCTTTCCCCTTTTTTCTCCTTTTCCTTTTTCTTCTTCCTTCCTTTTTCCTTTCTCTCTCTCTCTTTTTTCCCTTTCCACCTTCTTTTCCTCTTTTCCCTTCCCCCCCTTTTTCCTGGTGGGTAGGTTTGAATTTCCTGCTGAGCACCTTCAGGGAGGGGGGGGCACTGTGCCCCCCTGCCCCCCCCCCCCCCCCCCCCCCCGGCTGTTACGCCACTGGTTCTGATTGCCGGCTTGATTTTCAACTTGATGTTTTCTATTTTACATGAAGGTCATCCGGGTCCTTAAAATTGTAGCATTCCAAAGTTTGAGTTGCATCTGTTTTTATCTGTACATACTACCATTGGTTTGAAGCACAGTAAAAGAGACAACCATTGTCAATTCTTGTTAAATGGTGATGGTTAGTTAAACGCTATGTTGCAAATTTACGCATTCCTTGTCATTGACTTACCGCCGTGGCACGGGTGTGCTTCTTTCCAAAACCTCCCGCTACGAAATTGGTAAATCGGTCGAAGGTTCAGATTAGGCAAACTTCACATAGTGTATAAGCCACAGGAAACGTTGTAATACTTAAGAACCATTTTTCAGCTCCACAGCTAATGGTTATTGCTAGACTGACTCCATTACAGTCTGCCATAGAAACGCCAGTACATTTCTCTGCTTTGCAAAACTCAATATCTACCTTGTAATACGTGTTCGATTTTCAAAGAAATTACTGCTTACAAATATATTTTTAAAAAGGATATTTTAACAAAAATATTAAATAAAGTAAATACATTTTAATATTGTACATATTTTAATTTGATATTTTCCTCATATGGTTACAAAAATATTGTATATGCTTCACCAATCGCACCGGGATTCCGGAAATGTGCCATTTAACAGTTGCACTCCATCAACTGGTCAAAGTTTTTGAATCATAATATCGTATCTCTAGACATGCGATCTCTTCTCTGTTTTGTACACTGCCTTTTGAAATTTGTATACTACTTTTTTGTTTTTGTTGTATACTACCTTACGTGTTTGTACCCTTTTGGCCCCTTTGGCCGCCCATGCGAAGCGTTCCGGAAAGAGTTTAGGATATATGGGCTATTCTACCAAGTACCAAATACCGGAACGTTTTGTATGGGTGGTCAAAGGGGCCAAAAGGTACAAAACGAGTAAGGTAGAGTACATAAGGAAAATGTGTACTTTAATGTCCAAGATTTCTGGACTATACTAGTATCGTCCGATACTGGAACACCCAGTATTGTTCGATACTGGTACAAAGCCAGTGTTCCAATATCGAAAGCAAGTCTTCACACACCTGCTTAAAGACATTTACAAGAGTGCGGACCAGTACCTGCATTTCCAACGAACATGAAATCGTCACAACAGTGTGTTTCAAGTCAGAACCAGAAGCTTCCTTCGGTACTCATTCCAGGAATGTAGAAAACTTTTCAAATAGCGCTGGCAACATAAAATTGATCAGCTACGCAAATTCCCAATAACTCGAAATCACCGTTGGATGCCCCGGTAACAGTCTGAAGGCAGACTCTATGTCCGCCTTAGCCATTAAGGTACTGGAACCAAAACCTGCCCCAAAGTTTACGGCCATTTCAAAATTAGCATATTGAACTGTACGCATGTTACGGTCAATTTCATCATTTACTGATGATCCATTTGGATGGAAAGGTGTTCGGAATGAGTCTAAATTTCCCAGATTCGGACTTGGGAATAAACCAATTGGTGAGATACCGTAGTAAGTCTATCTGATGGTCTGTGTGTGAAGGTGCCTGATCCGGCCTAGCTCTATCTCTTTGGAAACATTTTCAACGACTATACAGTTAGATCAAGGTGAACCGGTTTTTAAGTTGGGAGCATCACGGGTCATGCCGGTAGCGATCAAACCCAATTACATCCTAACTTGGAGCCAAATGTGAAATGTGTTAAGACATAGGCTGCCGCTTTTTGTATATATTTTTAACCACTTTTCCAAAGGTTCAAGAATTATATGGAAGAGTTTTTTTGTTTGTTTTTTCTTCTTTGAATAAGTTCATCAGGATTGTAGATATACATTAAAGTTGATATTTTGTTGAACAAATCCAATAAATGTACTCACATTTAGACGGTTTCGTCAACCAGTTCGGTTGACTTCTTCAGTAATGGTTTGATCCACTTCTGTTTCCCGCGAGAATTGGAAATCTCGTTCCCAGGATGCAAAGGTGTGATGAGTGGATCGAACACGTGACTTAGAGAATAAATGCCCTCGTCGCGGTTGAGAATGTTAGGCCCCTGTCGTCGTATCCAAATTGCTTCTCGAATCCATCTTTTCTGCTTGTCTGTGTCCTTGTCGAGGATTTTTGCCCCTGTCCAGTTAATGGTGTGATTCTCCTGAGCAATGTGGTCTGTTACTGCTGATTTGTGTTGTTCAGTTGTTGACTCTTTTCTGTTGGGTCGTGTGAATTTTCTGTCACTGACTTTGTTGGCGTCCTTTTTGTGTTCATTTAACCTGGTGCCAAAAAGACGTCCCGTTTCTCCAACGTAGACCTTGTCACAGGATTGACATGGAATTTGATAAACACAATCTGTTGTTTTCGCCGCATCACGTTTGTCTTTGGGATGGACAAGTAAGTTTTTGAGAGTGTTGTACGGCTTCATGGCAGTTTGGATGTTATATTTTCTGAAAGATCTCTGAAGTCTTTCTGACCCTGGATATATGGTATTACCACCATTCCGTTGCTCACCTCGCTGTTGTCCTTTTCTTGGGCTTTTTCTTTTGTTTTTGCTGCATCTGTGTTTTCACTCTTTCAAAGGCCCACTTAGGATAGCCACACAGTCCTAGCGCTTTCTTTATCCTCAGTTCTTCTGCTAGTCGGTCAGGCTCTTCTGTGACTATGTTCTGCATTCTATCGAACAGGTTCCGGATCACGCCAAGTTTCTGGTGTAGCGGGTGTTGCGATGCGAAGTTCAGGTATTGGTCCGTGTGCGTCTTTTTCCGGTAGATCAACAACTTGACAGCGCCATCTGGTTGTGGGGACTTACCTTGAGAATTTGGCTTGTTCCGAAAAACTGTTGGGAACCGCCTGCTTGCATGGTGGAAAACGGGTCTGAAAACTACGTTGAATGGGAAAGAAAACTACAGGTAGGGTCCAGAGTTCCCCATCTATAAAATGAACAGCCCATGATCTTCGGGTTGGCGAGGTTGTTTTAAGCGAAATTGTATATCAAATACGCGCCACTCATTACCACTGTATCGTGACGCTGCTGCACGAATTAAACTGGCATACTACAATAACTCGCTTGACGGGGTTGAGCTAAGAGGATGACAGAAGAAACAAATAAGTAAGGCGTCAGTCAAACATAAATATAATTGATATTGCGTTTGGGCTAATATTATCTGACAATACATCCTCCCTTTTACATTTATTGACCCCCACCCTCGTTATTCGAATTTAAAAGATCGTTCTTGTAAGTCAAACATCCAAATTCGACATACTCGCTATTGATAATTTTGTTTATCATAGCTTGTGATAAAAATGTGGGCTGCAAACTGACACAAAAAGACACAATAGACTGTTGAGAAACATTAATAAGGGGAAAGAGTTAGAATCACTATGATGCATCACTCTTTGTAAGACTAGCTGGAGAAACACCTCTGACAAAATGAGCTACACGACAATGACATGGACTCTTCACCGCAACTGGATGAAGTGATGTATTCTGTCAAGAAACGCAATGACGGAAAATTACCAGGCCGTGATGGTCCCACACCACCAAATCAGTGTCCTATTGCTTTGTGTGGTAAAGAGGTCAAGTTTGTGTTAATGTTTTTCACCTTTAGAGCAAACTGGTTCATTCAAATCATTGTTTTTATTGAAGATCTAGATGTCTTCTGCTTAAAAACAATCACTTTTGTGGGGGTAACCAGCATTTTTTCTCGCTACGGGCTAATGATATCTATTTTAGGTACGACCGGCTGCCTATATTCTTAGATCAGGGGTTTTAGCTCTAAATTGCTGGAAACAGTGAAATCGTGTAAAATGATACCATTGAAGAAAAAGCTAGAGATTTTGGGCCTATAAATATGGAGGAAATAAACTACAAATGCCAAATTATGAAACATTTTGGTACATTTACAGCACTTTTTACCTTTCTAGGATGTTAAATTTAGACTAATGGTGGGGTCCCTCTTAATTTGCCGTGTATGGCCAAAATGCAAAATATTATTTGGTGGTGTGGACTCTACATGGAATACCTGCCGAGCGTATAAAAGCAAAAGGCAAATGGAATTATAGCACTACATCAGCTATGTATATGCAACTGGATCAATTTGCAAATGGCCAAAGGACTGGAAAGTGCAATAATTTGTCATGCTGTTCAAATCAGGCGACCGCAAGAGCTCCAACTACAGGACAATTAGTGCCCTCATCAACCATACGAGTATAAGGTGCTACTGATTATCATCATCATACGCCTGAAAGCCAATCTAGATCAAGAACTTCCACAAGAGCAATCCGCCTTCAGGAAATACAGAGGTACTGTTGATATTTTGGTTTGTCTACAGATCGTAATGGAGAAAATCATCGCAATGGGTCAGAAAGCTTTCATCATGTTCATCGACTCTGTGGAGGCACATCAAGCTTTTCTCTGCAATGATAGAGATGGGATTCCCTGTACACTTGTTAGCATTAGGCCTACTTCAATCCCTCTATGTGAATCAGAAACAGGCAAGGATTAGATGGAATGGTAAGAATAAAGATAAATTCAACCTAGGGAAAGATGTGAGGCAGGGGCGTTTACTTCATTATACATGTTTGTCTCCTACACAGAAAAGTTCATGCGACTATACATGTAGATGCCAATGTAAACCAGTATCGGATAAAAGTAGGAGGAGGTACACCAATCTCAAAGACGTGGCGAGGGTCAGGTAGTGTTTGGAATGAATATTGAAATATGTACGTTTCACTATATGCATGTGCACAGGATCTGTTAACATGCAGCTAGGCAAAATGTTGAATTATATGCATTACTTAATATACGGTAGTTGAGTTGCAAGCCATTGACCGTGACGGCTTACATCTGCGATTTTATTGCATTATATGTTAGTTTTTTGAGGGTGCCAATATTCTACTTTTGGGTCTGTGTGAAAACAATTATGACCTCATTTTGACATTTCTGAAATTTACAATTATAAGCCATGTCACGGGTAAAGTCGTTTGAATGGGTCAGCCAGTAGGGAGGTCACGCTGCATGTCATATTTTGTTATACGCAAGAAAACAATGGAGTCATAGTGACTGCAATATTTGCTAGAAATATCTTCGGGAAATGGTCTATTGGGCATCTCAAAAACTAGGAAACGTGTTAAAAATCATGTAGAATTTTAGAGGAGGGTCAATAACATCTGCAGAACAGTAAAATGTATAGTTTTAAACACGTTTGGTGACCAAATTTATGTCGTACAATGCCGGAAAATTCACGTTTTGAAAATCCGTGGTCTTTAAAATTACAGGAATCCTAACTCATTCTAAACCTCACCAAATCATGAAATGAACCCTCGTCTACAACAAAGTCCGTGTACGTATTGCTCTATATGCTTGGAGATAGCGAAGACCACGGAAACCTCATAGCTTTATACCACGGAATGAAATCTGTCATTGACATTACATGGCGAAAATCGTACAGATTTGCACTGCAGACCTCTGTGTAGGGAGTGTTGACAATAGCATGACAATAGCAAGGTCGTTTGACTATTGTGTTTGTGCATGTTTGTGACGACTGACCCCGTTTAACAATCTTCATAGCTTTGATATAGGGCTTGGGTGACCTAACTATTGACTGGGGTATTATTGTCCTTGAACATAATTTATACGCATGCTAACGGACGCTTGTTTTGCTGTGTATCAATAACCATAACAAAATAAGCTGATCAAAATGGCACTGTTTGACATCTTCCCGTTGTTGAATATCTACACCTTTATAATTTCTACCGTTAGGCCAAAAAAAAAAAAAGTTGACTTGCCCTTTCCGACCGACCCTAATTTTCGGAAATCTAGGGTCGCTATTTTTTTTTTTTTTTTTTTTTCAAAAAAAAAAAAAAAAAAAGATTGAAAAAAAAAAAAAAAAAATTGAAAGAAGCACATAACAATAAAGAAAGATCAAAACGTGTTTTTAAGAAGTATCTGCTTGTTTAAAAATCAAAAAAAAAATTTTTTTTTTTTTTTAAAATTTTTTTTTTTAAAAAATCTTTAAAACGTGTTTTTGTGCAGTACATTTTCAAAAATTTTCAAAAAAAAAAAAAAAAAAGAAAAATCGACCGTCCGACCCTGACTTTGACCCTGAAAGGGCAAGTCAACTTTTTTTTTTTTTGGCCTTATAAGTGTTGCTCTGTGCTTATCATGGAGCGTGAAGCATCATAAGAATCTTCCACCGGGACCTTGGCGCTTTCCTTTGATTGGTTGTATTCCAAGTCTTGCTTACATCATGTATAAGTCTGACGAAGAACCGCAACAAATGCTAGCTAAAATGTCGAATCAGTACGGTGAAGTATTTTGTTTGCACGTTGGACCGCAAGCCATCGTAGTCGTTAATGGATACAAGTCGATATCAGAAGCGTTCAAAAATCCATTGCTGAATGATCGACCGAAAAATAGTAGGCTAGCAGTGGAAGCAGGTTTACAAAATGGTAAGATAATGGGGTTTTGATATTTGAATATCGAATTTATTTAAATGGCCAAGTGGCCAACACGACGGCACCAACATGGTACAGCCTCTACATGATACCCCCGTTTTATCATAGCGAAATAGGTACAAACGATATTATATTGTCATTCTAATTTATAGATTGGTTAGCAGATGTCAAAATTGTATATTTGCCATGTTTTATGATAATATTTGTCCGCTGTGCTAATTAATAGCAAAAATCACTTTATGTACACCTTTTAATGCCTACTACGACAAATCGAATATAATTATGTACATTTATGAAGCATTAATGGGCATCTTTAAGATATCTGGCCGAGTGCACCACATTGGCGTAACTATACTAGAGAGGTAAGCTGGGTCATCATTGTCATATTGACATGTTGACTAACTTCCCCTGTAACATGAAAAGCTGGCTAAATTACAAGTTGGTTTATTATAAGTACTAAATGATGATTATATGAAGTAAATAAAATCATTAAAGAAAGGGGGTATATATAGACAAATGTATGGGGCATCTGATAACACAACCATGTAACCATTTAGCTAGGTTCATACCGATTTATCTAATAAATGTGCAGTCGAAAATTTCGCTTGCTTTGTACACCATTAGTATACTGCTATTTACACGTTAACCACAAAAAATGTATAAAACATGGGTTTCATGAGACATGTATCCTTTTTACATGTTAAATAATATGGAAATGTGTTTGTATACATATACTGCCTAGTTTCCGTGTTGTCATTTACTGATTACTGTGTATTCTAACCGTTGGAACATATAGGACCAGTTGCCCCAATGATGGGGTAACTGGTCCGTGCCAAAAAGATTTTCAGTTAGTGGTAATTGGCCTCTTCTTTAGATATTCTTTAACATGTTATATGTAAACAGTTACATGGGTGATATTTTCATAGCAATTCCATAAATATTTACACGAGCTTTAATCTTTTATATCATGAATATGCTTAACAGGACCAGTTGCCCCATCCTCCCCTATGCACTCAACACTCTGCACAACATGCATTGATCAAAGAATTTTTAAACTGAAAATTTCACAAAAAGTTGCACTTAAATTCCCCTAAAATTTACCCCAAGTAGATAATAACAATATTTTTGACAAAACCTGTAGCCAATATATAATGGATGGCCTAAACATTTGATGAAAACATCATGATATTTCACAAAGATTATAATCATACCTCTATCTACTGCTGGTCACGCGTTATGAACTCGCCTCCCAATAGGGTGGTGCTGTTACATTTTTTAGCTTCATGCTATCATTTCCCTCAAATATTTTTAAAACCACAAAAGCTATCTCAACAAATTTGGTATCATTTTAAAGCCCTAATAACAAGCTATCTGCCTGCCAAATGGCTTTGGTATAGCTAATACAGAAAAGGAGATACAGCTGTTTGATGTTTGGGGACCAGGGGTGGTGCTGGAAGGGGTGCCGCTGGAAGGGGTGCCGCCTGTACAAACTCAATGGGGATAATCCCATGCCTTGTTCTTTTTATATACAATAATTAGTCATCCCCTAATGTTACAAACACCATTTTGGTCCCATTTCAAAGGATATTTATTAGTCTCTAAGTATGTGGTTCAACAGACTTGCCAACTGTTTGTAACAACTAATTAATTATGGATAAGACAATGATCATCAGCTTTCTTCCTATTCGCTACACAGTCAACATGAATAATTAGCCTCAATTTACCGGATTTATAAAAATGACTATAACAGAAAAAGTTTTCAACCTATGATAGCAAAAGTATACATTTTTGGAAAGCTTGTAACTAGAGGATTTCAGAAATGCAGTTTATATCAGGGAAGGGTTCATCCTTAAACAAATATTTCTGAAAATTCTAAAAATATATAAAATAAAAATTGGAGATATTCACTAGCCGGTATAATTACCATACCGACGTAGTAACTTTGACAATTATATATCATCTAATGGGTAATTTCATGAGGAATTCAAATGTGTAAACAAAATAATGATAGGGGTAGGTACAAAAAATATATGGATCTCAAATTAAAAATTAAAAAACTCTGATAATTTCCCTAACATTTCTGATTTACATTTGCCATTTTAGTTCGTGGTCGAACTATCATTTTAATGGCATATTTGGTTTCCTCATGCAATTTCCCTTCAGAAAATGTATACTTTTACTACCTCAGGGGGTATACAAGCAAATATAAATGTGTAAAGTTAAAATCATGTCGCGAAAGCCAAGATCCGTGTGTAACGCGAAAGGAGGCGAGCTTAAAACACATGACCTGCTGTTAACATTACTATTTAGGAAGGCCAGCCAATTCATATGCAAATACCCATGACCCTGATTCACCTATTCAAATTGCCTCCATCTACACAAAGCAAATGTCAATCACCACAAGAGGGGGTACTTGTAACTTATGCAGGGATCAATGTGCAGCTTGAACCTACCCTCCTCAAGCATTCACCTGTATTCACCTTTCTTCAGGATAAATTAGGTCAAGATTAGGTCTATCCTGCAATTTGTAGGGTGAAGATTCACCTCAGTGCACCATGTTCGTTCAATAGTAATATGTGGGAGAAGTTGAAATATAGGTGAAGATTCACCATAGATTCACCTGTCCAATGTATAAATTAGTTCAAGATTCACCTCTCCAAAAATATTACTAGGCAAAGATTAGGCGTCTTATCTTTGACTAACCTTGAGGAGGGTAGGTTCAAGCTGCACACTGATCCCTGCATTAACAGCCATAACTAGCTTTTACCATGGACAGGTTGTGTATCATTGGTCTGGATCTAATTCCAGGTTAGAATGTAGGGTCCATTCTAACTGTTATTAAAGTCCGCTTCTTTAGCTGAAAGGCCACGTTGTTTGACCCCAAAATTATCTTCTACGAGGGTGTCCTAACATAACACTAAAAATTCAAATGTATTGGATTGTGTACATCGAAATAACTAACAAGTATTCATGCCCAAATTATAACAAAACGAGACTGTTGATCTTGATCCACTAACCTACAGTGAAGTCAATATCTGTTCCACGTTATATTATCACAGCAAATCCATATATTAAGTGACGAACGTCCGGAAATACGGTATGTGATTTCAATCATTTCATGCTACAATATCCGCGTAAAAACTTGGAAGAATTGAAGGAAATTGTCTGGAAACAAAATACCATGGAAATGGTGTATGTATTTTCGATAATTCAAACCAAAAAACAAATCAAAACACCGCAGTCTAATAATAGTACAGGAAACCAATACAGTTTATTTGTGTGCATGGAAGGGGGTGGGGGGGGGGGGGGGGGGGGGGGGGGGGGCGGGGCGCCGTAACTGGTCAAATCTAATAAAATGACATATAGCATTCAAATTGTATGGTGAAAGTATAGATTTAATAGTGGGATGTATGTATTAGACCACTAGACACTCATATCTAGAAGTTTTGCTTTGTTAACACACCAAAATCCAAGATGGCCGTCAAAATGGCCGCCAAGATTGGTAAGATTCCATATATTGGCATATATAAACCATTGGCATATGTAAACCATATATATGATCAGAGTATAGTTTTAACAATGGGATGTATGTGTTAAACCACTAGATACTCAAATCTAGTTTTTTTGTTTTGTTAACATACTTTAAAACCAAAATGGCTGCCAAATTAATGGCCAAAACTTGTCAAAAGTGGTCAAAATTCCATAAAATAGCATAATATCAACCGAAATGTGTTAACAAAGCAAAAGTTCTGGATATGAGCGTCTAGTGGTCTAATACATACATCCCACTATTAAAACTATACTTTCACCATACAATTTGATTGCTATATGTCATTTTATGAGATTTGACCAGATATGGCGGCCATTTGTGACGCCATCTTGCATAACCCCATATTATTATGAAAATATTTTTGGTAACATCCTGATTAAGTCTTAGGATCATGATAGTAAGTAAAAAAAGTTGGTTTGGGGGAATCCTGGGGGGGGGGGGGGGGGGGTGCACACTAACCCTCCGTAGATACCTGACTATATAGGTTCTGTCACTAAATACCTTATTTTTGAGCGTCGTAAAAAATCTATTCACATGATGGTAGATTATAATAAGATGTTTTGTATTATCATTTTTAAAATTTTGTTAGCAGTTAATACAAGTTTTGCCGCATCATTTTTTAGCTTAATTCAGCAATCAGAATCGGAACCAAGTCACTTGATCCCAAGGAGGTAGGCCTACACTTGAAAGGATAAGTCGTGAGATTTGTTATAATCACAGTTATATTGAAGGAGGGGTCCTGCAAACACAAAATTGAGCATTATTTGTTAGACAAATAATTATCGAGCCAAAATTGTTTAATTATATAAAAGAAAAAAATCATACTAGTCACAAAAACGAATAAAAACTGCCATCTCTCAACATGCAATTTTTAAAATTCACGGCGATCGAAAGTCCCGGTGTCGATGACGTCATGGGTATCGATGCTCAAATTTGCTGCGCATGTGCATTGTAAAACTATGACTTCATCGACACCGGGACTTTCGATCGCCGCGAATTTTAAAAATTGCATGTTGACAGATAGCGGATTTTTATTTGTTTTTGTCTTAAAGGGGCATTAAGAGATGTGGTGGCGGCAGCGCCCTCAATTACAACAATATATGATAAAACTTGGATTTGTATATTTTTACAATTGTATTACATGTATGAACTTACACCTATAAGGATTAAGAAAAATCAGCCCTCTTTGTACAACAAAACGTCGATTCAAAAATGCTGGTAGAGCCGCAACCAGCATTTTACATGGTTAAGGGTGGTATTCCAACATATATCAAACAGTGTTTTAATCAAGTTTTGCTGGGTTGTTTTTTAGTAGAAACAACAATAATGGCAATTTTTAATGTTCAACTTGAATTCTGAAGTAAATTAATCAAAATCAAAAAATTCAACATGACATTGTGTCCCTTTAAGTCATGTAAGTGTGATGTTTTGTTCTATATAATTACAAGGCAAACGTTGGGCTCGATAGTTATTTTTCTGATGTACAATGTTATGCTTGCGGGACCCCTCCTTTTAACCCATCAGATCAAAATTATAACACACAAAAGCTAAACAAAGCAAATAGATTAGTTATAAAAAGTGTCGGTTATCATCAGGGTCGAACCCGGGACCCCCTGATCACAAAGTGAGCGCTCTACCACTGAGCTACCGAGAACAATGTATATCGTAGCTCAGTACAATAAACAGATAAACGCATGTGATTCAAATACTAATCCCGTTCCTAGAGACAAAATGCCAGTGGTTTTCAAATTTTGCTCTCTCTTAAAATGTTTTTTAATGCACTTAAATGGTCAGGTCGTAAAATCGATTTCATAATAACAATAAATGTATCTTAATACATGAAAATTGTGTAATTTCGCTGTTTAAGGGAAACTTTTTTAATTTTGTGAGGGCTGTAATTATTGAACTATGACTCAATGTAAATAAAAGTATACATTTTGCAAAAGAAAAGGGATCAGAGAATCCAAATTTTGCGTCAATTTTGACCCAAAATATTGATTTTTTGTGTGGAGAAAATCACCCACATTTTTTGAACAAAGCTAACTAATTTGAGTAAAAAATGCACAAATCGCTTGATGATGATGTAAAGACACTAACTTAGGGACGATTTAAAATTAAAAAAACGATACACAAATTAATCATAAATTGCATGATATGAATCTCCATTGATAGTCATATCTTTTATGTAATCATCCATATGTTTAAACAGAAATTATCATTTAGTTACAGCAAACACTTATGCTTCAACTTACTCTTGGGTCCGGTCAGGTGTAATATTTAGCGTACATTATTCGTGGTTTACTAATCTACATGTAGTAGCTTATTCCAATTTGGTGCTCTCAACATTTTGATTTACCCTTCACTAACTAGCGAGGTAGCGTTATACTCGCCATTTGTGCACTCGTCCGATAATATGATAACTTTAATGTCAAAGTAATTTTTAATATTATTCAATGTTAATTTGTGTCTCGTTATATTTGTAATTTTCAAATTCAGGGATCGGAACTCTTTCAGGGAAATCATGGAGTACCCATCGTAAGATCACACAGAGTATATCCCGAAATTTCGGTGTTGGACGCAACAGCTTCGAGGGTTCCATTTCGACAGAAGCACAGAATTTAGTTGACCTGATGTCTGCTAACAAGAACAATTCTTTTGACCCCCGTACCATGATTGGCAACTGTGTATCTAACGTCACATGCGCCGTCACCTTTGGCAAACGGTATGACTACTCTGATCCTGAGTTTGAACATATCTTAGACTCATTTGACAAAGTGCTGAACACATCGGGTGCTGGGACTATCATTGACATATTTCCAGTTCTGCGATTCGTGTTTCCATCTCAGTACCGCGATTTGACCTCTGTCTTATTTAGCATTCACGACTTGATGGACAATTTGGTTAAAGAGCACGAAGTAGATTTTGATGAGTTGAATCTTAATGACTTCATCGATGTTTTTCTCAATGAAATCAAATTGAATAAGAACAATGAAACCAATCAATACATCAACCGTGAGTCTCTTATTACAACATGTTTCCATCTATTTATTGCTGGCACAGAAACAACCACATCGACATTACGGTGGTCGCTACTCTACATGATCATGTACCCAGATGTTCAGAAGAAGGTTCAGAAAGAGTTAGATGATGTCATTGGTCGCGACCGTATGCCAAAGTGGTCCGATAGACACGACTTGCCGTACACAGAATCAGTCCATCTGGAAGTTCAACGTATACGAACTGTCGCGCCCCTCGGTGTTCCCCATGTCGCTGCTAAAGATACAACACTGTTTGGGCACGACATACCTAAGGATACATTCGTTTTGTCCAACCTTTGGGCTGTACACAACGACCCAGATTTGTGGCCAGAACCAGATCAGTTCAATCCGGAAAGGTTCTTGGATCATAATGGAAAGTTTCATACTCGAGAAGAGCTTATCCCATTCAGTACAGGTTTGTTACTCCTCGTAAATAAGAACGACTAATGTTTATGGCATAATTCATCGTGCGTATCAGTGGCGTAGCTAGGTTTTTCATATGGGGGGGTGGGGGGGGGGGGGGGGAATGAAAGTGAATCGACAAGATTGTTCTGACTAAAGAAATGCGCGCGCAGAGGTCGAAAATTCTCGAATTTACACTTATTATTGGTATAATTGAGAAAAAAATTCATATTGGGGGGAGGGGGCGCGAAAAATATCCATCTGTGTACTTTTGACCATCATAATTCCATGATTCCTCTTGTCAAATGAACCGACAGTGCCAATCTCAACCGATACGACAGTTAATATTGGGGGGGGGGGGGCGATTGCCCCCTCGCCCCCTTCGGCTACGACACTGCTGCGTATCATAGTACATATTTCGAGAAAATACCCTTTTATTTATATCAGTATTGTTTCTGTACGCACAAATATGCCTTCCATTTGAACTAATGTTGAAACCTAGAGGCGAGGCACTCATGTATTTAAATCCATGTGAATGAACGCTTAGATACGACAGGATGATTGACTTCAGCACTTACGCCGTAAGTCGACAACAAATCCCCTGTTCGACAGGTCCGGTTTTTTTTCTAATTTGAGATTGGTTTTTTAACAAATATTTTGAAAATCTTTTAATTTTTTTATTTAAAAAAATCGGTTAAAAATGGCTCGGTCGGGCATGTAAAACAGGTTTAAAAAGAAATTGAATTAAAAACAAGTTTTGGAAATTTCGACAATTGTTCACGAAAATATTTGATCAAAAAAAAGAAAAAAAAGAAGAAGAAAAGAAACTAGGTATTGTTTGGGTCAAAGACCAAGAAGCCTTGACCTTTTGTCATACCGTTGTCTTCTTGTCTCATAAAAAGACATAAGATGCAAGTCCGATCCAAATCTTGTCTTAAATGCTATCCCTGAATAGATCAATGTCTAATTTGTATTTAAGACCCAACCTTATTGGATAATAAACAATGATACCAATATATTACTAAACCTCTCTGATAAACCATGATATCACTAACAAAGCAACAATCATGACATATTGAAAAGTGTTATTTCCTATCAAAATTCGAGAATAGGCCAGAAAAATCGGAGAATGATTTGTACGCTCGGCTGAACTGATATAAATAATAAATTGGCTGTGGATGTTGCTTTATTTGTGAATAAGGGCGAAAGTGATTGAATCCCATCAGCATCATGAATACATTATGAGTAATTGGTCTTACCACCTAACAAAATACTTATTTGATAATGTAACGTTTCAATTTTCGTGTTGTACACTTTCAGGTCAACGCATATGCCCTGGACAAAACTTAGCGAAGATGGAGCTTTTCATATTCTTCACTCACATGCTGTATAAATTCAACATTGGAAAGATCTCGCCGGATCATTGTTACTCTCTAAAAGGAATATCTGGACTAGCTTATTGCCCTACACCGTATGAAATAGTAGCTGAAATACGAGATAACTAGCAACAGCATCATCAGATATCGTTTTATCCTACCCTTACACTAACTTAAAACAACAGAAGCCGGCTGTACCGTATATTAGCGGCTAATTAGCTATTTTCTTAATAGCCAGAATATACGATATTGACGATATTATGCTAATTTGGACTTAGACTTTTTTAATTTTTCAAAACTTTTTTATATGAAACTAGGCGCTATTAAGATATTAGCGGCTAATTGGACTTAGACTTTTTGTGGAATTATCAAAACTTTTTGTATAGGCGCTATTAAGATATTAGCGGCTAATTAGCTATTATCTTAATAGCCAGAATATCCGATATTGACGATATTACGCTAATTTGGATTTAGACTTTTTCTGGAATTATCAAAACTTTTTTGTATAGGCGCTATTAAGATATTAGCGGCTAATTAGCTATTATCTTAATAGCCAGAATAATTTGGACTTAGACCTTTTTTTTAAATTTTCAAAACTTTTTTATATAAAACTAGGTGCTATTAAGATATTATCACAAGTCTTTTAGCCAGAATATCCGATATTGACGATATTACGCTAATTTGGACTTAGCCTGTTTTTGAAATTATCAACACTTTTTTATATGAAACTAGGCACTATGCGGCTAATTAGCTATCATCTTAATGGCCAGAATATCCGATATTACGCTTATTTGGACTTAGACTTTTTTGAAATGATCAGAACTTTTTTTTATATCAAACTAGGCGCTAAAGATATTAGCGGCTAATTAGCTATTATCTATACGTTAAGGGCACGAAAGGTAGGCAGAGAATAAAATTGCTCCAGAATTTAATATCGTGCATCATTCAAGATGCTTTTGACCATCTCACTTGAATGTTACCGCATACCTTTGATCTGTATAATTTGGCTTGCCGAACAACGTGCGATCGATCCACCGCTAGTTTTACTCGAGAACATTTATCTTCCTATCACCTTTCCTGATTCGAGCAACGATCTCATGTTTAAACGCCAAGATAAAATGGTTTACATAATGGCAACATTTACACTTTTAAGCATACAACGAATCGTGCAGGCATGTTTAAAGCGTTGTTTTAGAACAATCCATACCCGACAGTTATTCCCTTGTTCATTGACATAAGTTAGATAATTATCCAACCAGGGCTTAAAATACTTTTAGGGCTATGAGGAATATTTTAAGCAAATTCTGCCAAAAATGACCCTTAACAAGGCTTATATAGCTCGACGAATCATATTCATAGCAAAGGATGTTTGGCCTCAAGAGTTTAGACTGGAATAACGTATTATTAAAGTAATTGTGTAATTCAGTTTTGTAAGTTTATTTGTCTATAGGCCTAACCATTGTCGGCTATTTTGTACAATAATGACACGCAACTATTGGACCAAGCAACCCTTAGCGCGGATACAGGTTGAAAAGGACACCCTAATTCTATGAAATTGGCGATCTTGATACTCTATCGTAGCACTGGCCCTCGTTGTGGTCGTAAAAGCACCCTTATTCCGCGTTTTCATTCACGCGGATGATTACATTATTATACATGACTGACCCCGATTATTCTTACCTTATTGGGTGGTTTATGGATGTTTTTGTCTTACACTTCATTTATAATGATTGATATTCAATCGATTGACATAATATAGATATAATATATTAATATAAGATTGGTGGTGGATTGATATTCAATCGATTAACATTGAAATAGAATATATTAAGATTGGTGGTGGTATATTGTACTTTTAAGTGGTGTATCCCAAAGCTACTCTAACCTTAAAGGGGCACTAATAGATGTGTTATTAGTATAGGCTACGCCCTCAATTGCTGCCAGACACTAGGGTTGCAATAAGAACACAAACGCGAAATTTATATGTGAAGCGTTATTTCGCTGCAAATCAGAAATGCATTTATTAAAAATACCATAAATCAATCAAACTATCTTCCGACAAAAGGAGTTAAAAGTCAAACATTTTTAAAATGTACCTTTATGATTTTGAAATGCATAATTACTTGATAATGTGTCCATATTGAAAGTTCATGGTGACACATAAAATTGTCAAGTTGATGGTGACACATATAATTGTCAATTGGAGACTAGACCACAAATGGTTAGTCGGTAATTGCACATTTTAAAATGTACTTTGTGCATTCTATTGTGTCTGTAATTTAAAGTTCATGATATGACACATAGAATAATATTGTGAACGACACTTGGTCGTTTTACGCTCAATTGTTATCCATCGATAAACAATCATGAAAAATTATTGCATGACACCAAATTAAAACCATTTAATGTATGTCCAAGAAGAGTTTAGAGAGATTGAATTTAACCAGGTGATACCCTGAGGAGGTAACAATCAAACGAACTTTTCCCACTACAATGTTATCCAAGAAAAACAAAAATCATTGCATGACACCAAAATCAAATCAAATAATGTATGTCCAAGGAAAGTTTTGGGTGATTGAATTTAACCAGGTGATACCCTGAGGAGGTTACAATCAAACAAACTTTCCCCACCACAATGTTAACCAAGATAAACAAAAAATCATTGCATGACACCAAAATCAAATCAAATAATGATGACCAAGAAAAGATTTTGGGCGATTTAATTTAGCCAGGTGGTACCTGAGGAAGATATAAACCAAACATACTTTTCCCACCGCAATGGAAATCAAGATAAACTGTTTATCCAATATATATCTGAAAAGTAAATATGAAATTGACCTAAAACAATTATGAAGTGACTCGGGTGATAAAAAAGTGTATACCAAACTGCCCAAACGCCTTAGAGTATAAAACTACGACCTCTTGAAACGAGGGTGGGTGGGTGGGAAATTTATGATCCTTCTGGTTTGCAAGCGAAAAACAATATGACAAGCCTAGGAGACAAGGGGAAAATAGGCCAAACCGGAAGAGATATGCCTGACTGAATAACAAAGCAAATTTCGCGGGCTGGGGAATCCCACCGCGGGATTGGTTTAAAACTTAAACCACAGGCCGTCTGCAAAACCGGGAACAAAAACGCGCCGGCAACCCCAGTGCATGAGTAAATCAGAATTATTTAGACAAGCAAAATAATTCGTTTATTGCTGCCAGACACTAGGGTTGCAATAAGAACACAAACGCGAAATTTATATGTGAAGCGTTATTTCGCTGCAAATCAGAAATGCATTTATTAAAAATACCATAAATCAATCAAACTCACTTCCGACAAAAGGAGTTAAAAGTCAAACATTTTTAAAATGTACCTTTATGATTTTGAAATGCATAATTACTTGATAATGTGTCCATTTTGAAAGTTCATGGTGACACATAAAATTGTCAAGTTGATGGTGACACATATAATTGTCAATTGGAGACTAGACCACAAATGGTTAATCGGTAATTGCACATTTTAAAATGTACTTTGTGCATTCTATTGTGTCTGTAATTTAAAGTTCATGATATGACACATAGAATAATATTGTGAACGACACTTGGTCGTTTTACGCTCAATTGTTATCCATCGATAAACAATTATGAAAAATCATTGCATGACACCAAATTAAAACCATTTAATGTATGTCCAAGAAGAGTTTAGAGAGATTGAATTTAACCAGGTGATACCCTGAGGAGGTAACAATCAAACGAACTTTTCCCACTACAATGTTATCCAAGAAAAAGAAAAAATCATTGCATGACACCAAAATCAAATCAAATAATGTATGTCCAAGGAAAGTTTTGGGTGATTGAATTTAACCAGGTGATACCCTGATGAGGTTACAATCAAACAAACTTTCCCCACCACAATGTTAACCAAGATAAACAAAAAATCATTGCATGACACCAAAATCAAATCAAATAATGATGACCAAGAAAAGTTTTTGGGCGATTTAATTTAGCCAGGTGGTACCTGAGGAAGATATAAACCGAACATACTTTTCCCACCGCAATGGAAATCAAGATAAACTGTTTATCCAATATATATCTGAAAAGTAAATATGAAATTGACCTAAAACAATTATGAAGTGACTCGGGTGATAAAAAAGTGTATACCAAACTGCCAAACAAGGACCTAATTAGGGGACTTGACAACACCCCCCCCCCCCCCCCCCCCGTGGAAAATAACCTTATATAGGGAGTTTTTAAACTAGACTGGTGGAGTGGTGAAGGTTATGGCTTCAGGGAATTGATTGTAATACAACAAAGCCTTCTGAATGGAGTCTCTCAAGACTGCACTACCTTCATTGGACAAATGCAGCCCGTCGTACCTATACAGACTTTTCTTGGCTGGAAAGATCACCTTATAATGGCGAACCACACATGCCCTACCTAACGTTTTGCACACCTTAGCCGCAAATTTGTTCAAAGTAATTAGACAAGTTTTCCCACCCCCATCCATTTTCTCGTCATGATAGTAGCGTCTCAATAAAATGTCAGACCACATTATCCTAGTTTGAGGTAATAAATTTCTAAGCATAGTTAATGTATCCAACACACTTTTTCTAATATCAAAGATTGGGCCTGAGTACATGTCGTTTGTGCCTGCATGTATGATTAGTGTATTAGCATGATTAGGAAAGGGGTGTTTATACAAATAAGACTGTACCAACTCTGTGGTTCGGCTTAGCCGGGCACCGCTCTCACCAAGCCAATGCGTTGAACCACTACCTTTGAGATGTGGTCTGTGAAACCCGGCCCACTTGATGATACTGTCACCTGTAATCCAGGTTCGGCCTGTGCAAAAAAGTTTGTTTATTGAAAAACAAAGCAAAAAGAAAAAGCAACACAAAGATAGGAAGAAAAAAGGAGCAAAAAAAAGAAGAAAAAGCAAAAGGTTAATATACAATGTATAGAACAAAAATAATGCAAAACATGTGACCCCTTTTTTTTCTTCTTCCTTTCTTATTATAATATAGATGCCTGTTAAATTACAAAACCTCGGACCAGGCACTTGAATGAATGATTCGATGAGGCCTAATATATAACATCACTGCTGATGACTGCCACCGACCCATTGATTTAATGGATTCAACTGGTATCCCCCTACTGCTGCAGCTGTGGCCGCTCCAATCCTAAAGCTATGAGGAGAACAATTCCTAGGCTCCAAACCAATTCTAATGCCTTTCCTTAATACGCTATCAAACTGGTAACGTGTAAGAGGAGATGTATGAAAATGAATAAAAAGAGGGCCCTCCACCGTCGGTCTGGCATTTAAGTATTCTGCCATTGAATTCACAGGACATAAAAAATCGATGTGACTTCGCTCGAAACGGAGAGTTACTGACTCGCCTCTTTGGTCTGTCTTAGAAAACCTAATGACAACATCCATATAACCTTCTTTGATAGTGACATCCCTAACATTCAAAATACGAGTTAAGTCTGTGCATTTAGACACTGCGGTAAATTCACCCACTCTTAAAAACCCGAAAAAAGCTAAGACAAAAGAGGCCCGGAATAATAAAACCTCAAACATTGAGGTACAAATGCCTTGTAAAGATTGACATAAACGTCTCAGAATTGGAATAGTGATAGGTGACCTAGTGTCAAGTTGCCCCTTCCCCTTTAAACGTCGGGAACCTTCCCTAAAAATTGTGATCACAAAATTGTCTGTAGGATCCACCCACCCATTAACCTTGTGGACAAATGCAACTGAGGCTAAATAAGTACCAATTGTGGAAGGAGCTTTTCCCTCAATTGATAAGTGTGAAATAAAAGCTATGATGTGGGAAATAGGAGCAGGCCACACGCAAGTAACGCCTAGACGTGTGCGGAATAAATTAAAACTTTCCACTCCGCGAAGATAAGTCGCATGTGAGCTCTTAGCCATGGATGCATTAATTAGTCTATGTGCTTCCGCCTCTAGAGGTTCCAAAGGAATTCCGGTACTTGGGCGCTCGCAATTGATGAGTCCGGCGCAATTTTCCAGAAGCGGTCCATCTGAAAGCGTGATAATGCATCAGCGATATTATTTTTAACACCTGGAATGTGACGTGCAGAAAAGGCAACATTAAACTTAAGGCATTGCAGAACAAAAAAACGTACTAATCTCATGATCTCCGGGCATTTTGATGATTGTTTATTAACAATAGCTACCACGGCTGCATTATCAGAACGTATAATCACGCGCTTTCCCTTCAACAAATCCCCCCATAACACTATTGAAACAACTACTGGAAAAAATTCTAACCAGGCGATTGAGCGTTTTGCTGATTTGACCTTTTCTGGCCAGTGACCTTGAAACCAATTTCGTTGAAAAAAACCTCCAAAACCTATTTCGCCACTTGCATCTGTGAAAAATTGTAAGTCGCGATCTTCGCACCAAAATTGTTCCGGAATAATCGCACTACCGTTGAAACTGCGCAAAAAAACAAGCCACATTTTTAAATCGCATAAAGCACCTTTCGTTATACGAATCTTATGCCAAGGCTGTTTAACACCACAAGATAAATCAATAAGGCGGCGCAAAAAGGCGCGTCCTGGATTTACCGCCTTGCATACAAAGGAAAGGGAACCTATAATTGATTGCAATTCTCGTAAAGTGACTTTTAATGAGTCATGCGCAATCTGAACCTTGTCCGTGATTTTTTTCAATTTTTCCGCAGGTATGGAAATAACCTGACGAACGGAATCCAACTCAAGGCCCAAATATACAAGTTTTGTTGTAGGATTGACTGATTTGTCTTTGGCTAAAGGAACCCCTAACTCATGACACACCTTATTGAAACAATCGACGATATGTTGGCATGACAACCCTCCCTCTGAAGTGGAAACGAAAATGAAATCGTCTACATAATGCGATATATTTTCAGTACCGGCTTCCCTTTTACCAGCCCATTCTAGGAATGTGGAAAAAGTTTCAAAATAAAATGGAGAGCATGATGCTCCCATTGGAAGAGCTTTGTCAACAAAAAATTCACTGCCAAATTTAATCCCCAGGAGCTCAAAATCACAAGGTGAAATTGGTAAAAGCCGGAAAGCTGATTCTACATCAGCTTTTGCCATTAAACCGCCCTTCCCATTTCTTGATACCAATTTTACCGCATCATCAAATTTTGCATAATGGACAGTGCACAACTCTTTGTTGATACCATCATTGATTGAACTGCCCTCTGGGTAAGATAAATGCTGTATTAGGCGAAATTTCCCAGCATCCGATTTCGGAACTAAACCTATTGGTGAAATAATAAGGTTTGGTAACGGACGTGAGATAAAAGGTCCCGCCATTCGTTTGAGGTTTACCTCCTTCAATAACTTGTCCCGAGCTGCAGAAGGTTTTAAATCGACTGACTTTAGATTCGGTCCCTCCCTTGAACTCCTAACACCCTCAAATCCCAATTTAAAACCCTTCGAAAAACCCTCATTAATTATATTGGCAGCCTTTTTGTTTGGATAAATGGCTAACAATGGGCGTAAATTGTCAAGAATAATAGGAGATGGATAAGGACAACAAAGGCAGTTAAAAGTATCATGACCTTGAAACAGTTTGAGCCCTTGCATTTTGCATACATATGGCGAGTTGCCACTATTTTTTGCCGCCCTTTCTACATGATGAAGCCCCATGGCCCCCGGTATTACATACTTGGCAAATGTGGTTGAACTTGCATGGGTTACGGTTACAACCTTTTTTGTTGAATGCGAAGCATAGCCCCGGAGAGCTGGAGACGTGTTGACTTGACCCAGACTGTCCTCTACCAGACCCACGAAAGGAATGACCTCCCCGGTTCACCCTAGTATTTGAGGAAATGGATGGTGGTGGGACTGCGATGTATAAATTCAATAGTTCACCATCCATTGAGGCCCATGAATAATGGGGATGAATTTGTTGGCGTAAACGAAACTGAATGTCATACTGACGCCAGCCATAGCCTTGAAAACGAGCTGCGGCTGTTCTTATTATTTGGCCATACTTCAGTAATTCTTGAGTACGACCAGGGTGAGCGGACAAGTAAATAGCAGTAAATACAAAGAAAGCGTTTGTCCAAGAATGAATAGAACCTATTTTTTGTTGTGACTTTACCTCCCTCATCACTACTTGACCCATTGCATTCACCTCAAGAACTGAGGGCTCGTTTTGGCTTGAAACGGCTTGAACTTCGCCTTTATCAAACAAAAGGCTGAAATCCACATAGTCACCCTTAACGATCTTTTCGCGCAGGGTCGGAGAAAGGCATTCGCCCAGAGGGCTGCAAATTGATGTAAGTGCCTGTGGTTGGTGATATGACATGCCTGGAAAACCTACAGATGAACCCCCCATTTCGTTGAACTGTACACTATTTAGACTATTGGTATTATTATTGCTAGTAGTAGTACTACTACTACTAGAACTACGTCTAATTGAGTCAATACCAGCACCAATACTAGAACTCAGATTGTCGTAGTTAACGTTGAGATTTTGCGCATTATTTGCATTATTATCGAAACGCGAATCAATCCCCCCAGACACCACCCGCCCAAAATTATTTAAAGCATTCTCACCAGCTGTTCCCTGAATGAGTTGGTCCGTCCTTGGTTGAAAAGACACATTTCTGCTACTGCCTGCTGAATTTTCGTCCAGTCGATTTCCAACATGGCGGCGGTTGTTTAGGCTTGGCAAATTCGATGACCCAGATGACCCGGATGTGCTCGCTGGTCGCATGGAGACCGCTTGTTGTTGTTGTTGTGGTATACTCGGCGATTGAACCGGCTGCTGCTGAGAAAAACCGGCTTCCTGATGATCGGCATCTATCTCGATGCGAAGAGCGTCGCTTTCATCAATGTTTACATCTAACACGTCCTCTGGTTCAGGCACAAGTTCACGGTTGTTAGGGCGACCTGGACGAGGTATAGAAACGGAGGTATTTCTTCCGCGGCCTCTAGCTCTGCCGCGTCCACGGGCGCGAATTGGGGCACGCGTACGTCCTCTACCCCATGTTGGATTTGCGGATAGATTTGCCTGTGTTTGACTGTTGACATTTACGGCAACTGCATGACATAGTGCAGTTATGCTCCACGGCAAACGAGCGACAACCCTTGACATGCATACCAGGTTTATCAAAACTTTAATCCTGTTTTAAAAATTAGCCCCGATTAGTCAAGTGATACTTCAGCACTCTCAGCCAATGAACGAGCTGGTCAACGACCTATGGGTGACCCGTCCATCTATTGTTTGACCGAATACTCGGCAATTAAGTAACAGGTCTGGAATAGTCGATTTCAGAGACGAAATAGGGGTGTTTGTTAAGAAATAGACCCGCTATAATACATGTAGCAGCAAGCATGGACTTATTATAAATATAGAATATTAAAGTCCATGGTTGAATTAATATCAACGCTTGATGATGAAAACATTATTGAAATGTATGATTGTTTAGAAGAAGTATTGTCTAAATTATCTGCAATTTAAATGAATAATTCTTGTATATTATTCCAAATTCTGGTACTTGTTTTATGAATATTATACTAAGTCTTTTTGTCATGATTTGCCTTCATGTTTAGGGCCTACTATGTATTTGATACCCATATACTGTAAAACTACTTAATTTGGCTAGCAATTTAATTTCGCGAGACGGTCCAATTCACCAAAGTATTTGCTCCCAATTATATTATTTTATATTTCTATTTATCAAATGGCAATATAGCATACAGAAAGATTACACAAATTTGTAAAATTGAATCGCCCCAAATATATTAATGCTAAATTCACTCAATTTAGTTGCCGTAAAATTAAAGTGTTTTACTTTAATACATATATTCCTCCCAACTGGTCACAATAAGCGGCAAGCGGCACCCATATGTTTTCCACACAACCTTGCCCATGGGTCGATTGAAGCTATCATCCCTCACCAAAAATGGTAGGGCCAATCGATATGGTCGATATCTCCTACTCGCATGGTCGGCTCATCGCTAGATCTTGGTTAACTTGTGATAACTAGGGAAAATATGAGGTTGTTAAAGAGTCTATGGCACTGCTTTTCCAAGGTCGTAGAATAATAAACAATAGCTTAAAATGATAAAGGGACCGCCCTCTTTATCGTATCAATCGTTTAAAAATCTTACGTCAAGTGGTTTTTATACAGCGACGGAAATAGTGAGGGCGACTTTGTGAGAAAGATGACAGGTTTTTCCGTTGACTTTTACGGGACAAATTTTGACACGGCAATAAAGAGACTCCAAAAGACGAGATATAGTCCTAATAAAAATGGCGATGGTCCTAAGTTCTCGTTAACCTATACCCATGTAAATTAAGTATGTTATATTTAAAAACATAAACTTGTAGTAACCGCTCGATCAAAACGAATCGGCCGGTTAGTTTTCATGATATAACTGAAAACAATATGTCCCTATTCAAATTGCACGTAAACTTTGTGCGTGCAGCGGGTCAATAATGCTTCAATTACAAGCACACTGTACTGTATTCAATGGGAAAACGGACAATAACTGCAAGATGATGAGTCCCGCTTGTTGACGGGCGAGAGTGAAGACGATCGTCAATCGCCCTTGCTTGGGATCTAGTTTGACGATCTTGCAACTGATTTGTACCTAGATCCACCGCCTTTCTTTTGGCCGCCGCTTTTCTGGGTGGCATTTTCGGCGTGGATTCGGTTTGATTTTTATCTCAAATTAAAGTTATTAACAGTTAAATATAAAGTACTTACAAGAAGGAAATAAGCGATCGGAGATGAAAAACAACAAAGGTTTAACAACCTATTGTATTGATGAATGAATATAGAAATAGAGGAAGGTTAATCACCCAATCTCTAAACTCCGATGGCGATGAAGAAATTTATGATCCTTCTGGTTTGCAAGCGAAAAACAATATGACAAGCCTAGGAAGGAGACAAGGGGAAAATAGGCCAAACCGGAAGAGATATGCCTGACTGAATAACAAAGCAAATTTCGCGGGCTGGGGAATCCCACCGCGGGATTGGTTTAAAACTTAAACCACAGGCCGTCTGCAAAACCGGGAACAAAATCGCGCCGGCAACCCCAGTGCATGAGCAAATCAGAATTATTTAGACAAGCAAAATAATTCGTTTATTATGATAAAACCTGGGATTGGTATAATTTGTACACTTGTAGTGTCCCCCTGCAGTATGCGTGATACATAACGCGAACCATACATACAAGGTGACCCAGAAAATGTTGAACCCAAAAATCACAAACTTAAAGAAAATAATTAAAAATGAAAATAAATAAATATGGCATTTTGTTTTCAACAGTTATGTCAACAATTTATTTAGCATTCTGGAGAACTTTAGATCATGTAAATTGGCCTTACTAAACTAAAGATACACTTGATTGTGTGACAGGGGGTGTTTAAGCCCTTTTGTAAAAGTGAAAAAATTGTAATTTGGTTCAGATGAAACTTAATTCTGTTCTAAGTACGGTGAGTTAAGTAATCTTTTCTTTTGATCTGTATTTATCAAATTAACATTTTTAAATGAAGTCAAGGGGACTTCAGTTTTTGTTTTCAAATTCTCTTATATAATAATAATATTGATTTACATAATAAATGAATATTGATGAGATACTGTGCAGAAATGGTTTCAAACAGGCACTTGTTCTGCTCATGTAGCATGAAACCATTTTTTTGCACTTCACTTACACTACAAAACAACACTTCTTACAAAATTACACGTATTTTAAGTTACGTGTGGCCTATTTTTATGATCTAAAATGTTTCAGAAAGTTAAACGTATGGTGCACATAGCTGGTGAACGAGTTATGCAATATTTTGTTATTTTAATGGTAAAAAAAATATTGAATTTTGTGATTTTTGGGTTCAACATTTTCTGGGTCACCCTGTAGAGGGCGTTTTAAGAAAGGTTTCAATAAATAGCGATGGTATTGTTTTAATCAAGTTTTGCTGTGTTTTTGTGAGTAGAAACAACAATAATGGTAATTTCAAATTAATGATCATCTTGAGTTCTGAAGTCAATTGTTTTTGTTTAAATCTTCAACACTACTTCGTGTCCCTTGAATTGGTTGGTTGGTTTATCGATGTTTTGGTCTTATGAAACTGATCTGATTGGTTTAGTTTTAGGCAAATTGACTTCAATCCAAATTGCCTCAATATCATAATTGTTACACAAAGATCATAGATTTGTTTAAATGAAATATCCTCCTTAACATAACGTACAATACCACCATGAGACTCGCCATTATTTCTATCAAAACGACACATATCATAACCATTGATTTTTATATCAGAGTTATCAATCTCATCATCTAACCATGTTTCAGTTAAGCATAGAACATGTATTTGGTTATCATGTAAAAGAAGGTTAATATAGTCAATTTTACTAATAATGCTCTATTTCGGACCAATTTTAAGCTAATTTTAAGTAAATTTGACATTAAAATTCAACATTTTTTAGTGTTTGGGGGACAAAGTGGGGTGGGACTTGAGGTGACTGGGAGGCAACTGGGGTGGGGGTCGCGACTTGTCCTCCCCCCCCCCCTCCCCCCCCCCCCCCCCCGTAGTGCCGCCACTGGTTAATAGTATACTCTGAAGTTGTCAATGTAGCACTTCACTAAACATACGAGGTTGTTCTTTTGAGCAAAAATAGTGATGAATTTGGCAACTTTTGATTTGACGGGTTGGTACGGGCACCGACAAATATTATAAATAGGAATTTGTATTGTATTACAATGCTTAAAGTCTTCAATTTTGCGGTATAATTGTAGTAGCATTTCTGAATTCATAAGTTAGAATTCCAATTTTTTTTTCAATTGGAAGTTTTCGAATTTAAATTCAACTTGTCATCCTGCTCTTATGCACTACATGCATAGGCCTGCATTGTCAATCCTGTGTAAGTACAGTATTCGTTCCTTTTTTCCAATGGCCTCTTGGTAGTACCAACTATCATCCTACATTGAAGAGTGTATCACGACATAAAATTGTAAAACCGTTCTTTTAACAGTCCTAATGAAGCCATTTTGTTTATGCTGTTGGTTTTATTCTCAGCTGATATAGTTCCTCATACATGGGCATAAGAGAATCAGCAATATCTAGCACATCTTGTGGCAAAGACTTTTTTATCTTTTCCAAAAAGCAACATGATTAAGTCACACACACACATCAGTTAATCTCTTCTTTGTTCTTTTCAACGCATTCTTTCGATTCTTTTCAAGCTTAAAATACATAAATAAATATATTCCACATAAATTATATAGGTATTTTGTCATGAGTTAAAGTTCTATACTCTTTTTCCATGTGCATTAGTTAATTTATTTAATTGGATGGACCATTTCAACAAAGAACATGAAATGTTTCAATTTCAATTTTAAAGACTGCTTTACTGACAGCTACCCATTGCACATGGAAAAAGAGTATAGAGTAAAAGAGAAAAAGAGTATAGAAGAAAGTACTTACTTTCTTAGATTTACATGAATCACAAAGATCTAAATTAAAATCACTAAGAATATATACATCATCATAAACTCGATCAAGTTTATCTACATTTAGAAGTAAAAATTGTTCAAATGGCTGACGATACAACTGTGATGGTAGAAGATGAAACTTCAGTTGTTAATGTATTCGACACAATATATAAATTTAGTGAGGTATCTGGGATAACTGTTAACAATAATAAAACAGAAGGTTTATGGTTGGGACCAAACAAGCCAAGTTTGAACCAAAAGGTATTGATAAAGTGGTCGAATGATCCTGTGAAAAGTTTAGGAATACACTTTGGAAAAGATAAAAAACAAGTTGAAGATTTAAATTGGAAACCAAAGATTATAAAATTGGAAAAGACTTTAAGCCACTGGAAAGCGAGAAAACTAACATATTATGGAAAGATCAGTATTATAAAAACAATTGGCATCTCACAGATACTGTACAATGCATCGTGTATCATAGTACCTGATTACGTTATTAAAGAAGTAAATAAAATTCTGTATACATTTTTATGGGGGTCCGGTAAAGAAAAAGTAAAGCGACGCACCACAACACAATGCATGGATAATAGAGGTCTACAAATGACTGATATTGAATGTCAGATAAATGCTCTAAGAATCAAATGGGTATCACGAATGTTAGATATAAATAATACTGGAATTTGGAATAAGATTGTGAAATATCTACTAGAGCCAATTGGTGGTCTATCCTTGTTACTCAAACTTAACTGTAAAGGTAAAGATGTAAACAAAGTATTTAAAAAAAATCCTCCACCATTTTATAAAGACGTTCTGAAAGCTTGGTATGTTCTGCAGGAGAAAAAAAGATGAAGACGGTGTGGTTCATAAGAATGATATTATATGGGGAAATAACAATGTTAGGTATAAGGGCCAAATGCTGTATTATACAAAGTGGATAAATGCTGGTATTATACATGTTCATGATATTGTAACTGAAAACAGGTTTATTAACTTGACGGAACTGTCAAGAAAAGTTAAATGTCCAACAAATATATTCAAGCTGCACATGCTTGTGTCTGCAATTCCAAAAAAATGGAAACACGAAGTAAAACAGAACAATTTGTGTTCACACAAGAAACAAAGTCGTACATTTTTTAATGTTAGGAATAAGGTCAAACACATTAGTATTTTACAGACCAAAGATATATATAAAATGTTAAATACTCACTCAGAAGATGCCTCTTGTATACAGTATTGGGAAAAACAAAAATCAATAGTAATGATTGGAGTAAAATATTCTCTTTCAAAATTAGAAACAGAATAGTTAACAAGATAGGCCATTTTCAATATAATCTCATGAACAATCTTATTTGCTGTAAAAGGAATTTATGTAAATGGCAACTAAGTGTCTCAGACAAATGTAATGTATGTAATTGTTTAGATAATTATGACCACTTGTTTGTAAAATGCAATTATAACAAACATTTCTGGATTAAATTTTCCAAATATATACCATTCTTGATGAAGGAAATACGATTTTGAGATATCTTTGGAAAAAATCATATGCGGTTGGAACATCCGTAATTCTAAATTTAATTTTACAAATAATATGTTAATTGAACTAGCATCTTATGCCGTATATAAATCAAGAATAATTTATTATGATACAAATAAAACAACACCTATTTCAATTCTATTCATGTTGGAAATTAAGAAGATTGACGAAATTATTGCAGTTTCGAAAAGAAAGGTAAAAATAGAACAGAAAGATTTAGAACATTGCAAAATATACTGGAATATAAAATAAATGATACTTTATTCTTGAAATGTGTTAAATCAAGTTATCACATTGTACCAATAATATTATAAAAGAATGTCTCATAAAGTACGATATCTATATTTACACATGTGTATTATTATTTAACGTGATATTATAAGTTAACACTTGTTGAGATGAAAATAAAGACTACACTACCTCTATGAGGTTAAAAGAAAAAAAGAAAAAGAAAGTTTATCTACATAGTCAACATTGGCACTTGGAGGAAGATAAAATGTACCAATAAGAATTGATTTAGTTTTAGGCAAATTGACTTCAATCCAAATTGCCTCAATATCATTGTTACAAAGATCATAGTTTTGTTTAAATGAAATATCCTCGTTAACATAACATACAATACCACCATGAGACTCGCCATTATTTCTATCAAAACGACACATATCATAACCATTGATTTTTATATCAGAGTTATCAATCTCATCATCTAACAATGTTTCAGTTAAGCATAGAACATGTATTTGGTTATCATGTAAAAGAAGGTTAATATAGTCAATTTTATTAATAATGCTCTATTTCGGACCAATTTTAAGCTAATTTTAAGTAATTTTGACATTAAAATTCAACATTTTTTTAGTGTTTGTGGGACAAAGTGGGGTGGGACTTGAGGTGACTGGGAGGCAACTGGGGTGGGGGTCGCGACTTGTCCTCCACCCCCCCCCCCCCCCCCCCCTTAGTGCCGCCACTGGTTAATAGTATACTCTGAGTTGTCAATGTAGCACTTCACTAAACATACGAGGTTGTTCTTTTGAGCAAAAATAGTGATGAATTTGGCAACTTTTGATTTGACGGGTTGGTACGGGCACCGACAAATATTATAAATAGGAATTTGTATTGTATTACAATGCTTAAAGTCTTCAATTTTGCGGTATAATTGTAGTGGCATTTCTGAATTCATAAGTTAGAATTCCAATTTTTTTTTCAATTGGAAGTTTTCGAATTTAAATTCAACTTGTCATCCTGCTCTTATGCACCACATGCATAGGCCTGCATTGTCAATCCTGTGTAAGTACAGTATTCGTTCCTTTTTTCCAATGGCCTCTTGGTAGTACCAACTATCATCCTACATTGAAGAGTGTATCACGTCATAAAATTGTAAAACCGTTCTTTTAACAGTCCTAATGAAGCCATTTTGTTTATGCTGTTGGTTTTATTCTCAGCTGATATAGTTCCTCATACATGGGCATAAGAGAATCAGCAATATCTAGCACATCTTGTGGCAAAGACTTCCGAGCTGGAGCTTCTTTCGCTGGCTTAAAGTGTGTGCTGTTGAAGGCATTCCTAAAATACCCATTTTCACCACCAACGGCACTGCCATACATGTGGACCTTGGCTGTCACCCACTCTTTGGAGAATTCATCACCTTTTGGCCATGTCGTGAAGCTGTCTTGGTACGGTACGCCGATGTCTTCAAAGAGCTGTCGCAGAATCGAACCAGAGTTATTTTGCAGATCATCCGCGTCAATCAATAGTGAATTCTCCTGGTGGTTGGCTGTTATGAATTTGAAGAGCTTGAAAAATTCGATATACCTGAAATTTGACGAAAGTGTTATTTCTCGTGGTTGTTTATCGTCACCGCTTTTATTGTCTGCGTTTTCTTTGGAGTTGTTGTAGTGAGCAACCTGAATTAACATCTTCTTATAGGAAAGGACCACTTTCAGCGGATGACGCATGATGAAAACGTGCTGACAACCCTTGGGGATCTTATCGTAGTTCCCAGCCATGGAATCGGCGGGATCTTTAGAGAGTACTATTCGCACTTCAGGGTCAGCAAAGGAAGCTTCCAGTTGATTCTTGACGGAATCAAATGTACAGGATACAGAGTCAAACCAGTTGGTGTCAGCAAACAATGAATTCAATGATGCAGGGGTCAACATCTGTATTTCCTGTTGTATTAAATCATAATAACGCTCAAACAGATCTTCATTGGATTTGCCGTGGTTACGGCGCTCTGGACCGAGTTGCCATGCTGCAGTATACGGCTCATGAAATAGCCGCGCGCCTGGAATGAAACTCAAACATTTGCATAGCACGGTGGAGAGTGATCGAGGCATACACCATATCATTACGCGTAAGGGGGTATTCATGGTATTCGACGTTCGATAGGTGGACTGTTTTATGGCATCCATGTTTATGTTTAACACTGGGTAGACGATCGTGTTATCGTTATATCTAACGGCTGTTTACAAATTCACCTGCATCATGAGTAAATAGCAATAGGTCAAAGTCATGTGACTATATTTAGGCTGTTTACAAATTCACACCGACATCATGAGTCAGTAGCAATATTAATAGGTCATGCTACTAGATATATGCTGTTTACAAATTCATCGCCAGCATGAGTAGCAATTATAGGTCATGCTACTAGATTTAGGCAGTTTACAAATTCACAGCCAGCATGGGTCAGTAGCAATCGGTCATGCTACTAGATTTATGCTGTTAACAAATTCACCGTCAGCATAAGTCAGTAGCAATAAGTCATGCTACTAGATTTAGGCTGTTTACACATTCATCGTAACAATTATTACTAACGATTATTTGACCTACCCCAAAGACTTTGTAACACTCTCTAAATGTTCGCTAGAGGGCGCGCATATACAATCCGCCTTTAACCAGACGGTGGCGGTCAAGATTTGCTTTAATTTGCAATTCTTATTGGTTTAACACGTAATCACGAATACCCATCGAAAAATTCTGAATATCACAATCCTAGGTACAACTAAAACCCAAAACCAATTGAGTTGGATAATCAACTCCAAGGCAAATAATATATAATACATGACGATATTCTGGCCTTATATTATAGTTTTACTAGCGGCGTACCCTCGCTACGCTCGGGCACTCGCTACGCTCGGGCACTCGCTAGCTAAGTATATTATTATCTAAATTAGATACCTTCATGATTTGTAGCAAAATGGGCATAGATAATGAGTTCAAAATTGTAGATCCCTGAATTTTTATTTTTTTCATTTGAAATGGACTTTGTTCACAGAAATTGAGTTTTGTGATATCTTTGAATCTCGGACCAAATTTCAATTCCCCATTTGTTGGAAGTGACTCTTTTTACTTCAGGCTTTTCTTCCATCTTTTCTAACTTTCAAGTTCATTCAGCCAGCATGCTTATATAGGCTTTTTAAGCCTGGCCCGAGCATTTTGCTTGAGCCTGGTCCCTTCAGGACCCAAGCGTGTGTCAGTACGGACCGACGGTTTAAACAAACAAACAAACAAACAAACAAACAAACCCCTCAAAATGTGCAGTACCAACCCCATACCCCATATAGTGTATACACGGTATAGAAGATAGTGTGCGGTTAGTCGTCAACATGATCAAAGCGTATAGGCTATTATGCAATAGCAAGTGGTCCTTGATACTCAGGTGCCCTTAATCCTAATATCGGTGCCACGGCGCCCTTAATAATCCAGGGATCTTAATCAGGCCTACCAAGGAACGCTAAATATTATTAGGTATCCCATAATAAGACATGAAATAACCACTCTGGTAGGCCCTTCCCCATACCCAGCTAACACACAACGTTCTAAAAACGTTCTAAAACGTTCTAAGAACGTTGTGTGTTAGCTGGGTACATCCTTAAAATCCAGTTATCACAGGTACCCTTAATATTCCATACTCCAGGTACCCAGTGTACCCTTATAATACAGACAGGCCTACCCACCCATGTGTTCATACACACGCGTAGGCCTAGATTTCACAACCCCCTTCGCGGACGCCCCCCCCCCCCCCCCCCCCTAAAAGTTGTCAAGTCTCTCATAGAACACGCCGCCGCTGTATTAAATAAATTTAGGTCCGCGACGCCACTGGGTTTTTTAGTGGTTTTATTAAGTTTTATAGTGGGTCTTTCATAGTTGGCGAGAGGCGGGTTCTCACCATGATCACTTTGTACCCACCCAGTTCAGTGTTAGCCATCCGTTTATTTTATTTTTCGGCCTATTGACATTAAATTATTTCTCCAGTAGGACTATTTCTGCATGCATATTTTGATCAAACAGTTCCTTGTATATTTATTATAATAGGCCTATCCCCCATGTATAATATGATATCACGGTTTTCTGGCCTATCTATGTTTTTATATAGCGCGCCCTGCCCGTGGCCCGCATTGTGGATGGGTCCGCGATGGAACTGAGGCACTGGTCGTATAAACGCATTTTCCCTGTCACTATTAACACATGTTATCCTGGATGCAGAGTCTACGGTTTGCGCCTTATACGGTTTGCGCCGACCTTGCTCCCAGCTCCTCCAAAGGGGTCCTGTATACCCTGGCCGCTATATGATTGACTTTTTGTTGTTGTCTCACCATGCCGTTTTCTTGTACTATAGGGTGTGCACTATGGAGCAACGGATGCTTGCCGCCTTTACTCTACCACATAACTAACTACGCTTTGCGCCACTTACGCGTGTGCACCTACACGTGTTCCGGTATCGCCCGATTACGCGTGCGCCGGCAATCGGCGCCTGACGACTACGCGTGCGCCGGCAATCGGCGCCTGACGACTACGCGTGCGCCGGCAATCGCCTGAATACCCGCGCGCCGACAATCGCCCGATCGCCCGATTACGCGAGTTGTGCGCCGGCCATCGCCATGGCGTGCTCAGCGTATACGCGGCGCGTAGCAATAACGTAGCAACGGGCTAAAAAACCTTGAATTTCAAAAAATCTAACCCAAATTTAAAAAATCAAACATAAACTGGTTCGTCGTGGGACCCATACGCACTCGCACAGAAAATTTGAAGTCAATCGAAGGTGCGGAAAGGGAAGAACATCTCAGGACAGGAATTGGCAACTCCGTATTATATTATACTAGCGGCGTACCCTCGCTACGCTCGGGCACTCGCTAGCTGAGTATTATTATCTAAATTAGATACCTTCATGATTTGTAGCAAAATGGGCATAGAGAATGAGTTAAAATTGTAGATCCCTGAATTATTTTTTTCACTTGAAATAGGCTTTGTTCACAGAAATTGAGTTTTGAATCTCGGACCCAATTTCAATACCCCATTTAGGAGGGAAACAATGTTATAGTTACCCCCATTTATTGGCTCTTTTTACTTCAGACTTTTCTTCCATCTTTTCTAACTTTCATTTCATTCAGCCAGCATGCTTATATATGCTTTTTAAGCGTGTGTCCGTACGGACCGACTTAAACAAACAAACCCCCCAAAATGTGCAGTACCAACCCCATACCCCATATAGTGTATACATGGTATATTATAGTGTGCGGTTATTCGTCAACATGATCAAAGCGTATAGGCTATGTGCAATAGCAAGAGGTCCTTGATACTCAGGTGCCCTTAATCCTAATATCGGTGCCACGGCGCCCTTGATAATCCAGGGATCTTAATAAGGCCTACCCAGAAACGCTAAATACTATTAGGTATCCCATAATAAGACATGAAATTACCACTCTAGGCCCTACCCCCATACATCCTTAAAATCCAGTTATCACAGGTACCCTTAATATTCCATACTCCAGGTACCCAGTGTACCCTTATAATCCAGACAGGCCTACCCACCCCATGTGTGTAGGCCTAGATTTCACAACCCCCTTCGCGGACGCCCCCCCCCCCCCCCTAAATGTTGCCAAGTGTCTGATAGAACACGCCGCCGCGACGCTACTGGGTTTTTTTAGTGGTTTTATTAAGTTTTATAGTGGGTCTTTCATAGTTGACGGGAGGCGGGTTCGCACCATGATCACTTGATGTACCCACCCAGTTCAGTGTTAGCCATCCGTTTATTTTATTTTTCGGCCTATTGACATTAAATTATTTCTCCAGTAGGACTATTTCTGCATGCATATTTTGCTCTAACAGTTCCTTGCCTATCCCCCATGTATAATATGATATCACGGTTTTCTGGCCTATCTATGTTTTTATATAGCGCGCCCTGTCCGTGGCCCGCATTGTGGATGTGTCCGCGATGGGACTGAGGCACTGTCGTATAAACGCATTTTCCCTGTCACTATTTAGTATTAACACATGTTATCCTGGATGCAGGCCTACGGTTTGCGCCTTATACGGTTTGCCCCGGCCTTGCTCCCAGTTCCTTCAAAGGGGTTCCTGTATACCCTGGCTATATGATTGACTTTTTGTCTCATCATGCCGTTTTCTTGTACATAGGGTTTGCACTATGCATGGAGCAACGGATGCTTGCCGCCTTTACTCTACCACATAACAAACTACGCTTTGAGCCACTAACGCGTGTGCACCTACGCGTGTTCCGGTATCGCCCGATTACGCGTGCGCCGGCATCGGCGCCTGACTACGCGTGCGCCGGCAATCGCCTGAATACGCGCGCGCCGACAATCGCCCGATTACGCGAGTTGTGCGCCGGCCATCGCCATGGCGTGTCCAGCGTATACGCGGCGCGTAGCAATAACATAGCAACGGGCTACAAAACCTCGAATTTCACGGAATCTAACCCAAATTAAAAAAAATCAAACATAAACTGGTTCGTCGTGGGACCAATACGCACTCGCATAGAAAATTTGAAGTCAATCGAAGGTGCTGAAAGGGGAGAACATCTCAGGACAGGAATTGGCAACTCCGTATTATATTATAGACTAGCGGCGTACCCTCGCTACGCTCGGGCACTCGCTAGCTGAGTATTATTATCTAAATTAGATACCTTCATGATTTGTAGCAAAATGGGCATAGATAATGAGTTCAAAATTGTAGATCCCTGAATTATTATTTTTTCATTTAAAATAGACTTTGTTCACAGAAATTGAGTTTTGTGACATCTTTGAATCTCGGACCCAATTTCAATACCCCATTTAGGAGGGAAACAATGTTATAGTTACCCCATTTGTTGGAAGTGGCTCTTTTTACTTCAGGCTTTTCTTCCATCTTTTCTAACTTTCATTTCATTCAGCCAGCATGCTTATAGGCTTTTTAAGCCTGGCCCGAGCATTTTCATTTTGCTTGAGCCTGGTCCCTTCAGGACCAAGCGTGTGTCCGTACGGACCGACGGTTTAAACAAACAAACCCCCCAAAATGTGCAGTACCAACCCCATACCCCATATAGTGTATACATGGTATAGAAGATAGTGTGCGGTTAGTCGTCAACATGATCAAAGCGTATAGGCTATTGTGCAATAGCAAGAGGTCCTTGATACTCAGGAGCCCTTAATCCTAATATCGGTGCCACGGCGCCCTTAATAATCCAGGGATCTTAATAAGGCCTACCCAGAAACGCTAAATATTATTAGGTATCCCATAATAAGACATGATATAACCACTCTGGTATAGGCCCTACCCCATACATCCTTAAAATCCAGTTATCACAGGTACCCTTAATATTCCATACTCCAGGTACCCAGTGTACCCTTATTATAATCCAGACAGGCCTACCCACCCCATGTGTTCATACACACGTGTAGGCCTAGATTTCACAACCCCCTAAAAGTAGCCAAATCTCTCATAGAACACGCCGCCGCTGTATTAAATAAATTTAGGTCCGCGACGCCACTGGGTATTTTAGTGGTTTTATTAAGTTTTATGGTGGGTCTTTCATAGTTGGCGGGAGGCGGGTTCTCACCATGATCACTTTGTACCCACCCAGTTCAGTGTTAAAGCCATCCGTTTATTTTATTTTTCGGCCTATTGACATTAAATTATTTCTCCAGTAGGACTATTTCTGCATGCATATTTTGCTCTAACAGTTCCTTGTTTATTTATAGGCCTATCCCCCATGTATAATATTTAGTATTAACACATGTTATCCTGGATGCAGGCCTACGGTTTGCGCCTTATACGGTTTGCCCCGGCCTTGCTCCCAGTTCCTTCAAAGGGGTTACTGTATACCCTGGCTATATGATTGACTTTTTGTCTCATCATGCAGTTTTCTTGTACTATAGGGTTTGCACTATGGAGCAACGGATGCTTGCCGCCTTTACTCTACCACATAACAAACTACGCTTTGAGCCACTAACGCGTGTGCACCTACGCGTGTTCCGGTATCGCCCGATTACGCGTGCGCCGGCATCGGCGCCTGACTACGCGTGCGCCGGCAATCGCCTGAATACGCGCGCGCCGACAATCGCCCGATTACGCGAGTTGTGCGCCGGCCATCGCCATGGCGTGTCCAGCGTATACGCGGCGCGTAGCAATAACATAGCAACGGGCTACAAAACCTCGAATTTCACAGGATCTAACCCAAATTTTAAAAATCAAACATAAACTGGACAATTGTGGGCCCCATACGCACCCGCACAAAAAATTTGAAGTCAATCGAAGGTGCGGAAAGGGGAGAACATCTCTGGACAAAAATTGGCAACTCCGTATTATATATAAGATATAGATGATTATTGGGGAAATAACGACAATTTAAATAAGTAGGGGAGGCTGGATGGGGCAACTGGTCCGGTTAAGCATAGTTCATGGTAATAAAGATTAAAGCTCATGTAACTATTTATGGAATTGCTATGAAAATATCACCCATGTAACTGTTAACATATATTATTGCCTAGCTACATTTAAACGATGGACCCAATAATGGATCCTGTAAGGAAAACATGAATACTGATTATCGACTTACCCTTCTGGGAAAGAGGCTGCTTATAACGTGAGTGTTGTTGGAGCAACCGGCGACCAAGTCATGAGCAATTGAGCATGGTAGCCTCGTAATGGGGGAGCGTGCAGGGGCCAAGGGAAAGGCTCCTGTAGCTAACCCAGGCGCCCAACCTGCAGTCTCTTTCCTGTGGGTGCCTGTTTCAGTGTAACCGCCCCCAAGTGGTGGGTAGGAGGGTAACTCAACATAACACCACCCGAGAAAGTTTGTTCTGTAGTATAGGCTGTGATTGCAGCCCAGCAAGTGAAATACCTCCGTAGTATTACTGGTTGCCACATACAATTTATGCAGAATGAATCCTATATGCTATATGAGGGCGCTGTTGTTCCAGTTTGTGGACGGAGGGAACGAAACTACTAATGCTATACAATAATATTACTTACCCGTATACCTATACTTCACAGCCCATGAAACTTGAACCGGGTGAAGAAATACATTCCTTACGGGACTTCAGAACCAGATCCCAACGTCGCGGTATGAACTTCCCTGGACGTACCACCTAAATATATTACTACATAATACCATAGGCCTACTACTGTACTGGGTATGCAACTTACATTATTTCGTGACCGCGATCTCGTGGTGATAAGAAATCGGATTCTTACCGTGGTATAGAACCTGATTGTTTTTGATAATAACTCAAACGATACTACACTGCAAAAAGGTTGCTTAAATATTAACTCAACATTTTACATGCAACCGCTCAACAGTTGCGTAAAATACCGTTGGATAACATGTTTTCACCAACAGTTGAACAATTCCAGTTACTCAGCAGTTGCACAATTTTAATTACACAACAGTTGGGTATTATTAATTAACCATTTGTTGGGCATTTTGTGACTGTTGCTTAATTTGTGAATTGTTTTCATTATATATTGAGCATTTTTGTATAGCAACTGTTGCATAATTTATCAAATGTAGCCATATGTTGGGTATTTTATTTGTGACAAGTTTTTATTATATATTGAGCATTTTTGTATAGCAACACGGGGTAGGCAAATAATGTGAATTCTGGGCGATGCAGCAGAGCTACATACATCACTTCCTCCTCCCGGTAGTGAACCGGTAACTTGGGCATTTTGTGACTGTTGCTTAATTTGTGAATTGTTTTCATTATATATTGAGCATTTTGTATAGCAACTGTTGCTTAATTTATCAAATGTAGCCATATGTTGGGTATTTTATTTGTGACAAGTTTTTATTATATATTGAGCATTTTTGTATAGCAACACGGGGTAGGCAAATAATGTGAATTCTAGGCGATGCAGCAGAGCTACATACACTATTCCCTTTCGGTAGTGAATCTGTAATTTATTTTAACATGTTATTTAACTAGGCCTATATATATAATATCTGACATCTCTTATCATTGGTGTTATTTACTGTGAACGTTTGCCAAACGTAGTCTTGCTATCTGGGTATGAAGGTATAAATAGTCCATATTATATAATACATAAACATATTTATGTGATTCTTTTGGTGCAAAATAGATCACATGACATGAACTATTCAGTATATGTCTATAATAATTACGAAGCACACATGATGTAGGTTGTGTATAACAAGCCACGTTTATTACTTCTTTGTATACACTTGAGGTAGTGTATCTTACATCTCCCTTTCTTTATGGAAAGATGTGAACTGGATATTAAATTCCATATGAGAGATTAATAGTGAACAGCTTGCATTTGTATTGTCCATAGCAAAGCTTAAGGTTCACAAGATGATATTAGAGTCTATGAAATTCTCTCATTTCAATTAGATGCAATTGAATAAATTATTCAGAATCAGAACAGATCTGAAATATCAAAATCAGTTGGGTATAAGAGTTCTGCATTGACTTTGACTGATTATCATCAACATGATGAATGATCACATTAATTTTGATCTGAGACTTGCAATGTGTATTATGCCTTTTCACAACAAAATTTTAGGTTGCTAAATATAACTAAAGTAAACAAATAAAGTTTCCAAAAGAAATGCTCAGATTTGAGTATCCAAACTAACAAAGGGGTTTTTAGATATCCAAGCGCTGTGGTGGTTTACTGCATCTTCCGCTTCTGGTAGTGTACACAGGCGGTGGTGTCTCCTTGCGGCTGGATGTTGGTCTGGGTCTTGGTGACTCTGGTGGTCTATTTCTGGACTCGGCTTGTCTATTTCTGGACTCGGCTTGTCTAGTTCTGGACTCGGCTTGTCTGGTTCTGGACTCTGGTTGTGGTTTCTCAGGTCTGGGTCTCTCAGCGGCTGGTGTGGGTATTGGCTTGTGTGGGTGGTCTTTAGGTGTTGTAGACCGTGGGGGGTCAGAGGACTTGGCAGGTCTCTCAGCTGTAGCTGTATATTGGTTTCTGGGATTGGGGACAGCCACATAGTCTTGATTTGCTTTAAAGGTTGAGAGTCTCAAGTCTTTTCTGTTTCTGCGGTATTTTCTGCCGTTGTATTCAACTACATACGACCGTGGACTGTGAAGTTGAATAACTTTGGCAGGAAGCCATTTATTGGTACCGGGAAGAGGGGTCATTCTTACAGGATCTCCGGGTCGAAGTGGTGGAAGATCTTGATCACCTACTTTATTGTTGTAATAACGCTCTTGGGTTGATTTGTCCTTAGAGAGACGTCTCTTGACTTCTTCTGGGTTGATTGGTTTTGGTATGAGAAGATGTCTTGCTGCAGGGAGTTTATTTCTTGGTCTGCGTCCCATTAGGAGTTGTGCGGGTGAGAGATCACAACTAGTCAGTGGTGTGGTGCGATAATCTAACAACGCTAAGTACTTGTCATTGCACTTTTTCCACATATTTTTGACTGTTTGTACTGCTCTCTCTGCTTCACCGTTGGATTGTGGGTAATGGGGTGATGATGTTTTGTGTTGTATTTGGTATTCCTTACAGAAGTTTTGAAATTCGCTCGATGAGAATTGAGGACCATTGTCTGTCCTCAGAATCTCCGGGATTCCATGGCGACTAATTTGTGATTTAAGAACTTCTATGGTTGATGCACTTGACTGATCGACGAGTTTATCTACTTCGATAAACTTGGAATAATAATCAACTGTCAGTAGATAGGTATCTCCTTTCCAAGCAAACAGATCAGATGCTATCTCAGACCATGGTAAGTCTGGGATCTTGCTTGGTGTCATGGTTTCCTTCCTCTGCTTGTTTTGGTATGTGTTGCAGATGGAACAATCTTCAACCATGTTCTGAACTTGTTGACTCATTCCTGGCCAGAAGAGTGTTTCGCGTGCGCGCTGCTTACATTTATTGATACCTAGATGTGATTCGTGTATCTGTTTCAGCATATCGGATCTGATACTTGGTGGTACGACAATTCGCATTCCTTTGTACACAATCCCATCCGACACCGCGAGTTCATCTCTGTATGGCCAATATTCTCTTACTGAGTGTGGAGTGTCATTTCTTGTGTCCGGCCAGCCTTTGATGATCATTGAGTGTAATTCATTTAGCTCATTTGCTGTACGCGTTTGAAAGTCTTGATATCTACTCGGAGTTACTGCGACAAACTCAGCCATGTTTACCATGATTGGTTCTTCATCGGGCTCCGTTTCTGGTAGATTTGCTCTGCTCAATGCGTCTCCTATGGGAATATCAGTACCCGGTTTGTACTTGACATCCAGATCATAGGGCTGTAGCCGTAGTAGCATTGTTTGTAGTCTCATGGGAGCAGCTAGTAATGGCTTGGCGAAAATTGACTGTAATGGCTTGTGGTCAGATTCTACTTTTACTGCTTTACCAAAAATGTATTGGTGGAATTTCTTGCATGAGTGTACAATTGCTAGCATTTCTTTCTCTATTTGTGCATAATTTTTTTCTGTGTGTGTCATTGCGCGCGAAGTGTATGCGACTGGACGACCTTCTTGTAGAAGTACGCCTCCTACAGCATAGCTACTTGCGTCACATTGGATAGTTACTTCCTTCTTCACGTCATAGTAGGCTAATACTGGCGACTTTGTGCAGAGATTCTTTAGCTTTGTAAAACTTTTCTCTTGCGGTTTGTCCCAGTGAAATTGGCAATCTTTCTTTATGACGTCGCGTAGTGGACCATCTATCTCACTTAAATTTGGGATAAATTTCGCGAGGTACGTAATGATTCCGAGAAATCTTCTTACTTCTTCCTTGGACTCTGGCTTTGGTAGCTCTCTGATCGCTCTTACTTTGTCAGGATCAGGTTTCAGTCCTTCAGCAGTAAGAATATGTCCTACGTACTTCACCGACTTCTGCTTTATATGACATTTGTCAAAGTTAAGTCTGAGGTTCCACTCTGTCGCGCGATTAACGACTTGACGCATGATCTTATCGTGCTCTTCTGCACCCCTACCGGTGATAATTATATCATCCATAATAGCTCGCGCTCCTTCAATATCATGAAGCATTTCATCCATAACACGTTGGAATAACTCTGGCGCGCTCTTTATACCGAATGGCAATCTAAGCCATCTGAAGCGACCGATACATGTGTTGAAGGTAGTGAGAAGACTTGATTCATAATCAAGTTTAAGTTGCAGGAAACCAGATTTTGCATCTATGACTGAAAATGTGTTTGCTCCGGGCATACTTGCGACAATTTCTTCTACCGTTGGAATTGGGTAGTGCTCACGACGTATCGCTCGATTTAAGTCTTTAGGATCCAGACAGATTCTTATTTTGTCACCTTTCACTACCGTGCACATCGAACTAACCCAATCTGTAGGTTCAGTCACCTTTTTGATGTGACCGTCAGCTTCCATTTCTTTAAGCTTATCAATGACTCTTTGTGCAAGCGCTTGTGGAAGTTTTCTAGGACCGTGCACGACTGGTGTCACTGTTGGATCAATTTTGAGTGAGAACGTTCCTGGTAGTGTGCCTGTGAGATTTTTCAATTCAGGATACTGGTCAATGTTGTTGACTCTGGCAATTAAGCTTAGTGCTTTACTGGCTCTTCCTGACAAAAGAACCGGTTTCTTTTCAGCTTTTACTACATAGAAGTCTATGCCTATGTGTTGATCTTTGTATTTTGTTGTCAATTTTACTGTTCCTACTAGTTGTAAGGCATGGTTTGAATAACTTTCAAACTGATGTTGTGTTTTTCTAAGTTTCTTTTTGCATTTTAGGGACTCATAGACGTTCAACGGCATTATTGATTCTTTTGTTCCTGTGTCTATTTGAACTGTGACGGGTTGGTTTTCTATCTCAATTTGTTCATACCATTCATCTTCAGAGTTGCCCATAGCATTTATCAAATCATTTTGATGGACTGAGTGTGCATATTCATCATCATCAGTTTCAGGTTGACTATCATAATCTGAATTGTTGTAGTCGCTTTCATAATCATCGACGTAATTAGACTGCGATTGAGATGATTTTTGTCTCTTTCTACAAACTGAGGCAAAGTGATTTGGTTTGTGACAATAGCCACATTCTTCACCTATGGCTGGGCATTTTTCATGCGTTTTGTGTTCATTGTATCCGCATTTGTAACATTTTGCACCATTGTTACGCTCAGTACGCTGCGAGTTTTGTCTACAGTTTCTGTTATAGCCAGCTCTATTTTGTTTAGGATTTGTTTTGTTTTGATATTTCCTTCCTTTTGAGGATTTGGATAGAGCATGTATTTTAGCATCTTCGCCTTTTATAGCCTTCATGCTTTCTTGTGCAGTTTCATGATTTTGCCCTATTTCTACCGCCATGTCTAATGTTAATGTGTCGCCTTTGTCTAGACATTTTTCGCGTACGGCCTCATGAAACGATCGCAATACAATTGAGTCGCGTAACATTCTGTCGTTATCAGCGTAGCCACAATCTTTGACTAGTATCTTTAGATCTACAACGAAATTATCAAACTTTTCGTTTTCAGCCTGCTTACGGTTATTGAAATTTACCGTTGCTCTGATTTCGTTCTTCTTTGGTGCCACGTAATTTGTAAACTTTGCGTATACTCCCGCGAGTGTGTCTTTTTCGGCTGCTTGATCTTCTACGGCTGGGGCCCAAGTGAAAGTTTCATAGATTTCTCTACCCTTGTCACCGATGTATGTCATGAGGTAGTTAACCTTTGCTTTTTCATTTTTATCTGACAATGGGCCGTCGAAAGTAAATTGGCTATGCTGTTTAAAGCGCTTCCATTCTTTCGGCAAATCACCGGCATTCCAGTTCATAGTGGGCTTATTTGACGATGCCATGTTGAACTGTGCTGGTAAAACTAATATTATTCTAGAGTCTGCGTAACCGAGACAGCTATTTGTAGAGTATGGCTCTTGCTTTGTGTACGTATGTAATGTATGTCAGTGCGTGTCCGCGCCTCAGCAAGCATGCGTGCGTTTGAGGTGTAATCTGCTGTGTTAATGACGCGTAATGTAATGTCGCATTTCATGTACGCGCCTCGATATTCCGATCGAGGTGTATCTTTGCTACTCTGCCTCAATTCAAGGTATACTATTACAATATTAATAAAATCAATCCGAGTTGATTTCGCGTGAAATAGGTCAGAGTCTTCTCTAATGCTATACAAAGTTGATTTTTTAATCAATTCTGAATAGGTTTAGGGTCCTTTAGTTCATGATTAGGCTTACTAATAGCCAGCAGATACTGTTTCCATTCACCAGCTTGCGTACGGTCGTCTGGTGGTCGTCACTTGTTGACATGACAAAGGTTCAAAATTTTGCGCCTTGGCGATTTTTGTGCATTGCTTCAACTTTTCAAAGTTAAAGTACAGGCTTAATTTATTTTTTTATACGTCAAACCTTCCTTGTGGAGGTAGTTGAGTTCTTTTATTGACATCATTCACCCTGATGACTTGATGAGAGTCTGGTTTTTGATGTCAATATCGGGTTTTCTGACACCATATAATAATTACGAAGCACACATGATGTAGGTTGTGTATAACAAGCCACGTTTATTACTTCTTTGTATACACTTGAGGTAGTGTATCTTACAATGTCCATGTCGTGTATTTTTTGGCTATAAAATCGACTATTCAATATTCATCGCTAGTGACGTCGCAATAACACCGCGGAAATGATATTCATAACAAATATATGTCAAACAAGGATGACAATTTTAAACTATTTTGTCAGTGTTAGCGATTTATTCCGTTTTGGATGCCAAGACAATCTAATTGTGGTCCTGCGCTGCAAAAAGGTTGCTTAAATATTTACTCAACCGTTTACACAACGTTGTTCAAGTATGCAACCGCTCAACTATTGGGGTAGTATTGTGTTACATCTATGTGCTGGTCACCCCGCCCGTGGTTAAGCTGCTCATTACATCCTGAGCACAAACTGTTATAAGTCATCTTGTTGTTTTCAGTTTAGACCATGTTTAGCACGTAACCCTTACCGCATTGCTCAGATGCGCACTGGGTGTAGGGTGTAGGGGCTAGCGACCCCTGCACCTGTAATCTTATTGCTACAAGTCTCAAAACCAAGCCTCGAAAAAAAACGGACGGATCAAAAAGGAAACGACATAAGCACGCCCATCGACTACGAGAAACGGAATTGCGAATAATGGAGGTCAACATACGTGGACTTCGTTCAAACATCGGAGAACTTGGCAACATTTGCTCAATAAAGAAACCATCTATTGTCATTATTGTTGAAACCTTCCTTGATGAGACTATACCTGATGGAGCTGATTGCATATCTATTCCAGGCTACTCCATGTGCTGTCGCAGAGACAGAAAGGCGTTGCTGTCTACTGTTTAGAAGGGATCGCCATACACCACGACCCAATCCAAAAGACTACGAACTCATCTGGTTCACAGTAGCTCTGAAATCCTAAAAGCTACTGATTGCCGCTGTTTATAGAACACCTAGTGATAGCAGTGATGTCATCGACTACCTGGACTCAAACACTCTTCAAAAAATGAGCACAATTAGAGCCAACTCAATTATGCTTGTAGGGGATTTCAATGTCCACCACACTGACTGGTTAGGAAGTCGCACCACTGATGCAGCTGGGCGACGCACCCTTCAACTAGCTAACACTCTCGGATTACAACAGATCGTCAAAGAACCCACTCGATTGGACCCAATCCTGGATCTTGTCATGACTGATTTGCCAGCAACTTCAACCACGTCTGCTAGACTGGGCACCTCAGACCACAACTCTGTGCTGGTGTGCTTAGATGTTCCAGTATACAGAAACAAACCACACAGGAGGAAAGTCTGGAGATACGATAAGGCCGATTATTGGGGATTAAGAGGTCACCTTGCTTCCACAAACTGGTCAAGTGTTTTCCAAAAGAAAGATCCTGAAACTGCTTGCTCTAATGTCACCAATATCATCTGCGATGCTATCGACCTGTTCATCCCAAGTAAGACAGTCACCAATAGGACCGGAGACAAGGTTTGGTTCAACGATGAATGCCGTAGGGCATCTAAAAAGAAGCATTGTCTCTTTATAAAAGCCAAAAAGGATCAAACTGATGCCAACAAGGCAAAGTTTGCTGAAGCTAGTCATTCCTACAACCAAGCTGAGAAGCAAGCTAGGAGATCTTACAACGCCAAATTGAGAAAAGATCTCGCTGACAAAACGCTGAGCAGCAAAAAATGGTGGAGAACCATCAACACTCTCTCTGGCAGAACAGCTCGATCTGAGATCCCAGTGATCGATCATCAAAACGTTACCCACATCACAGCAAGGGACAAGGCAGAAGCTTTTTGTCAGACATTTGCAGAAAAATGCAGACTCCAAGGTGCTAAAGACCAGGCCCCAAATGTTCATCCTTCAACAAACAAATCTTTTGACAAGATAGTCTACAAACCCAAGGATGTGAGAAAACTACTAAAACACCTCAATCCAGATAAAGCCACTGGACCAGAACTTATCCCAACCAAGGTTCTAAAGGAATGCTATGCTGAGCTCGCCAGCCCGCTCTGCAGGCTTTTTGACCTCTGCTTCAAGCATGGTGTGATTCCAAACCATTGTAAGATAGCCTCGGTCACTCCAATTCACAAGAGAGGTTCCAAGGCTTACCCAACAAAGTATCGTCCCATCTCGCTGCTAAGCAACATCAGCAAGATCGTGGAAGCTGTAGTACAGAAACAACTCCAACGCTTTCTTCTAAGCAATAACCTGATTTCCAGCAGCCAGTTTGGATTTAGAGCAGGCTACAGCACAGCTGATCTCCTCAACATCCTGTCACAGAAGTGGAACCACTCCCTAGACCAAAGCGATGAAGTTTGTGTCATCGCCCTTGACATTAAAGGAGCTTCTGACAAGGTATGGCATAACGGACTCTGCTCGAAACTGTTGGCTAAAGGTGTTACTGGAAGACTGCTTTCGTGGATAGACAACTATTTATCTGATAGATCCATCAACGTCGTCATGTCAGGTCAGGCATCCAACACTGCTCCAATAAATGCTTCTGTTCCACAAGGATCTATCCTTGGCCCACTACTGTTCTCTGTTTTTATTGATGACCTAGTAGATGTTTGTGACAACGAGCTATATCTATATGCCGACGACTCAACACTCTTTGCGCCCATTAAGTCATCAACCGATCCCAACACAGTAGCTGCTAGTCTCAACAGAGATCTAAGCAACATGAAAGTATGGGCTGACGAATGGAAAGTGACCTTTGAGCCTACCAAATGCAAGACCATGGTAATCTCCAGGAAAAGATCCCATCTGAACTTGATATCTACTTTGGAGAGTGCAAACTACCATCTACAAAAGAACTGGATATCTTGGGCGTCACCATTGACAGCAAGCTTACCTGGTCAAAGTACATCTCAGGCATTGCAACTAAAGCTGGTCAAAAGCTTGGCGCTCTACGCAAAGTTGCAAATAAACTGGAGGCTAAAGGTAGATCTACTGTCTACAAGTCGCAAGTCCGCAGCATTATGGAGTATTCTTCACTAAGCTGGGCGAATGCTTCACCCACCATCCTAAGCCAGCTTGACAACATCCAAAAGAAGGCACTTATAATCATTGGAGTTAATTAAGCTACTGCTCGTTCACAGCTCAAAATTGACAGCCTGCTTCACAGGCGACAAGATGCATACTACCAACTGCCCACAAGATCTAGCAGGGCTACTTCCCGCACCATATATCCAACGACATGCTACCCGTTCGAGCGTATCAATGCCAGTCCATGCTCTTTCTCTGCCGACAGCCAGAACTCGCTGCTTAGACAGAAGCTTCATTCACACTGCTGTTCCCTTATGGAATAGTCTTCCAGATGATATTGTTGGTAACATTTCAGCAGCTGGAATCCATGCTTTCAAGTGCCGTGTGCACGGTCATCTTCTCTCAAACTCTTAACTTGTCATAGCCTTCACACTCTTTCATGACACCCTTCATTCAAGTCCTTTCAACATCCGACTGATACATATAATAGCATGGTGGTCATGGGTTAAGTGTAGGTTAATGCTTGGATGGGGAGATGGTGGTCCTGTAAAGCATGTAGCCAGCTGGGCTGGTGATACGGTCATGCCCCAACAGGTGACAACACACTCTCAGAACAAAGGTTAAAATCTTTAACCATGTTGGTTAAAATTTTAACCAACGGGAGGCTACCAGGTGAACCACACAATTGGTTGGTTAAAACCGTAACCAACAGCTGTTGGTTAAACTTTAACCTGTGGTTGGTTACAATTTTTAATCATTTGTTGGTTAATATGTTTTAACCAACAGTGGTTGGTTAAACTTTAACCTGTGGTTGGTTACAATTTTTAATCATTTATTGGTTAATATGTTTTAACCAACAGTAGTTGGTTAAAAAATGTTGGTTAAACTTTTATTTCTTTCGCTAAACTTTCACCCAGACAACATTACAATAATATTGATGTTTCATTGGCTTTCAATATTAGCGCCAACCCGTGGCCAGGACCAACTTTGGCAAAGGGCATGGGACAAGGCACAAGATCCTAGCTAAAAGGCCGGGAAGCGATAACTTGTAAAAGCGGCCGTAATTTTTAGACCACGTCAGAATTTGTATATGAAATCAATCGTGTTATTTTTCGCCCCTGGTCCGCGGCTGTCTGTGAGTAGAGTAGAGCTATCAGTCGGCCAGTCAGTACGCAACAGTCGCTTTTAAAGCGTGACCTTGCCGATTTCTAACCCGCAGAATGATCGATTTCAGGATGTCTCCCTTTAGCTAAATACCCTATGTCAGCCTTACGACAAGTTAGTTTTACCAACATACACTGCGATAGGATCAGTTTGCAGCCAAATAGCTAGATAGGTATAATCACCGTAATTTTCTTAATAATATGGGACCAAATTGACCATTTTTGGTCCACAAACAGTGATTTTATCGCTTATTTTAGAATCTAACAACTTTTGTGACTTTGCTTCTTGTAACTATTCACTTGACTGGACTAAGAATCGTACGATATTTTAAGAGCAATTTTCATACTAACGGAAGTTCAAGCTTTAATTTCATATCAAAATCATTGATGCCCGAGTTCTTTTTTGATGAGAAAATCGAGTCTTAATTTTCAGCGATTTTCGGTCAGAAAACGAAACTTACGATCCCCCGTTAGGCCTCGCCAACTTGATTTTTAGTTTCATATAACCCGCCCGCGCTTCATTTTCATGCCCGCGTTTGAATTCATTAGAAATTTTGGGAAAAAATACCGTTTTTGCAATGAAAACGTCCGAATTTATGTATTTTGTGTGATGAAATTGTGAAAAATGATTTTGACGAGAAAAAAAATATCATATGAAATTGTGCAGAGCAGAAGGATCGATTTCGAACCCCGGACCTCTCGCTCTTCAGTCTAACGCTCTACCATCTGAGCTATCAAGCGAAACTAATTCCATTCGTGAGATTTAAACACTTCATCAACAACCCAACGACGGTACGAAATGAATATAGCTCGAGCCAGATTCGGACACCCATTTTATTAACTATTCACTTGACTGGACTAAATAATTTCATAATATTTTAAGCATGTTTCTAGTTACAAAAGACTATGAATAATATGATACCATCAATACAATTGGTGCCTAGTTCTTCAAAAAGGGAATATTTACTGTTAATTTGGCTTTAGTTTCGTCAAGTTTTTCTCGAAATCGGCTGTGTGTGATGACAATAATTTGCACCGAAAATGCAACATGTCATGAAGTCACAGCTAATATTAGATAATATAATTCGCATAATATGCCTTTTTATTTTACAATTTCATGGCAAATGTGTTTGAAATGTGTGATTATAATCATGAAAAGAGCTCATTTACATCGTGCTATTACGAGGTCAACTATGACTGCGAAGCAGTATCGTTACGGGTGAATACTTCCGGGTCGCTTTGCTGGGTTAGAAAAGGAACGACTTTTCGTGTGGTTGCATACTGGCTGTCGGCTGTCTGTGTGTAGAGCTATATCAGTCGCCGGACCGTGAAAATTGCCAACCGGTCGCGGTGGTTGTTGTTGGTAAGGTTAGGTGGAGTGGGTGTGGTGGGATGGGGGAGGGGAGGGGTGTGGTGGTGTGGTGGGATGAGGGAGGGAAGGGGTGGGGTAGGGAGGTGGGTAGGATGGAGGTGGGGGAGGATAGAGCCGTCTTGAACCAAGGCTATACCAGGGGCGGAAAATAACACGATTGATTTCATATACAAATTCTGACGTGGTCTTAATAATATGCGGAAAATATGTTCACGCCATTGAAATTCTTTGGCGGGAATCTTGTTATGACCTATTGTTGGTTAAAATTATGATGCCTTAACCAACGTTGAATAAACAAAAATGAATTATATTTGTACTCTTTAACCAACGCAGTATTAAAAGTAATTTTTAACCAACGCTTCATTTTTAACCAATGTAGTATACTTTTTAACCAACATTCTTTTAACCCGTGGTTTTTTAATACCTGTTCTGAGAGTGCAGGCAGCTCCTGATAGATTTAGTTCCCAAGTTTGTTGTGTAGGTTCTCTTGATGCCCATCAGACCTCCAGATATTATTATTTTTCTATAATTTATATTTGATGTTGATCTCTATGTTTGGGCTTTTATCTTATTATTATGTCACTTTCATTGGAATTTTTAACCTCTGCCCATTTGTGTGTCTTGTTTTATGCATATTTTCTGAGTTGCAGTGAACCAATTGATTGGCCTTTCAGAGCTCTCTTTCGAGAGTTACCAGTTTGATTTTTAATCACTCTGGTCATTAACCTTGTTAATGTCTGTTGGGCTATTGTTCGCATTTGCGCTTTATATACAACAACAACAAAAAACCTGTTAAGTAAAATTTGCCCAACACCGTTAGATAACATGTTTTCACCACCAGTTGAACAATTCTAGTTACTCAAAAGTTAGGCAATTATATTCACTCAACAGTTGTTCAAGTATGCAACAGCTCACGAAATTGGCTTTTTTTGACAACAGTTGCCTAAAATTCACATGTGCGTAACTTGCATCAACTATTGCGTGATTGTCCTCAATGCTCATGCAAAAGTTGCCAAAGTGGAATATTTTACGCAACATATTTTAGCAACAGAAACAATTTCCACCAACATTTTAAGGACATTGTGTTCGACGAATTGCTCAACGCTGGGGATTTTTTACTTTTATACAACGTCTAACTTTCTACATATATTAAATGAATTTTAATCAACACGTCAACCAACGGATGATAAAAGTACTTTTAGCAACGTATTTTAACCTTAACACTTTTGAAGGATTTTCCAACGAAATTTTTTTCAAGCCAAAAAAACACACACAACAAGAGGTGCCACGCCCCGGGGTTTGAACCCACGACCTCTCGGTTACAAGTCGAACGCTCTACCAACTGAGCCACGGGGGGAGCTATGCTGGGCGAGTGTATTCGCCCAGCTATGTAGCCCGGGGCCATTATTTCACCCAAAAACCTCAGCGCCAGGTGGAACCGACAGGCTGGAAAATGGGATTTCATGGGGTGCGGGGCTGTAAAGGTTAAGCAACCTTTTTGCAGTGTAGAACTAGTACATGAAAAGGTCGCAATTTGGTGACCCGACAAATAAGCCATTAGCATCCACTCGCTATGTAAATGATCAGAAAGGTCGGGGAATATAAGATAGTGTTGTCGCGAAGACCAGAGATTTGAAACGAGGCACTAATAGACAAATCTATAGTATTACTAGGTAAGAGCTGTGTTAGGCTAAGAGGGGACACCTCCGTGGACTGTATACATTTATTCTTAAAACCTTGTTCCCGAGGGAGATATTTTGGCATAACTTTGGACCGTATAGAGTCCCGCGACGGAAAACAGACGATATTGATGAGTTGGTTGGTTGAATGACAATATAGCGCGTTTATTGTGAGTGCTTAATTTAGGTGTATAACACCACCCGAGAAAGTTTGTTCTGTAGTATAGGCTGTGATTGCAGCCCAGTATGTGAAATACCTCCGTAGTATTACTGGTTGCCACATACAACTTATGCAGAATGAATCCTATATGCTATATGAGGGCGCTGTTGTTCCAGTTTGTGAACGGAGGGAACGAAACTACTAATGCTATACAATAACATCACTTAGCCCTTTATGGCTAACATTTTACATATAATCAATGTTAACAGTCTCTGCCTCTAAGGGCGTACCATGTGGTGATTCATGGGTCCTCAGATCAACTTTTTTTTAAAACTAGTGATACATTACCATAACATTATACTATTGCCAAATTTTAAAATTCCTAAAAGTTTTGGTTCGGTCGTAAAAAATCACCGAAATTTTAGGAACAAATGCCAGTAATATTATTACTACGTTCCCTATAAGTATAACTATGCGCACCATGCACATCCCAACGAAAGGGAAACATATTTTGAAACCTCCAGTTGGTTACACAACAAAAGTGAAACAAAATCTTTAAAACACCTTGGAAATGACATCTACTTGCAAAGATGGTTTACCTTGAATAAAAAATGAAGAAACTGGTTTGAGATCTCAGATTTTTTTAAAATGTTTTTCTAAAAATATACTTAAGAGCAACTTGCACTGCGAGTCAGTTGTAGCCCTTTGTGCATTGTCCAAGTTCTTGTAAATCAGTGCGCCAACAAGATCTCATCAACTTTTTGATTTATTTGCTTAGTTTGGCCACCATTTAATAGACCACTAGAAAAAACTTTGGGATTTAGATGGCGGTTATTTCTACATGATCGCAAAGTTGAGGTGTCATCAGCTTTATTCTCGAGCCTTTTTGGGCCCATTTATCAGATTACCAGAATATCAGATTCCTTTGGTGAATTTTGACATGTCATATAGGACAATGATTTTCATGCATTTTAAACCATTCTCAACCCATCAACATTAATCTGTTGCAGGATGTTTCATAAATTGCATATTATGTCTTCAGAATTCAACACCCCTGTCGAACTCGGAAGACATGACTTACATATTTTGAAATCGACATTACAGACTAATATAGATGTGTTCAGAATAGTCTAAAATGCATAGAAAACAATGTCCTATATGACATGTCAAAATTCACCAAAGTAATCTAATATCCTGGGACTCAAAAAGGCTTGAGAATAAAGCTGATGACACCTTAGTTTTGCGCTCATTTAGAATTAACCGCCATCAAAATCCCAAAGTTTTTTCTAGTGGTTTCTATTGAATGGTGGCCAAACTAAGCAAATAAATCAAAAAAATAATGGGATCTAGTTGGCGCACTGATTTATAAGAGCTTGAACAATGTATGTGGGGCTATTACTGACTCGCATGCACTGTAAGTTGACAAATTTTTAAAAATCGTTTTAAAAAAATCTTAAAGATCCCAAGCTGGAATCTTTATTTTTGATTTAAGGTAACCCATCTTTGCAACTGGAAATCTTTTCCAAGGTGTTTTAAAGATGGCGCACAGATGTACGGAGGTGCACAAATGGCTCAAAATAGTAACATTTGACCTTTGACCTTGATTATCTCCATGCGCCAACGAGATCCCAAAAATGTTTCCTTTTGAATTTGTTAAAGGCTCCGAGTTCTTTCATATGCACTTGTTTATTGAATGGGATCTTGTTGGCGCATCGTATTATAAGGTCTTGAAACTGCATAAGAGCGCTGTTCGTCAATGGTTCAAGGTCAGCGTAACATGACACGCCAACGAGATCCCAACGATGTTGTTTCACTTTTGTTATGTACCTAACTGGAGGTTTTAAAATATGTTTTCCATTCGTTGGGATGTACGTAGCGCGCATAGATATACTTATGGCGAACGTAGTAATCGTTTTACTGTGGTTTTTTCCTGAAATTTCAGTGATTTTTAACGACCGAACAAAAAATGTTAGGAATTTTAAAATTTGGCTATGGTATAATGGTATGGTAATGTATTACTGATTTGTTTATAAAGTTGATCTTAGGACCCATGAATCACAACACACACCAAAATGGTACACTCTTACAGGCAGAGACTGTTAAAAAATATCTAACGAAAAGGCCAATTACAACTAACTGAAAACTTTACTTGGCGTGGACCAGTTACCCCATCATAGGGGCAACTGGTCTCATATGTTCCAACGGTTAACATACACAGAAATCAGTGAATGACAACACGGAAACTAGGCAGTATTTTCTTTACAAACACATTTCCATACTGTTTAACGTGTAAAAAGGATACATGTCTCATGAAACCCATGTTTTATACAGTTTTCGTGATTAACGTGTAAATAGCAATAATATTAACGGTGTATACAGCAAGAACAATTTTCGACTGCTCATTGATGAGATAAAACGGTATGAACCTAGTTAAATGGTCACATGGTTGTGATATTCAGATGCCCCATACATTTTTTATATACCCCTTTCTTTAGTGATTTTATTTACTTCATATAAACATCATTTAGAACTTATGATAAACCATGTTGATATTTAGCCAGCTTTTCACATTACAGGCGAAGTTAGTCAATATGACAATGATGATCCAACGGTTAATATACACAAAAATACATAAATCATGATATTTCGTACTTGCAAATATCTTTACAGACACCATTCAAATATACACTGACAAATAATTTGGTGTCATTTTGACACTAAAACAAGTGTCAAAAAATGGGTCCTGAATGGCCACCTAAAGGTGTCAAATCGACACCATTATGGGTGTAAAATATGACACCTTTGGGTATCATATTCATTTTGACACCTAGGGTGGTTACCTGAGGACCCATTTTCGAAAAATGTCATTACACCCCAAATGGGGTGTAAAATTGACTCTCTTAAGTGTCATATTGAGATACATTTACACCCTAATTGGGGTGTAATTTTTGGAAATGGGAAAATGGGTATTTGTCACCTCTAGCACATGTTTACGAGCCGGTAAGACTGGTAAGTACCGATCTGCTCCATTTCCAGACATTTTTGATAATAATTATGATACAATTAGCGTAATGTAAGACGTCCGTATGAAAAAGACGACCACTGAGCCAGATAAATCGGGCTATATGTAATGTTGCACGTATCATCGTATGCATGCATGACGAACACACACATAGTACTAGTAGGTCCATGCACCGACACACAGTCCAAAATGAGTCCTGACACAACAGGCTAACAAAATGCTAGTCTCTGACTATGAAATTGTAATTTATTTCATCAGTTAGTTGGCGCAATATTAAACAACATGAACAAGGCTTACATTACGCTAATTGTATCATAATTATTATCAAAAATGTCTGGAAATGGAGCAAATCGGTACTTACAAGTCTTACCGGCTCGTAACATGCAGACAAAATGGCGACGAGAACACTTTTGCGTGCCAAGGCGCATGCGTTGATATGTTGATAGACGCCCAATTTGGTGTCAGAATTACACCAATTGGTGTCATGCTGCTTCGACACCTCTAAAAACCGTGAGCTTTCCCGCCAACTATTGACGCCCTTGGAGTTATTTCAATTAATATGACACCAGTTTTGGTGTAAATCACTAAATGATCACTGAAAGGTGTCCGTCGGACACTTAACGGTGTCACCGTAAATTATGTGCAAACCCATATCATTGACGATTACACCTATTTTGGAGTCAAAATGACACCTTTGTAAGTGTCATTTACAGTTGACTCCAAGAAGGTGTCGCTGTGACACCAATTTATTTTTCAGTGTAATAAAGATGTAATTCATAATACCGCGGTTTTAAACCATTCTAAAGCAATTTCATGTCATATTGTAATCATTCAATAGCAGAAATAGTGGTATGGACCATATAAATGACGCCATTTTTTGTGTTCGAAAATGTCAACGTTTTTTACCGTTTTTTCAAAAATAAGAAGTATAATCACATTACAAACACATTTTGAGCGAGAGAAACACACAAATTCGGCAAATGGCACAATAAAAATCCGTTCGTTATTAATAAATGGAAAAATGTTAAATAATAAAACTATCACAATTATATTCGTCGATCTCTGTGGCGTGCATACCTTGGCCATGTCGTTGGCAATCGGCAATCATGGGTTCGATTCCTGTGTGGATAACTGTAACATCATTGTTATGTCAAAGGCCGCACATGCGTTTATAGTTTCTTTTTATTTATTTATCTATCATTTAACTCTAAATAAATCAAGGGTACATTTTTGGTGAGTTGGTTGGAGTAAAATTAACTTGTTGCCTTGCCCGACCCTGGGCATTAAGGAACTGATTGCACTAAAGACCTCCTTGATAATATTCATGCATGGCATATTGGAAACAAATTATCGGTGACCAAGGATTGTAAGATGATGATCTTCAAGCCGATAATTATCAAGTCCACCCACCGCTCATGATAACCCACATCTGGGTATATGATTATCACAAAACGTACACTCTTTACCGGCATTTCAATCTCTGCGTCGTCTAATACTAGTAATACATTTGCTATCTTGATTAATTAATTAATAATTTATAATATTATTTCGCTAATTATTTTCTTTCTTTTTTTCCCGGATTTCTCATTTTCCCATTTTTTAATTCCAATCTCGTAGATACAAAAACACCCATCTTCATGCAACTGAACTAGTACCAAAATTAAGCTTCACATACACACAACATTTTAATTTATTTTTAGCATATGACACACACACAATCACTCTCATCGTCTCAGACCATCATCATCGCTTATCATCATCATTATTATCCGAGCACATTTCGCGTCTGCGCAAAGACAATCCATTTTGTGTATGCATCTTTAGCTCTGCGCCATCAACCACTGTGCGATCATCGCTGAATTCAGAGTGACTTACTGTAGTCTGCTTCCGTCATTGATACACAAACCATTAACGCGCCAAACCTCGTACGGAACGGATATATTATACACCGCACAATATATTGACAAATATTGTTATTATTCTCGCCTTGCCGCAAGCTAGCTGCGAAATCAACAGACTGTTTACAGCCATGTCGCATCATAAATCGGGATCACGAAAAGGCCGTAGAAAGAGCTCATATGACAATTTTCTGGAGAAATACCCCAGCACTAATAAGCTTACAGCCGATACATTTGCCAAAATATGGGAACATTACGATACAAACGGTAAGTAACCGAATTCACCATACGCGTCTTGTGTCTTGTCCGCTGTCCCTCACAAAAATAATGCGTACTTCTGTTTGATACGCACATAATTATATACATCTACACACACTCCGTCAGTCGTTGCTATGATATTAGATACGAACAGGAAAACAAGTTAGCATAAATGAAATACGGTATTGCATTTTCTTCTTCACGTTATGAGCATTCATTGAAATCTCAAATAAAAATGGTCTAGTAAAAAATTTCAGCAGCTACATATTGTATTTTGCTTAGTCTTGTTTACAAATTGGAAGCGATCACGTGTAAAAATTACTGATTGTATCTACAGCTATTTATATCTAGCGAAAGTGCATTGCTAAATAACTGTGTGAATTTGTGTAGCTGGTAGTGTTGACATTATGATATTAGACAAGTAACTCTTATTTGCCTATTTGTCTCGCGAAACATTAAACACAAATATGTGCGTGATATTGCATCTATTGGAAAACACATTATACAGAAACACAAATATGTGCGGGATATTGCATCTATTGGAAAACACATTATACAGAATGATTAAAACAATGTTTCCTATGGTTAGCAACAGCTGCTGTAGGCAATATCAGATTTATCATAAACATTCTAAATTCAATACAATAATTATAGCAATACTGATGTTTACATATCATTTATTGTGTTACTACTCTTCAAATAACTGAGATGATCAAAGCACTATAGTATACGCTATCTACTGAAGATAGCCATGTCTTTTCAAAATTTGACACAATAACGTACGCATTTTTAACACAATGATGTTTTCCATGCATAGTAGTAGCAAGCATGAATACGATACATCACTTTAATCAACCATATTGTTCCTATATATATTTATTATCAAAACCAATTTGTAAAATGTTTTGGAAAATAAAATTTAAAGATCGCTCGTTCAAATTTCAAATGGAACAAGATGTGAAAGAATGTATCAACGTTCACAAATGAAGCGAGGCTCATAACTTTGAATTGGACGATTGTCAGTTATATTCATCTAACGAACACATTGTTGGCAAAAATTGGTAAGGCAAGAAAGCTATAAATGTAGCAAATGACATATTGAAGATTATTTAGAACACTTGTTTTTTTACTGCAGAAATATCAGACCTTTTCGGAACCATGTAAATTCAATCATTTGTGTTAAAACAAATGATGTTGTCAGTCACACACAGACTGTCTATTTGGATATCACGTTGGAAATAAAGTCAGTAAATTCAGATATGGTAGTCATGCTATCTTTAGTAGATATATTTGACTGCGATAAATCACTTGAAGTATAAATTTACTCTAATGAATGTATGTGTTAAAAGGGTGTCATAGTAAAAAAAAAACCTAATTTATAGCAAGCTTTGAAAAAATGCTATCTTCAGTAGATGGCAAACATAACTGCGATTTGTCCCTGCAAGTATATTTCAACAAAATAATATATCGCTTATTTTAGTGCACGTTTTGGAAAAAAATACGTAAAGCTCAGACGATATCGAATGACTAAAACAGTAATTCAAACCGTACCTACACACAATTCTACCACTACCTCCAGTAGATAGCAACATAAAAGAAAAATGACGCTAATACAACACACAGAAAACACTATGTAAAACAATTACACAAATTATGTAAAAAATACATAATCTGTGTAAAAATAGAACTCCATAATACTATGTAAACAGTTGTGTTAAGCTTTTGCATAGGAATTTACACAAGCTTGGGTATATATTACATGTTTTATGTAAACTCTTACATAATAATTATGGAGTTCTATATTTACATAATTTTTTACATAGTGTTTTCTGTGTGAAGGAGCATTCTGAGCAAGATTTGACGAAAGGCTATCTTCAGTAGGTAACAGCATTTATGTTGCTTATCGATAATTTTAAAGCTATGAAGAGATGTTATCTTCAGTAGTTAGCAGACTTTACTAAGATATTACTTGTAAATTGTACAAGTGCTACGAGCGCCATTTGATGTACATTTCAGCGAAGTCCTATCTTCAGTATAGATAGCAGACATTTTTACAATAATTATAGCACACAATATAAAAAGCTCCTAAAATATAGTTATATGTTAACATTTTCCACGCGGCTATTAGTTTTATCATATACAAAACATATTTTTCAGAAACCTTTCCCAATTTTCAAAGTCTGTCTGAGAGATTACTGAACCAATACTAGGCATATTTGTACTTATTTCAATGAATTTCTTATGGTGATTCCAAATATGGTAATGAAAATACATAATTTTGATATTTTTAAAACATTTTGTGAAATTTTGGAATGTCGTCTGCAGACGCCAGCCGCGTGGAAAGTGTTAAGATACCCGTGTGCGCATATAAGTAAGAGTAAGCTTAAACGAAATGTAGGCTTTACAGTAGTTCATATAGTAGTACAGAATGTATAGAGCCTTTACTGAACCTGAGTATACCTATAAATAATAGGCATATACGACGGGTATTATACGACGGGTATTAATCTGAGTATACCTATTTCAATTTTTGCAAAATCTGAGTATACCTATTTCAATTTTTGCAAAATCTGAGTATACCTATTTCAATTTTTGCAAAATGTTGACTATTCACGGGACACCTTGTGTAAATATTTACAGCACGGCGCTGTGTGCTGGTTCATTGAACACGGTATTATTCTTGCTTAATTAGGTGGATATTATGTGTGCATCGAGTCTTCAATGAAAATTCGATGCTTGGTTGGTTATCAACAATTTTAATTTGTAATTATAATATTATTCCAGGTAGCGTGTAAGCTTATTGTCACCACCACATGCTCAACCAATCTACGATGCATGTATTTAAATATGTATAGTACAGTAGAGGGCATTCAGGTCATATCTGTACCATCAGTGTTTGTGTGGAAGCCGCCGAGGACTATTCATCCAGTAGAGTTTTAGTTTGATCAGATCCAAATTGGCCAGCCTCTTTACAGCTAGCTGCGAATTAATACAGAAGGGTGCAGGCGCACATGAACGTAACAATATCGCGTGCGTATGGTCAAAATGGCCCGCGTTCACTAGGATTACTTTTGCGCGCGGAGAGATAAAAAATACACATATTAATCGGCAATTTGGAACTGTTTGAACTATATACGGTATTTCATTTAAAACCAATTATAATAATGAACCTCTCTGACTAGTGGATACACATGTGGCTAATAATAACGACCTGTGCTGGACGAGCAAAATTAATTTATTTTGAGAAAATGACAGATATAATCACTTTGCACTTCAATTTGATGATGGTTAATAATACTCAGCTGGTATATAAATAAATATTTGCGGTAGAGGTCGGCAGGGATAAAAGAATTAAATTAACATTAATAAATATTACGACGAAGCATTGATGGCGCGATTTCCATTCACACATGTGACCAGTCATATCAAAAAGGGGACTTTTGTTGGTTGGCAGTATGCATTTTCAGATATTGAGGAAATAAAGCATGACAAAATAAACATTTAAAGGAATGTCCACATTATATTTCACATACAATATGGTTGACCAGATGTATCATGCGAGGTGTCATTTTAAAGCTTACAAAATACCTATTTGCATGAAAATAAAACCTGACTCTTCGTTTTAAACAACAAAAGGCCCCTTTTGATGTGACTGGTCACAAATGCTGGTTTCAATTGTTATGTGTGTTTAACATGAACATGATCTGAAAAGCTCGGGAAGGATATCGCGATATTAACGTGTTATTTTCCCAAATGGATTCTAAACAGACGTAGACATATTTACTACATGTAGTTACTCAATAATGTGCGTTCACAATTCCACCTAACATACGAATACAGAAGTTCGTATGGAGAAATACGAGGAAAATGACTTTGACAGCTGTTAGTTAGCCCTTTTACTGCGTCCACACGCGGCAATAATATTGTGTCCAATAATATTATGTAAATTCAAGATTATTTTAGTCGGGGATTTTAATAGTATGCAGTATATTTTCCAGTCAGAAATGTAAGAATCACTGAACAACAACACATATATACATGTATTGCTACATTGGAATGCATTTGGCACGCTGTTCATAAATTTATATCAACAATAATACAATGCTAATAATACATCTTGGGAATTTTCTGTTTTGAAATGGATTCTTTCAAACACTCTACAATACCGTATACGTACAGAGGTTTAGCACGCCAAGCGGCAGGGGCACCCGACGAGAAGTTCAGGATGTAGTAATACATAACATTAGCTGCTCCTCAGAGCTAGCTAGAATGCGCGGTATTAACTACATTTCCCAGCTAGGGCCGGTCAAAATACTCCTTTGGCAGCCAGAAGCCAAATTCCGTGAAGAACTTTGAAAGCTAGGGGTGGGAACGAGTGTTTAGACATATCAACCAGCTAGGATAATTTATTTATAAATTTATATTTCAGCTAAATTCATCGAATTTTCTGTTCTAAACATTAAATATATAATCCATAAAATCCATAAAACACAAATTTGATATCATTACCTCTCAAATTGATGCCAATTTTGCCAGCTAGATTGTCTGGATGACTTAAAAATCGTTTGCCAGACAGGAATTCATTTTATAAGAAAAAAGAACCAGCCAGATTCGAAACATCAGAGGAGCAGGTATTTGCCAGGAAACCTCGTTGGGTGCTCCTGAAGCGGCACAATATTAATATTCTCTTATCCGAAACGTGTATGTGTATACGCATCATATACGTATATAAAACCTTGTCCATATTAATAGCGATATCGGTTTCAGACCCCGAAGTGTAATGCAATATATTATTTGCATAGATAACAATTTCAAGGCATAGATTCACTCGTTCCATATACAATACGCATACAAAGGGTTATCTACCCAATGTTCTCTTATCAAAAACCTACATGTACGTGTGTACTTATATATACAGTTAAAAATTCATAGACCTTCCGGTATATATCTCTGGAGTTTCATGGACAATCCCATACGGTCATTTTGTCCAATCATCAGACAAAATGACCGTGGAATTGTCCATGAAACTCCAGAGTAGCGATATATTCCGGAAGGTCCATACCTCTGAATTTTTATAAGCTCTGCCGTTTACGGCATTGAGCATTTTGTTCAATGGCTAGTCAAACCAGAAACGGTTGTCAATAATTATACATACAGTTATATAGACTTAAATAGCGATAACGGTTTTAGACCCGGAAATATAACGCAATGGAACCTATAAGTATAAATTGTACGATACATTTGCATTCATAACAGTTTCTGGGTATAGATCCTCTTAATACATAACCTATTAACCATCGGATTATATCTAATATGCAAAAGGTCGGGTATCCATGGTATCTGCATGTGTTAAGTGCCCTCGCTCAGAGATACTGCAATGCATTATTATTATAAGCCATTGATTTGATATCAGCAATTCGCTGGTTGTCCGCCATAGCTTAAAGCTAATTAGGAAAACAACCAGACCATTTATATCACTCGCTGTCTCTTGATATGTGTATCACTTTTTCATACTGTCATCAATAAAACAAAACGCTCATGCGGTTCTTGTCATATAACTGGCACACTATGTATCTTTCCTGTTCAATGCAAGTCAAAATAGATTTAGATTATTTAACAGGTTGTGCCCGTAGGAATAAAAATGGCAAATATCATTACATGTACGACTTAGAGAATCAAAATAAATATTGAATCCAGAATGTCAGTGCTTAGGAGAAGAGATTAAGACAAGCCCGGAAGACAAGCTATTTCATACATGATGATGGTGTCGTATATGCTAGCATATTAAAAGTGGTTTACGTTATCTCGACACTTATCATGCTTATAACAGAAGGCTTGCTATAGCCACCTATAATACCTTAACACTTTTCACGCGGCAGGTGACTGCAGATGACAAAATGTTTCAAAAATGTCAAGATTTCAATTTCATCGCGATATTCGGAATCGCCGCGAGGAATACATTAACATAAGTATAAACATGCCTAGTATTGTACCAGTAATTATAGAGATATGCTTTTTTGGTTTGGAATATTTTCTGAAAAGTATACTAGGCCTATATTTTGCATAGTATTCGACCAATCGCCGAAAGTGCTAAGTCACAAAGCTACTTATTTTATATTCAATCTATGAAGCTTTTTAAAGCTTCATAGATTGAATATAAAATAAGTGTGATAAAATAAGAGTGGTACAAGCGTATTGCATGACCTACTTCTCTCCTCTCTTTTCAATGAAGCGGCGACTGCTTACATAAGGGAAATCGCTTTATCCACCGCCATAATAATCTCGTATCTCACATAAATATGTATCCGATGTGATTAAACATTTACATTATCATGCAAAAGAAATTTTATCGTGTCTACGGTAAACAGATTGCGAATTATGCTTCACAACTTCTTCAAGCGTATGATTCTAGCAACAAACCTTTGAATATTGGCCTAAAAAATATATACTCTTCGAAATTATTTCCATGGTGAGTTCGACATTAATATTAATAATCATCCTCAGTGTGATGATTTATTAATTAATGTAGAAGAGTTTGTGGGTGTCTCATGAATATTTAAAGAGTAACCTCTTAAGCAGACTATCGATTGATTTTAATTCATTATCGTGAACCATCCTCAGTGTGATAGTTGTGATTGGTCGGTTGATTGGTTGATGTCGATTGTTGTATGTAATTTCTGACATCCTAACATGAACTTGTAGTAACGGATTTGTGGATTGTTGGCTATTGTTGAATCGTTTCATGATTATGCGCTGTAGGCTATACGTCTCTTACACATATAACTAAAATCGCATGGTCTCTTTACACAGATAAATAAACTCGCATATGGTATTTGTAACAATAAAAAAACAACTGATGAAGAATTTTGTGGGTGTCCTTTTCCTAATATCAACAACCCTCTAAAATGAAATTAATCTATTGTCTATACACATGTAGGAACGGTCACAAATAGTACATGTAGTAGCTAGTAGTATCGGCAAACATCCCCTATAGAGGTCTACCATGTAGCTATGCGCAACTGACTATATGAAGGGGAATCGCACCCGGCCTATTCTACAATTCAATTGAATCGGTACATGACGTCCAATTCATTGCATGAACCGTGTTACCAAATTAGCCTACATATCATGAAATCTGCGTGTCTTCTTTATGGAAAGTATTAAATAAACAACAATTATTATTCCCGACAAGATGACGGCTAATTCAAAACACGGATAACCTCTATTGGAGATTGTATGTGTGTCGTACGCACCTGCAATTCTAGAAAATGTTTTGTGATTTCAACAAGAGAGGATGTGAAACACTCGTGAAATCGATTTCATTTTCTGACTCAAATTTCCTATACCTGCCGGTGAATTTACAGATTGACGTCAATGTCGTCCGTACACAACTTCGTATTATAAGCAACAATTATGTAGCAAAATGTAAGCTTAACTTAATGTAAACATGTTTTCTGACATGGATACATTTACCCACGGGCTGTCAATAGCAGAATAAGTCCGCATTGTGGAAATCTATACAATGATAGTTTATGAAGAAAACACTGAAAACAAGGATTTTCATGTAACTAAAGGTTTAAAAAAGTAATAAATGCAGAATTCAACATCGTCTGCCTTGATAATTTGAGGAAATAAAAACCGTGGAATGTAAGGATAGTTTATAATTTCATAAATGCCTCAACCAAAGTATTCTCGCATCATTTTCCCGCCTTTTTATTACAGTGTACTAAATGGGTTTTTAATGGCAGCACGTAAATGAACAACTAACACGTTTCTCATTATTATTCCTTATTAGTTTCAACACTTGCGTAATGAATAACTACTTAAAGAATTGTATGGAATTGTTCGTGACAAATGTCAAACCACCCAGGTTTAGCACATTTTAGCTTATAAAGCATTCAGTAAAATAACCGATTACGAAGATTGCCTGCACACAATTGATTAAAGTACAACCCACAGCTATATTTAGCCACGCCACGTTTAAATACCAATACATAGTAATAATAGTCTATAAGAGAAATTATTTTTTGTAGCTGATAAATAGCCTGTTGAAATACTGTAGTCTGTTTGGATGCCGGAGAAAGATGCCGTATTAGCTTATCTGAGCAACCTTTTACTTGGCCTAAGCCTGCATAAAGGATAATTAAAAACACCATCACACCGACTGGATACTGCCATGAACCAATCAATAACTAATTTCAATTAATCATGCTCATTAGAACGGTTGCTAAGTAATATTAATAAGTCAATGTGATATGTACAAAGACATGCGACGAAGCTATATCGATCCATTGACATTTTCTAGTTAAATAAGCGATGCCAGAATTTGTTTTCCACATTAGTCTAAATTATGATAAAATTGTACCCTAATTTATTTTTAAACCATTCGGACACAAACACGAAACCAAATAATAGATAGATTTTTAATTAATTGTTGATATTGGTTTGAGGTAGTTTAGCATTCATATGTTTGTTATGTTTGTTTTGTGAAATCCGTGATATTGTCTTCAATAAAATTGCTCAGATCAAAAGATGTAAACGCTTGTACATATTGTTTTAAGTTAACGGCAATTAAATTTGGATTTCAAATCAAAAGTTGTATAACAATACTTAGATTAGATTCACTTATTCTATTGAGAGAACTAGGGCAATCACATCTTTCTGGACCATCTATTAATTAGTATAGACCAATCACATTGGCGGAGTAGTTCCGTCTGCGTCCATTTCAAGACCCTGACCAATGATGCGACATGGTGGCAGCAGTCTGAGAACGTCAGACCTAAACCCAACAAAATCGTGATGCTTGCTATATCTCGTTCAGTATAGAATTAGCTACAAAAAAAGACATTGTGACTTGTTTTTACCCGCGCACACAAACAGAATATCTTCTGTTGTTGCACGAGTCTGTTGATAAAATAGGCGTCACGCACGTGTCCCTTGCGCTCCTGTTGAACTTTTCTTGAGTAGTCCTACTACGACTAATTACAAATGAATCTACTGTCGAACAAACTATAGCCTAATTCGACCATAAACAGATCAAGTAGGAGGCGATGTCGTTTAATATGTATTACACCTTGGTCGTGTTTATTGTCAGTGTTATATATTGCGTCTAAAAACGCTGATCTTTTGTATTATCTGACCCATACATAATCGTGATTTGTTTTAATGAGACCAATAGCAATTTCTGACCTTTCTAAAGATATCAACTGTTGCCAATTTGTCATGAATATCTGTACGCCATTTATGCAAATATTAGGCCGCACTGCTAATCCCAATACGTGGACAATTCTCCACAACAATTACCCCACCTAATTAATAGGTGAAAGAGACATCAAATATGTGCATTTCATGGAACGTTATTGGCTACACAGAGCATTTACTATTTTTGTATAAAAAGGTGAGGTGTATGTTCCGATCACTTTAGTTGTTGTTTTTACATATCATATTTTGATATCAAAAGAAAACCCATATTTTTCTCATTGTGTCTGTAAAATCTTAGGCGCAAGATATGTTCCATTTAGACGTTATAGCCCAAAATGCAGTGAATGGTTAACCACCCGGCTAGTGTGTGTAATACTAAATGGGCTAATTTCTATGTCACCGGTGCTTCTAAAATAAGAACTATTGGAGTTATGCAACTCAAATTTTTGAATATGACTTTTTAAGGATGAACCTTTATGTAGAATAGAAAACATCAAGTTGAAAATCAGGCAAGTAATCGAAATACCTACGGGCAAGAAATCGGGATACCTACTGCTACTTGTATGGGACCATGCCAATAACCTTATTTCTTCTAATTCAAACATTTCGTTCAAATTTAAAGTTGATAACTTTTTATTCGGGATGGATACTTCCAACATAAACGTTTTGTTTTTCTCGTTCAACCGCCCACATGTAGGGCTGTATATTAATTACATCCTTTGCACTAGTTCCTAGCTTGAAGTGAAACATGAAACATAGTATTATTCTTGAATCCACTTTATTAAAGACACGGCTGATTGACCAACTACACGGTGTCAAACTCGTTGAGATAGTATTTCACTTATTTGAAACAACATCAACGTAACAAAAGATATATATATTGTTATGATTGTATTTATGTCACTCTAAGCTCCCTATTACCGCGCTCTCTTTTTAGACGGTCACGTGATAACAGATTATCGTAAATGGCGGGCGAATCATATTCAACGTGTCTCTGTCAATAATAAAACGGTATGTGTGTCTTGATCGTGTTGATATCGAAGGGTTCTTTTTTTTCTTTTCTAGAATAGAATCGGTTTTGCCTGGTGATGATTTGTGTCCAAAACCATATGCCTATGTTGGTATAGGCCTACATGATGATAAGGGAATGTTCTACTACTTTGGTGTGTGGGGGAGGGGGGGGTGGTGGAAATAATGAGGGGATCAACAACAAAAAAGGTCCTTAAAAGGGGGGCCAGAAAAAAGGTCCTTGTTGGGGTGGGGGGGGGGGTCAAAACTAAAGGTGGGTATTTTGTTATAGGACATGAACGTGCGAAGGGGAGGGGTCAAAAAAGGAAGGTTCGTAAAAGGGGGATCAAGAAAAAAGCACCCTATTTTGGGGGATAAAAAAATGATGCCCATGGCTCAATTTTTTCTAACCCCCCCCCCCCCCCCCCCCCCCGCCCCCACCAAATTATTTATGAACACTCCCTAATATAATCGTAATACAAACTACAACGAACCTCACAAATTTAAGCATTCTTAGAGCACTTGATAAACTGCTTTAAGGGGCAAGATAAAGAACCACAGGCCCTCTATGTTGTCTTCATCTTTAACACGTTTAAAACTGGTAACCATGAAATTTCATATGCGCATTGTGTCAAACATGCGTAATAGTGAAAGCGGTAAGAATTCAGTCTATAGTCAAAAACCGTATTCAAATATAAATGGACGTCGATATTTCGGCAGGTAGTGCTGTTCATTGTTTTGCGTATTCTATAAAAAAAATCAATTACATTATTTACTTCGAAATCACGATCGCCCATAAAAATAGTATATTTAATAGCCTATGTGCCAACAGATTATCGTCTTCTCTATTTCGATTACCAAATGATGATAATCATTACCCACACATGTATTATTGATTATAAGTGCGGGTATAATACGAATTTGCCTCGGGTGCCATAGACATTAGACAAATAATAATCCGCTGATAATTACTTCGGTAATACTCATCACGTACGCGGGTTCTTGTTTTACGTTCAAATGGCGGGAAAGTCATTATAAGATCTATTAACCACGTGTTGCCGTGTTATATAACAGGGTATCAATTTGTTTATCATTACTATTGTCATTATCATTTTGTTTTGGCACTTCATATAATGGTTCCAATTATTGCGCCAAAGTTTTGAAGTGTTTCCTATGATGCATTGCGCTGAGAGCACGTGCTTGTATAAAGTGTTATAATGAAAATGGACAATTTTGATATGATTTGCTTCAGTTCTGGATTTAATAATCCGAAATTAAAATCTGAAAAGAAAAAAAAATGAATTTGGGCCATCCTAGGCCATCCTACTTGATATAGTTAAAAGGGATTCACATTTGGCGGGAATTTGAAACTGCATTTGACTGCATAATGAATTATCGCATTCAATCCATCATGCGCATCAGTAGCAAGCAATACCATATGATGACGGTGTTATATATGACGACGTAACGAATTTAAAATGCACGCTGTATGTTATGGGAAAACTGTGAATGTTGAAATACGTTGATATTAAACCACAGATAGTCAAAACCTGGCTGACAATAATTGTTCTGGGAATCGTATATAGACGCCTACGCTATAACCATGGAATCGAAACGTTAAATTTCGTTCACTTTAATCAATTTACATTTCAGCGCCAGTAATGTTTCATTACATTTCATCTGTTACGATATGTATTAATTTCGCGAAAAAAATTGTTAATAAAACTGAGAAAAATAAATCGAGGATTTTAGAAAGTAAGACAGATGGATACAATTTCCTCGCCTATGAATGGCTCCTATGTAAATCGATCATGTAGATAGACAGCATTATGTTACCAGATTGGACTTGTTCTCTTCCGGTACACTGCAGCAGAATCCTGTTAATACACATTTCCTAAACCCAAGAAGATACATATCCTGTAAATGGTATAGATTTCTACCTGGTAAACAATACCTCTGATTTGAAATACACGGTGAAGCCAGTATCGCATGTCGTTAAACTCGACAACAGTGTTGGAAATAATACTTCCAATTCAATTCAACTCAATTCAATTCAATTCAATTCAAGGCTGTCACAATCCTATTTCTTATTTATTTTGTCAACATTTGCACGGACAAGTAGCGCAGTGTACATTTAATATGTGTACTGTATTAAAACGGGGTGAATAGGAACAGTTTTGTTGAAATAGGGGGAGGGGCCGGGGGACTATGTGACTTTTGATTCTTAAACAGGGGGTGTAACATTTATAAAGATGGTGGTGATTGGGTGGGGGTGTCACATCTGCCTCCTCGTGATGGTAATACGTGCTCACCAGATTCTCGTGTTTTGTCAACAGCATTTGCTTTCAATGAAGTCTTCTAAATGTAGGGGAAGAACAATCTATATTTTCATAAATAGCCTCGAAAGAAATGACTAAACGAGGGTTTATGCTACTAAACATGGCACCTGCCTCTCTACCCCCTCCCACTCCCCCCTCCCCTCGACCCTGAGCGTAATTGCGAATAACTCGTTCCAACTTGCTTTCAGCAACCATTAACAAAATCTGATTAACAACCAGACCTTAAACAAAACACAATTATTCACTTATTCCCTTGGTATGGCCATGGTCGGATAATATATGTATATAGGGCGTCAAGTAGAGCGGCAGAATTCACAAATTTGACTCCGTTTATCAGTATAATAAGAGATCTTTGCAATCTTTGCAGGTCAATGTATATATCTTGTATATTTGAAAATACCAATTGTTTAACACCTTCAAGTGTGATTTCGTTGAAGAACTTCTAATGGAAATGTAATTTAACTAATTTTCTCGCTAGTTCATTGGTTATACAGGCTGTCCCAAGATGATTAGTACCCATCGATGCCCAATGTTCATTAATTTGTTGGGATTAGATCCGTTGTGTTTGCATCTTCTTTGACATACGATACCCTTTTATTATAATTTGATATCATGATATCAAACTCAAGATACACTCCATTATAAAATAAATGATGATTTCACCTTTTCGAGAAAGTGCAAACAACAAATGTGTTTGAAAGAAACAAATAATATTCTCTTAATCCCTTGTCTACTAATACTATTTTGTTCTTTCTATTTTAACTGTTATTAGTTATGGTTGTTCAAATCATTCATAATTCTTCATTTTAATTCAATCTAAAGTGTAAAATAATTTCGTCACACTTAAAGTGACCCCGTGCATTGTTTATTTGACTGACAAGTGTTTAGGGACTTTTAAATATCTAATGGTATTGGGTGAATTAGCAGTGACTTAGATTCATTTTCGCATTTGAAAGTTGGAGTTGGGGAGGTTGAAAAGTAAGAGACTATTTAATTTTTACCAATTATGTAAGAAACTCCACCACAATATGAAAAAGAAGTATAGCCACTGCTAATTGACCCATGGCCATTTTTTACCTACTTAAATGTCCCTTAAGTTTAGCCTCAAAACTAGCTCATATAGAAACAAAGCTTGTGATCACTCATGGGTGACGATCCATCCATTTTTATGTTCTCGCTAGGTCATTAGAACATCAATAGTTTTCTTACCAAATAATTGGTTAAAATTAAACTCTATAAGGGCCGTATTCTCGTACTCAACACAGTTTTAACTTAAAACCATGTCTAACTAAACGCGTGTCTAACTTAAACGCGAGTTTATCTAACGTGTTTTGTCTATAACAAAACATGGTTTTAAACTCCGCGAATCTCGTCCCCAGAGTTGTCGTGCGTAACTGTATACAGGTATTTCTTTTTGCTGTGGCCCTAATAGATTACAATAGATATCGATCGAATACCTCAAAAGCACGTGTATATTTAACACTATACGATCTGAACGTCAGCTTGCAGCAGGCACGGTTGAGTGATTATTCAAGGCATACAGTTGGTGTATGAGTTTAGTTAAACGCGCTTTAAACTACCCCAAAACCCCATGTTTAATGTTAGACACTTTTTAGTGAGTTAGACGCGTATTTAAGTTAAACAAATTTTCGAGAATTACGTCTAGTTAAACGATGTGTCTAAAGTCAAAGTTAGACGCGTGTTTAACTTAAAACCGTGTTTAACGACGTACGAGAATACGGGCCTAAGTATTGTACTTTCATAGAAAACTGGAATCAAATGTGGTTTTGAAAGACAATGGACGCAACGTCAGTCAAATAAGGTTGACCTCGCGTAAAAATACCCCGAGGTCAACTTTCTTCCCTAATAAGGAGCAACAGTCATGCGTTGTGCGCAAAATATGCCTACGTACGGTCGAACTACCGCTAACTTGGAATGTATGTATGGTTTATGATCAGAAATGTAAATCTGCAAGAAAATCTACTTTCTAAAAAAAAAATTTTGAATAGGTAGGCCTACATATTCATTTATTTGAATAGATTGTCCTCTTCATTTTGAAGAGAACCTTGTAAGTGCCCATCGGAAGATGTTTCCTATTCAAATCTGAATAGATTATATTCAAAAAGGAAGAGGAAGTTTTAAGTGTGTATGACACTGGAATCTTGGGTATAAAAAATGGTTTACTCATAAATTATAGATCCGTGGATGTAAATTCACCTTGACAATTTCTACCACGTCATAGACGGAGCCCTTTTATCATGTTTATTATATCATATCTTTAACAATCCTTACGACATATTGAAATTATGCAGTTCCCATCGAGTCACCCACACTATAAATTTGCCATTAACTTTAACAACAGCAAAGTCGAAACTCAATTACACAGAAACTTGACGTTCATCGAAAATTTCTCAATGTCATTATACATATTGCATCAGCTTTCTGAGAAAATTTTGAATCAACGTTGACGTAAACATATCTATCGAAGTCAGATGTTTAATTCTATGCGTGTATTATGGCGTCACGTTCCACTTGCATGAAAAACGAAAATTCCATACGAACGTAAGGGTAGTCAGAGCATGAAAAGTAGTGGTTCCGCAACCGACCTTTCAAGTACAATGCTAGACATAGGCCTATGTAGACAATGCCGAGAACCCATTGTATTCCTTTCATTGTTACAAAAGATAACGTATATTAGAAATATAGTGACTTTCAACTATATCGATTAAATGAGGGGGGGGAAATCCACTTAACAAATTAAAAAACGTTTTGATGGAATTTACCTGGAAAATTCGTTTCCTTTATGATTCTAAGTTTAAATTGTATTAATTCATTGTTGAAATGGTTTCAAAAAGAACAACTAAGAAAGAAAAGAAGAAAAAAAATCGCAATTGTTGCAGTCTTATCTGAAGGCGGGGAGCGCGCAAGATAAAGATAAACTTTACCGTCATTATCTGATGGTAGCTCGGCTCTTTCATGACCGAACACTGCATATTATATTTAATTTACTCATAGTACTCAATAGCATAGTCATATCTGAATGGAGCATGAGCGTGACAAGTGTGCATCACAGGTTTGTCACGTGAACATAACATGTGAATATCAAGTTGATCACGTGCTTGTTTTGGTTAAAAGGATTTCCTTGATTTGAAGTACCGTAACTTGCATTATCGGCCTACTTTCTCATACTCTATAAAGGCGGTGTTTGTAAAACTCGTACTCACGTACACGCGTACGTACGATTGATCATTCTGAATTCTCCGTACTACTTTGTACCATTTAATATTTGTAAAGCAATCTATAGTTTGCTCACGGTCAATCCCGTTAACCCCGTACGGCACAAGGGACAGACCCGACGTGCGGAGCACCAAAGGGAAATGGGCTCCCATCGTTAACCACTGCTGGTTGGTTGAGGTCCAATTTAGATTGAGCCCCGCAGGACTATAAAGCCGCCTTTGCCACGTGGTATTAAGGAAAATTGAAATTGGTCAGATAAGATAAAACTGCACACAAATGTATAGGCGGTATCTTTTACCATTGTGAAGTACATGCACAGAGACCGTACGTGACTGTACAATCGTGTGTACGCGTGTACGTATTTTTCAAACATCGCTTTACAGGGAGTGAAAATGTTGAAGCTATTTGTTAAAGCCGGTGGCGGTCAAACGATTTTAATAGGTGTATAACCTCGCGTAAAATTCCTCTTTAATACAATATGTGGAAACATTGCATTCCCTCGCGCCACAACTACAGCAACTCATTGTCTGTTTCCGGTCTCACAGATACCATTAAAATAGTGAAAGGGTAGAATTCTGCACCCCTGCACCTGGCTCCCAAAACAAGGTTCTCTAGTTGAAATTTCTCTAAAATCCGCGCAATGACATTGAAAAGAGTAAAGCCTTAGGGAGTCTTGCGCGAGATACGCCATTTTAAAATTTAAAAAATAATACCTCCGAAGGATTAGTTCGAACTATTTGAAATGCTACAATAACATGCTGATTCAAAAATTGTTTGATCAAATTCCATACGACAAGAATAACAACTTAAAACGGTCTTACTTGTAGGCGAATAATGTGATTATACCAAGAGTTGGCAGTCCAGAAATTGCATATGTGCATGCAACATACATGTGATAAACATGTGATATTCACATGTGACAAAATTGTAATTTTTTCGTGACAAAAATATGATTTGCATAATGTCACGCATTCTCGTCGTGGTCAATACTGGGGGAAAACATCTAGAAAGAAAATACTTTGATTAATATAGATGATGTGACCTTTGACGTAATGCCCGGCGGTATGCGTGCGCACCTACAGGGATTGTGTGCTTTGTAAATTAAATTCACACTTGATTGATCATAACTTATGTTGTAGAATAATGCAGTAGTCATGGTCTGCATCCCTAGCACAATGAAAGACCAGGTACTAAATCTGGTTGCCCGGCAGTATGCGTACGCACCATAGGGGCAGGTGCTTTTAAAATTGGCGCTCAGTGATGAGTAGTTTGCTTTTAAATAGTACGTACGCAGTAGTCATGGATTAGTACCTCTAGCATGTCTTCAGACCAGTAATCAATTTATAAACACTATTGTTGTAAACAACGATCACATCACTTTATACGTACGTGATTTAGCCTTAACATACTAAATATGCTACCTTTTCATGCGACAAACATGCGATGTTCTACGTCACACATTCTCGTCATGATTAAACTTCTAAAGAAATTCTTTAAAAAGAACGTGTGATTTGAAAATATAAATCAAATAAATTCTTGTCATTGTTAAACATCTCAAAGAAAACCCTTTAATCAAAACATGAATGTAATAATCATATTATGGGTCATGTTATGTACACGTGACAAATACGTGATGTGCATGCAGTCAGGTACATCAATGATGCTGGGCCAAATTGTAATTAGATTTTGTCATTCTGTAAAATAATGATATAGGGATTGGTTTGGAACACTTTTTAACAAGAAGTCGTTTTGTGGAAAATGGGCAGTTGAACCGGCCTTTAGATGTATTTATAATGCTTCGATACCTATTGTTCTCGATAGCTCACTTGGAAGAGCGTCTCTCTGGTGTTCCGGAGGTCCCGGGTTCAAATCCCGGTCAAGACATGAATTTGACATATCTCGACCACCACGAGGGAAATATTAAAAATTATTATCATCACTTACAACTCGTGAACTAAGTATCTTTGATTTCAAGTCGGTTTTGTATTTAAAACTGTGTGTATTTGTAAACGCACCCCTGTAATAGGAGATCGGTCCCCGCCGTGTGTTAAAAAGACTGTAATGTGATCTGCCGCGATATCAACAAAAACCTCTCCTCACATGCTAAAAATACGTTGGCTTACATTTAGAATGACTGATGGGGATCGGCTGCGAAGTAGAACATTGTATTTTATTATTTTATAGCAATATTTCTGCAACCATTCAACTATTTTTTGCAATCGAAACCACCAAATATATCAAACGTCTGCCCTTGGCATAACCGTTTAAACTGTTATGAGAGGAATATGAAACATTTTAAGTGAAATCTACTGTTATTAAGTTATAACCGTACCAACATATCGATAACATCCTTTTAGAGGATCGCCATCAGGGCAGATTCACACCCATCGTTATTCTTTAAAACTTATATGTATATATATGGATCTGCGTGAGGGAAAATAGCGTTTCTTAAAGCTCTCTTTACCTCTCTAAACTTTATTGCCACTAGTAAAACAATTGCAAACTTTGAAGAGAAATTATTTTCTCTACCACATAAAGGTTTCGTTAATGTCTTTCGTTTTTGTAAAATACACGTTAATCAGATTCATTTTTAGGATCAATGAGATGTTCAGAGATGGAATTTTTACGGATGATTTAAAAATATGGCGTCAAAACAGTATTACCTTGGCTTTAAACATGTCTATACTGTAAGATGAAACACCATTTATAACGCTGGCTACAGACATTTCGTAACCATACACTTCGTAATAAATAATTTCAAACTGTCTGAACGTGTCACATGGGTCATTAAGCCGTTAGGTATCCTTCCCTGAAGTTCGTTATCCATCAAAGGTGCTGTTTTAAAAATATATTTCTTACTTCAGAGCAAAATATTGTTGACAGGAAAACCCTATAGGAGCTATTATCATAACTTGATGAAATACTTCAAGTATTAAGTTGACATTGTAGCGTGACAGTTATTCATTGCACAAATCTTACATATCGGCATGATCACATCATTCATGCCACTGAATCGGAGTGTCTGATGAACCCTGAGCCTAATATTGGTTCCTGCCTATATTCGTATAATATATATTATATCATGATAGGCTTGATTTCAACCATGTGATAGTTTTTACTATCATTATGGCTGTAAAAGAATAATGTGATATCATGATATAAAACAAATATTGAATGCCGTTTGCTTGTGCAATAGTAAAACTATTTCACTTTGGATCAATCAATATTTGTATACAATATTTCAACTCGTGACCTGCGGTCACTCGTGCAATATCTGTCATATACGGTATACCTTTAGTTGCATTGGCGAAGCTAGGTTTTTCATATTGGAGGGGGGGGGGGGCGAAAATGAAAATGAACCGACAAGGACTTTACCAGAAAGTCAACTTTTGCGAATTGCCGCCGAGACAAAAACTTGTGACGAGGTGTTCCCAAAACCGGCGGGTAGAAACGAGCCTTCGGTAACCGACAGTGGCAATTCTACCGACACAACAACTCGAATATTTCGCTCTCCCCCTCCATCAGGCTACGCCACTGTTTAGTTGTATTCGTTTCAGGGTACTAAACCTGTTTTATGAACCTAAAAACGTGTCTTGGAAGTCCAATGAACGACATGTTACACACTCGGTGTCTTCTTCGGTGGGTATTATCAGAAGGTTTACTCACGCAAAAGTAGGCCTACACAGCACGAGTTAGGTACTCAAGCGTCGGTTGTGTATCCAAGCGTGAGTACCACACGTGAGTTATGTAGCAACGCATGAGTAGGCTACCACACGTGAGTTAGGTACCCACGCGTGAGTAAGGTACCCTCACGTGATCACGTGAGTGAGGTTCCAAGCGTGAGGTTCAGCGCATGAGTGACATGAGAATGAGATAACATGCGCGAGCGAGTCAGCTACAATAGCTTATACGAGGGGCGGTCAGTAAATAATGAAAGTGATCATGGTATGGGATGCATGAGTGATTCTATTGAGGGGATAATGTGATCAATACAAAGTATGAACCTTTGTCTTTCAAACAATACAGTTTTGGATTTTTAAGTGTGAACTATGACGTCATAGCATTGTCTCAAAGTAAGTACACTTGGGACACTGCTAAATCAGTTATTTGGCGGGAAGTTTGAATTGTTTTTATGAAACACGTGGTAAGAAGATTGCATAACATGACATCAGAAGCAGGTAAATCCCTATTTTTTTCGCATAAATATGATACAAAAGACAAAAACTTTAATCCCTGTGTAATTTGGAATGTGTAGTATAAGAGGAAAAGGTAAGGAGAAGCAATTGAATAAAAGGTATACAAATATCAGTATTTCAAATAGCTAATTTTCATTAAAAAATGCCCAGTCAGTGAATCACTAATATTGCGGAAAATCAAACAATTTAGGAAAAATTCAAGCAATTAACCAGTTTGGAAGATTCCATATGATAGTTAACTAATTATCCGAACTTATTCGCATGAAACCTGCAGAAAAAATGCGCATGCGCAGACGGCAGATAATTTTGAAACGGGCCCAAAATGGCTAAAATCATGAAATTTACCAGATAAAAGCTTACTGTGCCTTCAAATTCTAATCAGAAATAATGAAAAATGCTTAAATCAATGTGTAAACATATTGTGATAGTCAAAATGAAGATATACAGGAATGTATCAATCAAAGATGGCTGCCACAACGTCTCTTATTACTGTTATCTTTAGAGCTACTAGATATGTATTGTGTAGGTACTCGTCATATAATTTCAATGGTTTGAGGAAATTTTATGAACAGCTCCTTTTGAAATCCCCACTATTATTGCTTTACATCCCACAACAATTTATTAAATTATAATCCCTCCATTGTTCTTTATCCTTTGTTGTTTTCTAAGGTATATTATTGCGGATTTTGCTAAATAAAAGCGTATTTGAGATGGTCCCTTCTTGTTCGTATTAAGGCATTCAGATCTAAAAAAGAGTGTCAAACAGAGATAAGTGTGTATTCTAACCATGTGCCAAGTGTTATCTGTTTTTATGCTTGCATTGCCGAGATATACGCAAATGTATCAATCAACCCATATTCAACATATTACATATCCAGCCAAATAATTGACAGATTTCAGTCAGTGTCTGAAACCTATTGTGTTTATGCTAATGACGTTACATAACCAAAGGTATCTAACAATCCAAAAGTGTATTGTTTGAAAGACAAAGGTTCATACTTTGTATTGATCACATTATCGCCTCAATAGAATCACTCATGCATCCCATACCATGATCACTTTCATTATTTACTGACCGCCCCTCGTATAGTCACACGTATGATTAATATACCTTTCACCAAAAACGAATCCTGCACATTCACGGGTGAATGTTGCGTCAATCACTGGAACACACCCTGGAGTCACTGCACAGAGATATAGATGAACAGTAGTGTGCGTGTGTATCAATCCCAAAACGACTCCTTCCTTTAAACTAGTATGAAATGAATGCGAATCATGTTTAAATGGTGAATTGGAAACTTTCCAAAATGAAAGAGAGTGCATTGCCCGTGTCGTGCGGGCTCAGTCATGTTAAAAAGTGTTACAGTGTTGTTATGTTTCTAAACACGCTAAAAGGTTTACCCCGAGTGTCTGTGCGTGTAAAAACACGAATAATATGCGTTTGTGTCCATGTCACTTGTACTTTGCGGGACATTAAGCAATGTTTTGCATTGCTAGAATTAATTGAAATTTTAAAGGCGTCTTAAATCAGGTAAACATTATAAAGCTGCAACTTGTGCTCTTGCTTCCTTCCTTCAGGGATGTATTTGCTTCTGTGGAAAAGACCACGCTGCTGGTTGGTATGCGCGCTTGCATTCTAAACACGTATGCAGAGCTGCGATGCTGCCAATAACCATAAGTCAAGATATATGTTGGCAGCCAGTATTGATGTGCTTTCAAAATCAAACTGAGAATTATGGAGGTGGTTTGAAAGACTCCTCCAGCGCAGATCTGAAGGCTTAGTATACAAGTTAGCATCACTGCAGAGTTGTTTGGATTGTGATCTTGTGCCTGGATATACTTAGTTGTTGCAGTGGGCTTTTCCATTTGAAATCCATACACCCCTATGGCATGTTTGAAAGACGTTACCTTATTCTTCCACACATGGAGTAGCATTTCAAATAGGGTTACCTGCATGTGTGACTCCATTTGAATTATAGACCCCGGTGTGGAAGATTTAGGTAATGTCTTTCTTATAGTGGGTGTATGGATTTTAAATGGCATTACCCGTTTTGGTTGGATGACCATTTTCTTTGTTCTCGCGGTATATCATTCAATAATGACTGTATATGTAATAGATGTTGTGGCAAGAGGACCTTTTATTGCTCAATCCTCTTAAATAATACACAGAATGTTTGTCAACTTCCACGCCCAATTTGACAGCATTTTCCTTGATGCGATTGGAATACAGTTGTGTCCTGATAGGACCATGTCTCGTCTATAGGGCTTACACTCCTATTTAGTACTACCTTAGTGTAAGTCCCATACGTGACCTTGCTATATAGTAAAGAATAACAGCAGACTAACAGCCTGAGAAGCAGACACCTTATGGCATCAGGGTCTTTGGACTGTTAAGGGCTCAGCAGACTCCACAGCGCTCCAACGCTGAGCGCAAGCGTTGAACACCGTGGACCAATCCGGCTGCGTCATTTTGTTGTGGTAGAGCTACTACGCATGTGTGAGAGCGCAAACAGGTCAAGCATTGTGGAGTCTGCTGAGTGAGCCCTTAATACAACAGTGTTTAGGCAGTGGAACATAATGTAAATCTGTGGTGCATACCTTGGTGATTTTTACAATGCACAGGCACATCAAATAATCTGTTGAAAGTAATTCTCCATTTCAGATTTTTGATCAGTATCTGTTCCCTTTATCTATTCATGGGAAAGCTATAGAATATAAATCGATTTTTTTTTTTTTTTCAACAAAGTGGCCATCTTGTTTTTCAAAAGCCAGTTGAACGGTATCGGTCGACGAATAAATGAGATTAATTGTCAAAATTTATGGTCAGAGAAAAGATTAATTTTGAAGATAACGTCTGAGGTAAAATTAGATTCGTGACAAACTCCCAGTGAAACAGACGTTCGTTCTCTACAGATTGAGAGATAAATTGTAGTGCACCCCAATGTACGAAAAGTAATCACATGATAAGGCCTTTGGAATATTTTGATAAACAAATGGAGATGTATTTAGAAACAAGATAAAACCGTGAAGAGATTTGTATTGATTAAATTGCACCAGGCACGGATTTTTATTGCGCAATTGTGAAGAAGAAAAAATCATTAATAAGAAGGTCATTGGAGACACGTGATATATCTTTCCGATATTCTCTTGCAAGCTTCGTTGGGGGAAATTCACGTCTTAAATTATTCCGACTCTAGACTACGACATCTCTAACCGATTCATTGCGTTTGACAAGTTATATTCTGTTTGTTTTTATATGTACCGTATCTTAGGGGTTGATGAAAAAATTACTAAACAGGATAAATTGTTCAAATACGGAATATTTAAGCCCCGTATCGTATAAACACTTGGATTCGAAATATCTTGAGAAAAATACCAGAATAGTAAAAGCTTCTATTATAAGATTACATGATATCGATTAATAATGGATTGATTTTTGAGATTTCTTGAGTTTGCATTTAGACGTAAGAATGCTATCACCAACGATCACCATGGAAACGAATCTGGTAAACGTACTTGACAGAGTGAACTACGGTATACCAACTGTTCGTGAAGAAGAGTGTTTCGGTTTCTGGTGGTTTTTTTATTGGATTGGTTCAAAGTCCTAGCTATAGTTACTATGCAATTAACTGATCAGTCGGTCTTTTAAGAAATCGGTATCTAGTGATATCGGTTGTTGAATAAATGGGATTCAGTTGTCCTATGAGCATGACCTGGTCAAAGTCTATATTCAGAGGACAGGGGAACATTTATCTGGTACACAACGTTGCGTGATTCCTAAGATTAATGTGCAGATAACGGCTGGGGTAAAATTAGTTTCGTGACAAACTCGCAATGAAACAGACGTTCGTTAGTTATTCTCGACAGATTCAGAGATAAATTGTGGTGGTACAAGCAAGGTCAATCGTTGAAAGTGATCACATGATAAGGTCTTTAGGGACTGTGTACTTTAATAAGACAACTATACAAAGGGAGATGTATTCGAGCCAGATAAAACTTTAATGAAATAAGTATTGATTAAATCAAATCAGGTACTGAATTTTATTGTGCCATTAGTCGTTCATTTGGAGGTAATTGGAGTTACGTGATATATCTTCCCGATTTCTCTTGCAAGCTTCGTTGGGGAATTGCATTGTTGGGGAATTCACGTCATAAATAATTCCGAATCTAGACTACGATTCCTGTGAACAGTTTATTGCGTTTGACAAGTAATATTTTGTCTGTCTTATATAATAGTATCTTGGAGGTTGGTGAAAATTCACTTTTTTGGTTAAATTAAACATGATAAATTGGTCAATTGTTCAAAGAAAAATCCCACGTATGGTATAAATTCATGAAACCGGATTAGACAAATCTTAGGGGAAATCTGATATATTTAAAGTTCATAGAAGATTTCTTGTGCAATCCAGCATGCTTAGCGCCACTACGGTACCAACAGGAATTTCCCAAAAAAATAAAAAGTGCAAAACATATTCAAAGTAATTAACAGCTGGAGATCGTCAGACATCCACCTTCATAGTATGGTACAGCAAGGCATTTGCAGATAGGCATCTTGGCCACAAATATGAAAAGAAGTTGAATCTCAACTAAAATATGTTATTCAAAAATTAAGGGTCTTTAAACAAGAGGACACTGAATTAAAATCACATCAATGTATCAAGGCCTTGAGTGTACTACTTGCAGCAGGATTTTTCCTGTCCCTTGTTTAACAACATTATAAGCCTTAAATTGCAATGTAATGTCAAAGGGACCCTGGTAAAAGAAATCAGTGGTCATGTGATGAAAGTGAAGCATGCTGGTGTTGCTCAAGTAATCTCCTTTGAGAGATACTTTTTATTTTTGTTTAGACGAGCCTCCCTGGAATTCCTTTGAGCATTTTGTAATCGAATTCTGGAGGAATTTAAAGACTAAAAATGTACGCATATATCGATCTTCATGGACAAGAAGCTGTTCAGCATATAATCTACCAGCTGCCCGTGAGACGGAGAGAGGTTTTTAGTTTCTGATTTTTGATTGATTAGTTCCAAGTGCTAAATATCTTAGTTCCCATAGCAATAAACTGGCAATTGTATGTTAAAACCCCAGTTTATGGGTATCTTTAGCAGTTGTGACCTTTATGACGCGATCCTTTTTCTTTATTGTTATAAATCCCAAGCTTTCCTCTGTCATAAAATGTCAAAATCAATATAGGTAAACCATTCAAGTTGAAGTTCCCATTCAGTGAGATGTTAATCACCGATCCTTTTTCACTCCTTTTAACAATATAGAAAATAGAATCGCACTTTCCCGCTCTTTTCTCGAGCTTCCTCTACTTCTGTATAGGCAAGAGCCCTAAATGTATTGGCTTGGTCCCATTGCAAAATAGATTGACTTGACTTGAATTACTGGATTTTGACACGAGTTTTGGTATTTTTGTGATTCGAGGGTTCTTGTGACTGGAGAGTCAGTGACTTGGTATAATTGTTCGATTGCGCAAAAATATTCATTCATGGCAGGAAATTGGAGCTATTACGTTTCAAATATTTCTGGTAAGATTTTCATTAATTTTAAATTTTCACGTCATAAATTCTTTCGCGCGCCTTTTGTGCTTCGCCAGAGACAAACATCACGTTTGACCAGTAATAATAGTCTGCTTATTAGATTTATTATCGTGTGAGTTGGTGGAATAATGATCTCTATAGCCATACCATTTGACAGACGATGTCATTTTCTCTGATGACATGGTACAAAACAACTTTAATTAGATATGAGTTATTTGGTCATTATAATGACATAACAGAAGACAGCTAGTTCATATTATGAGATATCGAAATGAGGCAATGATGCTCTTTATCCCTTTATCATATACCATTCATCCGAAGTAATCGCTGTGAGTACCTCTAAATCAAATAAATAAAACCACCGAACCTTTACTAAAACGACCTGTTTCTCGATGTTATATAATATGAAAGGCTGGTCCCCATACTTCCACACGCATGCAGGGTATCTTGTATCAAATACATATTGAACATATGCGTTAATTTATATAATACAAGTTGTTGAAAGCCCATCTGGAACAAATCTAATAAAATGCTTGGCTAAATCAATTCACGGTACGTGATTTTGACATCAGTTTTGACGTTAAGCATAATAAAATGTTGTTATAGTAGATTCATAAACTCTGGCGCATCGGTATCGATTTTGGACCTCGTCCATTGGGCGTTAGAGGAACCCATTTTGACCAATGATGAAACAGCGGTACTTTTATAGATGTTATTATCATGATTATTTGCGCTCCATAATCAAATGCTATTCATGATAGTGTGGCTTTATGAATAGGGCTGATCATATAGCTTTACAATCACGACAACCAAAAACTTAATCCAGCAGCTTCAAATGTGTTATCCCTTTGGAAGCGGTTACCACAATAAAAACAAATCGACCATCATCGACCGTATACAGGTTTCGAAAGAAAAATATTATGTATGTAATTTTACCTAATCATAATTTAGTGGATACTAGTTTATTATTTTCCGTTTTTATTATGCACGTGGAATAAAGGAACCATTAAAATGAAAATAACAGTTCTACGTATTTATTTGCGAGAAACAACCGGAAAATAATTCAATAATCATTTTTTTATATACCTAGGTACAAACCATTTGTCCTAATTAAATAGAAAAACAGTTATATCAACCAAGATACGGATTATAAACGTTACTTTAAGTATTTCTGGCTATGAGACCACCTGAATACCTTTATCTGAATAACAATACATTTCTTTATCGTTATGCCGATAATCCAACCGCAAGTTCCCTGTCACTAGGTACATAGTGTGACTACATCACCGTAGACACGGAATTAACCTTGCATATTACGATTAAATTCGTGTGCCTCCCCCTCTTCTGCTTCTGTTACCTCTTTACTGAAATGGTAAATCGCAAAAATCGGCCAATGTCTGCGAATCGACTATAGTCTTGCTGTGTGTTTGTGCTCGCCTGTTTCGGGATGAATATCACTTGATTACAGAAATATGTTGTTGTTTTTCTTATCGAAAGTGATATAATGACTAGAACAGATCACTCAGAAATGCACTACGCATCATCCCTCTATAATTTAGTAGTATGCAGATTCATTGAACATCCCGTAATATAAGTTCAGCAATGATGTAATATATTCTTAACACGATTCTTGAAAAGCTCACTAAAGTCTTCTTTGAAAACACCAACCTTTGTATTGTTTGCCCTGAGTTGCATACGTTTTGTTTACACCGTGTCTACACCATCATGACTATGAACAGGTTTTTCCGTCTCGTCTGTCATCATTGCCACGATCGTGTTGCAACATAATAGGTCTATATGGAAAGACTCTGCTGTTACTAGGGCAACATGACAATAGGGGCTAGATATTTAAATAGCTTATTAACAGGTGTCTTTGTATAATGGTATTCTCAAGCTAAGAGTTGGTTAGAGTTCATTTTGATTGAATTTTATCAGAAAAACCTCTGGGTATAGCATTGTTAGCATCGTGGTCAAAAAATAAAATCCGTCGATTCTTTAAATTCGATTAAATTCAACGGTGGCGGTGAATTTGGCGGGAAAGGTGTACTTCGGGCTATACCATTCGATACTAGAACATGAACATTTCCAGTATCGCTTGATACAGGTGCACTGTTAATGTTCTAGGTGATACTGGAACATTGTATACGTGCCAGTATTATACGATACTATTTCATCCATTAAAGACACTTATTCTCATTTGGGTTTAAATTCATGGGTTCTTTTAAAATCATTAAATAGGGAACATTCATTTATTAATTCAATTTGATTCGGTTCCATTTATATATAGGCCTACTGAGGTAACATTAATATAGATGAAGCGTTGGCCTTCAAATAAGATCATATAATTATAATTTGTTACAGTCGGCGACTGCGAATTCCTTCAAAAGATGTCTTTTAAAGGCATAATTCAAGTATTGAAGTAAAAACCAAGAATGGCGTGTATTTGTATGAAACCCTCATATGTTTGTAAGAAAACCCGAGAAAATACAATGGTTACAACAATTACTACTGCTGAATGTAAAGGGTTCAACAAAAGGAAGTATACCACTTTGTTTATGTCATTTTGAGTAACATTCAATTTTTTTTTGACCAAACAGGCTAGATAGGCATTTAGATGAATCTTTTAGGCATAATTTGATACCAAATTTGCCCCTAACAACAAAAACAAACCATGATTAGCACCATTTAAAGAAAAATATCCCATTTTCAAAAGTCGCATTTTCAATACACAGCACGAGAAAAAAGGACCAATTGTTAACACACACAATGTCGTAAGACCCAACGCATTTGTACTGTGCGATCGATAGCACCGTCAATCCTGGCTAATACACACACCCCGAGAGACCCCAATTGGTCCTTTCTTCCCGTGCTGTGTATTGGAAATGCGACTTTTGAAAATGGGATATTTTTCTTTAAATGGTGCTAATCATGGTTTATCTTTGTTGTTAGGGAGGCAAATTTGGTATCAAATTATGCCTAAAAGATTCATCTAAATGCCTATCTAGCCTGTTTGGTAAAAAAAAATTGAATATTACTCAAAATGACATAAACAAAGTGGTATACTTTCTTTTGTTGAACCCTTATTAATGTAGACGCGCTAATCTCGGCTATCAGCCACTATGGATATTAGTGGTGCCTCAGTATCGGTCTGTTGTTGCTGATTATATATAAAAACCGATTCTTCCTTGGGGCCAATGCAATCAATGAGGCTGAAGCTGAGCTCTGAGCGTCCCTTACTATTCTGTTTGTCGGCAATTTAATATCAACACGTTGTGATTAGGGTCGCATGTACATTAACCAATACGATCGCTCAAGTAAATTTATCTGCTGCAGCTTTTACAGAAGAATTGGTTCTATAGACATTAGATGTAAAGAGCTCAACAAAAAAAAGTCATACACTCTGTTTATGTCCTATAGAGTGACTTGCAATTATTGTGTGTCCTAACAGGCTAGAACGACATTTTGGATGAATCTTTTCGGCACAATTTGGTACCAAGTTTGCCACAAAACAACAAAGAAAAGCTATGATTAGCAGTAGCACTATTTAAAGGTACCAGGAAATGGGATGATAATCCTGCTCCAAGTCTTTGTGGGACATTCCATTGCAATAAACAGGGCCAGAAAAATGAACACACCACAAATGACATCATTTGTGGTATATTGATTATCAGTGAGTATCATGAAGAGATTCAAACCAGTCACCTGGAATTTTCTTTTCATAGTACTCACTGAGCTATCAATAGTTCCACAAATGATGTTATCATCAACAAGCACAAATATTGAATGCTTTCTGGTCCTTCCTCGTAGACTTGACTCAAATCACACCAATTATATTTGCATTTCCTGGAACCTTTAAAGAATATCCGTGACGACGTTTCCAAATTCGCATTTTCAACACTCTACGCGGAGAGAAAATGCTGTGTTTATGCATTGCATGGCTTGGATGACCACTGGGGATATCGATCACACATTGTAACCGTGCTACAATACCCATGCATGACAGTTTGAATTTGAATTAGCCCGCGCATGGGAATTGTGCAGTTATCAACAAGGGATACGGTATGTGTTGTATTGGTAACATTCGGCCTCCCGCGTAGTGTATTTGATATGCGACTACGGGTCATACTGCTTTACCAGGCATTTATAAATATTATTTTTTATTTAAGGGGGAAATTACATATGTAAAACAAATGCGTTTGTCACTGTCAAAAACTAGTCATTTTTTTGTAAAATATTTGTGTAAAAAAGAGGTTTGCTGAACGGATATATCATGCATCTTTTGTAAGACCGTACTATTTAAAAAAGGTTTTTCGATACAATTATACCATATCTTAATGTTTTCAAGGGTAGCTTAGCTTGTTATTAATATTGAAGAAGCTAATTATAATTAGGTTGGACGATTAGTCAAGATATGGCTATTAGAAATTCTGAGGGTTTCAATCTTGTCTGATTGTCTTCTGGGCTATTGTTGTTTGGTTAATTGGCAAATTGTTAGTTAATGGACATGTTTACATATAGATAGTGTATGCACAATTAAGCGAATAGGGTAGAAAACAATCTTCTAAAAACCTGTTAATGATTCTATAAAGTATGAATGGACGTCGCGGAATATTAATCACACAATCATGATAATGGGAGTGCCTTTGTTTTTTTCAAACGAGACTCCTTGATGCTTGATCTGTTCATCTTTGAATCTATGGTTATTCCATTTGAAACCCATACACCCCCTATGGAAGACATGGCCTCCCATACACCCCTATGGAAGACATGGCCTAGACGTTTGAAAAACAAACACAAGTTATAGCAAATTGAGCTTCCTAGTACACTGTTAATCTAGCTAAATCGGTTGTGTAAGAAAATTACACAACACTGTTTAATATATGAACCTAGCAACTATTGTTTAAAAAATTACACAATTGTGTACATTTTCACACAATTTATTTGTAAACTTTGACAAGGTTGTGCAAAATTTTTAACCAGTTGTGTACTTATTTTTTAAACAACCGGTTGCTAGGCTCATATTTTAAACAGTGTTGTTGTGTGTTTTACACAACCGGGTTAACAGTGTAAGACCGTGGTAATCAATCCCCACAAAAGTGGTTATTGTTAGACAGAAGAAACCTAGATACTCATTAAAGGGGCATTGAGAGTTACGTATGGGAGTGCGCCCTCAATTATCCTGGAAATCAGGTTTTTTGCATCGAAGTAATACTTAAGCATATACTAACTACGATCTGAAACAGTTTACCAACATTCGCCGTTTATCATATAAAATTTTTATGATTTTCTTAGTTTCGATATGATCATATCGAAACTAAGGTGCTGAATTCGGAAGTTATGCTAAGTTTTACTCACGGACTTTCGCGGCAAATCTCAACCCGGAAGTGCCGTTATTTGTTTAGTTTGGCATGAAGGCGATGTCGGAATTGTATGATATTTTGAATTTGGGCTATGTTGATGATTATCTTTACGTTATTTGCTCATTTAGTATATCGATACATCTCTCAATGCCCCTTTAAAGACAATGAGTTTAATGATCCAGTTTGCTCTAAAAAAAGGAGTCACAATAATTCTGTTCGTCAAATTGTGAAGAGTTATAGGCAATCCTGATTTTCAAAAACGTACATAATGCAAACAAATATGGCAACATTATATTTCTCTTTTCTTCTATCTAGAATCACTAAAGAGGGTGTTTTTGAAATTTAAGTCTATATATTTTGGTGTTTTTTTATTATATACACGGTGAGTCCTAGACGCGTTCAATAGCCTCCTTTGTAATTGGAAATTATTTATTGTGACTATTCATGAGGAAAAATAACCTTCTAAGCACCTTTGATTGTGTGAATACATATGTTAAATTAATCCATTACCGTTGTTACAGACCTTTTAAGAGGGGCCCTATCATAAGAAATTATCTGACAACCTTTCTTGTATCCATTTTAATGTACGAAGTGCCTTTATGTAGGCCCTACAATGTATAATATGATACATTGTAGACTACTTGTCGCAACATAAAGTGCAGCATTCAAGTTAAAGGCATCATAAGTTTCGATATTAACACTTTCCACGCGATTATTGGTTTGACCATATACAAAACAGAAACAGGAACCAATACTAGGTGTGTTTGTACTTAATATTTCAATGCATTTCTCATCGTGATTCCAAATATGGTATTCAATAATTTTGACATTTTTGAAACATTTTGTTAAATGTTAGAATGTCGTCTGCAGCGCGTGAAAGCTGTCCACAGATTTATATTTTTATAAATTATATGGCGAAGCGATTTTAACAAGCACATTTGGCCTCAAATTACAGTCGTATAAAAAAAAGAATCATCGAAGCGCAAACAAAAGCACGATATAACAGGACATAGGCCTACTGAACTGACTGCTTTCATGCTGCTATTAACATGACGAGCCATCTTCGGATATCAATAATTTTTAACCAGTTGAAATGTTGTGAACACAAAAAGTCCCAGACCAGGTGCTTTGATTTTGGCTAATTCAAAATCAATAATCGGTACCAATAATCTGAGATATGCATTGGATGAGCAAATCTTCTACCTCACTCATAAAAATCGAATGGATAATTTATGAAGATTTCAATATCCACGCCTAACGACAACAAAGTTGCACTAGAATTGGTTTTCTATGGGATAATTCTATTCCACAAGAATAAACGACAACAAAATCATAAAAATAGTCGCCTTCCAAGTACATGTAGGTCACGCGTTATGAACTCGCCTCCCAAAAGGGTGGTGCTGTTACATTTTTTAGCTTCATGCTGTCATTTTCCTCAAATATTTTTAAAACCACAAAAGCTATCTCAACAAATTTGGTATCATTTTAAAGCCCTTATAACAAGCTATCCGCCTGCCAAATGGCAATGGTATAGCTAATACAAAAAGGGAGATACAGCTGTTTGATGTTTGGGGACCAGGGGTGGACCTGGAAGGGGTGCCGCCTGTACAAACTCAATGGGGATAATCCCATGCTTTGTTCTTTTTACAATAACTAGTCATCCCCTAATGTTACAAACACCATTTTGGTCCCATTTCAAAGGATATTTAGTAGTCTTTAAGTATGTGGTTCAACAGACTTGTCAACTATTTGTAACAACTTATTTAATTATGGATAAGACAATGATCATCAGCTTTCTTCCTATTCGCTACACAATCAACATGAATAATCAGCTTCAATTTACCGGATTTATAAAAATGACTATAACAGAAAAAAAATTCAACCTATGGTAGCAAAAGTATACATTTTTGGAAAGCTTGTATATAGAGGAATTCAGAAATGCAGTTAATATCAGGGAAGGGTTCATCCTTAAACAAATATTTCTGAAAATTCTAAAAATATATAAAATAAAAATTGAAAATATTCACTAGCCGGTATAATTACGTATAATTAACTTTGACAATTATATATCATCTAATGGGTAATTTCATGAGGAATTCAAATATGTAAATAAAAAAAGGTTAGGGGTAGGTATAAAAAATATATGGATCTCAAATTAAAAATTACAAAACTCCCGAACATTTCCGATCATACCATTTTAGTTCTTGGTTGTACTATAATTTTAATGGCATATTTAGTTTCCTCGTGCAATTTCCCTTCAGGAAATGTATACTTTTACTACCTTAGGGGGGGGGGGGGGTATACAAGCAAATATAAATGTGTAAAGTTAAAATCATGTCGCGAAAGCCAAAATCCGTGTGTAACTCGAAAGGAGGCGAGCTTAAAACACATGACCAGTAACATTACTTCACTTCAATGACTCGAATGAAAAAAAGTTCGCACATTATATTTTGCTCATATATAGCATCTAAAGTTTTTCAGGACTTATATATGGGACTAATATACATGTATATCAAAACCTCAATTAACACCAAACCTCAATTTTGATGGTCACACACTTTTTGCGATGAATATATTTTCTCCCGACAATAAAAATGTGGTCGCCTGTTTCGTTACGTTCTGTTTCACTTATTTAATTATCACACTCAAATTTAATTATATCCATATTCACTCATAAAGTCTATAATAAATAGTAGAGGTCAAGATCGAATTTGCTGTTTTATGTAACTCATCTCTCTACAATACAAAATGGTTGCCCGTCTGTGGTTTGTGCTGTTGACACGATTTTACAACTCGCTACCTCTCTAATCTAATGAACTTGTTCAAATTAAATTCGTCACGGTAACTGGAATTGGTGGTTTTAGGGGATATAATTAACCTTTACTTGCTCTGCTGCGCATTGTATTATCATCGATTTGAACTTGTATGGAACGACTGTTGGCTATACACTCATACAGATATCTCCTATAGGCATGCAAACATGATCTAAATCTGTGACTGTATATAGCTAGTGAGATACTTATTTACCAAGTTCAGACTGGCATTTAAACACAGACAAATGTGAATCAACAAAACAGCTCAATGGGGGAGGGAAAAGAATATGGCGGGAAAAGGACTTGTCAAATACAATCAGCTTGTTCAAACGTCAAAATGGCGCAATTACCGTCACACGATACGTGTTATCTGTTCAACAGCCGTTTCTGTTGACAATATGGTGAAACATGACACATGAATAGAACGCTACACCCAGACTGAGGCTTGCGTATTATTGCGTCAGTATACGAAGAAGTTTATAATCTACCATACCAAGAGTTCAATTAAAAAACTTTAACTAGTCCAAAGATTTCATAAATCGTATAAGTAATATCATCCACGTATGGCGATTAAATGAGTGTGCTGAACCACCGTTTACGTTAAATAAGTAAGAAATACATTAAATATGTGAGCTGAACCACCGTTGGGGACGCATTAACACTTTCGACGCGGCTATCATGTTACCATAATATACAAAACAGATTTTTCAGAAACCTCTCCCAACTTTCAAAGTCTATCTCAAGATGTATTGAACCAATAGGCCTGCTAGGCATATTTGTGCTTATTTCAATGCATTTCACATGTGTGATTCTAAGTATGGTAGTAAAATTCATCAATTTTAACATTTTTGAAACATTTTGTGAAATTTTAGAATGTCGTCTGCAGACGCCTGCCGCGTAGAAAGTGTTACTTAGTAATACGGTTTATCACCGGGCGGGTATGTAAATGTTACGTGTTAGGATTATCAACTGTTTTGTTCCATTTACAAGATGGACCCATTTTCACACCTCCTTTCGATTGATTGGTTAGTTGCCAGCAACATCGAAATATCTATTATGAATATAAATCGTTAGCAGCTCGCTGTTTGCACCTGTTGAGGGTATCAGCGGCAAGTTCAAATTCCGAAGGGCAAGCTGTGCATATTTCAAAGAACAATTCATTCACCTGCGGGAAAATACAACACTATTGTTCCTAGAAACTGAACAGGTGGTGTATTATATTACGGAATCTTTGGAGCGTGTGCAAGAATGTAATTGAATTCCAGCATGATTCCAGTGGGTCTCGATGTAAAATTGAGTTAATTTCCCAAGAATTAAATTCAACATAATAACAGCGTCACTTCCGTAATTTCGTAAAAGAACATAGAAATGGTTTACTACATAACAACTACGAACGATAATACCAGAATCAGTTAGGGATAGGGTAATGATTAGGGTAAGGGTTAAGATTAGGGTTAGGAATTGGGTTAGGGTTAGGGTTAGAGTAAGAGTTAGTTTAGAGTTAAGCGTATGGGTAAGGTCGGGCTCATTAGGTTAAAATGGTTGAGGTTAGCGTGGCAGAGCAACAACCTGGCCAAAATAAATATTCGTTACACATGTTTTCCAGGGAAAAGGAAAGGAAAAAGAAGAACAAAAATGCGAATTTTACATCGACCATTTTCTGAACCCGCAAAGTAAAGCCTAGTAAAACGTGCCAAGACTTGAATGGTAATGTAATGCATAATACGAATGGATACATAAGATGGACGGACAGTATTATTATACCATGAAACCGCATGGCCAACGGCAATACGGCACCACGGTAATTGGGAAACGAATATACACTTAAATCACCTAGCACAATACGTCCTCATTTATGGGTCGATCGGTTGTTATTATTATGTCTATTTTTACGGAAGTATATAGATTGAGGTGCTTATCATAAAGGGAACGGTAACCACGGCAACTGAGTCTTCAATTTGGAAATTACTATGAGGAGTATGGTAAAATAATGAACAGCTGCTTCAGAGGGGCTTCCGTAGTATAATGTAGGAACAGAGTGTTATGTTTTTTAACAGAATCGACATTCTTGTGGTTTCAAAATGGTAAGTATTGTTAGGCTATGATTTTAGCGTGCATAAATGTGAAGAAGTAAGGGGCGACGTCAAAACTCGACCGCCCGTTGACTGCCGGTTACGGGCGGTTCCGCCCGGTTCTTTCAGGTCAAATGTTTACTGGTATATGAATATTCGCGCATGCAACACTGAACAACCGCCGGTTGACTTAATGCTGTAATCTGACCAATTTACACTATCAATCTGTTACTTTGCGGTCATAATAGCTCTCTCTATAATCGTTCTATAAAAAAAAACATTCATAGACTTTCGGTATTGATTTTAAAAAGTTAATTGAGCTATAAACAGATTGAAAAAGCCAACCCCAGCGAAAATCAATAGCTGTATTGTACTGGCTGTCAACTGAGATTTTTAAGTCTTAAAAGAGCCCATTACTTCAAGATGTTATTGCTCACGTGTGTGACGAGGCACTTTCAACCGGTCGTGTTCACCAGAGTGTTACTATTTGACCTCATTATGTGTGTATATTATAACAGACGACACGTTTTGTGAGAACCGAACGGAACCGGCCGTAACCGGCGGTTGCCGGGCGGTCGAGTTTTGACGTGATCCCTAAGGGAAGACGTCAAAACTCGACCGCCCGTTGACCGCCGGTTACGGGCGGTTCCGCTCGGTTCTTTCAGGTCAAATGTTTTACTGGTATATGAATATTCGCGCATGCAACACTGAACAACCGCCGGTTGACTTAATGCTGTAACCAGACCAATTTACACTATCAATCTGTTACTTTGCGGTCATAATAGCTCTCTCTATAATCGTTCTATAAAAAAAAAACATTCATAGACTTTCGGTATTGATTTTAAAAAGTTAATTGAGCTATAAACAGATTGAAAAAGCCAACCCCAGCGAAAACTGAGCAAACTGTCAACTGAGCCCATTACTTCAAGATTTTATTGCTCACGCGTGTGACGAGCCACTATCAACCGGTCGTGTTCACCAGAGTGTAACTATTTGACCTCATTATGTGTGTATATTATAACAGACGACACGTTTTGTGAGAACCGGGCGGAACCGGCCGTAACCGGCGGTTGCCTGGCGGTCGAGTTTTGACGTGATCCCTAATAGATGATTTTATCGCTAAAGCCACTTTGTAAAGATCCAAAAGAGCAGCATTTGCAGTCGTTTAAGAATTTCGGAAAACTAATCTCACTAAGAATGAAAGTTCATCTGTGTTGGTGATAAATAGTATGAAGTTAAACTTTCGATCTCAACACAAGAAATAATTACCTGGAATTTTCAGGTGTTTCTACACCTTTCATCAGCAGACTAATGACTCGACTTGACCTTTTGGAGGTGTGACGTCAGAATCGGGTCATAGACTCTTGGTAATTTGTACCTGCCCCCGTCTTTGTTGAGTGATGGTTTAACTTCATATTAATCTCACTAAGGTTAAGGTGAGGATGGGACTAGGGTAAGGGTTAGGGTTATAATTATGGTTAGGGTTAGGGTAAATGTTAGGGTTACGGTAAGGGTTATGGTTAGGGCTATAGTTACTTGATGGGTTAGGGTTTGGGCAAGATTAAAGGTGGTCAGAGGTTGAGGGATGAAATTGGCGAGTGCTGATCCCACTGCGGCCTTGACAAATCAATATTTATTATAAACACTATACATGTACATTAGCTATTACTGGGAAAAGTACTCGTACGGGTCAAAAATTAAAACAATATTGAACGGCATTAATATATTTTATAAAGCAGAATCGGTATAGCGAACCACAATAATCAGCAAGAGACTACTAGTATTACAAATTAAAGGGAAGTAGGTTTGATGAGATCAAGTTAATTGTTGTAATTATTTGTGAACTTTTGAATATAGATTTATAAGTTTGAAGCCTATTTTTTAATATGATTTTGTGTTGAAGTTCATCAATCTATTAGATTAATCTGTTAGAGTGTAGTGCTCCCGTTGTAGAAACATTTTTAATTGATTAACTGAAGCTAATTAAACTCTGAATTACGAGGTCAGTTTTGAATTTGTTAATTCCAAGGTCGGTTAGATGTACATGTTGAAACGCGATAGACGAATTTTACTTTTGATTCGTATCTCTTTAAGATTGGGTTAAAAACCAAACGGTTTATTATATAGGATACAATTGCACCGGTATGTATTGGTAGCGCGTGAATAAGGTAGGTGTGTGTTGTAGTAGACGGGATTTACAATGAAAAGGGTCAATTATTTGAGAGAATGCTATGAAAAGTGGCATGGCCATTGCCCAAAATACTTCAGGTGTGATTATTTCTACTGTATAGTTAAGGCCCTCACCTCTGTGAAATAAAACCTAGTACTAGTCAGTATACCACTGTATGTTTTCTCTCATTGTGGAGGATTTGAAAACTAATTGCTTCGATTACCTATGTTTAAAGGGACATTAAGTGGTGTTGAAAATGTTAAATGTTTAAACATTTACTTCGGAATTCAAGATGAACATTAAAAATAGCCATTATTGTTGTTTCTACTAACAAAAACACAGCAAAACTTTATTAAAACAATATCATCGCTATTTATTGAAAAACGCCCTCTATGCAAATATGGTTCGCGTTATGTATCACGCGTACTGCAGGGGGATACTGTCGGACGTAAAATGCTCGTCCCGGCTGTACGAGTATTTTTGAATCAACGTTTCTTGTACAAAGAGGGCTGATTTTTCTTAATCCTTATAGGTGTAAGTTCATACATGTAATACAATTATAAATATATACTAATCCCAGTTTTGCTCATAATTGAGGGCGCAGCCTCCAATACATCTCTTAGTGTCCCTTTAAGGTGTCTCCGAAAAACGCCAAATTAGTAAGAGCAATACAACAGGTGCACAGCAAATTTCGTTCCCCGCTATGGTTCGAGTCCGTAAGGCACTCTCACTGATGACCATCTAACCATTTACCCATGGGGAAATGGGGTCCAATTGGTTAATAAAAGTGAAGAAGACGTTAGTGTATGCACAAGGCAATTTCCCCTGATTGGAGACCAACACCCAGGGAAATGTGTACAGGTAGGTTAGGAAAATATAACGAGCTCTCCTTATAAGAAGTGGTAATTCATATATAACAAGGCAAATGATAAATTATAAAGTACCGTTGGGTTTTAGTTTTTACTTTACATAAAACACACTGCTGATTACAAGACGTTATTTATGCACAAGATAATTTGCCCTGATTGGAGACCGATTTCCAGCTAACGAGTGGAACGAGTATGTAAGGAATATAGAGCAATCAGGTTAAATAGAGAATAAGTTACTTGGGTTTTATTGTTTACTTTACACACAAAAACACTGCGGATTACTTGACTTAAATTAAGAATACATATACAATGGCCAATAAGTTACACGATGTATACATTTTTAAAAATTCATAGGACAGAAAACGGTGTATAGTGTTGTCTTACCGCTTTTAACATATCCGTGCAAACAGTAATTATGCACATTTGAATGCAGTTTCTCTTGTCTCAAATCTAAGAGATATCCATGCAATGTTATTTATTTATTTTTGTTCGTAAAAACAACGTCAGTACGAAATATTGGTAGTAGAACATCGTGAAAACCTTGAAAACATAAACAGATATTTGTGAACGTCCTTTACACACAAAAACAGGGAAGTGGTTCTGAGCCTTATTTACTAATTTGACGACGACTTTATATTTTTATTCACGGAATTACCAATTTGGCGCAGTCTTTTACGGATGAAACCTGACTATAATATAATATACTCGAGACGAAGAAATTGATGAATTAAACGAGATTGCTGTTATTATGTAGGAAACTAGTTCCCCCAGGGAATTAAGCAATAATGTTCATGTTGTAGGGCAGAGTGATGCTCATGATCATTCTATAATGCTTAAATAACAACGAACAGTATGTTTACAAATATATAATCTTTTGTCAGTGCATTAAGGGCCTAGCAGACTCCACAACGCTCCAACGCTGAGCGCAAGCGTTGACCACCGTTGACCAATCAGGCTGCGTCATTGTGTTGTGGTGGAGCCACTACGCATGGGTGAGAGCGCAAAGAGTTCGAGCGTTGTGTAGTCTGCTCAGCCCATTAAAGTCTCACTGTCTTACCTTTGTGTAACCTTATCCAAACAAAGAATCATATCGAACTAAATCGATCGAATGACAGTATTCTGTCAAATTAGAGAATAAAGGTATTGTTTTTAGACCGTACCCGTGTTATATTGTCTGACATAAATGCGGACGATAGTATTATTTTAAGTAGACAGGAGTTGTTCTACGCAAAATATAATACTATCGAACGCATTTATATCAGACAATATAACACGGGTACGGTCTAAAAACAATACCTTTATTCTCATTCTTAAACAATCATACTTTAGACATTTATCAAAGAAATAAGTACATTTTATTGTCCACATTTGACAACTTTTACCCCTGCTAGAATCGAATAACCCACAAACATTCCATCCAATCACATGCGATGAGTAAACTATGCGCAAGCATCGCGGCGCCGGCATAAACGCAGGAAAAGCGCTAAAGACGCACTGCAGAAGTGCGCGTTATGGAGCAAACCACGCATTGTGAAGGTCGCACTGTTAAAACGTAAGCCCCACCTCCCCGTGTTAAGTTGTCTCATCTAGATGTCGCCGATTTCTCTGAGAACCAATGAGATTAAACTTTCTTAGCTGTTCAAGAATGTACCATAAAATCCTACAATATTGAACATTTTACGGTTGAAAAAGAACTGATTTGTCTTAAGAATGTCTTGGCTCGCATACTATCACCAACATACATGTATACAGTTACATTTCGTGTATAACGATAGCCGCAAAATTGTCTGTTCTTTTCTGACTGACAATCTTGTGAATTCACTTGATACATAAAGGTAAAGGTAAAGGTAAAGGCGGTCGATCCTGTAATACCAGGAGCGGAGTGCCCATCTCTCTTTCAAAGCGATAGGGCCAGACTCACTCTTTTTTATAATGTTGCTGTGTGTGGCTCGCTCGCTACACCTCCTCCACAGCAAGTCTGTTACCTTCCCAGCACTGAAGAATGCCGGTACCCATTTAAATACACCTGGATAGAGAGGAGTAATTGCGGTAAAGTGCCTTACTCAAGAGCACAACATGTTGACCACAGCGAGACTCGAACCCACAACCTTTAGATCATGAATATAGTGCTCTACCCACTGCGCCACACATGCTCACTAATACATCACGAATTGATACATCACGAATACAATACCATTTCACTTCAGTAAGTAGTTTCCAATATGCTCTTTAGGTAATTTAAACCTCGAAATGTACGTCTACTCTTCAAGGGTACACTTTTCATATCAATTTCCTGGCCTTAATACGACCTTGTCAATATTAACACATTGCAAATAGAAATTTACAACTTCTCCGGGTCAAACACCCGAACGAAGGGCGTACATATCATGGTTTGAATTACCTCAAACACATGTTGGAAAATATTTACTGGTGTGCAATGGTAAGGTATACTAGCAACCAAAAGTATTAGGACACTTGGTTATGGTGTCAAAATCATCCGATATATTCAATTTGGCGTGTAATATTTCACTACGAGTTGAACAAATGTGTTGTTGAATCTCATTAATAAATTCATGTTTCCTACAACATATGCTAATTCAATTCCATGCAATTCAAGAAAACATGTTCCTTCTTGAAATCCCCATACAAATTTCCCATTGGAAATTGCTCATGAATAATTCATCAACCTCATTATAGCCAATGTAATCCTATGGTGGGTAGTCTGACAATTTTGACTTCCTTTCAAAAAAAACTTTCACTCAAGAAAAACTAATCCCAATATTGTCATTAGTCTTTAATCTTTCACACATATTGACACCTGATCTCTTAATTTATTTTCATAATAAGATATTTTGGAGGGAAATTTAGTTTCATTTTGACACCTTTACTTTCATATTTTAAATGGAAACCAACCAAATTCTCTGTACTTTCTCATAGCACACACAACCTGAGCACACTACACAGCGCTATCATTTCATCATGACTTTTTTGCCAAGCTATTTGACTCAACTTAACTAAATATACATGTTTCAATGCAAAAAAAAAGGAATCACTGAAATATTGCATCACAAACAAATGTTTTCCTTTTAAATAATAATATCTTAAGTTGGAAGATCATCCCAAATTTATTGTAACAAATTTTTAAGAACTTTCCATTAATTTTATAACCCTAGAATACCAAAAAGCTAACACAGTAGTTCAATAGATTCCCAGCGTTTTCTCTCGATTTGCAACTTGCAAGGTGTCCTAATACTTTTGGTTGCTAGTGTATCATACTTGTAATGTATAATGTCGATTCACTGGATCGTCTATCAGATTACCAATATGAATCAAGTATAATGATTGATATTGCTGTGTCCGGCTAAGTTCAAGGCTAAGTTCAAGGTGAGGTCCGACTATTGTATATCAAAGAGATGGAGATTTGTGTGATGTGAATTTATAGAATGATATCATTTTATTTTAACGTACAATTCGAATTTTGTGTTGATGACCCATTGGCTATTTATAATTAGTGACTCCATTGTAGTAACACTAACGTCTATTTTGCCAAAAAATTATAGTTCAGAAATAAATGAGAAAAACTCAAGATTAACACTCTGCTTTCATTCTCCTTCTGCGTGTCTTTGGAGGCGGTTTCTAAGTAGGTTTATATGGCAAAATAATTATAGTTACAGTACACTCTATTTGGCTTCCTCTGGACAGTGACGTAACTTAACAGGCGCAGCTTTTACGCACGCGTATGTATATTCCGTCTTTCAACGCTCGTGTGTATACGCCAGCGCCTCGAGTAGGCGCGCGCGCGTTATATGCTGCAATTATTAGAATACGCAGTTACATTACTGTCTCGTGATGGTCAAATACACTATAGGTACAGACCATAATTTTTCCAACTAAATCATCGGTCTTATACCTTTCACTTGATATTAACAACATCTTTATCCAATACCACATTTCAGAAAGCTGAAATGCTCCGAAATTAGCGACCTTCTTGAAATTGAAATGGTATTCATACACTTCCGGTCGCCTTTCATTTGGTGAACGTCAAAACCGATATGTGTAAGCGAGTCGAGATGACGATTTTAATCAATCGACGTCAACAAATTCCCATCGACAGGGATATATATAGGACAGTGGTGTTCATTAAAAACGGACACCAACAGGTGTTTGTGTATCCCGTGATTGTAAAGTAAAGTTAAAGTGACTCAAGCAATTTCACGTCGTCATTCTCAAGAGATTAGATTATTGTTGGTCTGGTCGGTAACCTCATATATTTTCAGCATACACGTCCAATAACAATATCAATATGTGTCTAACACAATGAAATTGTGCTATAAATACAGACATGCAACCATGTGCTTACACTTAGCTCGTGCATTCTAATATAAACTAATAACATAAGATCTATGGAGACATATACTCTGAACCCCTGGTCATAGATATGTCATGTGGTTATTTCTAAATTAGGCTATACAGACAGACACGTAATAGCGGTCACGCACCCGTTGGGAAAACTCTTCATGCATTCTAACAAGTGACATACTCCAAAGCTCCGGCCGTAGAGATAACACGTGTTTGTTACGTGGGATCCACCAAACATTTGAACGATGTTCCTTCGCTGGACGGATTCTCCAGCTACCATCCATCACCTTTCCCGGACTAATATACAGAAAAATGTTTGTTTAATCAAATCTTGTTAATTATGAATGATCTCTACCAGATGTACACGTATTCAAAAAGATATGCCTCGATGATAAGGGCCTGATATCCTGAGGGACACTCTGTAGATGAGGCTTTTTTCTGCTTTTTATTGTTGTGAGCGTTATTTGTTGTTGCGTCCAAATGCATTCTACAAGCGAACAACAGCTATGCATTCATGCGCGGGGCGATCTCACGATTGACCAATCAGGACACGCAGTCATTTGTGAATGCTTCCAGTACGCACTTCATGGTTTACGCATGTACGCACGCATTTTGGTGGAATTGTATTCATAGCATTATGACACTGACTATAAGTATATTATACGATGAATGCCCGTTGAAACCGAACCTAGAATATTGCTTTCGTCTAAAATGTGCATCACTACTGTTTGCACGGGTATGCTAAAAGCGGTAAGACAACACTATACACCGTTTTCTGTCCTATGAAAATGTGAATATTTATATGTTTTACCCGATTTGATCGGTTTGACTTACCCGTGCAGATTAACTGTACTGTTACCTTGTATATCTGCCTTTTCATATGGAACTATATTGCTGATGCAAACATAATTGGATCGGCATTAAGTTGTATATGGGCGTGACTTCACGCTATGGTTCTAATCCGTTAAGCAAGGCACTCCCACTGATGGCCATCTAACCATTTACAAATGAGGAAATGGGTTCCAATTGGTTAGTAAAAGTGGAGAAGACGTTAGTGTATGTGCAATTGGATGATTGGATGATTGGAGACGAAACCCAGAGAAATGTGAAAATAAGAAAAAAGAACGAGCTCTCCTTATAAGTAGTGGGAATTCATACATAACAAGGCAAAGGATAAATAATTAAGTACCGTTGGGTTTTACTTTTTGACTTGACATAAAACACACTGCTGATTACAAGACGTTAGTATATGCACAAGACAATTTGCCCTGATTAGAGACCAATACCCAGCTAAATGTGGGACGAGTATGTAAGGAAAATAGAGCAATTAGGTTAAGTATAGAGAATGAGTTACTTTGGGTTTTATTGTTTACTTTACACAAAGCACACTGCTGATTACTTAACTTATGTTAATAATACATATAATATGGCCAATAAGCTACACGATGTGTACATTTTTAAAAATTCATAGGTCAGAAAACGGTGTATAGTGCTGTCTTACCGCTTTTAACATACCCGTGCAAACAATAGTTATGCACATTTGAATGCAGTTTCTCTTGTCTCAAATCTACTAAGAGATACCCATGCAACGTTATTTATTTATTTTTGTTCGTTAAAACAACGTCAGTACGAAATATTGGTAGAACATCGTGAAAACCTTGAAAACATAAACAGCTATTTGTGTACGTCCTTTACACAAACAGCGAAGTCGTTCTAAGCCTTATTTACTAATTAAAAGACGACTTTATGATATTTTCATTCACGGAATTGTACAAATTTGGCGCCGTCTTTTACGGATGAAACCTGATTATAATATAATATACTCGAGACGAAGACATTGATGCATTAAACGAGCTTGCTGTTATTATGTAGGAAACTGTACAAATGTCCCCTCGGGGAATTAAGCAATCATGTGAATTCTTGAAGGGCAGAATGATGCTCATGCTCATTCTATAATTCTTAAATAACAACGAACGGTATGTTTACAAATATATAATCTTTTGTCAGTGCATTTTAAAGTCTCACTGTCTTACCCTTGTGTATCCTAATCCAAACAAAGATTCGAATCGATCTAAATCGAGCGAATGACAGTATTCGGTCAAATGTACTATAAAATCTTACAATTTTGAAACATTTAACGCTTGAAAAAAACCACCTGATTTGTTTTAAGCATGCCTTGACTCTAATAATATTACCAACGTACACGTCAATATTTCTTGTATAACGATAGCCGCAACATTTTCTGTTCTTTTCTGACTGACAATCCTGTGAATTCACTTGATACATCACGAATACAGTACCTTGCCATTGCACGTCAGTAAGTAGCTTCCAATCTGTCTTTGGGTAATTTAAACCTCGAAATGTACGTCTACTCTTCAAGGGTACACTTTTCATATCAATCTCCTGGCCTTAATGCGACCTTGTCAATATTAACACATTGCAAATAGAAATTTACAACTTCTTCGAGTCAAAACAGCCGAACGAAGGGCGTACATATTGTGGTTTGAATTACCTAAAACACATGTTGGAAAATACTTACTGGGTTGCAAAGGTATGGTATCATATTTGTAATGTATTATGTCGATTCACTGGATCGTCTATCAGATTACCAATATGAATCAAGAATAATGATTGATATTGCTGTGTCCGGCTAAGTTCAAGATGAGGTCAGACTATTGTATATCAAAAGATATGGAGATTGATGTGATGTGAATTTATAGAATGATATCCTTTTGTTTTAGCATACAATTCAAAATGTTGTGTTGATGATCCATTGGCTATTTATAAATATATACGCCATTGGTGAACCAATAATCTGACAGAGTAACACTAACGTCTATTTTGCAAACATACCATGTTCAGAAATAAATGAGAGAAACTCAGATTTACCATCCTTTTCCTTCTTAATGTCTTTAGAGACGGGCTCTAACTAGGCATATATGCAAAAGAATTATAGTAAGGTACTTAATAGAAACTATTTTTTTCCAACCAATCATTGGTCTTATACCTTTTGCATGGTATTACCATTATCTTTATCCAAAACCACATTTCAGAAAGCTAAAATACCCCCGAAATTAGCGACCTTCTTGAAATGGTATTCATACACTTCCGGTCGCCTTTCATTTGGTGAACGTCAAAACCGATATGTACATGCGAGTAGAGATGGCGGTTTTAATCAATCGACGTCAACAAATTCCCAACGACAGGTATATATATATAGGACAGTGGTGTTCATTAAAAAGGGACATCAACAGGTGTTTGTGTATCCCATGATTGACAAGACCTTAATACATACCAGAACTGGAAACAGCTGCAACATAGACCATGAGTACTGCTGCAATATTGGTTGTTCATTTCTTATATTACTAAATTTCCCCGATGGCAATATATATAGTCAGACAGATGTAATTATAGATAAAGTTATGATAGAAAAGTTTTATTTTAAATTTTTTATTTTCTTATTTTACTCTTTAATTAAATATCATACAAATGCAGGTTTTAAGCATTATAATATAATATAGCTGATATCGATATTTGATTTGTCTTGAATTGTTCACATTCGAAAATAAAGACCACTACTTTTCGGTCGTTAGCTGCAAACGAAGGTGTAGAAAAAGATATCAAGTTTACTATACAATTTGGGCTTTTCTCAGAACTTAGATGAACGAAACCGAATTACTGTATCATTAAAGAATTATTCCCCCTATAGCGGATTTTTCGAAAGAAATGTTTCCGTTTAAGACTTAACAATGTATACACGTAACTCACCTTGAAAAACAAACTATAACATAATACGCCGCGGATTTAAGTAATCGTTGTTTTTCACACTTTATACGCGGCTATTGGTTTTACCATATTATACAAAGCAGATTTGTCAGTAATCTGTCTCAACGTACAAAGACCATCTCGAGGAATACTGAACCAACAAATAGTAGGCATTTTTGTACTTATTGTAATGCATTTCTCATATTGATTCCAAATATGGTAATGCAATTCAGTAATTTTGACATATTTGAAACATTTTGTGAAATTTTAAGATGTCGTCTACAGACGCCTGCCGCGTGGAAAGTGTTAAAGCGGTAATAGGCTTCAAGCAATTTCAGGTTTTATAGCCATTCGTCAATCTCAAGAGATTAGATTGTTGTTGGTCTGGTCAGTAACCTCGAATATTTTTAGCATACACGTGTCACGTCCAATAACAATATCAATACGTATCTAGCACAATGAAATTGGGCTATACATACAGACATGCAACCACGGGCTTACACCTCGTGCATATAAACTAGTAACATAAGATTCCCGGGTCGGAGGCATATACTCTTTACCGCTGGTCATGGAAATGTCACGAGGTTATTTTAAAATTAGGCTACATTGAAATACGCGACTGCGGCCCCGCACCCGTGGGAAAATGCTACGTGCATTATAGTATAAAAGAGTGGTATGTTTTGAACCTCCGGTCATAGAAATGTCAGGTGGTTATTTAAAAATTAGGCTATACAGACACGTAACTGCGGCCACGCACCTATGGGAAAATACCTCGTGCAAGTGACATACTCCAAACCTTTCGGCCGTAGAGATAACACGTGTTTGCTCCGTGGAATTGACCAGAGATGTGAATGATGTTCCATCGCTGGATGGATTCTCCAGCTACTATCCTTCACCTTTCACGGACTAATATACAGATTGTTTTTTGTTTAATCAAATCTTGTTAATAATGAATGATCTCTACCAGATGTACGAGTATTCAAAAAGATATGCCTCGATGATAAGGGCCTGATATCCTGAGGATGATGAGGATTTTGTTCTTGCTTTTTTATTGTTGTTGCGTCCAAATGCATAATACGAGCGAACAACAACTATGCATTTATGCTCGTGGTGATCTCACGATTGACCATTCGGGACACGCAGTCATTTTTGAATGCTTCCAGTACGCACTTCATGGTTTACGCATGTACGCACGCGTGTTGGTGGAATTGTATCTATAGCATTATGACACTGACTATAAGTATATTATACGATGAATACCCGTTGTAACCAATCCTAGAATATTGCTTTCGTCTAAAATGTGCATCACTACTGTTTGCACGGGTATGCTAAAAGCGGTAAGACAACACTATACACCATTTTCTGTGAATATTTGTATATTTTACCCGATTTGATTGGTTTAGCTTACACTTCAGTCACGTGCAGAATAACTGTACTGTTACCTTGTATAGCTGTCTTTTCATATAGAACTATATATATATTGCTGATGCAAACGTAATTAGATCGGCATTAAGTTGTATGCGGGCGTGACTTCACAATAATTCCGAGACTGATAAGCGTATTAACCCAGAAGATGTTCACAATATTTGTGGTTGAACATCTACTATTTATTTTGCTTTTTAAATGATTTCATTTTATTCTTAGATATGTAGGTTACGATCTAGAGCATTGATTTTTTACCTAGCTTAGTTATATTGGTGATTCGCGGAAAAACCATAACGTGTGACATCTGGCAATATATTGGAATGTCTCTTAACTCCTATTAATATTCTAACTCTGATATTACTAAACTCTCTACTTTGTATTTCTTACATCATATTACAGCGGAGGCAATTACATGCACTTTTGTTCACGATTGATTAGCTTTTGACAAATTGGTTTTGTACAAATTAAAATTATACAGCATGTAACATTCCGTTATTGATCATATAGTAGTACACACAAAAATATCACTAGGTACAAGAGGTAATTACCTGGGAAGTGTGATACCACTGAAAAATGAAAATGTATTCCCACATGATTGTGGTGAAACGCCTTTTTCCATGATCACGCGGGAGACAGGTTCGTTCGTCCCTTTTCTGAGACGTAGCCACGATTTTGCTATATTACGCGGTAATAAGGCGAAGAGAAAAACCTTTTTTCGGATTTGAGGTGGTTTTATTCATATTTTGTATACAAGTTCTGAAAATGTTTCCCCGATGTCAATTTTGTTTTTGATTTAAAAACAAACAACAAATAATCATCTTCTTTACGACCAACCAACCCTACCAGCGATATTCGTTCGCCCGTAAAACATGTTTTTTCGCCCCCTAATTAAGCGCTAAAAATGATTTTCAACTACATGTACACACCGATAAAACCATATTTGCAGATATAGGAATCTAGCTTTTCGTAAGTTCGTTTCATTTGCGTAGTACAAACGTCAGCTCATGGATCTCGTTCTAAACATTGCGGAGGATTAACACAGTATGACAAATATTCCTATATCGTCAGCTTCATGGTTATAGAAATCGGACAGCGACCGGGTCAGTGAGGGTATACCGTCCAAATTAGAACTATTGAGGCAAGACATGACTTCAAAAATACTACATGCACAGCTTTTACTATATTCAACTCATGCAAACCTATTTTTGTAACGCCAAATGATATGTTCATCCTTTCATCGCATGCTTTTCACGTAACATAATACTCCTCAAATTGAGAATGGCATAATAATCGATTTTCCTTATCAATGCCAGATTTGTAATCAGATTTCAATTCTATGGTTCTCTGCTGTTCGATGTTCATAAACAATGGAGACAGTGGAACTGTCAAAGTGTTTGCTGCTACAAAACTGCCGTTAGATATTACTATTGATTGATCCGTATCTTCAAATCAAATTCGCAGACGATATTGGAAAGGTGAAATCATCTGCAAGTTGTCTAGCGCCAAATTGACACGAGGTTTATACGCGTATATATAACCTGTACATAACCTCATACTTAACACAATCCACGCGGTTATTAGTTTTACCATATACAAATAATTTTGTCAGAAAACTTTTTCACCAACTTTCAAGGTCTATCTCAAGGATTATTAAACCAATGCTAGAGATGTTTGTTCTTATGTTAATGCATGTCTCATGGTGATTCCAAATATGGTAATGAAATTCCATTATTTTGACATTTTTGAAACTGTGGTCTGCAGTCGCCTGTCACGTGGAAAGTGTTGAGTATTCGATATTTCTGTTTGACGTAGCTTAGGCTTAAGCAATTTCAGCGTTCCTTTTTTGGATTCTTTCTTAGAAAGTTCACTACAAAAAAAGCCCGATATACTGATGTTGGGCGCTACCTAGCTTATGCTTTGTCAATTCATGTATACTATTTCACGAAAAACGAAAATGGGTCTTCTACTGTCTGTAAATAGACCTTTAATTATGCCAAACGAGCCAAGCTGTAACAAAACATTTTAATCCACAATTTTCATTATTAATAAAAATTTGAATAGAAAATAAAAACGACTCCAACATTAATCAAATTTGCATGTGATAATAATTGTTCGCAGTATGGCTTATCTTAAATATATATGCGCACGTAAATCGAAGATACTTTTGATTTTGCTTTAGTATGTTATCATTTTCCCCTGAGTACAATAAACCTTCGCTTTTATTAAACTAACACGTACGTCCAACGTCCTTTGGCAATGCCTTATATGGTAATCCGTTTCAGGGTACTAACTAAGATTAAAGTAATGACGTACGTGCATTGTATTTAAAAATAATGGCATCGTTTATTCCGTTTGTGGCGTCAAAATGCTATTGCTTTCAAATGCGAATACTCTTTATCCCTACCATTGTTTGACAAGGCGATGGTCAATGTCAAGCAAGAATTTGCAAATAATTTCGATACAGATAATAGTATGCATCTGCTCTCAGGGACAGTAATTTTGCGATCCATTATGGAACTACTCAATCCTCGCTAACCAGTAGTACTAGGGGAGGGTGGACGCATATTTCCATGATATAAACGATGTTAGTGCAAGTTAATATTTATCGGGGTTTTATGATAAGTCATCCTATATACGATAAATAACAAGTCAACTAACACTACTAATTTAACACTCACTAATAGTATTGATCACTTACCAAATGATTGGGGGAAGTTGTCCTGTAGAATATCACAATGTGAAGTAACCCGAACATTGCTAATGTTTTGGAATGAAGAAAGTAAAAACATGAGTCAAGTTTCAAAATGAGTCATACTGTTTTCTGGAAGGCAGTATGCACATAGCATTTACAAAATATATTGGACCAAGAACCACATGGACCACTTACCCCAATTTTCGTTCTCGTATACCAAAGATATTGACCTTATATGTGCTGCGAAATTAATTGATCAAATATATTGTGAACACGTGATACGGATAGATTTGATGAAACATGTGGAATAACCATGAACGGGTTCATGAACTACACTACGGGCGTTCTCAATCACCTACAACGATAAGCCGCTGTCATTGGTCTAATTTCCTGGTATACAATAACAATTAAGAAGAAGATGGGCTACTTCATCAATGGTGAATTGAATATATTCAATGTCATAAGTGATATCATGGTAGTATTTGAAGTATGTTAGCTGGTTTTACCACTTAAGGAAAAACGCCTAAGTTTAATTTCACTATGGTTGTCTGCCATAATGTGAAACCTGCGTAGAATTTTGATCTATGTGATGTATAGTTTGATCAGTTTCAAATTGGCGAAGCCTCCTTACAGCAAACGAATGAATACAGATTGACGCGGGCGCGCATGAAGGCAACTAGCGCACTGTGCATCACTGGTGACGCGTGCGTGCGTCCAATACCGCATGCGTATGGCCACATACGGGTGTTACCTCTATGTAAGCCATCACGAAGTTTCGTGATGGTCTGCTTGGTTCATTTCATGACATTATTTAAGCCATCACGAAATTTCGTGATATTGTAAGTTAATGCCTAAATACTTTATGACCGCTATGTCAATGTGCCAGATACAAAATACTTACATGAAATGATTACTTCTAATATGTTATCTAAACTGTTCCATCCCGACTTATATGTGACACTGTGCCAGGGCTGCCTAAATACTTCACGTAGTTATGTCAGTGTGCCAGATACAAAATACATCATATTTTGACTTCTAATATGTTTTCTAAACTGTTTCATCCCGACTAATGTGTGACACTGTGCCAGGGCTGCCTAAATACTTTATGACCGCTATGTTAGTGTGCCAGATACAAAATACTTACATGATATGTTTACTTCTAATATGTTATCTAAACTGTTTCATTCCGACTTATATGTGACACTGTGCCAGGGCTGCCTAAATACTTCACGTAGTTATGTCAGTGTGCCATATACAAAATACATGAAATTTTGACTTCTAATATGTTTTCTAAACTGTTTCATCCCGACTTATGTGTGACACTGTGCCAGGGCTGCCTAAATACTTTATGACCGCTATGTTAGTGTGCCAGATACAAAATACTTACATGATATGTTTACTTCTAATATGTTATATAAACTGTTTCATCCCGAATTATGTGTGACACTGTGCCAGGGCTGCCTAAATACTTCATGTAGTTATGTCAGTGTGCCAGATACAAAATACATGATATTTTGACTTTTAATGAGTTATCTTAGCTTTTGTGTTTCTGGTATGCCTTCTAAAGCTTTCACAATAAGATTCATCAATAGGTAAGTTCATTCTTATACTCAAATTCGAATTTTAACGTACCCATGCATATCAAAGCAATGATTTGAGGACTTTACTTATATGACACTGTGCCAGGCAAACCTAACTCATATATGATAAGGTAGATTTTTACATTCCTTAGTGTTAACATTTACTTTTAGAGTCCTTATTCATTCTGGCACTGTGACACTGTGCCAGGCAGGCCATCTTTAGTTTTACTTATAAATATGACACTGTGCCAGGCAAACCTAACTCATATATGATACGGTAAATCTTTACATTACTTAGTGTTAACATTTACTTTTAAAGTCCTTATTCATTCTGTCACTGTGGCACTGTGCCAGGCAGGCCGTCTTTAGTTTTACTTATATGATACTGTGCCAGGCAAACCTAACTCATATATGATAAATAATAACAATTGATACTTATAAATATGACACTGTGTCATATATGATAAGGTAGATTTTTACATTCCTTAGTGTTAACATTTACTTTTTGAAGTCCTTATTCATTCTGGCACTGTGACACTGTGCCAGGCAGGCCATCTTTAGTTTTACTTATAAATATGACACTGTGCCAGGCAAACCTAACTCATATATGATACGGTAAATCTTTACATTACTTAATGTTAACATTTACTTTTAAAGTCCTTATTCATTCTGGCACTGTGACACTGTGCCAGGCAGGCCGTCTTTAGTTTTACTTATATGACACTGTGCCAGGCAAACCTAACTCATATATGATAAGGTAGATATTTACATTACTTAGTGTTAACATTTACTTTTAAAGTCCTTATTCATTTTGTCACCGTGACACTGTGCCAGGCAGGCCGTCTTTAGTTTTACTTATATGACACTGTGCCAGGCAAACCTAACTCATATATGATAAGGTAGATCTTTACATTACTTAGTGTTAACATTTACTTTTAAAGTCTTTATTCATTCTGGCACTGTGACACTGTGCCAGGCAAGCTGTCTTTAGTTTTACTTAAATGACACTGTGCCAGGCAAACCTAACTCATATATGATACGGTAGATCTTTACATTACTTAGTGTACTTAAACAGTTTATATAGAAGTAAACATATCATGCAAGTATTTTTTATCTGGCACACTAACATAGCGGTCATAAAATATTTAGGCAGCCCTGGCACAGTGTCACACATAAGTCGGGATGAACAATTAAGATAACATATTAAAAGGCAAAATATCATGTATTTTGTATCTGGCACACTGACATAACTACATGAAGTATTTAGGCAGTCCTGTCACAGTGTCACACATAACTCGGGATGATACAGTTTAAATAACATTTTAGAAGTAAACATTTCATGTAAGTATTTTGTATCTGGCACACTGACATAACTACATGAAGTATTTAGGCAGCCCTGGCACAGTGTCACACATACGTCGGGATGAAACAGTTTAGAAAACATATACAAAGTCAAAATATCATGTATTTTGTATATGGCACATTGACATAAGTATTAAGGCAGCCCTGCACAGTGTCACACATAATTTGGGATGAAACAGTTTATATAACATATTATAAGGAAACATTTCATATAAGTATTTTGTATCTGGCACACTGACATAACTACATGAAGTATTTAGGCAGCCCTGGCACAGTGTCACACATAAGTCAGGATGAAACAGTTTACATAACATATTAGAAGTAAACATATCATGTAAGTATTTTGTATCTGGCACACTAACATAGCGGTCATAAAGTATTTAGGCAGCCCTGGCACAGTGTCACACATAAGTCAAGATAAACCAGTAAAGATAACATATTAAAAGTCAAAATTTCATGTATTTTGTATATGGCACACTGACATAGTTACATGAAGTATATAGTCAGCCCTGGCACAGTGTCACACATATGTCAGGATGAAACACGATATGTAACATATTAGAAGTAAAAATATCATGTAAGTATTTTGTATCTGGCATACTGACATAGTTACATAAAGTATTTAGGCAGCCCTGGCACTGTGTCACACACAAGTCAGGATGAACAAGTTAAGATAACATATTAAAAGTCAAAATATCCACATGAAGTATTTAGGCAGCCCTGGTACAGTGTCATACATAAGTCGGGATGATACAGTTTAAATAACATATTAGAAGTAAACATATCATGTAAGTATTTTGTATCTGGCACACTGACATAACCACATGAAGTATTTAGGCAGCCCTGGCACAGTGTCACACATAAGTCGGGATGAAACAGTTTATATAACATATTAGAAGTAAACATATCGTGTAGGGGCCTAAATATTTTGTATCTGGCACATAGCGGTCATAAAGTATTTAGGCAGCCCTGGCACAGCGTCACACATAAGTCGGGATGAACAATTAAGATAACATATTAAAAGTCCAAATATCATGTATTTTGTATCTGGCACATTGACATAACTACATGAAGTATTTAGGCAGCCCTGGCACAGTGTCATACTTAAGTCGAGATGAAACATTTTAGATAACATATTAGAAGTAAACATATCATGTAAGTATTTTGTATCTGGCACACTGACATAGCGTACATAAAGTATTTAGGCAGCCCTGGCACAGTGTCACACATAAGTCGGGATGAACAATTAAGATAACATATTAAAAAGTCCAAATATCACGTAAGTATTTTGGCACAATGACATATCGTACATAAAGTATTTAGGCAACCCTGGCACAGTGTCACACATAAATCAGGATGAACAATTAAGATAACAATAGGCAAAATATCATGTAAAAGGCTGCATTTGGCACACTACCTGACACAGTGTCACACATTAGTCGGGATGAAACAGTACCCTTAAACATATTAAAAGTACACAGTATCATGTAAGTATTTCGTGATGGCTTGCATGAAAAGAAATGGTGAGTACCGTACAGAGTCTGTGGCATGAAAATGTGTAAGACTATAGCGTACTTGTCACAGCTGGCATAGAGAAAAAAATAAGAGTCTGAGGGACCCGGCACAGAAACAAAATTAAAATGGCATGGCATGGAATAAATACCTAACACTATAGTGTGCTTGCCCCTTCCTGTCACAATTTGTAAGCACAGTTTAAAATAAAAAGTGAATGCGTGCCCAGGTTAAAATAAAAAGTCAATGCGTGACCAGCATATCCAAAATGAACTAATATATGCCACCTTCCTGTCACAAGTTATCGGTCCGCACAAAATGTATTGCGTCGCCGGCATAGCAATATTGAAGTTAAATCCCCCCTTCCTAGCACAATATTTTGCTTGTCCGGCATAGCCAAAAAAGAATTAATATGCCCCCCCCCCCCCCCCTTCTACCACTACAACTAACATGCTCCCTTTCTGTCACAAGCCTAGTTCGTACAAAATGTATTGCATCGCCGGTATAGCAATATTGAAGTTAAATCCCCCCTTCCTATCACAATATTTTGCTTGTTCGGCATAGCCAAAAATGAATTAATATGCCCCTTCTGCCACTACTAATAATATCCCCCTTTCTGTCACATGCCTAAAATGTATTGTGTCGCCGGCATAGCAGGCAAAATATTTTGCGTGGCCGGCATAGCTAAATATAAATTAATATGCCCCCTTTTGTCACAAGTTGTCTGTTCGCACAAAATGTATTGCGTCGCCGGTATAGAAATGTTTTGGAGCGGAAAGTCCACCTGTATAAAACATGGAAACAAGTCAGTTTATTATTATCATACATTCACCTGATCCAATATTCATTCTGCATATTACTATGGCTCCCTATTTACTCCCTATATAATTCATGATGGCTTACATGGAGGTAGAACCCACATTCGCGGGGGTACGCTTGGAATACTTTTGCGCGTGGAGAGATAAAAACCGAATATTTCTCGCCAATTTGAAATTGATTAAACCACGGGCGGTTGTTGTGTATGGACTGGGTATCAACGGTCCCTCAATGTGGCCGTAATCTTTGTAAGAATCGAGGCAAATTATGCACCCTCACAAGAGCTTTAGGATATCGATTACAAAATACGGTTAGAATAAAGTTCGTGTCTACCTCGCCATATAGCTGTGTAAGTCTGTTAAAGGCATATAATCAGACGACGATGGACACGCGAAAACCTAAATTTTGAATTCGTATTGGAATAACACGTAATCGCGAATGTTGATCTAATCATTTTGAAAAATTCATCATAGGTTAGAAGACAATTTTTCCAATCCAAAACCGTTGTTGGTGGCTAACCACCCGCAGTGTCAGTATCATTTTTTGAATTTAAATCGTTGTTCGTCCCATTCACTTGATCACGTAACCTCGTTCGCATATTTTAACCTGAATACTCGTGAATACGCCCGTGTCCAGCGTCGTCTGCATATAATGTGATCTATTCCAGGGGCGCCCTCTATATATGATGTTTTTAGGAAGTTAATTTCCTTGCAGATTTACATTTCTGATCATAAATCAAAAATACAGATTATTTTCACTCTAAAATTCCGTTCTAAAACCATGATTTTGAAGCAATTAGGAATCGTATCGCTCTGTAACTCAGATTATATTTATGATTTACTTAAGAAAATCTACTTTCTAAAAAAATCATGAATCACATAATATGCCTTTAAATTACGCATGGATATTTGGCAACAACATGTTTATTACCATGAAACAGGTTAAAGGTTTTCAAATTCAGCGCCCATTAGGCCTATACATTTCCTACTTACGAGGTAGTTTGGCGCATGCATATACACCCCTTGCTTTTTCCCCCAGACTTGTCATTCTCGTTCCCAGGTTGCTTTGGGAACGAGAATGACAACAAGGCTCGCAAGAGAAGTAAGTTGATTATGCCATTACTGAAGAAGTTTCCCGTCTAAACGTGAATAAACTCATGGATTTGTTCACCATAAATGTTCACCTAATCTTCAATCAACAATCCTGATGAACTAATATTCGAACACCTTTTTTTTCCATTGCAATCTCACAATTATGTTGGTGAGTCATACGTCAAGACATTGTTTTGGTATTAATGATACTAAACTCCAGTTACCGGATCTACATATTCCTACTTCACCATACTGGCATCATTTTCTTACCATTCCCATGTGCAAAATAGGTTTCCGTGGCAAACGAAATGAGAGTGTGTTGAAAAGAAGTAATACTAGCGTGACTGAGGGATAATCACTGTCTTATAATCCTTCGTGAATTATAATAGAAAAATAAGTTTGATTGGCTTTGCTGTCTCTCTAGCGATTACCTATACTTGTCGTTTATTTCATTTCATACCATGTTTTTTTATTCTAGACCAGAGTTTTATCAGAAAAAAAATAATTTGAGATATAATACATCCATTTGAAACACGAATAATGTTGGTTTAAATTTGTCTGAAATTCATATCAATTTGTAAACAGATCTGTTTATAATTGCAAATGTGAAATAGGCTACGAAACAAGATATAATCATACTGGCACTGTCAGTAAACGTGTGACTGTATTCCATCACTCTTATTAATCTGTTCGAAATATGTAAGTGAGTTGTAGCGAACGCATATAGATGCGCAAACGATCGACTGGTTTTGAGACATTTTGTAGTATTTTCCATAACTGAATTTTTCATATATGACAAATTCAGTTATGGAAAATATGATCTATATTACAATGGATCATAATTTGACCCTTTCAGAAATCTCTTTAGTAAACACCCATACTTTTTGCTGTCTTTAATTTCATATTTCATAATATTTTACTTTCTAAAACAGGGTTCAAATTGGTCAAATTAGACTGAAGACTAACAGCTGTAGCCTACATCCCAAATTGCATTACAGCTTTAGAATTGCAAATATGATGTAAGGTCTCGAGCACAGCACTGTTATATTGGAAATGTCAAGTTACGAATGATTACGTTTCATTATCACTCTTAATCATCTGCTCGGAACATCGAAGTGGCCGAATTGCCTGCACATTGTCGAATAGTTTTGAGACATTTTGTAATTAGTTGCCAAATATTGTTATGGAAAATTTACAAATTTAACCCAAAATTAGTTGCATTAGCAACAAACATACATGTAGTTCGTTGGCAACAGTTATGTCTCTATACTCTGTTTCCCTTCCTTGACGTTATTATACAGGCGCAACATTTATGCATGTGTATGTAATCTCACTGCTTCCGCCTTTATACGCTTAAGAGTATACGCCAGCGCATTGAGTAGGCGCACGCGTTTATGAACTGCAGTTAGTGAATAACGCAGTTACGTCACTGTCTCGTGATAGACAAATAGACTGTAACAGGCCTATATGCTTTTGTTTCAATTCTATATTCTAGAATAGGGTATATATACATAGTTCAACTTGGAAAGCGAAATAGAGCTGTAACCTGTATCCCATATGGAACATAGTTTTAGAATTGCAAATGCGATGTTAGCTGTCAAGCATGACACATACATACAGGTCTGGTCAGAAGAGAAGACATCTGCTGCTTATTCATTGAAACGTTTCTATTTAAAGATACTTTGATAACATTCTTTGTTAGTGCCTTGTCTGCTCAAAGCTTTGTCAATGAACATTATTTCCCAAAGGCAATCGGTCGCTACACTGTTATCAGACATACACATATAAGATAAGCCTTGAGGCATCCCATGAAGAGACATAGTCGATAAGACATTGTGATCACTGAGCGTAGGGCCAATACGTAACCCTTGGGGTATACCTCTCTGACATCACATTATTATCACAGCCACACTAAGTATTCTAGCTAAAAGGTACACCTCGGGGAATCAACTAATGTAGTTTTGATAACGCACGGGTGCTTGACCAATTCGAATAGTATATGGTTATATATTGTTATTTAATCAAAATAATGTTATAACAAAAACCTTTTACTGATCCATAGTTGTATCAACCCAAGAGACTTGGTACTTACATTTGCCAATTGAAATTAGTCCATATGTGGTTGTTTTTTAAATCCTCTGAGTGCTTATCCTAACACAGCAACAAAAGAGATTTCTACGAATGAGGCTGATATAGTGTAGTTTGACCGTTGAACGTATGGCTAATGCATGAACTCGCTGAGACATGTGCTTCATCTTTTTTCCGGACACTTGCGTCACATCTAAGGACAGATAAAAACTCACATGTAAAATTATACTGGTTGCCAGGCTTAAGAACAAACCTCGGTTAGACGACGAGAAAAATCTGTTCGACGGTCCCGACCGATCTATTTGATTTCCAATTTTCCAACTCCAACCCAACCCCAACAAAATCGAATCAAATTTCCTGACATTTAAAAATAATTCAATAATTGAACATTTTTGAAAAATTCGAAAATTGTTCGCGAAATTATTGAAAAAGACAACGCCCAACCGAACGACCGACCCTACCTGAGAGGTCCGTTGGCCCGGAGGACAGGATTTTTACCGTCACCTGCGGATCTTTATCTGTATGTCAACCATATGGTCGACATGTCTTTATCATTCCAATAAGGATAACGGGTATCCGTGTTTAGTGGAAATAGATTGTATTGGTATTAACCCTAACACTTTTGGGATGGAAATGTTGAAAAAATATCCAGGGAGTGGAAATGGGCGAAATTTAGCGGGGGAAAACCGGACTTGCCGACGAGGGGATTCGATCCCGGGTCCTCCAGCATGGATGACCGTGGCTTAGTCCACTCTGCCAGGGGGGTCACGCGCCGGCAATCTCATCCGCCGTCAGCGTCCGGCGAGATAGACTGAGGCGACACGTGCTGCCAGCATAGTTTTCAAATGGGATTTCATGATGTTCAGGGCTGTAAGGGATAATTATGGGATGTGAGCGTGACTACCCAGTAATACACCTGTCATTTTCACGAGACATCGTGAATGTTTGATGGGCTCTCTCTGTACTGAATACCTATACTTTCTGTTTGCTTTTATTTCGTATCATGTTCCTTCCAAGGGCAAGCTTTAATTAGATCAAATTGAAGAGATACAGCTGTATCCAGTATAGTGTATGCAACACTAGAATAGCAAATTGGATTTAAGCTGTCACGCATGACACGGTCATATTGGCACTGTCAGTGGTTGGGTTTCATCATTCTTAGGCCAAATTAAATTGATTGTTTGTCTCAAAGCTCCTCTCCTGTTTTAAAACTAATGCGGAATGCGGGGGGGGGGGGGTTCAAGTTTTTTTGTTTTTTTTTTAATATAAAATATTAAAATCCTTGTAAAAGTGAACTTTTGGATTTAAGATGATGTGATCAATGAAAATCTGAAAATTCGGTGAAATTTTTGATTTTTTTTTTTTTTTTTTTGAAAAAAATAAATAAATCTTCTTCTAATGCGCATCAATAATCTAACGCGCGCGGGAGCTTTGAGACAACCAATTAATTTAATTTGGCCTTATCAATCTGTTCGGAATATCTAAGTGACAGGATGGAGGCGGACGTGTATTAGTATAGCTACTTGTGTTGAGAGATTTGCTTAAGTATTATGTTTATAAATACGCGTTTATTCTTAAACCAAAACAAGAGAATACTCGAGAATTCCACCGAAGATGAAATCTTAGTAATAATAGTTGAACATTTCAGATGAATCACTTTTCTTAACTTTTATGCAAGAATTAGGCCTACTTGTAATTTTCGTTTATAATTACATGTAATCCAATGTCATGTCCTGTTTGTCTTTCAAGAGCAGAATTTAACTAGGTCAAATTAGGGGCATGACAACAGCTGCCTCCCATATGGTACACAGGCTGTAAATATCGAATAAAACATTTTAACAGGTTTGCTAATACCCGCAGTAAAATTCGGCGTACAATTAAACACTTTCAATGCATTCCGCGTATTTTAGTTTATTGCTTTCTGATGAGTGCGAAACTAAAAAGTGTATGAACATTTCAGATGAATCACTTTTCTTAACTTTTATGCAAGAATTGCTTGTAATTTTCTTTATAATTACATGTAATCCAATGTCATGTCCTGTTTGGCTTTCAAGAGCTGAATTTAACTAAGTCAAATTAGAGGCAATACATCAGCTGCCTCCCATATGGTACACAAGACGTAAATAACGAATCAATCATACAGATTTGCTAATACCCGCAGTAAAATTCGGCGTACAATTAAACACTTTCAATGCATTCTGCGTATTTTAGTTTCTTGCTTTCTGATCGGTGCGAAACTACTAAGAGTGTATGAATTAAAATCAAATATTAAAAAGTAAAATGAAACCGTCGGCATTACTACTTAAATCCACAACTTATATAAAGAATCGTCAAATAACATGATTGATTTGCAGTAACGAAAAGTTTGTAGACGGAATCCTGTGAACATTCACATCTACAGAGGATTCGGCGTCTTGAAATCGCAGTGGCTTAAATATCATCACTAACATACATGTATTGATAATTAATCCGGGGATACTTGGATTACGTGATAGCAGACTACATGTATATATAATGCACTATCATATGTGCTCGATTTCAAACAATCCTCACATTTCATGGAACTGTTGTTTAACTTAATGCCTAATCTTCTGCAAACAGATCGTAGTCAATTGCAATACAACATGAACAGAAGTAGAGCTTACACCTCATAAAAAACAACACTTACTTACGCATTTACAATCTGCTACTGCACTGAACCACGTCTTGATAATTACAACTATGTATATATATATATGAGACATATAAAGTGTTTTCTCGATAATTAAAATCAAATATTGAAAAAGTAAAATGAAACCGTCTGCAATACTACTTAAATCCACAACTTGTGTAAAGAATCCTTGAATAACATGATTGAATTGTAGTAACGATACAGTTTGTAGACGGAATTCTGTGAATATTCGTATTGACTTATGGTTTTCCGCGACCGCATATGCAGAGTATTTGCATTGGTCTCACTGTCTCAGTCCAGTTTTAAGATTGCTAGTACGTAGTACTTTGGCGATTATCGTAGAAGTCGTACGTACATGTCACTTATACGTATAAGCCATACGTACTAAGTTTGCAGTGTTTCCTAGGAATTTAGAGTTTGCTACTGCGTTGGAGGAAGTCTCAGTCTACATCTATGTATATATGAGACAATATATTTAGAGAATAAAATATAGTTCTTAGCGGTTTTGCTATATACGATGGTCTTATAATGTATAGGCTGTACCATATTTGGAGTCGTGTATGGTCACCGTACAGGCGGCCATACACGACGACACAAGTATTAAACCGTCTGGAATACTACTGAAAACCGTGTGGAATACTACTTAAATCCACAACTTGTGTAACGAATCCTCGAATAACATGATTGAATCGCAGTAATGATACAGTTTGTAGACGGAATTATGTGAGCATTCACATCTGCATAATAGAGATATTTGTATTGATATCAGTCCAGTTTTATGATTGCTTGTACGTATGGTGATGCATAATATTACTTGGGCGACTATCGTATAAGTCCGACGTACAAGTACTTATACGTATGAGCCATACGTACTAGTTTGCAGTGTTTTCTAAGAACTTAGAGTATGCCATACTCTAAACTCAGAGAGAACGCTGCGAAACTGCTACTGCATTGGAGGAAGTCTTAGTATACATCTATGTAGGGTAAAGTCGCCAGTTTTCGGTCAGCGCCTATTTTCGGTCAAGCGGCCAAAATCGTGTAATTGCATCGGTCGTCCATGTCGTCGCCATTTTAAAAGCAATACCGGGCATCAACTATATGCGGCGTTTTTTTAGCCGTCAGTTTATAACGACGAGGTCATTTTCATTACATAATTTGGGCGAAGTGACCGAAAATAGGCACTGACCGAAAACTGGCGACTTTACCCTATATACGAGACAATAAATATTTCTCAATAATTAAAATCAAATATATTTCTCAATAATTAAAATCAAATATATTTCTCAATAATTAAAATCAAATATATTTCTCAATAATTAAAATCAAATATATTTCTCAATAATTAAAATCAAATATATTTCTCAATAATTAAAATCAAATATATTTCTCAATAATTAAAATCAAATATATTTCTCAATAATTAAAATCAAATATATTTCTCAATAATTAAAATCAAATATATTTCTCATTAATTAAAATCAAATATATTTCTCAATAAAAAATCAAATATTGAAAAAGTAAAATGAAACCGTCTGCATTAAATATCCACAACTTATATAAAGCATCCTCAAATAACATGATTAAATTGCAGTAACGAAAATATTTGTAGACGGAATTATGTGAACGTTGTATCCGCATACACAATTGATTAGGGGTCTTGAAATCACAGTGGCTTAAGGGGGTCTCAAGGAAGTTTTTGATTGAATTTTGTGAATTTTGCGGGTGCTGTAATTATTGATTTTTTGAGAAGATTTTGACCAAAAACTCAAAAAAACTCCCAAAAAAATGGAAACTTTTTTGCTGGCACTTTTTAGTCAAAATTTCAAAAAATATTGGTTTAGGCTATAAAATAAGGTAGTGTCATCAAGCGATTTGGGCATTTTTTACTCAAAATTATTTTTGTTAGCTTTGTTCAAAAAAGTGACCCAAATGTATACGTTTGTATACATTTGAGTCATAGTTCAATGATTAAAAAAAAAAAATCCTTGACTCCCCCCTTAAATATAATCACTAACATACTAATAATTAATCCATGGGTGCTTCGATTACGTGATAGCAATCTACATGTATAATACTCAATAATGTGTCTTGTTTTTAAAACAATCCTCACATTCGATATAACCAAGCGCCTTAAACTGTCGCTTCTATCGGATAAATCCACTATACCATAGATTTCTTGTCAAGAAAAAATTAAACTGGTCATAGTAATTTGCAGAGTCCTAGAACGTTCATTACGGTGAAAGCCCGAATGATGGTCGGTTTTACCTGAAGACCATCGTATGCCATTCAGCTTAAACCAACAGCACGATGACTGTGTAATATTTTTAATGTAAGACATTCGCAATTTAATAAAGAATATTCACCATATTTTAGAATTTTTCCGATTCCACCCAATTTTGGAAAGCAGACGATTTATATACCGCCCTATCATATGCGGCCTCAAATCGGAAATGAACTATCAGGTCAAGCCTTTAACTAATCCCCATGTTTGCGGTCATCAAATAACACGTGGCTAGCGAGCAAATCTGTTACTTTATGATCAAATCAATTACTTTAAATGAACAAAAAATGAGATACGAGGCTTTACCATTTTGTCACGCTCCGCAGAGGTGTTGTTCGTAAGAAACGACCATACTGGTTTTCTAACCGCTTAATAATTGTATCAATTACAATTGGCAAGTCCGACGGATACTGTTTCACGCAGTGGTATGTTGTAAGTTTCGAGATGTTTGGAAAATAAAAATTCTGCAACAAAGCTCTTATATCTTTAAACCAACATGCAGAGAAAAGTATATGTATTACTAATAATAAGTGTTATTATATAGATGTTTATAGCGAAATTACTTTGAAGGTCAAGTTTCACATAAAGATTTCCAGATATCATCAATGGTACAGTGCGTCCAGCAAATCAAACAATTTGATGGTATTGCGAGTTATGTAGCCAAACTTTTGAGCGTGAGTTTTATATTAAGGGGCCTCAAAAAGGAGTCGTGTTTGGTACCGAAATGATTCTTCAAGTTTTCTCTTTCCAAATATATTTTCAATTTGGTACTGCGACTTAAGAGAGATACAAATCTTTAAATTGGTTTCGACACTTTTGGGACACCCTGAACATCTCAATAGACCAGGCTGTTATTACCTTTATTAGTTTTCTTTTGTTATTAGGATAAGCAACGTATTTAGATTTACACTTCTTTTGTTAAATAATTAATAATTAATTTTTAAAATTGGTATGTATTCATTACAAACGATGTATTGTCGAAAGTTAATTCGCTTCACACATGTTAGTTGTTACCAGAGTAACATACGGTGACAAGGATATCAAAACAATTGATTTCGAAAAAACAACAATAAATAAGTAACCTAGGGTAGATTTCACCAACTACGGTATTGCGTTATTGAATGTGCTCTAAGATCTGCAAAATTGTTGTGTATGATACTTTAAGATTCAAAATCTAATTACAAATATTCTCCATTGGTTTGAAAAATAAGTGGCTATTTTGAATTATATATTAGTTAATAATTAGTCATAGGTTCAATTCTTCATATTTGCGGTCATCAAATAACACGTGGCTGGCTAACAAATCTGTTACTTTATTATCAAATCAATTACTTTAATAAGTGAACAAGAATGAGATACGAGGCTTAGCGATTTTGTCACGCTCCGCAAAGTTGTCGAATGCAAAATCGGACATACTGGATTTCTAACTAGTAAATAACTGTATCAATTACGTTTGGTAAGTCCAACTGGATACTATTTCACGAGATGTATGTAAAATCATACTTCTGCCACAAAGCTCTTATATCTTTAAACCAACATGCAGAGAATCGTATATAAATATTATTAAAAACAACAAGTGCCGTTGAATCGTTATGTAAGTATATGCCGAAATTACTTTGAAGATCAAGTTTCATAATGGATTGCTGGATATCTTCAACAGAACATCTCATCAGAACAAGCAGAATTATATAAATATTGTTACAATTCTGTTTTTATTAGATCGTTGTAATCGTTTTGGTTATATATTTTGTTATGATAATATGCCACAACGATTTAATATTGGTATATATTAGAAGTAATGCATAGTTATTGCAACCATTTTTATTATGTACATCGAAATATAATTAATCCATACAATCAGAATCCTCAAGCAAATATTTGCATCGATAATTTTTATTCAAGCTGTTATGTTTTGCAAAATTAAGGTTTCTAATATGTACTTTGATAAATAACAAAGATAATCTTTATAAGATTGACAAATTGACCATCTTGGATTTATGGTTATCGGATATGAAAAGTATCATAACACCTATAACTGGAAGTGCTAGATGATACTCATTTATGAAATACGGATTTCCTACTTGTGAAAGAATTGGTGGCTCTGAAAAGAGCCGTTCAGATGGATTGCCGCTTCACAAGTAGGAAAGGGCACCTACTCTCAAATCATCGGGCAAGGGGCAGCCCAAATGATGATAACAAGAGAAGTGGCAATCTCTATGTTTTGTTTAATATTATAATCATTTGGTCCTGAAGAAGTCCGAGCTAATCCTGACGAAAGCTTGACAGATTAAAACTCGTCCGACGGCGAATACCGACGACGAATACCCGTCGTAAAAGCCTATCTCACAATTCCAATATATCTCAGACGAAGGCGAAATATAAAATAGGGCGCTGCATATGTTCAAACTTTGTTATTGATTATTTTATTTTTATTTGTGAATATTTTTGCGCGCAAGCTTGAAATTTAGGGATATCATATGTACGGAAAATAGACAGCAAACAATTGCTTCTCTTACATTACCATAATATTAATCAAAACATGGCACTAAGCGATTCCCACATTAAATAATTTAAACACATGAGACACCAACGTAATTAAATCACCAGGATATGGTGATCAATTAACCCTTTCCACGCGGCTATTAGTTTTACCATTATATACTAAACAGATTTGTCAGAAACCTCTCCAAACTTCCAAAGTCTATCTCAAGAATTACTGAACCAGTATTAGGCATGTTTGTACTTATTCTAATGCATTTCTCGTGGTGATTCAAAATATGGTGATGAGATTCAATTATTTTGACATTTTTGAAACATTTTGTGAAATGTTGGAACTGTCGTACTGCCGCATGTAAAGTGTTAAATATGCTAAATGTTGAAGTATTACCTTCTACGTTATTTATTTTCAAACATAAGTTTTGTATCACAACATCCGCTTTACCTGATACGCTTAAAACGCACCAGAGGCTACTAATGCCCATATCAATCATTGCCCTTTTAACCAGGTGCTAGCAAACCATTTCAATATATATAGATCATCCCCGGGGTGGTGGGAGGGGGGGGGGGGGTACTCACGTAATTTGGCCATACGGGTATGTGCGGCAGGCAAGGACCCATTTTCACGCCTTTCGGCCGCTCCTTAAGAACCCCTTTTCATCCACTGGCAGTTCCATAAGACCCCCTTTTCATCCATTGGCAGTTCCCTTAGACCCCGAATTCAACCGAAAATCATACAATGTGTGAAAATCTTATTAATTTGAGTATGTAGCCTCAAATTTGGCCTAAATTCAGTTTATAAGACACAATTTTGTATAAGAATTCAGTTCTCTAAGACCCCAATTTCGGCGCCCGATCAGTTCGGTAAGCCCCTGTTTTGGTGCCCGTTCAGTTCGGTAAGCCCCTGTTTTCAGACTGCCCAGCCGCACACCCCTACCCTCTTCAAAATCTCCCCCCCCCCCCCCCCCCCCCCGAAGATCATCATCTAGACTGTCTCTCTGGTCAAATGATACCACGACGGTCCGACCGGTTATAACCTGGTATTGATCAAGATATGTCTTCAATCATGTTGAAACTTGCCCAAAGTGACATTTTTGAACACCACAGGCTATTATTTTCGCAAATAAAAAGTCAAGAAATACAAAATTGTTCCACGAGCCCGTGGAAAATTATTTTAAAAAATGAAAATACCTTTGAAAATTTTAAATAGACTTTGAAAACATTTTGATTTTTTGAAACATTCTCGATTTTTTTTGGTTAAAGCCCGAACCGCCCAATCCTATCTGAGCATGCTGAAAGGTCCGTTCGCCCGTAAAACAGGGATTTGTTTTGTCGCCTTGGTACTCTTAAGTATCTCGTGTGTTATAGACTGTCTATAGTGATGGATTGCTGTTAGTCTGTTTAGCTTCCGGACAAACCATGTTATGTTCATACGACTGCCACATGCATACAACGTTGCCAGTTTCTACGACCATAATTTCTAACACTATTGCCAGTTCCTACCATATATTATTTGCGGTTTACTTCACATTTGAACAGTTGCCCACCAATGTGTTTCTAATTATAATAATAAGAATTATATGTCAATTGCTCATTATCAACTAACCATGTGTTTTTTCGCCTCGTTCTGCACACCAGCTTTATTGTAAAAGCACGATTCAATGTTCTTTATTCTATCAATGATATCTATAATCCTATTAATGCAAACGGTATGATTCGTAAAAAAATAATTTCCTGAAACTGTACTTCTGCTGCAGAGTACATGATTATAGTGATCTCTGTCAATCTCCCTTTATTGTACTCAATGATTTAAGATTCAAAGATAAAAATCTCACCACTGGGTCGCCAGCGTTAGATTGATTATACACATTCTAAAACTGCCAGATCCACAATCAAGGAAAATAATAGTTGGCACACTTGACGCAACGTATTACAACTATCCCTGTGCTCGCAATTGAGATCAGGCTTGGGACATAGCACTGTTTAATAGAAAGCAAAAGTCTCCCCCTTTCTTATATCCTTCCCCACCTCCATCAATCAATGTTGGGGGACCTACCAAGGCTTCTGATAATATGACTCGGATCAACATTGCCTCCGGGGAGAGGGGCGGGGTTTTTCCGTAATTAAGACAAAGTGTGCCAACTTTTTTTCCTTGATTGCAGGCCGTATATGGGTAAGACTTCACACTATGGTACAGTATAATTGTTCTGCTCTTTAGACTACATTTTACGTAGAACTCGAATGCTATCGTATTACCTTTCTAAATACTACATCTGTCATGATCGGCACAACCGTACTCCTCAAATACGTCTGAGTACTTTCTAAGTATTCGGTGTGTTGTTACCCGAATATTGCAGTATTATGTTTGATCAGTTCCAGATTGGCAAAGCCGCCTTACAGCAGCAAATGAATACAGAAGCCTAGGACACTGGTGCGCTGAAGGCAAATATTTCTCGCCAATTTGGAACTGATTAAACCATGTGAACGATTTTATTATATTACTACAGCGTATACTCGTTCTTCAATTGGACTTATGTGACTACCACATACATGTATTGGAATGTTACGGGTTGTTCTACAATTAGACTACTCGCGAACACTAGGTCTTATTTATTCAACACGGGAAATGTAAAGAAGACAACCTGTGAAATCTTGTTCAAGCAACATTCAATCAATACACATTACGAATGATAACAACGATGTCATTTATCATTTAATATGACGTCACCGGCAGCATGTTGTCTCATTAACAAACAACCGACCGGAGCAGGAGCTTTGACTTCAAAGATAACACCATTAGCAGTTTTGTAACCTTGACTACATTACCAACCGTAAATATCCTACAGCATTTAACATCTTAACAACATTTATCTTATTTTGTTTGTTACATTTTATAGGTAGTGGCTTTATTGATGATAAGGGACTGGATCATTTCTTCAAGGATCTTCTTGGGACGATGACCAAAGACGTAAGTATTTGGGAAGCGAGCACTATAAGAATCAGAGTAAAATGCAAACATCTATTTTGAGCTGTTTTTTTAACTAAACATTCGTGTCATATTACATAACAACCTGAACATGGAATTTTAATGTCTAAACATTAAGCCATCAGACCTCTACACACTTATCATATAAATCGATTGCAATTTTTTTTAATTTGCTATACACTGTTTTACCATTACGTAATTAACCATCGTACCCGTCGCAGGCAAATCAGACATACTTCATCAATAACTTTGTTTTAGGTAGACACTCTTTTTAATTGGCCGATTCCTCTCTCTTTATTGACAATCTCCGTAAGTCATTATAACCACTATTTTAGGTAGATACTCGTAGATCAACCTCCTTTAGAGGTAGATAATCTACGTATTTCATTCATAGCTACATAACTCTATCTTAGGGTGCTAGGCCTGCATTACCTAGATAATCTTTATCCCTCTCTTAGGGTAAATACTCCTCAAACATAGTTCATCAATATCTCCATCTTAGTTCGTCGCTACCTTTATCTTTGGTAGATGCATTAGGTAATCAGTCAATACCTCTATAGATGAGGTGACCGTTGTTTACATCAGTAGTGTTTACAAATTGATTAGCACCTGGTCTAAAGACATGTTAGAGGTACTAGTCCATGACTACTGCATACATACTATTCGAAAGCAAAACACACATCACTGAGCGCCAATTTTAAAAGCACATGCCCTTATGGTGCGTACGCATACTGCCGGGCAACCGATCAATCAAGTGTGAATTAAAGCACATTCCCGGTAGGTGCGCACGCATACTGCCGGGCACTACGTCACCGGTAACACCATCTATACGGCACGTACTTCATCAATACCTCCATCTTTGATAGAAGCTCCATAGTTCAACAATACTCTATGTAGTTTATCAGTAGCTCAATCCGAAGTAAATATAAAATATGGACAATTTTGAATATGAAGCATTTAAAAGGGATGGACATTGGAGTTCTTTTTGTTTTATGTTCCATCGACATGGTCGATATGCTTTACGTGTTAACCCAATTATTTGAATGCTATTACAGTTTTGTTCAGCTCACTTAAAATGATTAATGGAAATAAATTGAATTTGTTCGAATTAAGCTATTCTTGTGTCGTGTTTTTGTTTTAATGTAATACAAAGCATCTAAAGAAATGCACTTACAAAATTAAAGGTAGACTGATTATAGGTCAATAAATGCGTATGTGTTGTTTCGAGAGAAATTAGACAAATCAATGCACGCGCGCTGATGTTGATGTGTGAATAATGGCACGACCCCGAAGGGGGAGTGCTATTGTGAGCATATCAACATTTGCGCAAGTGCATTGATTTTTCTAATTTTTCGAGAAACAAAACATACGCATGCATTGACCTAATTCATACACGACACTATACAAATAAAAATTCACAATTTGAGCATAATTTTGATCTATGTAAATGGCGACTAAAAACACTTTAACAAGTTTGCTAACACCCGCAGTGAAAATCGGCGACCCCGCGAATCTTGAACAACGAATCAAAACAAAACGCGCACTGCGTGATTTGAACGGCGCACACGCGGAGTGCAGTGGACACTTTCAATGCACTCCGCGTATTTGTAATTCCTGCTTCCTGATTGGTTCAACACTACATAGAGTGTATGAATTATAGGTCAATAAATGCGTATGTGTTGTTTCGAGAGAAATTAGACAAATCAATGCACGCGCGCTGATGTTGATGTGTGAATAATGGCACGACCCCGAAGGGGGAGTGCTATTGTGAGCATATCAACATTTGCGCAAGTGCATTGATTTTTCTAATTTTTCGAGAAACAAAACATACGCATGCATTGACCTAATTCATACACGACACTATACAAATAGAAATTCACAATTTAAGCATAATTTTGATCTATGTAAAACGACTAAAAACACTTTATCAAGTTTGCTAACACCCGCAGTGAAAATCGGCGAACCCGCGAATCTTGAACAACGAATCAAAACAAAACGCGCACTGCGTGATTTGAACGGCGCACACGCGGAGTACAGTGGACACTTTCAATGCACTCCGCGTATTTGTAATTCCTGCTTTCTGATTGGTTCAACACTACATAGAGTGTATGAATATCACTCATATTGAAAATTATATCAATTTTCTGACAAAATCCTTAATAACTAACATAGAATTAAATTGGAAAACATGGTTACAGTGTGATATGAGTACGTTAAGGATTTTCTAGAGCATTTTCGTTGTGTGTTAGAAACTGCAGCCAATATGGATGTAATATAAAGTCGCTTAGATTATCGATTGAAGTTTCATTAGCTCACGATGATTGCTTTTTATATGGTTCACCATTATAATATTGATTAATCAAAGTGCAACGATATTTCATAAGCCACAAACTAAGCTAGAAAATGTCAGTATTAAAATATGAATATGGGTATCATCCGAATCTTATTTTTCCATTAACATGCAAATTCTTATTCAGAACATTTATTGAAATCGAAAATACATTAAATGTATTATATGCAACATAAAATGCGTATATTCGTGATATGAAGTTTTATAATCCTTTGTAAAATTGCATGTAAGCATATACACCTAACACAAAATGTCCCTGACCAGGCGTTTTGGTGTTGGTTAATCCAAAATCAATAATCAGTACCAAATATCTGAGATATTCATCTTCTCCGTAGTTTGATACCTCATTCATAAGATCAAATGGATACTTGTAACGTTTATAACCACAAGTAACGACAACAAAGTTTCTCTAGAATTGGTTTCCTATGGAATCATTAATTGGTATTGTCCACTGAGTGCTATCTTAACCTGTCAGGTATGTGGATGAATGGGTAACAGGCATCGACACGGAGTCGGTACACAATGCGTAATCACACACTAAGCAAGGATATCCCATTGAAATTCAATTTTTGTGCAAGAATGTTTTGGTAGTTGTGGTCAATTAAACAATCATAACATCAACAATATCCACTCGATTTTTTTTGAATGCGATATCAAACTACGGAGAAGACATTTGCTCATGAAATGTATATCTCGGATTTTTCGTAACGATTATTGATTTTGGATTTGCCAATATCAAATCACCTGGTCAGGGACTTTTTGTGTTAGGTGTACATGTAAAGTATTCCAGTAATTATAACATATAACATCATAATACTGTACAATACGAAGTTGTCAATGTTATGACCGTGACTGTTCCAGAAAATACGTTTTTTGATTAATTGATCAATTGCATATCTATACATGTGCATACCTCCACTAGGCGTGGCGCACCAATGGAGTAAACAAATAGCCAAGAAAGAATGATGGAAGCAACTAAGCTGCTTCCATTGTTCCGTCCAAGGACGACCGACGACGACGATATCTATCAGTTTATCACCATTAATTCATGAATATCGACAAGATTTCATGGTTAGGCTTCCTTTTCAATGCCAAAATGGCAGAGCGTAATAAAAATTCAAAGTTTAGACCTTCCGAAAAAGGAGTCGTTACTGCCAATAAGGGAGTCATCTGACGATTGCCTTATTGGCATGAAACTCGGAGTAACGACTACTTTTCCGGAAGGTCTAAACTTTGAATTTGTATCTATCAGTTTTTTACATTGTTTTATATATATATGATTGTTTTATATATATATATATGATAGTTTTATATATATATAATGATTGTTTTATATATATATATGATATGATAGTTTTATATATATATATGATTGTTTTCAATTATTCCTCACTTGCAGAAGGTAACTCCAGAAATGGAGAAAGATTTGCGAGACTGTATGATGAGTGCCTATGACCGCGCCGGTGACGGGCGTATCGCTATGATCGAGGTAAGTAATCATTAAGCATTATAAGTCCTCAACCGTTGTTTATTGTATTGACTGTATTATTAATCTGAAAGGAGAAATATCTTATTAATCCTAACACTCGGGTTTTGTATTCAAACTGCTTGAACAAAGTAATCAGGGGAAAGGTGGCACAAACAAACTCGCACTTGGTCGTGCATGGCAGGAGTGATACGATCGCAACACCAATATTCGACGGAAATACAAACATTAATGGTTTTTGTTTACCATTGCATCGTATCCTGATCTATTAACTCCATTATGAAATCGATAATAATTATAAGGTAGAAATTTAGAGTAATTAATTATTTATATATCCGCTTAATAGCAATTCCGCTTAATAGCAATTCCGCTTAATAGCAATTCCGCTTAATAGCAATTAACCAAATCGATATAGTTGAACTCAAAATAACATAGTTTAACCGACTCATCAAGATGAAATCACATATATTAAGTTAGGGCGATTATTATAGTAGATTTAGAAACATGGAATTGGTTATACATTTTGAACTTAGGCATACAATACTTGCTAATGCGAAACCAGTGCTGATTATGAGTACGTTTGTATGGATTATATTTGATGTGCTAGATTTGAACCACTCATCCATCTCAAACACTCGTCCATGCATGAAGTACGTGTCTGAACCACCGATTAACATTTACACTTAATACATCCTCCTTAATTTGCAGCTATTACCTATTTTAAGAGGTAATTCATTCATCATTGAAATGATGGATTACTACTCCGGCCAACATTTATGAATCTATTTTATATGGACTTATATGGAATTATTTATAAATGTGTTGAATCTACTTTATATGGACTTGAATTATTTATAAATGTGTAAATGCTTCAAGGCAGAAATAAGACAGGACAATTAAATCAACGGCGCGCTATAGAAAATTGGTTTTTAAAGTTTCTCCGGAGACAACTCAGGATTAGGGTACATAAATGCAATATATTCACATTCAATCTCTCGCATTGTCTGATAGGTTGACGCTTGAGGTGGTAAAACAACATAAAAAACACCTTATCATGTTACCGCGAGACATGGGAATTTATAGCCAAATTTAAATCAAATGACCAGGAACTTAATTCTCTACACAGCACATGACCCACTTTGTCAGGCCACAAATTACACTCACTCTCTCATGACTGTAATCAATTTATCAATTTGCCATTAATCTTGCCCCCATAATTTTCTTGTCTTTTGGGATAACACGAAAGGCGGGAAAACAACATTCAACTAAACCGTTTCATCTTTCAATGCTTGTAAATATACCTCAATCAACAGCGCGCCATCGTCAGCTGGATTTTCAATGTTTGCCCGGAGACAAATAAGGATATAGGTACATAAATGCAATCAATTTACATTCAATCTCTCGCCATGCTCGCCTTGTGTTATAGGTTAACACGGGAAGCGGTAAAACAACATTAAACTCAATACCTTTTCATGTTACCGCGACGCTTGGGAATTGATTGCCTAGTAAATCAAATTAATGACCACGAAGTTAATTCTTTACACAACGCATGACCCCACTTTTCACGCCACATTTGACAGTGTTGTGGTGTTTTATGTCATACAATGTGTCATACCATGCCAGTTTTATGACTTGAAGTATCAAGTCGTTAATCCAGGGAAAATTCATAATTGTTTGAAATGTTGGTTACACTTAGTGTTCAGGATATAGGTATTAGTTAATTTATCAATCTACCATCAAACTTTTGTCGAAACTTTCTTGTCTTTTGGGGTGACACGTGAGGCAGTAAAACAACTTTAAACTAATAATGTTCATGTCATCGCGGGCATGCGAATTGATGGCGTTGTGAGTCAGATGACCACACAATTAGTTATGTGCGACAGACGACCCACTTTCCCGCCAAATTTGACAGCAATTTTCTTTATTATATTCAAAGTATCAAATCGTGTCAGCGTCATACTTGAATGGAACTATATAGTCACTAATCGATAGACAAAGTGTGTATTGCTATAATACATAGACCATGATATTGTTAATTGACATCGTCATGTGTTGTCAATCAAGTTTGACTGCCGCTATGATGGAAATACACTTAGCAAATAAAGGGAAAGTTTTAACGTATAAGTTTGAATTATTATTCAATTTGCCAATGCCTCAAAACGGAAACGAACCAAAATGTATTCAAACACGATTCGATAGATGAATTTCTAAGATGACGCCGTGTCAGTATATATGAATGGTATCCGCTGTGTCAGTATATATGAATGGTATCTGCTGTGCCAGGATATATATGAATGGTCTCGATGAATCAATTTCCTCTCCATCTTTCGTCATCTTCGTCTTGTCTTTAAGAGAGACAGAAAAAGCGGGAAAACAACATTCCACAATATGTATTTCTTGGTATCGTGATTTGATGGTGTTAAAAGCCAGATAACCACATAACTGATTCCATGAAAGTTGATAACACACCATTCACATCACGTTTCATAGCGATGTTGTTTATCATGTTGTATCGCTCATAGTCGTGCCGACAATATGCTTGAATGGAACTAATAAGCTGTTAATCCAGGCACACATCATGAATTGCGTGCGCTAGAACATGATATTGGCATTATGAATACATCACCACCGCCTTTTTAATTAAGACATTCTAGTGTTTAGTGTTTAATAATGGCGTCATATGCTTTAATCGCATACATTTGAGCTTGGGCGCAAGTCAAACATATATCTCAATCCAGCTTCTAGTTTATGGCAAAGTGGTCACGTGTGTGCCCTCTATCTATCTCATCAAATACAAGATTTCTGTACAGGCGGTTACCTTTATGTAATGATATATTTCTATGTATCCAAAGTGTCAATTAGTCGGATGAGCAAGCGGGTTAATGGGTCATAGATACATACACAATGCCTGATATTCTCTCATGCATCTCCTGAACTCTGGAACCGGCTCCCATCTCATGTTAGAAATGCCACATCACTGCAGCAATTCAAGAGCTCGCTCAAGACTCACCTCTTTCAGCAAATGACTTTATAATGTTTTGTATCTTTGTTCATATTTTGTACTTTTTGTTCAGCGCACTGGGGTCTTGCGACGGAGTGCGCTTAATAAGCATGGTTTATTATTATTATTATTCAGACGAGCAGAACTTTTATCATTATCATTTGCCATTAATCTTAATTCCTTGGCAAAGTTAGAGTAGCCATAGCACTTGTGTATCGAAAAATTGGTGCTAGAAGGGCCGGTATGTATAATAGCTTCCATGTGTTAAATATGTATTGATTAATGTGCTGGACCCTTGATAAATTCATCATCTCATGTTTCGTCAACCTTTTTGATTAAGAGATTTACAATCCTTGGTGGTAAACGGAAGTATTCCTGGCGATATTCCCAAACAGTGTATGCAAATATAATTATTTAGTGGACGATCATATGTGTAATAGTGTCGGAACAACCAGTTACCATTTCAACTTAACACAACCTCCTTAGTACATACTATAGCTTTAAGTCTTATAACCTATTGCTGATCAAGTTTATGAATCTCCTTTAACGTATAAACTTTAATTATTTACGAATTTGTAAATGCTTCAAGGCGGAAAAGGAACAAGGAAATTACATCAATCTGCAATTGTTTTTAAATGTTTCCCCGGAGACAAATCAGGATATGGGAACATAAATGCAATCTAGTCACATTCAATCTCTCGGTATGCTCGCCTTGTCTTATTAAAGTTGACACGAAAAGCGATTAACAACATTAAACTATATGCGTTTTCATGTTACCGCGAGACCTGGGAAGTGATTGCCATGTAAATCAAATGATCATGAAGTTCATTCTTTACACAGCACACGACCCACTTTTCTAGGCACATTTGACAGTATTGTTGTGTTTTATGTTATACAATGTATCATATCGTGCCAGTATTTTGTTTGATTGTAAGTATAATCCAAGGAAAAATCATAATTTCCTGAGCTTTCCTAAGTCATACATAACATTCTTCATTGGAAATTTCAAATGAACGAAAATGAACCAATTTGAGAACATCTTAAATGTTTATCTCGATTTGCTCAAGATATAGGTACACGAAAGCAGTCGATATATGAAACTGCAATCACTATCTCATGACTGTAATCAATTTATCAATCCGCCCCTTAAATCTTGCCCCATAACGTTCTTGTCTTTTATGGTAACACGGGAAGCGGGAAAACAACATTAAACTAAGACCTATCATCTTATTGCAATGCTTGTCACTTTGATGGCCTTGTAAGGCATAATAACGAATTGAATAATTAATTCTGTGCAGCAAACGACTCCATTCCCGCCAAAACATCTTAGTTACCTTGCAGAGTTAGAGTACCATACTCGTAAGTCCCTTTATGGGATAGCTTTGATGTGTTAGCTATACATGTACTAGTTGACATACCGGAAACCTGATTATTCATTTAATCTTTCTTAAATCAAAGCCATTTACATTCCTAGGTAGTGCACTAAATAAGAAAATGAAAATGAAAATATGATTGCGTCCTATATAGTGGTTAGGCATTCTTTGAATCTACTTTGACATACTTACTAAATTATTTATGAATTTGTAAATGCTTCAAGGCGGGAATGGGACAGGGCAATTATATCATCAGCGCGGCATCGTCAGTTTGATTGACAATGTGTTCCTGGAGACAAACCAGGATATATATAGACACACAAATTCAATCTTTGAATATGTTCATCAGGATTGTAGATATACATGAAAGTTGATATTTTGTTGAACAAATCCAATAAATGTACTCACATTTAGACGGTTTCGTCAACCAGTTCGGTTGACTTCTTCAGTAATGGTTTAATCCACTTCTTTTTCCCGCGAGAGATGATATTCTCGATTGTGGATTATACTGGTTCGATTGCATATCAGACATCAAAAGCATTGGCGGAAATTCTTGGGCCGGTCGTAGGTAAAACCCCACACCACGTAAAAAACTCTAGACAACTTGCAGAGGACCTCTCAGCAGTCATGATCGAGGTTGACGACATTTTCAACTCTCATGATGTGGTGGCCTTGTTCACCAACACACCCATCGAGAAGGCTCTGGAAATCATCAGGACTGCTCTAGAAAAAGATGACAACTTGAAACACAGAACCAAACTAAACATCGACGACATACTAGAACTTCTACAGTTCGTGTTAACCACTACATATTTCTCATTCAGAGATGTGATCTACAAACAGAAGTTTGGCGCAGCCATGGGCAGCCCGGTTAGCCCTATCATAGCCAACATCTACATGGAATGGCTTGAACAGGAAGCGATCGCCAGTGCACCCATCACATGTAAGCCCAAGCTATGGAAAAGATATGTCGATGACATTTTAGAGATCATCTCTAAGGACGCTACTCAACAGCTAACAGACCACCTCAACACAATTGACAAGACGGGCAACATCAAATTCACGTACGAAGAGGAAACAAATGGACAGATACCCTTCCTCGACACGTTGATTGTTCGCAAACCAGATGGCTCTGTCAAGTTGTTGATTTACCGGAAGAAAACACACACGGATCAATACCTTAACTTCTCATCTCAACACCCGCTACACCAGAAACTTGGCGTGATCCGGACTCTATTCGATCGAATGCAAAACATTGTCACCGAAGAACCTGACCGATTAGCAGAAGAACTGAGAATAAAGAAAGCGCTAAGTCTGTGTGGTTATCCAAAGTGGGCGTTCCAAAGAGTGAAAAAACAGATGGAGGAGAAATCAAAGAAAAAGCTCAAGAAAAAGGACAGCAACGAAGTGAGCAATGGTATGGTGGTAATACCATACATCGAGGGAGTGTCGGAAAGACTTCAAAGATCGTTCAAGAAATACAACATCCAAACTGCCATGAAGCCTTACAACACCCTCAAAAGTCTACTTGTCCATCCCAAGGACAAACGCGATGTGGCGAAGACTTCAGGCTGTGTTTACCAAATACCATGTCAATCCTGCGATAAGGTCTACGTTGGTGAAACGGGGCGTCTTTTCGGCACCAGATTAAATGAACACAAAAAGGACGCCAACAAAGTCAGTGACAGAAAATTCACACGATCCAACCGAAAAGAGTCAACAACTGAACAACACAAATCAGCAGTGACAGACCACATCGCACAGGAAAATCACACCATCAACTGGACAGGGGCAAAAATCCTCGATAAAGACACGGATAAGCAGAAAAGATGGATACGAGAAGCAATTTGGATACGGCGACAGGGGCCTAACATACTCAACCGCGACGAGGGCATTTATTCTCTGAGTCACGTGTTTGATCCACTCATCACAACTTTGCATCCTGGGAACGAGAATATCATCTCTCGCGGGAAAAAGAAGTGGATTAAACCATTACTGAAGAAGTCAACCGAACTGGTTGACGAAACCGTCTAAATGTGAGTACATTTATTGGATTTGTTCAACAAAATATCAACTTTCACAAATTCAATCAATTCACATTCAATCTCTTGTCTTATATAGGTTGCCGTGTCTTGTATAGGTTGACACGGAGCGCGGTAAAAACAACATTACACTATCTATACCTTTTCATGTTACCGCGAGACCTGTGAATTGATTGCCTCCTAAGTCAGATAGCCATGTAATTAATTCTGTATCAAACACACGACCCCCTTTTCCCGCCACACTTGACAGCATTGTTGTGTTTTATGTCATACGTTGGTCATTTGATTTTTTTAGTGTAATCGACGATGCTGAACGAAATTAAACCAATTCTTATATCGATATACTTGGCTTAGGATCAAAGAATGTTTCTTGATGCACCCCAGGATGCTTCACTTTCATCACATGACCACTGATTTCTGTCACCAGTGTCTACTGGTTCCCATTGACATTACAGTGCATGGAAATGCTTATAAAGTTGTTAAACGAGGGTCTTTAAGATAATCCCGTTGCAAGTAATATAATAGATGTGTCTTTAATACATTCCTCTCTTGATTTTCTTAAAGACCCTATATTTTTATGATTACAAGTTTTAGTTGGGATTCAACTTCTTTTCATATTTGTTGCCAAGTTACACTATCTGCACCATGTATTAGATGGTAGAGGTCAGACGACCTCCAGCTGTTAATTACTTTAACACATGTGTGGCACTGTTTGTTTTGGTGATAAGCCCTGCTGGTACTGTAGGGCGCTAAGCATGATGGGTACATCAAGAAATCTTCTTTGGCTTTTATATACATCAATAGTCAATTTATCAAATCACACTCAATATCTCATGGATGGTATCAATGAATCAATTTCCTCGACATCTTTCGACATGTTCCTCTTGTCTTTTCGGGTAACAAGAGAAGTGGTAAAACAACATTAAAATTATACTTTTTCCTGGTATCGCTAAACTTGCGAATTGAGGGCGTTATTATTTAGATAGCCACCTAACTTATCCCGAGCGAGCAGACAACCCACTTTTCTCGCCACATTTCACAGCGATGTTGTTTATCATATCTCATGATCGTGCTGATAACATGCTTGAATGAAAATAAATAGGTCGTTAATCCAGGTACACACCATGAATGGCGTCAGCTAAAACATTATATTTGCATTACAAATGCATCATCGCCGCCTTTTAATTAAGACATTCTAGTGTTAAGTGTTTATTGCTGGCGCAGTGTGCGTGTTTTAATCACACAAATTTGAGCTGCGGAAGCACGTTACATATATACCTCAATTCCAACTTCTAGTATATAAGTGGTGTTTTCACGTAAGCCTTCTATCTATTCCCACGAATACAACATTGCTAAATGGTTATTTTTTATGAAATGATTTATTTCTATCTACACAAAGGTTCCATTAGTCGGACGAGCAAGCGGGTTAATGGCTCATGGAAAAACTAGAATGATGGATATTTAGGCAAGCAATACTTTTGAAAACACCATTAATAGAAGTATCTTACTCTTTTGGAAGAGTTAAAGTAGCTTTTGAAACGTGAATATAGAGGGATTAGTGCCAACATACACTATACATGCAATAGATAATGCAAGATATGCTGTAGTCAATATGCTTAACACTGCTAATTTCCATGAAATTCTCAAATGTCCAACTTGTTACGTTTTAACTTAAAAAGTAACATAAATCTAGTAAATTGAGTGTTAAGGTGAGGAACATTGACACATTTTTCGAAGTACATACTTTGTAGGGGTACACTGGAAAGTTTTAGTATGTCCAGGATAGGAGACTCAAAGTCCAAATTATCACTGCATTAACGTTCGATTACCTTTGTAATAGGCTATAGCTCAGACGAGACATCTACGACTTGATCTTTTATCCCATTAATTCAATATGTATCAACGATATGGCTCGACGCGTTAACTTTATGGGTATATAGTACATATTTTGTATTAACACACACGTTAATAGCTCTTAATGGTTCTTGTGAAATGAAATATATTAATCATATTCCTGTTTAACACGCATGTTGATTTCATATTTATGTTTGCATTACAACGTGGTGCGTCCTGCACGTTTTGCACCCCTTTGGGAAGCAGCCGCGCGTCAACACCACGCTAACTTTTATCATGAAACATTACGTGACGACCGTAACTCACATTATGTCACACGTTTGTAAAAGCGACGGAAATATCGACATGACTTGACAAATGATAGATACGTGCGAGTTGTGCGGAAAATAATACAGAGAGACCATACAATACACATCATTCGCCCGAGCTTTCCGGGACTTCATAACTTATGACACGCCATCGTATGAACTAATTCCCTATGGCCCGCCGTATAGTCACAATATAGCCTAGCCGTGTTATTTCATTGCTCCCTTTTAGGTGGTGCGTAGTTGACGACTATAAGTGTGAAATTTGATTCCATCACTTTAAATGTGTGTATCCATTTTCAGTAATACGACACTGTCATGTATCAATGACCCTTATATGCAATAAACATACATAAATATACAATAAATTAAATCTAAACAGGAAAATGCCATCTCAAAATGTCTCAGAATAGGTAATACCGTGTTTGATACAGAATTACGAATACAAAAACAACAGTTTATCTCAATCTAATACCTACAACATATTGGTACATATATCCCCTACTGATTCTGTTAAAAAAGAAAGGACTGTATTGAATCAGTCAAGCAGAACCTTTCATTCTTGTCATACTAATATTACTTCACAAACATGACATCAATCAACATTGCAATGGATATTAACACTTTCCACGCGGCTATTAGTTTAACCATATATATACAAAACAGATTTGTCAGAAACTTTTCCCAATTTTCAAAGTCTTATCTCAAGAATTACTGAACCAATGCTATGCATGTTTGTACTTATTTTAATGTATTTCTCATGATGATTCCAAATATGGGGTTGAAAATCAATCGTTTGGACATTTTGAAACATCTTGGGAGATTTTGGAAATATCGTCTGCAAACGCCTGCCACCTGGAAATTGTTAAAACGTCCGATTGATGAAATCCAAATATTCCTAAGAAAGCTAAGTATATGTAGTTGTTAGAACCACTTTAGCACTCTGACTGATAGCAATGGTATTCATAATCAACAGAAATGCCAAATGCAACTTCCTCGGTATAAGTAATTCTAGGGACACATATCCTTTACATAAACAATGACAGAAGGTATATGAATATTGCTGCCTGAGTTTTAACCATTATTTGCCCTTTAAACCTCAAATAGTACGCACCTGTTTCATTATATAGGCCTATACCTTTTAACAAGCATTATCGCACCTACCTGTGCCAAAACACCATACATCCGTGAATATGAATGTTGCTTGCATTAGACTCATCATAAAAAGTACCAAATGGTTTGATGTCGTGCCATCATAACCAAGCTACTTCGGGTTGGAGTTTTGACGACGCAGAACATGCAGCCAATTAGAGCAAAGTTTGCAAACATTAGATTAAAAGATGAAAAAGATACGGCGCCACTTTGAGGAGATGTTTGTTATTTTAGAATATTCTATATATATACACTCTGCACATTATTGCTAAGGCAATTAAGCCCGACTGATAGACTGACTGTTTCGTTTTATTTCATGCACGACTTCATTATAAATTGCATGGAACCATGTGCGCATGAAAGAGCGAGAAGAAATAAGGCTAGAATTGCAAAGTATGAAGTTTCTTGACGACACGTACGTAGGTATATTCAGGAAAAAAGACGGAAATTGTAGAGAAATTGCGGGAGAGATACATATACGCATTTAAAGTGGCACAACGTCGATTTTAGGTAGCTGTAGTATATTGATCATATCTCAGGATTGACAAAACCAAAGTAGATGAAATAAACAGCATAACGTTTAGTCCATCAATATGTATACAATTGTTACACCAAATTCTAGAAGTTCATGGTCCATAAGTTGGGTAAACACATGCACGGTTTTTTTAGACACCCTGTACTTTGTCCCAAAATGTTATTACTGTGGAGTGGATTTCATTTCCGGTCCATTTTTCGTAATAACTGTGTGTCTTTTAGAGCGACGCGGGAAGCGGCAAAACAACGTTATCAACTAAACTTTTTTTATTACATCGCAAACTTTATATAACTGTTTAGTTTGCAATTTAACTTGTATTTGTAAAAGAAGACGAAGTCGATTTAGACCAATCCTCTCTGTAACTGAACTTTGAAAATGCATGAAGCAACATTCATACACTCTTAGTAGCTTACATGTAGAACCAACGTGCCATTGTTCACACATCAAGACAAAACATACGCATTTATTGACCTATATTATACAGGCGCACACAAATGCCATCTCTTTTTTAGTTTTATGATAAAGTCATTCTTTGATATATTTTGAAGAGACATACAATTAAAGTCTTCTTGCACCTTCGAAAAAATATTACTATTTGTCATAGATAAAGTTAATGTACATGTACATTAAGCGCGTTGCAGAATATCTTATTCCTTGCGATTTTCGCGTTCAGAGTGTAAAAATATATTATTTAGTATAATATTACATTTTGCTGAACGATTAAAGCCTTCAGGAAGCCAGTTTTCCCCAAAACCACCGTCTCACGGGTATTGCTCTACTAGCGAGCAATGCTAGACTAACGTAGGCCTGCATATGGAACCTATAGTCTCTGTGAACTGGGGTATGAACAATAAATTGGTTCAATTGCAAACTGACGTGTAAAATTCAGGGGACGCTAATGATATTAGTTGAGAAGTAATGATTCGCTAGTAGCGGTCGTGTATCCGTGATACACAGCGGAAAAAGTAGTAGTTGATGGGAGGAATGAAGTCTACTTTATTTAAACCTTGCCCATAACAAAAAGCTATAAGCCGGTAAAATATTGATTGCAAATTCTACCTAATCCGGATTATCATGTACTCGCTCTTGAATAGTTTGTTCCTTTTCTACAATGTAAGGCTTCATATAAACAGCTCATCAGTGTGTCAGATAGTCCCTAAAAATAACCACGCAATTTCAGGATTGGGATGAAATATTCAGGCTGAATTCAAACGAAGATGCTAGTTGTATAAATGTCAAATCTCGCCTCTCAAATATTTATTTAGTTGTTCGTGTTGCCCAAACACTATTATCAGGGGTGACACTTATTAGATAGCTTGAGCTTTGGGTTCAAGTGTGTTAGTCATAGTAAAGGCCTTTTAGACAATAAAAAGGCCATTAAATATAGGTCAAATTCAGTATTATGATAAGTTTAATTCCGTGATGATAAACCAATTCTAGGTTAATGTATAGTGAAACCAAGAAAAAAGTTCGCTTGAAGAAATACCTGATGGATTTGGATATAAATAATAGTAAGATGCAAATATTCTCTACCATCCCTAAATCGGATACATTTGAATGGTGTTAAAACACTTACCACGCGGCAGTCGTCTGCAGACGACCATCTCAAAAATGTCACAAATTGTTTCAAAAATGTCTAAATTATTAAATTTCATCACCATATTTGGAATCACCATGAGAAATGACTTCTATTGTATGATAAAATAGCTTTATTCCGTTATGCACGGACTATGGGCTACCATATCTCTTGTGTAGGATTAAAATCGCTACCTCGGCACCGACATGACCGACAGTATAGCTGGTCTAGGGGTAATGACATTCCCTTATGGTCTGAAAGGTCCTGGTTCGAATCCCAGTTATCGCCAGATTTTATGGAAAACCTTTGCTTTCAATTCATTTTTCTCAAATGGAGACAAAGTTTCGAAGTCGGAAGACTTACGACTAGGTTAATTCATGATATAATTTGAGGATATACTGGTATATCGCCGACGAATTGAGACGGACGTCGTGGATTCCCGGTTCCGATGTAAAAACAAGCTAGGGGATATTGTGAAGAGTTCATTCATCATCAAATAGAGACATCCCTGATGTATATTTGCAATATTTCTATTATACGAAGAAAACCAATGTAGACTGCACTAATACACTAGTATATCGTCAGCCTGCTTCGATAATTGCCTAACTCACTTTTCAGCAAAATTGAGTTTTTTGCATAAATCATGACTTCATTACATTATGCACATGCTGTTATAGTACCTAAGTCATTGACTAATCAAAAGTGTTGATAAATGAAGAGCTTTGTTGCAAAAGGGCCACCAGACCACTCCAACATGTTACTCATTTTGCATTATTGAATTTGCATTGACAAATCCATGGAATTAATCAAATTATTGTATGGTTGTGTTCATCTGTTTCTATATGATTTGGATTAGTGCATCCATGCACGCCAACTGAGGCATCAACAATACAAGTCACATTCCACATAATGAATATCCATCCATCAATAATGCAAAATAAGTAACAGGTACACAGGTAACAGGTTTCATACTGTTGTTGTTTTCTAAGAACTAGAAAAAATGAGTTAGGCAATTATCGAAGCAGGCTGACGATATATGGCTTATACGTATAGGTGTCTCGTAGGTTTGACTTACACGATAGTCGCCAAATTAATATTTGTTATCACCATACGTCCAAGCACCAATGAAAATTGAACTAATAGTTCTGTAATGATATGAAAGAAATATTTGCTTTGTTCTCAGTTCAAATGTTAAGGTTGCTTGTACGTTTGGTGATGCAAAATATTACTTGACGGTTATCGTATAAGTTTTGGCGGTTACCGTATAAGTCTTGGCGTTTATCGTATAAGTCTTACGTACAAGTCACGTATTAGTTTTGCAGTTCTTCCTTATGCCAAAGTGTGACCTCTATACTTTGCACATGATTAAATTCTACACTGGCGGCCTCTTCCGTTCCAAATCCTCCCATCCGGTGATAGTTTAGATTCAGTCATCTTTTTGTTACCCAATGCAAACACTATTTTAAATTGAATTCTTGTATTAAATTGCACGCTTGCATAGGAAATCTCAGCATCATCATAGATTGAATCCTTACCGTCTGCCCTATTTACACACTGCTCCTGCGGGGGTGCTCAATGAGATGTTGTCCACCATTTGTAAAGACGGCGGCCATATAGAGGGACGTTAATCTCGAGATCAGATTTAGGTAGCTCTAATAGAACTTTGAACTGTGCATAATAACGTCTTGTTTTCCTTTAACGTCCAAAAATCTGTTGTTACTGACTAACAAAGTTAAAATAAAGCATGATAAACCTCAAGTCTACGTTGCGTGAAAGGTGACATTTCAAATGTTTGGATATCAGTAATTCGTGAGTGATCAACTATATGCCTAAGAACCCCAGTGCTATGAGTTTCATACTTTAAAAAAAACATTTTGTTTTTACAATAAAAAAGGGACATTTTTTTAATTTTTTAATTTTTAATATATTTAATATTTTTGTTGTTGTTGTTGTTGTTGATATTTTGAAATTTAGAAAATTGTTGAAAATTCACCACCATTTTCATCACAATGTTGATGAAAAACTCGACCGATCGACCAACCCTACCTGAGAGGTCCGTTGAAAAAGAGGTGTTTTACGTCGCCTAATGACACTTTAGTTTTGTTAAACTCTGTTCTTTTTTAGGATATGAAGATCCAATGCACTATAAAAGTTCAGTCAGCTCCAAATTGGCGAACCTGCTTTCCTCAGCGAACTCATTTGGAAGAACGTGAGCGAGCAAAAAAGCACGCGTGGCGCAACATTACGCACACGTTTGCCAAAATAGCGCGGACACTTGGATTACTTTTGCGCGCGGAGACTAATTAAAACTAAAGCACTGAGCATACTCCACTACACTCGAACTCTTTGCGCTCTCACACATGCGTAGTATATCCACCACAACAAAATGACGCCTGATTGATAAACGGTGGTCAACGCTTGCGCTCAGCGTTGGGGAGTTGTGGAGTCTGCTGAGCCCTTAAACATGTTAAAGGGACACTAAGAGATGTGTTGGAGGCAGCGCCCTCAATTATGATAAAAACTGAGATTAGTTTATTTTTATAATTGTATTACATGTATGAACTTACACCTATAAGGATTAAGAAAAATCAGCTCTCTTTGTACAAGAAAACGTCGAATATTTTACGTCCGACAGTATCCCCGTGCAGTACGCGTGATACATAACGCGAACCATATTTGCATAGAGGGCGTTTTTCAATAAATAGCGATGATATTGTTTTAATCTAGTTTTGCTCTGTTTTTTGTTAGTATAAACAACAATAATGGCGATTTTTAATGTTCATCTTGAATTCTGAAGTAAATTTTTAAACATTTAAACATTTCAACACCACTTAATGTCCCTTTAAGATTGATTGATAGTTGACCATAAACATAATGAAACAGCAGTTGGCTGGGCTGATTCAAACTGGATGATTAACAGTGATAGTTTATACTCAGCACTAATATAAACTAGGATGCGACAACATGTAGAACTCCTTACAAAAACTTGATTTATTACTACTTCTCTAAGAGCACTTTCATAGATGATTCTAAAGCAGTGTCTTTATTCAGTGTCTACTTGAGACACAAATCTATCAACATAAAAGCACAGCTGTAATCATGATGGAAATTTTTCTCGTATGGACAGTTCATTATACTGAAAGTACTCATGTGTACGCTTCGTCGACACTTAATGGCTCAGCAAACTCCACAACGCTCTAACTCTTTGCGCTCTCACACATGCGTAGTAGCTCTACCACAACCAAATGACGTAGCCTGATTGGTCAATGATGGCCTACACTTCCGCTCAGCGTTGGAGCGTTGTGGAGTCTGCTGAGCCCTTAAGTTATGATCTTAAAGACTCGCGACGCTGTTTTGCAGTCTTCTGGATTTGTCAGTTGATTTATCATCTGGGGATATTTGATCAAATGATAAAAGATTGTATTGCCCCTCGTGTCAGCCTGTCGCCTCTCTTTTTAATCTTGTGTTGCTCCGTGATACATTTTCCTCGTCTCAGGGTTAGAGTCCACAGCATGGCCTGTTATGTTTCTCCTTGATCACTCTAGGAGTCATATAAATACAAGTTCGGAATATCCTGTCGTATGATTGACTGGGACGCTTGGTTAAATAAATATTACCATCATCGGCTTGTTTCTTTAAAAACGCTAATTCACTCCATATTAGAAAAAAGAACATGACATGACATGACGTGACGTGACGTGACGGGATGTAACCTGGCGTGACGCCTATACGAAATTTCATGACCATGGTTACCCATAAAGCTGACAGGTCCTTGTTGACACATTGCATTTGCCTGTGTTTATACTTGCAATCCCTTATGTAACTGTATCGGGGATCAGGGGAATATTCAGGGTGCTAATATGCCTCCAATGTCACTTGATCTGGCGGTCATGAGAGTTCTATCAAGCTAGCGTATAGTTTGCATAAAGTATCACTCCTCGAGCAATAAAAAAGGGTGAAAAGTCTCGGTGTCTCAGGCACGTTTCCTAAAATAGAGGTATTCACATAACATATCATGTTAGTCTTTTGTTGCCCATGCAATATTCATTTATAGTTGACCATTAAAAGCAAACTAATTACCCTTTTAGATAACATGCAAGGCGCTACCCTTTTTAGTGTCACTTTAAGGGGTTGAATGAAAGAAATCGAGGTTCTGGAGCCACAAGGCCTTATCTACAATGGCTGCCACATGCGGGGTTGCATTTTTTACATGGGTGCACAATATAACACCAACATTCCCAGCCAACATCGATCGTGGGCCCTCATGGGACCCTTAAGATATTAAGTGTCCAATAAGGGCCCACTGTGGGCCCACGATCGATGCTGGCTGGGAAGTATATAGCATATGGCGCTATTACAGATAGTAACTTTTCACATCATAATCACTATATATCTGAAGAAAAAAAGACCATAACTTCAATAGCTGATCTGAGTTACATTTAGTTTACACCAACTGCTCAGCATACAAACAACCCATCTGGCAGCTGTTACAGATAGGGCTTTGTTGCACTAAGCCTTCCAAATATTTACTTCGGCAGACGACGATGGACATGATTTGTCCCAATCTGTATTTCGTAAAAATGTTGTAAACAAGTTATTTCTGATTTCCAACACGTGTCCTATTTAAATCGGTGATTGTTACCATCCCAAACCTGTATGTATTTGAAAACCAATCCCAGTAATGCTGTGAGTTGTATTTTCAAATTAACATGCTATCAGAACAATCCTGGCCACCGTCGTCTGTATTGTATAGAATCACATAATGTACAGCGTCCTTTTTCTTCAATTTTCTCTATTCTACAAAAAGAAACCTACTCGAAAAAGGGTGTAATTCTAGTATGCGCATGGCCTTAAAGATTGCATATATATTGGCATTCCATTGCCACAATCAAATAAATAATTCACATAGTGTGTGCGGCAGATATCCCTTCCCCCGTTCAGGTCAGTGTCCGAGTTGTCACGCCGAATTCGAAATGGAAAGCGATAACAAGATTGGTGTGAAATTGTTCAGTGGCCCCGATTCGACTTCAATCGATTTGTTTACGCTATGTCAAGAATATGACGTCCATTTCTCAGTGACAGTGCTAGTCACCTAAATCAAGTGGGGGAAGTGGTGAGGTAAACTGAATCCTACACGTCTTAACTATTTTATCACGGCCCTACGAGTGGTGTGGATGGAGAAATGTTGGAGGCAATTCGGTTTTTTAAAAATAAGGGAAACACTACTGTACCACAGTGAGAAGCTAATAGTACTCTGCGCGCATATTCACCAATATTTACCGGTCACCTAAATCAGAAGACGTGGAGGAAATAGGTTGGAGGAGAAGTACATTTTTGGATATAAATCTGCTCTGCTCTGTTGGTATTTCTTAATTATAACAGACCCTTTCTTGTAATATATCATGTGTATTTTGAAAATGTGTTTCTTTCTGAGATCATGTCCGTTTCACTAACCACACCACTTCGGGGAGAGAATGTGTTAGTTAGTTCAGCTTCAACATAATGTTCATTATAATAATGAATTGTTCAGTGGCCTCACACAATTGATTCCAATCTGTTTGAGGGAAAAGACAAATTTGATATTCACGGTGATCCCCTTAGGCAAATTCGTTTTAAATTTCATACTTACGCGACCAACTCTTTTAGGTACATTTTTCGTTAACATACTGAAGTTTAGGGTATTTCTGATTTGAAAGGAGAAACAGCAGGGCATGTGTTAGTTAGCTTTAAATATTCATCATAAAGATCTAAAATCAATTTAGCCATTCGATAAAAAGATAAGTATGAAATTGTTCAGTGGACTATTTCAATTCAATCGATTACGCTATGTCAAAGATATGAAATTCATAAAACAGCAGCGGGACCAGCTCTCTCACTCCGGAGAAAAGTAGGTTCGGAGTGGAGTTGCTTGGGAGCACTGCAAAACTAGTACGTATGGCTCATACGTATAAGTGACTTGTACGTAAGACTTATGCGATAGACGCCGAAGTACTATTTTGCATCACCATACGTACAAGTGGCTAGAAGAGTTGTGCTGAGAGCAATGCAAATTTCTATACTATCAATTATGGAAATATTTGAATCGATTGACTTCACTTTTCATTGGTGCTTATACGTGTGGCGATAAATCTTATGAGCAGACAGTCAATCGAAGTCTCGGTAAACTTTGCACCGATTAAATACGCGCGATTAAAATCATACACAAATAACTTACGTAAACAGTATAAAGCTTTAAATAAGGAGGGAAATGGTCGATAGTCAGTGTATTTATACAAACGACATACATTACGCGTTAATATGACCTATTTACTCTGTGTATTCTGGGTAGCGGTATGGTGTAGTAGTCCCAAGTATGCAAATGAGCTCACTGAATACAATGTCATGCTCTACCACACATCTACCCAGTACTCAACAACGGAATAAATCTCATTATCCTCATTTGCATACTTGGGACTTATACACCATACCCTTACCGTATTCTGTTGCTTGAACGCATATCTGGCGCTGATAAGTGTTCTTTTGTTTACCAACGTAAGTTATCAGGGACGAGCACATAAAAAGCAGTTCTGGATCTAATTTCAGTCCTGCAAAACTGCCCATTCATCAATCGAACATGCAAAATGATTTTCATTCTTAGGTAAATTAATATAGTAGAAACAGGAAGAAAAAAGAAAGGCGTTTCAGAGACGGAGAAATAAGGTTCGTCACCATTGTCGGTAACATAATGTAGTGCAATGTTGGAAGTGATAGTTTTGGAAAGCAACGTGTTTGTCATCCGTTTAACCTTTTTGTTGCCATTTTCGTGGAATGAAGAATGGATTAAATGTCTAGACCACGAAGTCTGTGCTAGTAATAGGACGGTTCTGAAATGCTGAACATAGTATGGTAGGATATAATTTGGTATCGTCCTTAAGTAGAGAGATGGTTGGCCAATGTGTGTTTATTAATAACTAATCCAGTATTCAAACGCATATATATCTTACAAGGTGGTGCAGGAAATGGTAAATACGTCTTTGCATATATCTCCTTACTAAATCAAATCAATTATAATTTGAACGATTGCACATCTCCTAAAATGCCTTCGATCGGATCAGTGTCAGAATGTAGGGCAAGGCTAGAAGTCTAAATAGATTTGGAAAGCAACGTGTTTGTCATCCGTTCAGGATTTTTGTTGCCATTTTGGGGGAAATGAAGAATTGAATAAGTGTCTAGACCACATCAGTGCTAGTAATAGGACGTCACTCAATAGTATGGTATGTTATAATTTGGTATCGTCACTAAGTAGAACGATGGATGGCCAATTTGGGTTAATTATTGACTGATACCGTATTCAAATAAATATATATATATATATATATATATATATAAAGAGATGTAGATTAATACTGTCCGATATCAAAGTGCTCGATTCATATGAAGAGCATAAATATAATTAATAATGTACAGCAAATTAAAATCCTAACATCGTTGTTGTTACTGGCAGTTTCATGTGACCCTATCGGGGCACAATCTTCAGACAAACTGATGCTGTATGTACAGTACTATAGACATCCCATTGTATCATATATACACTTGACCTAAAAATTGACCCTAATGCACAGATCAGGGAGCATTTGGAGTTAATAATAACTTGGGCCAGACAAGAAAAAAGTTACGTTACATCAAAGTCAATGAGTTTGTATTTGCGCTTGTGTCTACATTTTGATATGAGTTCAGATCGTTTGTTGAGGGTGGAGTCTCTTGGTGCAGTCAGGATATGATATTTCTCCGCAAGGCACAGATTGCAGCGCTTGTTGGCTGGGTTGTAGGGCGCTGCCTTCTGAATGATGGACCATTTGATGTTGTACGGTGTGCCTTTATCCTTTAAGTTCCAAACGTATTTCGACAGTTCAGTTGAAAGGGATAATGATTTATTCTTGAAAGATTGTGTATGGTTTCTTAGTCTTTCTTTAAATGTAGTGCTGGCTAGGCCGATGTATTGCTTTGTTGGGGAGGAATCAGCTGTAATAGATGCTTTATAAACGATGTTTTTGGATAGGCAGTAACCGTCTAGTGGGCAATTAGGCTTTGATTTACTTGGGCAACTACATGTACGGTCGTTTGTAGAGGGGGCCTTCGTCAACACACGCTTGTTGTGGATGCTTATTATGGATTTCATATTCTCCATACATGAATAGCTTAATTTAACAGTGTTTTTGTTAAATATCGTATGCAGCGGAGATCCCTTTGGGAAGTGGCGGTTCAGGAGTTTGAAAAATTCCTTTCCGATATTGGTTTTTATGGTTTTTGAGTATGGAGGATTAAACCAGATGACATTGCGCTTACGTTGTTTCCTTTGTTGGTTATTTGGTTGAGGTTTGTCATTAAAGACAAAATCATGAGTCGAGTATCCGGATTTCGACAATGCTTCTTTGTAGAGTGGGATGGCATCATTGAAGGATTGATCAGAGTCTGATAGATTGGATATGCGCTTGTTTATAGAGTTGGGTATTTCCTTGAATATAATTGGGGGATGGTTGGACTTGACATTGACGTAAACTGGTTCATCATCTGGCTTTCTGAATGGTTTGAAGGAGTTTTGCTGCAGATTGAGGGTGACATCCAAAAAATCAACTTTGTTCAGGTTGGCATCTGCGGTTATTTTCAAGTCGAAGGCTGTAGTGAATTTTGAGCATAGGCGTTTTTTAATGCGCTCATTTACTGCAGGGGTGGAATTGCGAATGATGGCAAGGCCATCATCTCTGTACAGGCCTACGTATGTATTGTCCATGTCAAACACATCCGATATATGATTCAGGATATAAAGACCTACGAGCTCACACACTTCCGCTCCATCATAACTGCCCATTGGCACGTCAAAAGGGTTGTTGCCGGTTGTTTTCCTTTTAATCCAAGTTTTTTCATTCGTAAAGAGAAAAGATTTGCGGGAATGGAGGATAATGTTTTCATCAGATTCCGTTATTGTGGTATATTGTCTAGCAAAATTAATCGCTTTAGTGAGAAGATCGGTGCTAATAGACGGATAGTAATTTACTATATCGAAGACCATAAAGCTGCAATTTGGTTTGTCATCGATTGATTTGAACCAGTTTATAGTGTCAGTGGTGGATTTCCATTGGTTTACACATGTTGCATGTTTCACTTTCGTGATGATATCATCCAGAATGGACTTACTGATTAACCCTATTTCTGTTTTAGCAGGGTTGATGAGTCTACAGGTGGGTTTATTGTCAAAGTTTGATTTGTGGTCTTTGAGAGTTATAAAGGCGTTATTTTTGGCTATGGATTCTATTCGGTCATCAAGTTCTAAGTTGCTGGCTATGTTTCTGGCTTCTACATTAGCATTGTTGTATGATGTTTTAGGTGCCTTTTTATATCCTTTTGTGACGGAGGTGTTGAGTAGTTCCTCGTGATGTTCTTTACTAACCTTGTAGTAGTTACGTGTTTTGTCAGCAGCAATGTACACTTCATCCGATTTCTTCATGTCTTTGATATCTTCGTTGAGTTTACTTTGAAAAGCACACTTGATTGGTTTGGTTTCGATGTTCGAAATCAGATCGTAAAGTCCATTTTCAAATTGTCTTAATTCCGGAATCGATGGTGTGGGTTTGTTGCTCTTAAATCCGTATGTTTCTTTCTTGTTGGTTTCTGTCTTTTTAGTTTCTTCCTTTTTTAAGAAGAAGAAGGTTTTCCACCGCATCCTGTGGATCAGGCTTTCAGTTTTTTCAATTAGCCTCCGCATATAGTTCGAGTGTGATGGAATGGGTATGTCCTTAGTACTGTAGTCAAATTTTACTTGCTGCATTGTTGCCATCGGTGACAGATAAAGTGCTCTACCAAAATAGGGAGCGAGATATAAAGAGATGTAGATTAATACTGTCCGATATCAAAGTGCTCGATTCATATGAAGAGCATAAATATAATTAATAATGTACAGCAAATTAAAATCCTAACATCGTTGTTGTTACTGGCAGTTTCATGTGACCCTATCGGGGCACAATCTTCACAATCGGGGCACAATCGGGGCACAATCGGGGCACAATCTTCAGTCCAACCATCCCCCAATTATATTCAAGGAAATACCCAACTCTATAAACAAGCGCATATCCAATCTATCAGACTCTGATCAATCCTTCAATGATGCCATCCCACTCTACAAAGAAGCATTGTCGAAATCCGGATACTCGACTCATGATTTTGTCTTTAATGACAAACCTCAACCAAATAACCAACAAAGGAAACAACGTAAGCGCAATGTCATCTGGTTTAATCCTCCATACTCAAAAACCATAAAAACCAATATCGGAAAGGAATTTTTCAAACTCCTGAACCGCCACTTCCCAAAGGGATCTCCGCTGCATACGATATTTAACAAAAACACTGTTAAATTAAGCTATTCATGTATGGAGAATATGAAATCCATAATAAGCATCCACAACAAGCGTGTGTTGACGAAGGCCCCCTCTACAAACGACCGTACATGTAGTTGCCCAAGTAAATCAAAGCCTAATTGCCCACTAGACGGTTACTGCCTATCCAAAAACATCGTTTATAAAGCATCTATTACAGCTGATTCCTCCCCAACAAAGCAATACATCGGCCTAGCCAGCACTACATTTAAAGAAAGACTAAGAAACCATACACAATCTTTCAAGAATAAATCATTATCCCTTTCAACTGAACTGTCGAAATACGTTTGGAACTTAAAGGATAAAGGCACACCGTACAACATCAAATGGTCCATCATTCAGAAGGCAGCGCCCTACAACCCAGCCAACAAGCGCTGCAATCTGTGCCTTGCGGAGAAATATCATATCCTGACTGCACCAAGAGACTCCACCCTCAACAAACGATCTGAACTCATATCAAAATGTAGACACAAGCGCAAATACAAACTCATTGACTTTGATGTAACGTAACTTTTTTCTTGTCTGGCCCAAGTTATTATTAACTCCAAATGCTCCCTGATCTGTGCATTAGGGTCAATTTTTAGGTCAAGTGTATATATGATACAATGGGATGTCTATAGTACTGTACATACAGCATCAGTTTGTCTGAAGATTGTGCCCCGATAGGGTCACATGAAACTGCCAGTAACAACAACGATGTTAGGATTTTAATTTGCTGTACATTATTAATTATATTTATGCTCTTCATATGAATCGAGCACTTTGATATCGGACAGTATTAATCTACATCTCTTTATATCTCGCTCCCTATTTTGGTAGAGCACTTTATCTGTCACCGATGGCAACAATGCAGCAAGTAAAATTTGACTACAGTACTAAGGACATACCCATTCCATCACACTCGAACTATATGCGGAGGCTAATTGAAAAAACTGAAAGCCTGATCCACAGGATGCGGTGGAAAACCTTCTTCTTCTTAAAAAAGGAAGAAACTAAAAAGACAGAAACCAACAAGAAAGAAACATACGGATTTAAGAGCAACAAACCCACACCATCGATTCCGGAATTAAGACAATTTGAAAATGGACTTTACGATCTGATTTCGAACATCGAAACCAAACCAATCAAGTGTGCTTTTCAAAGTAAACTCAACGAAGATATCAAAGACATGAAGAAATCGGATGAAGTGTACATTGCTGCTGACAAAACACGTAACTACTACAAGGTTAGTAAAGAACATCACGAGGAACTACTCAACACCTCCGTCACAAAAGGATATAAAAAGGCACCTAAAACATCATACAACAATGCTAATGTAGAAGCCAGAAACATAGCCAGCAACTTAGAACTTGATGACCGAATAGAATCCATAGCCAAAAATAACGCCTTTATAACTCTCAAAGACCACAAATCAAACTTTGACAATAAACCCACCTGTAGACTCATCAACCCTGCTAAAACAGAAATAGGGTTAATCAGTAAGTCCATTCTGGATGATATCATCACGAAAGTGAAACATGCAACATGTGTAAACCAATGGAAATCCACCACTGACACTATAAACTGGTTCAAATCAATCGATGACAAACCAAATTGCAGCTTTATGGTCTTCGATATAGTAAATTACTATCCGTCTATTAGCACCGATCTTCTCACTAAAGCGATTAATTTTGCTAGACAATATACCACAATAACGGAATCTGATGAAAACATTATCCTCCATTCCCGCAAATCTTTTCTCTTTACGAATGAAAAAACTTGGATTAAAAGGAAAACAACCGGCAACAACCCTTTTGACGTGCCAATGGGCAGTTATGATGGAGCGGAAGTGTGTGAGCTCGTAGGTCTTTATATCCTGAATCATATATCGGATGTGTTTGACATGGACAATACATACGTAGGCCTGTACAGAGATGATGGCCTTGCCATCATTCGCAATTCCACCCCTGCAGTAAATGAGCGCATTAAAAAACGCCTATGCTCAAAATTCACTACAGCCTTCGACTTGAAAATAACCGCAGATGCCAACCTGAACAAAGTTGATTTTTTGGATGTCACCCTCAATCTGCAGCAAAACTCCTTCAAACCATTCAGAAAGCCAGATGATGAACCAGTTTACGTCAATGTCAAGTCCAACCATCCCCCAATTATATTCAAGGAAATACCCAACTCTATAAACAAGCGCATATCCAATCTATCAGACTCTGATCAATCCTTCAATGATGCCATCCCACTCTACAAAGAAGCATTGTCGAAATCCGGATACTCGACTCATGATTTTGTCTTTAATGACAAACCTCAACCAAATAACCAACAAAGGAAACAACGTAAGCGCAATGTCATCTGGTTTAATCCTCCATACTCAAAAAACATAAAAACCAATATCGGAAAGGAATTTTTCAAACTCCTGAACCGCCACTTCCCAAAGGGATCTCCGCTGCATACGATATTTAACAAAAACACTGTTAAATTAAGCTATTCATGTATGGAGAATATGAAATCCATAATAAGCATCCACAACAAGCGTGTGTTGACGAAGGCCCCCTCTACAAACGACCGTACATGTAGTTGCCCAAGTAAATCAAAGCCTAATTGCCCACTAGACGGTTACTGCCTATCCAAAAACATCGTTTATAAAGCATCTATTACAGCTGATTCCTCCCCAACAAAGCAATACATCGGCCTAGCCAGCACTACATTTAAAGAAAGACTAAGAAACCATACACAATCTTTCAAGAATAAATCATTATCCCTTTCAACTGAACTGTCGAAATACGTTTGGAACTTAAAGGATAAAGGCACACCGTACAACATCAAATGGTCCATCATTCAGAAGGCAGCGCCCTACAACCCAGCCAACAAGCGCTGCAATCTGTGCCTTGCGGAGAAATATCATATCCTGACTGCACCAAGAGACTCCACCCTCAACAAACGATCTGAACTCATATCAAAATGTAGACACAAGCGCAAATACAAACTCATTGACTTTGATGTAACGTAACTTTTTTCTTGTCTGGCCCAAGTTATTATTAACTCCAAATGCTCCCTGATCTGTGCATTAGGGTCAATTTTTAGGTCAAGTGTATATATGATACAATGGGATGTCTATAGTACTGTACATACAGCATCAGTTTGTCTGAAGATTGTGCCCCGATAGGGTCACATGAAACTGCCAGTAACAACAACGATGTTAGGATTTTAATTTGCTGTACATTATTAATTATATATATATATATATATATATATCTTACATGGTGGTGCAAGAAATGGTAAATGCGTCTTTGCATAATACCCCTACTAAATCAAATCAATTATACATATTATTTGCACGATTGCACATCTCCTAAAATGCCTTCGGTCAGGTCGGTGTTAGAATCATCACATGTTTCAAAAAACAAGGGTTAATCAGATTGGTGTGAAATTACTCATTGACCCAAATTTGACTCCCATCGATCATGCGAAAGTAGTTGTGAAATGGCACTCATATCCCACCACGCATGATGGAAGGGCAAATCAGATTTCTTGAATGTAGGGGCAATGCTAGAAGTCTTAATAGTTTTGGAAAGCAACGTGTTTGTCATCCGTTCAAGATTGTTGTTGCCATTTTGGGGGAATGAAGAATGGATTAAATGTCTAGACCACGAGGTCTGTGCTAGTAATAGGTCGGTACTGAAATGCTGTACATAGTATGGTAGGATATAATTTGGTATCGTTTTTAAGTGTTACTGATCCTGTATTCAAATAAATATATATATATATATATATATATCTTACATGGTGATGCAAGAAATGGTAAATGCACCTATGTATGCATCCCTAACTAAATCAAATCAATCATACATATTATTTGCACGATTGCACACCCCAAAATGCCTTCGGGCAGGTCAGTGTCAGAATGTAGGGCAAGGCTAGAAATCTAAATATTTTTGGAAAGCAACGTGTTTGTCATCCGATCAGGATTGTTGTTGCCATTTTGGGGGAATGAATCAATTCGCACGATTGCACATCCCCTAATATGCCTTCGGTCAGGTCGGTGTTAGAATCATCACATGTTTCAAAAAACAAGGGTTAACCAGATTGCTGTGAAATTGCTCATTGACCCAAATTTGACTCCAATCGATCAAGCTAAATTATGTGTGAAATGACGCTCATCCCAACACGCATAATGGAAGGGCAAAGAAGGTTTCCAAGGTTTCCTGATCATGCAGCCCCAGCATGCTTCACTTTCATCACATGACCAGTGGTTTCTGTTACTTTTTTCTACTGTTTGTTATTGATTTTACATTGCAATGGTAGGTTTACATAATGCTGTTGAACAAAGGGTCTTCGGGAAGACCCAGCTGCAAGTAACATACTTGTTGTGACTTCATTACTGTCCTCTCTCGGTCGGTTTTATTAATTTATTGTGTTTATTGTACGTATTAATTTAATAATCTTGGTGTCCTAAGATTAATTAATCAATTAATTAATCAATCTTAGGAAACCAAGATAGATATACAATCGATTGTCCGATCGACTTCCCTAGACCGCGATCAAAACGAAGAAGATAATTTGTCTGCGATTCCTAACGGCCCTAATTACATGTGAAATTTCTTTTTCGCAGACAATAGGTTAAATGACTATGCATACTATAAATTGGCATGTTGCATACCCTAACCAGCCAGGCTATGTTTTGTGTGGATACCGGGGGAGGGGGACAAAGTATGATTTTTGTTGCCCAACAAATTGCCGCGAAAACCCGCGTAATTTGACCCCGGACCCTTCGATCACCACCACCGCGTCCCTCACCAATGCGCTAAGCTGCCGAAGCTGCCCAAACGATTTTGTACCCACATCAGCTCGGACAATGACGTCATCGAATCAATGAGGTAGCATGCGTGTGGACATTGTTTTGGCCTGAGTGAATCGTAAACGAAACAGAAAAACATGGCAAATAAAGAGAAAAGGGTCAACATCGCCAAAAACAAATACAATTATACAATTGGAATAACAATAACACGTCAACGCAGTGACCTATTTTCTATAATATCTATCATTTTGATGGTTGTACATAGATATAAGGTGTTTTCTTATTGTTTGCCCACACGGGGAATTAAACATATTTAAAACACTTGTGAAAGAAATAAACCAAACTGTTTACGCGTATCCAAAGGATGTTAAATTAAGTTGGCATATATTTCCAATAACATCTATCAATCAAACGAATTATTTTTCACGAGTTCTCCACCCACAAATTCCTTGGAGTCATCACATCACAACCAAAACAACAACTATCACGTTTGGCGAGAAATTATTATTCATTGGCCCAATTCCATTTTCAATCGAATAAAGCTCAGTTAGAGATATGGCACTTCTATCGCCATGTATATAGAGCGGAAATGAATGTGTTAGCTATAGCTTATCTCCGAATTATTAATCTCACTTATTATGTCGAAATCTATCAAGGAGGGGAAAAGTTTTGGAGAGGACAACATTCCACCTGAACTCCTGACAAGATGCAATCTTGATGATTTAATACTGGATATCTATAATAAGGCCCTCCTAGAAAAACAAAAACCTGACCAGTGGGCAATATTGAACCTGATACCAGTCCCAAAATCTGGTGACCTAAGTCAAGCAGGAAACTACAGAGGCATATGTCTGAACTCTATTGTGGCCAAGACATATAACAGAATGATTCTCAACAGAATAAGACCTCACCTAGATGAATTACTTCGAACTAACCAGAATGGCTTCCGCGAGGGAAGAGGCACTACCTCACACATTCTTGGACTCAGGAGAATCATCGAAGGTATACATTCCAATAATCTCTCTGCAGTCATAACATTCATTGATTTCAAAAAGGCATTCGACACCATACATCGTGGGAAAATGATCAAGATACTCAAAGCATACGGTGTCCCACAGGTTATAACAGATGCAATTGATGAAACTTACAGAAACACAAGAGCCAAAGTCATATCACCTGATGGCGACACGGAACTGTTCGACATCCTAGCAGGAGTACTCCAAGGAGATACCCTTGCCCCCTACCTATTCATAATCATCCTTGATTACTGCTTAAGAATAGCTATCAGTGGGAGAGAAGAGGAACTAGGATTCACCCTCAAGCCTAGACAGAGTCGAAGAATAGGGCCAAAGAACGTCACTGATCTTGACTTTGCAGATGACATAGCGTTACTTTCTGACACTAAGGAGCAGGCACAGAAGTTGCTGAAATATGTTGAGGAAGCAGCACTCAAAACTGGGCTCCACATAAATGCCAAGAAAACCAAATGCATGGTATTCCACCAAGCACAAGCGGTACAGCTAAAAACCTCTGACGGAAGTAACCTAGACAACGTAGAGGACTTCAAGTACCTGGGAGCTTGGGTTGGTAGTAGCCAGCATGACATAAAAGTACGTAAAGCACTTGCTTGGAAGGCCTGCAATGCTCTGAACAAAGTGTGGAAATCCAGCCTCTGTCGAAAAATCAAAATCAGACTTTTCCAAGCTACTGTTCAAAGTGTTCTACTGTATGGAGCTGAGACATGGACCATCACCAACAGACTGAATAAATCTCTAGATGGATGCTACACTAGAATGCTGAGAACTGCACTCAACATTAGTTGGAAAGATAAGGTACCAAACAAAGACCTGTATGGAAACTTACAAAAGGTATCAGAAAACATCACAGATCGAAGGATGAGATTTGCAGGACATTGCATGAGAAGAGAAAATGAGATTGTATCCGACCTGCTGCTATGGAGACCCAAACACGGACACACATCTGTCGGCCGCCCAGCCTTAACATACTTGGACAATTTGGCGAAAGACACAGGACTGAGGAATGATGAGGAGATGAAAGCATGCATGAGGGACAGAGTAGTTTGGCGAGCCATCACGAAGACCGTTCGAGAACGACATAAGTAGTAAGTAAGTAGTATTATGTCGAGCCAGACGGGCATTTGGGCTATGTCATTTGAAATCATTACCAACCCCTGCATGGGGTAATTCCATTTGAAATCTTTACTCTTAGAGTGGAAGATTAAGTCATGTCGCCCATAGGGGGTGTATCATTTACAAATGGAACATCCCATTGATTCAGAACCTACGAATCTACGGATTATGGAGGTTCCCTCAGACAGGTTACGCTGCTGTTTTTTACTAAATTGTTAATTACGCCTATTTTTAAACAGTATCGATTACTTTTTCGATTACAAGGACCTGATTTTTGAAGTGTGTTCGCAGATATCCGGTTAAATTGCAGCGATTATGCTGTAAAAATAACACCATTGACGCAAGATAACGCAAAGAGATCAGGGTGGATATGGAGGGAGGGGTCAACCGTCGAATGAAAACATACAGAAGACATAAATTATACAGCAACATAGCCTTATTAGTACTAGTTGCTTAACCAGACAGATTTAAGTGAAAGGTACATAATGGCAATACCGTTATGAAGATGGTTGAGGAGGAAGGGGTACATAGGGGGCAATACTGTTTTGAGAAAATGGTTGAGGGAATCACGGAATCTACATTGACACTGTCGATAGAGTCGACTCTTTGCGTTATCTTATCCCTCCCCTCGCTGGCCACATATGAGACCTGTCACCACAAAATGAGCGTTAAGTCGCCAGTGTGCATTAGGCGATATAGTCCAATGAACATGCCAAAAATCAATAGAAAACAAAGACATTTTGCAACTTCAATTTGAATTTTGACAGGGAAAACATTGAGCAATTGTGACATGTTGCATATCATTTTGAAGCTTGTTTCCTGAGTATTCTGAATCTGGAGAAACCTCAAAATTTAATTTTCCGACTTAACTCTCATTTCGTGATGACAGGTCTCATATTGTCTGCCTATAGGCGTTATTCTTTATTGGCACATTTTTGTCAAAAGTGGGCCGTGCTATCCAACTGAGCATGCTCAGAGCAATTAGTGCTCCGTAAACGAGCCGAGACGAGAGTGCTGTAGGTTCCAATGGGGTGAACTTTGCACTAATCATAAACAATTCTTCATACTTCTGCTCTTTAATATTTGACCTTATAACATTCGTGGAATATACTTGAAAGTATAATCTATTTCCACTAGTTTTAAATGAAATGTTTGCTGGTATCCGACACATCTAGGAAAATGTTGAAGTTCACAGTTCATAACGAGATTGTAATCCGGGATTGTAATGTTTATCGGCGCACTAATTGCTCTGAGCATGCTCAATAAGATTTCACTCCCTGTTGACGTAAATGCGACAATTAAAGGTATATTGTGTGATCTTTCCAGGGAACGCCCTCAACATCGAAAACAAAAATTGAAAGCAGATTTTCTTGCAGATTTACATTTCTGATCATAAATCGTACATACATTCCAAGTTACAGGGCGATACGATTCTTAATTACTTCAAAATCATGGTTTTAGAGTGAAAATAAACTGTCGGGTTAACACGACAGTTTATATTTTCACTCTAAAATCACTCTAAAACCATGATTTTGAGGTAATTATGAATCATATCGCTCTGTAACTTTGAATGTATGTACGATTTATGATCAGAAATGTAAATCTGCAAGAAAATCTACTTTCTAAAAAAAATTATGAATAGAGGGCGCTCTCTGGAAAAGATCACATAATATGCCTTTAAGAATAATATCCATTCGCATTATACATTTTGATGCTTCAGATATTGGCAAAGTACGTGTTATTTTGCTGATTAAGATATTCCGTTCTTGTAAAAGCACAAAGAAGAACACACCCAATATCTTCCATGTCCACATTTACCCAAAACCACATTGACCGTCATACCGGCTTAGGAACGTAATGTGTCTGTCACACATAACATGTCTTCTCTGGAAAAGGAAGAATAGGTCTATCACCACACTGAGACCAAATTAAATACTTAGAGCAAATTGATAACTGTACACAAAATGAAAACAGACGGGTATTTCCATACTGCAAGAGATTCATCACCATAATATCGTCAAAATAAAATATCTTTCGGGGCGAGTTTCATAAAAAGACTCGATAGAGGTTAATCATGTACCAGAAGATTAGCTGCAAACTTGGCACACCTGGTTCATGATTATGTAGGCCAATTTGGTAATACGGTTCAAGCAATGAATTGGACGTCATGCATCGATTCAATCGAAGGTAGAATAGGCCGGGTGCGATTCCCCTTTGTAGTCCTTGTAACCTAGGAATATAGCTGGCCATTTTAGGACGTGCAGAATGGATTTGTTGAATGACCTCAAGCTACAAGAGCAATATGTCTCTACTGCAGCATACTTCATTGTCAAATTGTAGAGTCAACACTATTTTTTTCCACCTTTAAAGAAGGTGTCCCGCAAGCATAAAAGTGTGCATTATATGTTAGAAATATAACTATCGAGCCCAACTTTTGTAATTATATAGAGCAAAACACCACACTTATGACAAAAACAAATAAAAACCGCAATCTCTCAACATGCACTTTTTAAAATTCGCGGCGATCGAAAGTCCCAGTGTCGATGATGTCATAATTATACAATTCACATGCGCAAATTTGAGCACCGATACCCATGACGTCATCGACACCGGGACTTTCGATCGCCGCGAATTTTAAAAATTGCATGTTGAGTGATGGCAGTTTTTATTCATTTTTGTGACTAGTATGGTGTTTTGTTCTATATAGTTACGTAATTTCGGCTCGATAAATATTTGTCTAACACATAATGCTCAATGTTGTGCTTGCGGGACCCTTCCTTTAACAAGTCATTCAATCACGTAATAAATTGTGCATTTGTTACAATCAAATAATTGCCAATTACCGGTTTTTGACCTATTTTATGAAATTAATAAGTGGGTCACTCACACGTGTAAATCGAAAAAAGAATAAATGATGCCATTCACGACATCCTCGTTCAAAACACGTGTAATATCGTGATTCAATTTTAGAAATTGAAAAGATTTTTGACTCGAGAGTAGATGCCATTCGAGAAGAACGCCTGTAACAGTTACTCATTGGAAAAGAATAGGTTTCACGACGACAATGAAGTTTGACTAACGTGTTAAACTCCTTTTTGTACTAAGGGTGTGGAATACCATACACCTCCTATCGAAGACATAACATTAATCTTCCCAAATTTATTATGCCATTCACGACATCCGCGTTCAAAACACGTCTAAAATCGTGATTCAATTTTAGAAATTGAAAAGATTTTTGACTTGAGAGTAGATGCCATTCGAGAAGAACGCCTGTAACAGTTACTGATCATTATACTAAATTACTATATTACTATATTAGTTTGACTAATACGTGTTAAACCCCTTTTTGTACTAAGGGTGTGGAATACCATACACCTCCTATCGAAGACATAACATTAATCTTCCCACATTTCAAATGGGAATACCTGCTGGTTACTTCCATTTGACATCTACTGTCACACCATGTATGAAAGATTACGATCAGGTCTTCATAAGGGGTGTAAGAATTTCAAATGAAATATCCCAATAAGTAGCCATGCGCAACGGCCTACAAAGGGGAATCGCACCCGGCATATTATACTTTCAATGTAATCGGTGCGTATATGGCAGCCAATTCATTGCATGAACCGTGTTGCCTTCATATCATGAAACAGGAATGTCTTCTTAAACAGTTTCCAGACAAGATAGCAGCTAATCCGTTACATAACCTTTATGCGTGTTGCTAGGCCAACCAAGTCAACAGCGCAGACGTTGATGAAATTCACCGGTATTTTACAACTTTTCACTCATACAAATTTTCTTGTGTGTCTTATCTCATATTCCTCACAGTTAGCTGAAATCCTGCCCACAGACGAAAACTTCATCATGGTCTTTCGACAAATGGAAGAGCACAAACTCGACAGTGTTGAGTTTATGGAGGTGAGTAGAACGTCCCCCGGATCATGACTTGCATTTTGTACGGTGTCACTGATTGGTCAAATCCATGATAAGCTCAATTAATGACCAATCATAATACAGTTTCTATAGATCGCTTTTCATGTTCTCACGGTGTCTATAATTGGCTAATGAAAACACTGAAATCCTCTTTTTAACTAATCAAACACATTTTTAGATGGCGATAATTTTGGCCGTTTTGGCTATAGATGAGGTGACCGTTGTTTACATCAGCAGTGTTTACAAACTGATTAGCGCCTGGTCTGAAGACATGCTAGAGGTACTAGTCCATGACTACTGCATACATACTATTCAAAAGAAAACATATATCACTGAGCGCCAATTTTAAAAGCACATGCCCTTATGGTGCGTACGCATACTGCCGGGCAACCAGATTTAGTACCTGGTCTCTCATTGTGCTTAGGGATGCAGACCATGACTACTGCACTATTACATCGTAAGCATGGTAAAGTAATGCAATCAAGTGTGAATTAAAGCACATTCCCTGTATAGGTGCGCACGCATACTGCCGGGCACTACGTCACCGGTCACACCATCTATATTGTAGCCTCCCCAAGCCAAATTGTTATACTCATAATTGACGTTAAATGCTGGTCTGAACAAATTACATTTCATGTCCATTATGAATTCTGAATAAATATCATTCTGTTATCAGTCAAGTGCAATGGCAAAGCAATTCAAATGAAGTGCTTTAAAAATTTCATATAATTTCATTGTTGATGAATCACCCATTTTCGACTTAAATTCAATATTGAGAAGTGTATAGACATGTGTGTTATTCTGGCGAAGATGTCGATAGAGATAGCAAAGTCGGTGTCTTTAATGATGTTTACCATCTTTAAATTCATAACACGTTTACAATTTATTCAACATGGTATTTCAGTTGCTATCTTCAGTAGATAGGGTTTTTCTATTACTTTAAACTGTGTTTACATAAAGCCTGGGCATAAAGATGCAATACTGCGATAGATAATAAGATATGAAGTCCTAAAATGCAGGAGCTTCGCCCTTGTACCCCAACAGAGGCCCTAAGGTGGACCCTTGGACCCCACCCGTTAAGGGCTTCGCGCCAAGGTGCTCGCTTATACGCGCACAATTCTTTAAATTACATGAGGGTGACTCAGTGGAAAAATATGGTGTGCCCCCCCCCCCCCCCCCCCCCCCCCAGCCAAAAAGATCCTGTGCATGTCACTGTTATAACAGATCCATCAGTTGATTGATTCTGCGTTGATGACGGTATAGATCAATATTGTTCATCAAAACATCGAGAGCTATTCATAATTTACTTCAAAATCATGGTTTTAGAGTGAATTTATATAGAGTGAAAAATAAACTGTCCTGCTTGCTTATTTTCACTCTTTAAAATAAACCCAAGAAACTATATATTTCTGTATAAATGCATATAATTCTAATACTAATTTCTGTATAAAAATGCATATAAATCAATATAATTGCCCAAGATTGTTTTAAGCCGTGTATTCTTCTTAGGCAGCTGAATATAACCTACATATTTTTCAATAATAAAGAAGAATCTATCGACTAATGTAAACTTCTATCGTTAGTTACTTGTCTTGACCATGTTGACGGTGGATGCAAAATAAAAATAAATACCAAAACTGGCATTAATCTTGATGAATCTAATTCTTAATCTCTTTTCAGTCTGTATATATCAGATCTCAAACCCTGTTATATACACCCATCAAAATATGTAAGTTCCCCCCTAGCATATACTAGAATATTTCAAAAAATAATTGATAGATTTAAATAATTTTCAACTAGAAAGATGCATCCAATTGTTAGGCACATTTTGATACCAAATTTGTTGGCCTTGAGACAATGCAACGATACGAAATTGTGACATTTATCAATTTTTATACAGAAAAAAAGTGGCACTGGCTATGATTGGTTTTGTCCATAAAAGTAACAAACATTTTAGACAATAAATGCTACCGTGTCTTGGTGCACAAGATTATGATCTGCTTATTGATTTTCTTGAAATGATGCCACACATAATTGTTTGGTAGATTCCCATGTCTGTGCACGAAAATCCACCAAGTAAATGTCTGTTAATTTATGGAAAAACCAGCCATAGCCAGTGAGATTTAGTGCCACTTTTTTTTCTGTATAAAAATTGATAAATGGCACAATTTCGTATCGTTGCATTGTCTCAAGGCCAACAAATTTGGTATCAAAATGTGCCTAACAATTGGGTGCATCTTTCTAGCTGAAAATTATTTAAATCTATCAAATATTTTTGGAAATATTCTAGTATATGCTAGGGGGGAACTTACATATTTTGATGGGTGTATATGGCACTTTAGTCCATAGAACGTACAGTGCGAAGGGTATAGCAGAATACTGTGCCTCCACACTTTGTTTACTATACGTCAAATCAATCGTCCATTTGATTATTCCGCTTCGAGAACAACGTTTATCTGTAGCTCTTACTCTTCTTCTTTGATAATCGCAATACAATAAATTTAGTACTTTCCATTCTTATACCGATGGAGAGTCAAAATGAGAGTCAAAAGAGGTTGCTTACAACTGTTTTCTTCTAATAACGATGACTGAATTATAAAAGTTCTAAATATAAGTGTTTAAAAACTATAATTTCGCATTGAAGTCCGACAGGAATAGGACAATGACATTCTATCCTAAGGATGCAGGCATGTTCCCTACTACAAGCCAATAAACTTCTTATTCACCCTCATGTAGTTCTCCCTTAATGCTGGGTCTAAAGGACACTAATTGTTTTCAAAATTAAAAAATCGCGAGAAGTGACGATCTATGAATATTAGAATTAATGAGTTCTTTCACATGTTTGGACAGAAGATTGAGAATTTTTGTGACAACAATGAATAGTCCGCACTTTAAACGGATAAAGTACCTATAAGTAGACCACATTAAAATCACCCAATACCTACCCAAGGATTGAAAGTTATTTATCAAAACATCAGTTCTAGATAGCCTTAAACAGTAGTGCATATCTACCATAATAAGATAAGACCCCGCAATATAACTGTGTTGTTGCTTCAAGGTCAGTGACTGACATCTTCCTAGACTAATTTGCGAATACAAACAACTACTTGGCATGAAAAGAGTTTCAATTGTTCTACCATTAGGCAAAACAAAAAATAGTCTACACTTTTGAGAAACCTTTGAGAAAAGAAAAATACCCGTTAGCAAAACCTAACACGTGTGGCCTTCTCAGAATTGAAAGCATCTGCCCAAAACATCAGTTATTAATACAGCTTGAACTCACTTTAAGATCTGCCACAGGACATACTTCCTTAATGGAACGCTGTTTTTCTACTTCAAGGTCAGTGACGTCTTTTACACATTGTTTACGAGTTACTACAAAAATCAGCTCCCAAATATCCAATTTGAGAAACGATAGGCTTACCGCTCATATAGGCTTACCGCTTATATAGCAATAGGCTTACTACTTTTTGTAGCTAACATAATACCGAAATAAAATCGACACGCTCCCACGGATTGAACGTAATGAAATTGACTTTCGGCAGCTCGAGAGTTACCCCCTGCATCGCGCTGGTTCCTAATTTTGAATACGATTTATTCCGTCAAAATATAACAGACGCTTTCCAAAGCGTAGGCAATAACTATTTTCCTTTTATCTTCAAGCTCCCGAAATTGTGATTCGAAGGTAATTTTGAATTCAATCACAGATCTGCAACAGGATATTACTCTCAGATAACGGAATTAGACAAAGTACAAGACACAGTGAATATGATAGATAGCCGGTTGGCTATTGCTGGAGGATTTATTTCTTAATACCTCAAAATTCAACAATGTCAAATTTTGAAAATACAATTAAATATTAATAAAACAATTTAATTATTAGAATGAAAGTTCATCTGTGTTGGTGATAAATAATATGAAGTTAAACTTTCGATCTCAACACAAGAAATATTTACCTGGAATTTTCAGGTGTTGCTACACCTTTCATCAGCAGACTAATGACTCGACTTGACCTTTTGGAGGTGTGACGTCAGAATCGGGTACAAATTACCAAGAGTCTATGACCCGATTCTGACGTCACACCTCCAAAAGGTCAAGTCGAGTCATTAGTCTGCTGATGAAAGGTGTAGCAACACCTGAAAATTCCAGGTAAATATTTCTTGTGTTGAGATCGAAAGTTTAACTTCATATTAAAACAATTTAATGTTAATAATGCAATTATTGAACATCTAATAACATAGATGAATTGAATATATTGATATCATACCAGTACATTTAAATATAATGTAATCCATAAGTTCAAAACACAGGTGGGGTAAGAGAAGGTGCGTCCCCAAACCAGCGTGAAAAACTGCAATTTCCAACTTATTTGCCTGTCTTCCTTTCTCCTTTCTGTCCCTTTCCTTTCCCTTTTCCCTTTTCTTCCCTCTTTGTCTCCTCTTCTCCCTTTCTTCCCGTTTTTTTGGTCAATTTTTTCGGGGGGGGGGGGGGCAAATTTTTTCAGGGGGTCTGCCCCCCCCCCCCCCCCCCCCCCCCCCCCCCCTCGCCCCCTGCCTACGCTACTGGACCAAGCTACACAGCTTACAAGGTCCGACACAAGGGCTGATTTATTGATTGTTTCCAAACCATGAAAAGACCAAAATGAATAAATAAATAAATAAAATAATAGAAATAAGGTTTTACGCACAAAGGTTAAACTAATGGCCAACATTTAAAAATAATATTTGTTAAATATATATATTTAAATTGACCAAACAAAAATAAACAAATACATACAAATACTGAGGGAGGGAACAGCTAAGCCGACTGACCAAGCAACAATTGGGTGGGTGGGAGTGGCGTTTTATAAGTATGTCCTCTCAGCAAAACAACTATAAACGAGCACTGGTGGTAAAACCAAAACTCGTGGGACCTAGATGTCGGCCTCTGATTGACTCATCGTCCGATCGTCATGACAGAGGATGCGAACAGCATTCAAAGCATGCCACTTCCGTTTCATGGAGTAAATGAGTTTGATCGAGAAGGCCCTCTACCTCTATGAAACTTAATTGCCCTACAATCGGAAACCTCGCCTCTGTTTTTCTCTGTTTCAAGGTCAATGACGTCTTTAAGACAATTTTTGCTACGAATATCTTTGATTGTGCTATATGAATTTAGTTCCAACGGATCTACTTTTTGATGACTAATACAATGCCATATCTAAATCAAAATGAAAACAGTGCCAATCTCCTGGATGTATTTATCAAAACATGTAAGTTCTAGATAACCTTGAATTCAATTAGGAATCTGCCACAGAATATGGACTTGCAATAATACGCCCCTGTGTTTCTGCTTCAAGTTCAATGACGTCTTTCAAACTAATTTTTAAAAACAAAAGCACTAGGTTATACCATATCTCGGTAATGAAGCTTGGCATGACATCTTTTAAGGCCAAATTAAAAGGAAGCTTTTGTTCCCGACCACCATCTTACATTTAACTGCACAATATGCCTCCTACCGAGCCTATTGAAAAATGTTGATTCTTCTTTCCTCTAAAAATTTTTAAAAAATTATACTTTTTATATATTTTTATGTTTAGTGCAATATTTTTATTTTGGAAAACAGGCTTTCCTGACCCTTTTGGTCCTTATATCGGTGTATCCTTGGTGTAAGATACTTATAAGTTAGAATAGTGTCCAGACCTATTACGGTTTAAAGCTGTATAATCCTTTCCCTCATAGAGGATTTGGTGCTAGGTTAGTTTCGTGCTGTCTTACACCAAGGATAAACCCTTCAAGCATGGTGAAATGCCCATTGCCTACTCAATCCTCTAGTAATGATTATTTTATTTATTTATTCCATCTAAAAAATACAGTGAGAACGACTTTTGTTCTCTTGGCCTAAGGTGACAAGAAGAGAAAAAAAGTTTTACGGGCAGACGGACCTGTCAAGTAGGTTCGGTCAGTCGGGTTCTTTTGTTTTAATTGTTTTTATCTAAAATGTCACAAAAAATCTGAAAAAATCTGGATTTTTTTAAAAAAATTATGAGAAAACAAATTTCAACAGATTTTCGGCCACTGATTTTTACATGATTTGAGAAAAAAATTCTATTTTTTTTCTATATAAAATAAATCTTGAAAAAAGCAAACAGTTGGTTGGTCAGGCCCGTAAAACAAGATTTTTCCCCTCGCCTAATAGCACACATAGGATGTTCTTATTCAGAAGTACATTGACATCAATTAGGATTATTACTACGGCAGAGCAGCCATTTTGCCATGCTTTGAAGGCAGATGACTAACTCGATTGTGAGAGTTATGACCATTAACACAGAGAACAAACTAATAGAGAGTGTCCTAGATATTAGTAAGCTAATCTGCATTTTAGATTGGTTCTAAATGACCAGCACCTGCAAATGTTCTGGTTTTAGAATTCCGGGAACTAGGCCTCCTTAAGGCAACGAGTGTATCAATATGCTTCCCTTTTACTCAGTCATTATTGTGTATTATATGCATTTGTATTAGGCCTGCTCTGTATGTTTGTTTGTTCTGTGCTTATAAGTGTTTTCTGTTGTTGCAAGTTATTTGAAAGATCATTTTTGGGCACTAAATAACCTTTTTTTAATATTGTGTATTTTACGTACTGCTTAATAGGTGTACGTCTGACATGAAGTAACCAATTTGCCTTTAAATTACCTTAACTTGGAATTGGAATCCCTTAACTTGATTAGAATGTTTCCACTTTCCTTGATTAAATCGCATCAGTGATTGTTTGCCGCGACCTTTCATGTTCATGCTATAACAACAGCTGGTAAGGAAATTACTTTTGTCGCAACTAGACCGATTAATTTACAAAGATTAAAATGAAATCAAACCATGAAAAACTAGAGCTTATTAAATACAATTAAATTATAATTGTATCCGTTTGTTCCAAAGGTGATTAATTAAAATCAATTGCCTCTTTGTCTTACTCTGTGGATTATTGAAACATGATATATGAATATGTCACACTTTGCTATCTACTGAAGATAGCAACTCTGGGGATTATTGGAACATGATATATGAATATGTCATACTTTGCTATCTACTGAAGATAGCAACTCTGTGGATTATTGAAACATAATGAATATGTCACACTTTGCTATCTACTGAAGATAGCAATTATGGGGATTATTGAAACATGATTTATTAATATGTCACACTTTGCTATCTACTGAAGATAGTAACTCTGTGGATTATTGAAACATGGTATATTAATATGTCACACTTTGGTATCTACTGAAGATAGCAACTCTGTGGATTTTTGAACCACGATATATGAATATGCCACACTTTGCTATCTACTGAAGATAGCAATAATGGGGATTATTGAAACATGATCAATATGTCACACTTTGTTATCTACTGAAGATAGTAACTCTGTGGATTATTGAAACATAATATATGAATATGTCACACTTTGCCATCTACTGAAGATATCAACTCTGGGGATTATTGAAACATGATGAATATGTCACACTTTGCTATCTACTGAAGATAGCAATTATGGGGATTATTGAAACATGATTTATTAATATGTCACACTTTGCTATCTACTGAAGATAGCAACTCTGTGGATTTTTGAACCACGATATATATATGAATATGCCACACTTTGTTATCTACTGAAGATAGCAACTCTGGGGAATATTGAAACATGATCAATATGTCACACTTTGTTATCTACTGAAGATAGTAACTCTGTGGATTATTGAAACATAGTATATGAATATGTCACACTTTGCCATCTACTGAAGATAGCAACTCTGTGGATTTTTGAAACATGATGTATGAATATGCCACACTTTGTTATCTACTGAAGATAGCAATAATGGGGATTATTGAAACATGATATATGAATATGTCACACTTTGCTATCTACTGAAGAAAACAACTCTGTGGATTATTGAAACATGATATATGAATACGTCACACTTTGTTATCTACTGAAGATGACAACTCTGGGGATTATTGAAACATGATCAAGATGTCACACTTTGCTATCTACTGAAGATAGTAACTCTGTGGATTATTGAAACATGACATATTAATATGTCACACTTTGTTATCTACTGAAGATAGCAACTCTTGGAATTATTGAAACATGATCAATATGTCACACTTTGCTATCCACTGAAGATAGCAACTCTGGGGATTTTTGAAACATGTTATATGAATATGCCACACTTTGTTATCTACTGAAGATAGCAACTCGGGGATTATTGAAACATGATGAATATGTCACACTTTGCTATCTACTGAAGATAGCAACTCTGGGGATTATTGAAACATGATATATGAATATGTCACACTTTGTTATCTACTGAAGATGACAACTCTGGGGATTATTGAAACATGATCAATATGTCACACTTTGCTATCTACTGAAGATAGTAAATCTGTGGATTATTGAAACATAATATATGAATATGTCACACTTTGCTATCCACTGAAGATAGCAACTCTGGGGATTATAGAAACATGATATATGAATATGTCACACTTTGCTATCTACCGAAGATAGCAACTCTGGGGATTATTGAAACATGATATTGCTATCTACTGAAGATAGCAACTCTGGGGATTATTGAAACATGATATATGAATATGTCACACTTTGCTATCTACTGAAGATAGCAACTCTGGGGATTATTGAAACATGATATATGACTATGTCACACTTTGCTATCTACTGAAGATAGCAACTCTGGGGATTATTGAAACATAATAAATGAATATGTCACACTTTGGTATCTACTGAAGATAGCAACTCTGTGGATTTTTGATTTATGATAAATGAATATATCACACTTTGCTATCTACAGAAGATAGCAACTCTGGGGATTATTGAAACAAGATATATGAATATATCACACTTTGCTATCTACCGAAGATAGCAAACTCTGGGGATTATTGAAACATGATATATGAATATGTCACACTTTGTTATCTACTGAAGATAGCAATTATGGGGATTATTGAAACATAATATATGAATATGTCAAACTATGTTGTCTACTGAATGAAGAAAGCAACTCATTATAATGTTAGCCTATTGTTTCAAAATTATAGCATGCCAGTATGTTATTTTTCTACAAATAATAACTCTAAAACTTATCAAAACACCTTTTTTCAAGCATGGCAGATAATGCTATCTCCTGAAGATAGAAACTCTGGCGATTATTTCAAAACTCCTGTCGGTTTTCGGACAGATTATGCAGAGGATAGAAACTCTGGATGCTGCTATCTAATGAAGATAGAAACTCTCGGGATTATTGAAACACATTATTTTAATACTGACCAATAATCTACTGACTGTAGCAAATGATTATTTAAACACCCAATTTCTATGATAAATAATGCTATTTACTTGCAGTAAAAGCTTTGGTGTTATCCGAAGTGCCCTATGGAAGAAAGCATTATGGTATGGCAATGAATCACCCTTTTTGAAAATGGCAAATAATGATATAAATAAAGATAACAGCTCAGAGTAAAGTTTCACTATTAAAGTTGTCATTAGATGCTATCTTCTAATGATAGCAGCTATAGGGAGTATTGGAACACATTGTTGAATAAATAACGCTATTTACTGAAAATAGCAAAAATAAGGGCTATGATACCTATGAAACAACCTATTTGAAAAGGACAAATGCTATCTACTGAAGATAGCAGCTCCATGGATTACAGAAACACTCTTCTTTAGTATGACAAATAATGCTATCCACTAAATCTATAGGATTATTAAAAACACCCTAAAAATTATGCTCTATATTCTGTATGTTTGGGTGTTTATCCAATTCCTGTCCCACGCCACTTTCATTAGCCCTTTTTACTAGCCCAATTGTGTTTACTTGTATTTTTGATTATTTTCTAAGGTGTAGTGAACCAATTGATTGGCCCATCAGAGTTCTCTGTTGAGAGTTACCCGTTTGATTTGTAATCACTCAGTTCATTAACTTTGTTAATGTCTGTTGGGCTATTGTTCACATTTGCTCTTTATATACCAAAAAAAGACATCATTAAAACATCACATTCATAAATGTAACAAATAATGCTAGCTTTAATGGGTGATTTGTTTCTTCAAAAATGAGGTAACATATCTACAAGTTCACACGACTGCCAACCTTTTCCTCATATTTATGAAAAAAATTCTGTTGTTTCTTTTCAAGCACAACAATCAATATTTGTCATATTTATTAAACAACAAACCATATCGTTATTTTGCTATAATGATCTGACGTATGTTACACAATGTTTGTGTTATCACGCAATTTTACACGGTCGCAGAATTAATATTACCCATCTAGTCGTCGGATTTTTGAGATAAGAGCGCAGGAACATATTTGATATCCTTGCCTTGGGAGATAATTAATGTATATTGACATCACTGCTACATTGCTTGACAAGTATGACTTTCATTGAATTTTTATGATTTTTTTTCTATGTTTGTTTTCATCTCAGATGTGGAAAAAGTATGATAAAGACAAGAGTGGATACATCAACGCCAAGGAATTACAGGTAAGGATGCTATTATTGTTATCACATTGGCACTTTCCACGCGGCTATATTAGTTTTGTCATAATATACAAAACACACATTTTTCAGAAACTTTTCCCAACTTTCAAAGTCTTATCTCAAGAATTACTGAACCAATACTAACGTGTGTTTGTACTTATTTTAATGTATTTGTCATAGTTATTCAAAATGTGGTGATGAAATTCAATGTTTTCGATATTTTTGAAAACCAAATTAGATGAAATAAACGGCATATGAAAGCTAAGCGTTTAGTCTATCAAAATGTATACAATTGTTACACCAAATTCTAGAAGTTCATGGTCAATAAGTTAGGTAAACATGTGCACGGTTTTTTTTTGAGACACCCTGTATCAAGTATTTTTCTCATGACCAAGTTATATGCTCAAAAACATAACAATATTTTACTAGTGATGTTTACTAATTTAAAAGATTAAACATGTACGTATGCGCGCACATGTAGCCCATTCGTGAAATATTTTGCACATTTAAAAAAAAAGGTTTTTAGTCAATGTCCATCTATAACCAATTCAGTCAGAGTTTATGTTTTTAAATAAATCTCAATTCTCAAGTGTGATGTATGTGTACTGTTATTGACCATTCATGAGGACTTGCTAATAGATATTAAAAAGCACTTTAGCGGTCTGGCTTGATAGCCTCTGGGAAAAAGATGCAGGCATTCTGTTAGCATAGTAAAAGCCGTACTTGTAAATCAAATGTGAGGGTTTTTTCAAAACATTCCAATCATTTTTTTTACATTTTCTGAAATTATAGCTAATTGTTTGGAGTTTTTGAAACTAATTTATTTGAAATAACTTTTTTTAAATGTAGTTAAATTGTTTCAATTGTTTGCAATATTTTTGTGATTTTGTCAAACCTTTCTCTTCAAAATGGTGACTTTTTTATCAGTCCGGACAGAGTTTTGGTTTTTAAATAAATCTCAATTCTCAAGTGTGATGGATGTGCTATTGACCATTCATGAGGACTCACTAATAGATAATAAAATCACTTAGCAGTCTGGCATAATCTCTATGGGGGAAACGATGCAGGCATTCTGCTAGCTTAGTAAAATAGTAAAAAGCATTTTAGTAGTCTAACCTGTTCTATGGGTCTTACAAAAGCCATACTTGTAATGTGAGGGGTTTTTTTTCAAAACCTTTCAAACCTTTTTAAAAAATTCTGAAATCATTTTTTTGAAAGAAGAAAAAAAATGAATATATTTATTTATACTGTTTCAAATGTTTTGCAATTTTGTTCGATTTTTTCAAACATTTCTCTTCAAAATTGTGATTTTTTTTTTTTTAACCAATTTTTTTTTATGAAAGATTAATCTTAATTCTCAACTTCAACTGACCTTCTGCCCATCAAAGAAAAACAGTCAGCAAAAATTCCAAACGTTTTGTGTATACTCAAAAAACATGTGCATCTTTGACCAGTCCAGACAAGAGTTTTTGTTTTTAAATAAATCTCAATTCTCAAGTGCGATGGATGTGTTATTGACCATTCATGAGGACTTGTTAATAGATAGTAAAAGCACTTTAGCAGTTTTGCCTAAAAGCCTCAGGGGAAACGATGCAGGTATTCTGACAACCTCGTACAGCTCAGGTGTAAATTTGTTTAGCTTGAATCCATTAATAAAGATTAGTTTTAAATGATGCAATGTACTGTAAAACGGCAGAATCTGTAATCTTGAAATCAAATTTCAAAATTGTTGCTTTAGAAAGTATGGTATATAGATTCATTCAAATTATTCGCTGGCACCATTTATTTCTTCATAAAACATCACATAAAGTTGATATATTTGAACTGTGTATAAGTATAAATTCAAACAGGACACAGCCAATTACCTGCATATCATGAGCTTTGTGCCGAACATGGTTAAGGATTTTTATAGTTTCAAAAGAGTCAATTTGCCAAACTTGGAATCTACCAATCTTACAAAGGAATTCATAATTTCTATCAGAACATCTTATTTTTAAAATACATAAAAAAAATTATTTAAAAAGGGGTGAAAGAAGAAGGTCGACGGAGCCGATCCAATCAGAGAGGTCCCTTGCCTGTAGAACAAGGTGTGTTTTTTCGTCGCCTAAGTGATATCAGTATTTATGTGTGACAAATGTGTAGGCCTAATCTATAAAACATTTCCACCTTCAAATTAATGTAAGAATATCATTAAAAGATATTTGTTTAAGCAGAAGTCTTCAAATCAGTAGCGTAGCCAGGGTCACTTGTCGGGGGGGGGGGGGGGGGGGGGGGGCAAAGGTATTTTTTCCCGGTGAGCACCAGTTCGACCCGGTCCCAAAAAAATCAGACAGTCAAAAAGTCACGCGCCATTACACCGCGGGTTTTTCATCAGTTTTCTCTATAACATTTTTCTTTATTTAGCCGACTTCTGCAAAAGAAAAATCGACCCGCCAAATTTCCCCTTTTTAGCACACGCTACTGCCTTTTCCTTCCCTTTCCCCTTTCCTTCCCTTTCCTTTCCTTTCCTTCCTTTTCTCCCTTTCTTTCCCTTCCTTTACCTTCCCGATTTTCCACTGCCTTCCCGATTTCCCGGTCAAATTATTTGTCAGGGGGGGCACTCTGCACCCCCTTGCACCCCCTGGCTACGCTACTGTTCAAATGCTCAAACTTAGTTATTTACAAGTAGATTGTAGCTTTGGGCTTTGAGACATAAAATATATGATTTCAACAATGTTAGAATGATAGCAAATACTGTCTTAAAATGTATAAATTTAGTGTTTTGAGAAAGAGTAATTGATGTACAAGATAAATAAGAGGAAAATATAAGGTTCTTTGAAAATGTTGAATGCAAGTAGTATGTAGCTGCCAGCTTTAACTACTTTCATGATATGATTTTTCTTATGAAACCGAAATGTCAGTATATATGATACAATATAAATATGTTCGTTTTTATGTGTGAAAAGTGTTATTGATATGCCATTCAGATATTTCAATTTTAAAAATATTCTTTGTTACAATGCTTTTAACATGTTTGAAGTGGTGTAATTTAATATAGGCTCAATGCATGCCTAACAATCACTTAAGTAGTAGGGGAAACTGGGGTATCCTAAACACTCATACATTTCAATACAAAATTGTATTGAAACATTTGTGTCAGTACAGGTTGACATAACTTGAAATACATAAAGAACACAATATAGTTCTGTGTATAAGCTCAAGTTACTCACAACATGAAAATGAGATCAAGACAAATTCTAGGGTGAAACATGATTAGGGGGGAATTTTTGGAGAGAGGGGAAGGGGCAAAGTGACATTCTTTTATGTTCTACAGATACAAGGTCTTCAAGAACCAATGTTTAAACTATGAGGTAATTTTGAGTAGTTTTTAAAATTGTACATCCAAGTTTATTGTTCAGAGGGAAAACATTAGGGGTAACTATTTAGTATTACCCTATGCCCCCATATGTGGCGCTACACTTCACAGAAAGCAATGGTAGACTTATAGCAACAACCCCTTTTTTACAAGATTATTTGTAACATCAATAATTGATATTCAAAAGATTTAGAAAATAATAAATAACAAGAAGAGTTTTTAAAAAGTCAAACATCGCTCTGATAAGGGACATAAAATGGAAGGGTATAACTTGACAATTTTGTGATACCACAACAAGCACTCTCGATATATCCTCGAAATAAAGTTCACAGATTAGAGTAATCTCATATTCAAGTTGTACATGATTGTTATCTACATTACCTAAACAAATGAAAAGTTGAATAATTGCATGATTTGTGCCTAATACTAATACGGTATAGGGGACCAATTTCTAAGGATTTTGCTTCATTATAGACCCCAATTTTCGCAAATTATCAGAAACATTTTCGCAAATCTTCGTGAAATTAGACCCATTTGTAAAAAAGTGACCCCATTATTAGGAATTTCCCAGCACAAAATTATACCCATGTTTAGGTTTTTTTGCAAAAAAGCTACCCATTGTCACCCTTAAGAATTGGTAGGGGTTCTAAATCCCCAGCCGCACCCCCCCCCCCCCCCCGACCAAACCAAATACGAGTACCCCCCCCCCCCCCCCCCCCAACCCGGATTTGTGGCATATACAAATACTGATTAATTAATATGGATTAATCAGGTATAGTAGTACAACAAGTCTAATCAAATTTGAGTACAGTATTAAGTAAAGTCCCATGTGGACCCATGTAGTCTCAGTATACATGTAGTATGAATAAAGCATGTCATCTGATTGTCAAGGGGCACTTTCCATATTAGTTCCAGCTATTAGTTTTACCAAATATACAAAACAGATTTTTCAGAAACCTTTCCCAATTTTCAAAGGTCTATCTCAAGATTTACTCAACTAATACTGTTTGTACTTATTTCAATGCATTTCTCATTGTGTGTTCCAAATTTGGTAAGGTAATTCGATAATGTTGACATTTTTGAAACATTTTGTGACATTTTGGAATGTTGTCTGCAGATGCCGCGTGGAAAGTGTTAAAAATTTGACTGTGTAATTGATGATTATCTTGAAGAATATCTGCCTAGTGCCTGGGTGTTTCAAGTAACCCTTTGTCAGACTAAAATGCTAAGATATGCTATTATGAAATTTGCATATCAGTCAAATCTGTCATTCAAATTTGATGATGCTATGAAAAAACTGTTAAAGGTATATTATGTGATCTTTCCAGGGAACGCCCTCAACATCGAAAAAAAAATTGAAAGCAGATTTTCTTGCAGATTTACATTCTGATCATAAATTGTACATACATTCCAAGTTACAGGGCGATACGATTCTTAATTACTTCAAAATCATGATTTTAGAGTGAAAATAAACTGTCGGATAACTCCGACAGTTTATATTTTAAATCTAAATTCACTCTAAAACCATGATTTTGAGGTAATTAGGAATCGTATCGCTCTGTAACTTTGAATGTATGTACGATTTATGATCAGAAATGTAAATCTGCAAGAAAATCTACTTTCTAAAAAAATAATGAATAGAGGGCGCTCTGGAAAAGATCACATAATATACCTTTAACTGATACGGTTTGCCCCAGGGCAGTGATCCCACAGGGATGTACATACTGTTAAAACGCTGTATAAAAGAGTTGTTTAAAACTTTAAACAACCATGGTTGTTCAGTTGTTCAAACTGAGTTGTTGAAATATTTAAACAACTTTGTTTAAACATTAAACAGCAGGGCCGTCAGAAGGGGGGTGCGTTGGGTGCGGACGCACCCCCCTTGAAAATCTCTTCTTTTTTTTTTCCTTCTTTTTTTAAGGTAAAAATTGCGTTTTTCTTAGTTTCAAATTTCAATGATAGTAAAACTACTCATAAAACCTTGACTACAGTGCTTTTTTGACTGCGAAATTTTGTGTCCGTGCGAAAAATTTGCGAAATTTTTGACTTCACGCCCCCCCCCCCCCCCACTTACGTGAAATTCACGAGTTGACTGACTGAAAAACCCTAGCTACGCCTCCTGCTTCCGTTAAAAAATCGTGAAAAGCTGCTGACGGCCCTGAACAGCAACCATGGTTGTTCAGTTGTTCCAACTCTGTTTAAACATTAAACAGACTTGTTTATATATTCAACTCTCTTCTGCAGCAAGGTTATAGGGGCACTGAGAGATACGTATGGGAGTGCGCCCTCGTTTTTTGGAATCAGGTTTTTCGCACCTACGCATATACTAACTACCATCTGAAACAGTTTACCTTAATTCTCCGTCTATCATGTACAATTTCAGGATTTGTTAATTTTGATGTAGATCACATCAAAATTATCAGCATCACTCACCACATAAATTGCTTCAACCTAATTTAAATCTAGCGCCATCATTCAACTGTTTTCCCATAAATTATTACACTGCAGGGTTCCTACGTACCTTATCTATTGAAACAATTCATTTTTTCCAAATTTTATTTTCCTCAGCAATCTCTCAATGCCCCTTTTAAAGTTACCCCTTTCTCCCCTATCCAATCAACATCCTTGGTATCCCATCACAATTGTATAGGGTTTGGTGACAGATGGAATGCTACAATGCATACAATAATCAGAGATGTACACTAATGTAATTATTTGCATATGAAAGGGGCATTCAATTTGATTTGGGCAAAATAAAAAACCAATGAAAATGTTATTAACATTTTTTTTAAATGTGTGCATTCTTTAAACAAAATATAAGTGTTGTGAAAAGAGTTGGTTGAGCTATCAAGTTTAAAGTTTGATTCATGAACATGATATTTTGCGCATGAAATTATACTTTTAATATCAATAGTATTTAAAATTTAGTCAAGTCAAGTCAAGTCAAAGTCAAAATTTAGTATGATACAAATATTGACTGCAATGAGGGTCATGGTTTAGACTATGCCCCGATGCGTAGCTATGCCCAGGGCATGGTTCAGACTATGCCCCAATGCGCAGTTATGCCCAGGGCATGGTTCAGACTATGCCCCAATGCGCAGCTATATGCAGCTATAGTTGTTTTTCATGACGTCATGTTGAATTTGAAGCCATAGCTAAATTACATTACGTTACAAGGCCCGCTTAGCAGCGCTATAAATTGCTGCCCTAAAAACCGGCACCAAATTTAAATATTCGCCTTCCATCAAAGCTGGTTGCTATATGACATAATTCTCGTGTGCAACCAACCGGCTGTATGCAACGCCCATTCAGTAGTTTAAACGCATGAGCGTGGATATAATTTGCAACATAATGGAAACTCACCCATGCAGTTAGCAAGAAGTACTGCTCGTACACACCCGAATTTAAATATACAACCAGGCAATCCTCTCGTAGTAATTGATAACAATAGGTTTACCAGACTGAATTAATAGCGCTCCTAATAAGCGGGCGATTTATGTCATGCCCCTCACTTTTAAACCAAACAAGTATCACTATGATGTTTATATTTATCACTATCTACTTTGTTTTGCAGCGTTTCATCAGAGATGTGCTGAAGAAAGCAGGAAACCACACCCTCAGAACTGAAAAGTTAGATGAATACGTCCAGGCTATTGTAAGTAGTATACAGGGTGCCCCAGAATGATTTATACAGAGTTTGAAGAAAAAAAAGATTATAATATAAAAACAACATTGCAGTCCAAATAGATTACATGCAATATAATGAGAAACATATTTCTATTCACTCTAAGCATTACATCAAGATATCGTTGATATGGCATGACATAATTGATAGGTGAATTCAATTGATAAAACCAAGTTTCAGAATGTCTGCTTAAGAAAGTATGGCATATAGATCATTCAAGTTGAATTATTCGCTCACACCATTCAAATATTACTTCATAAAACATCACATAAAGTTGATATATTTGAACTGTGTATAAGTATAAATTCAAACAGGACACAGCCAATTACCTGCATATCATATAAATTTTGCTATATGCCAAATATGGTTTAGGATTTTTATGAGTTTCAAAAGAGTCCATTTTGGCCATTATTATGTTTTGAGGTGTCCAAGTGTGGTATAATATCCAAAAACATAATAATGATAAAATTGGATGATTTACCCCTAATTTGTATTGGTCTTGCTATGAGTTTTAAAATATTGGGCAAGATGAAACTCATAGCTTGACCAATGTATATGGGCTCAACGGTCCAATTTTATACCAAACTTGGAATCTACCATTTTTACAAAGGACCAAGTTCATAATTTCTGTCAGAAACATCTTATTTCTAAAATTTTATATTCCTAAGAAACATTACATGTACACGTAGATGTCAGAATTATAAGCACTCTGATCAATAACAATGGTATTCATAGCTATACAAAATACAAATACACCTTCCTGGTATAAATCATTTTGAGACTGAAAAATGTATTTCAACCAACAACATTTAAAAGACTATTAAAATGGTGTCTACTTTAAAATAATATTATGTGATCCTTTTAAATTTTTTACACATATTTTTCTCTCTCTTATAATGAAAGTTGATTTATCAGAAAAGACTTTCCTGGACTCATATCTATTTTGACTGTATTTTCCGTAACTTTACTATACCATAATGGAAGTCTGCTTCCAATTTAAGGAATTGTTCAACATACTGTATTTGTTTTAATTTTTCATAACTAAGAAGATCTTTACGATTTATGATAAAAAATGCCAATCTGCAAGAAAATCTACTTTCAAAGTAAATATCAAGGATAGAGGGCATCACTTGGGAAAGATCACATAATATGAGTCCCAGGCCTAGAAATAGCACCCGCCCACCTGCCCATAGCGGGTCACTTTTGCGCCGGGCGGGTGAAGATACAAAAGTACCCACCCTACTGGCAGGAAAACATTTTTGAACTCTCACAGTGTAAGTGTCACACTGGCTGGTGGAATTTCTGTTGGGCAGGTATTTTTGTGAGTTACCTGCCCGACTGACTGGTTGAAAAAAATATGAAGTTCCAGCATGACTTTAAGACTGTGGTAAACACACATGAAGGATAAACATCACGAACCAGGTCAGTGCCTGGAGGGTTGTACGTTACATATCAATTATTATGGTGATTTATTTATCTTTTTTTGCAGGTTACCATCATGGATAAAGATGGCAATGGTAAACTGGGAATGAAGGAAATGTCTAGGTAAGTATACAACATTTATAAAAGCATACTCGACGTGGTTTTTGGGGCTCCTCTCTTAAAATAAAAAGTAACGAAACCAATAGTAAAGCAGGATTTTGAGCCTATGAAATATGCCAAGGAAAAGGGAGACAGTGGCGTAGCCAGAGGGGTGAAAGGGGGACGATTGCCGGGCCACCAATATGTTGAGTCTTTCGGTTGAGATTGGCACTGTCGGTTCACTTTACAAGGGGAATCATGGAATTATGACTGTCAATTTTTTTCTTCTTTTCTGTCAGAACCCAACAAGAAAAAGGGCTGACCTTTTATTTTACATATATAAATACATACAAGTAACAACACAAACACAAGAGAGAGCGAATTCATTTTTTATGATTAATTAAAACTTTAAAACCCTTTAACGTACCAGACCAGTTTAAGTATAAATACCTACTTTATCCCATTTCATGTAATGAAATCCCAGCTTCCCTCTTTGTCTCGCTAGGGTCCCCTTTAGTCGAGCAGTGTCTCTGATTACTATGTCATCTTTCACCGACCGACAGAGAGGACCCCTATATTTGCAGATGCAAATATATCTGCGGTCAAATTAGTACACACACAAAATAGCAATTTTTGCACGCTAATATTACCAGTTAAATGAGGTTTTTGGCCATGTAATGGGCCTCCGTTATGACATGAGCCCTAATTAGGGTTGGGGCACTTAAGATAAACTACCCATTTTGTTCTGTAGCCCTTTTCTGCCAATACATAAAGCAGGCCTGCATGATAACAGGCAGTGAAAGTTCTAATACAGGCAATGAAACCGTCTCTCCCACATTTAAAACAGATGTTGCTTTGCTCATCCCCAATGATACATGGTTTTGTTTATTTCGCCATTTACAATACAACCAAATCATTATTTTTTTTAATTGTTCCGCATCACATGTTAACACTTTCCACGCGGCTATAAGTTTTACCATATACAAAAAAGATTTTTCAGAATTCTTTCCCAACTTTCAAAGTATATCCCAAGAATTACTGAACCAATACTACGCATGTTTGTACTTACATTTTTTGTAGTTTAATGCATTTCTCATGGTGACTCTAAATATGATGATGAAATTCAATAATATTGACATTTTTGAAACATTTTGTGACATTTTGGAATGTCGTCTGCAGATACATGCCGTGTGGAAAGTATTAATGTTATATTGTTTTCTTTTTTCAGGTTACTTTCAATATCACAAAGCAATGTACTTACACAGTTTGAAGCCAAGTTTGAGGTAAGTCATTATATTATAATCTATCATCATTTGAACCAAGTGGAAAATTATATGCCATTACATACTAGGACCACTGAGCAATCCAGGTCATTCCCGATGACTTGTTTTTTGTCCTTTTTCTACAATTTTTCTGTGGACATTTTTTTAATTTTAATTTTAAACATTTATTTTTCTACATTTTTTAAACAATTTTTTTTTTCTTAATATATTTTTTGAAAATTCATTTTTTTTATTTATAGTTTAATTTTTTGTTTTGGGGGAGGGGGAAAATTTCTAAAATTGTTGAAATTCACCAAAACGTTCACAACATTTTGAGGGAAAGAAACAAACGCCTGACCGACCGACCCTACCTGAGATGCCCGTTTATCCATAAAACAGCAGGGTGGGGTTATTTCGTCATCCCCAATTCATATCTCTTTTGACCCCACTCATGACATTGCTACCGTTCTTGCCATTTTTTATCAAAATGTCACATTTGTTCATAATTGGGGTATTAAAAAAAATCAGAATTTTGTTAAATGTTTTCAGAAGTCTAGGCCCTATCACAAACCATTCATCTCATTAACAAAACAACAAAATATTAAAACTTTAAAATTTTCAACATATAGATTATGTGACATGTGACATCATGCCGGGCATTTGCCATTGTTCTTTGCCCAGTGGTGTGCGCGCGCATCCTGTATCGTTTAGGACCCATGTTTTTAAAACTCGAGCCAAAGCGTTATAAAGGGCAATAAGGCATAGCGGACAGTGTTGTGGTCATATGCTGTTCCCTCAAGCATGTATCGACAGTCCAGTCCCTTCCACCGTTGCTTTTGTTTTTAAATAAAAATCAGTGCTTTGGGTTTATCTCTAACTTTCTAATTATCTGTTGTCTAAAAATTGAAAACAATTATTGTTGTCATTATTTCATTCTTGCTTTTTTACCTTGAATTTTTTATTGCCGTCTTCTGCAGAAACCTGTACGTGACCGTATAGTAATGTACCATAAAAGAAATATCAACTTATATATAATCTTCATAAATTAAAAATCAAAATTGAAATGCAATAATTTATTCCATGCATTTTTATGCAAATTTGTTATGCAAATTTATTATGCAAATTTTATGCAAATGCATGTGTCGATTACTATGCTCAGTCTGAAGTAATGAAAGTCCAGGATGTACACTGTGTACAGGGTGAGAGGAAAAGAAGGTGTATTTGTTTTAACAAATTAAAAAGGCCAAGATGCAAATAATATAATTCAGGAGGTATAATTTGTCAAGAGAAAAACAATTTGCAATTTTCTAATTATATATGAGTGAATGCAACATGTACAGAGGAAACTCAATTAAGTATACTAGCTATTCTTAGCAGTTAAAAACTAGGTTTTTATTTAGGCTATATACCTCCAGAATTGTTTTGTTTTTTAATTGACAAAATTGTACTTGACCTTCTTATATGATCACCCTGTATATTATGCACATCTATATAAACTCCTCAAAAATAAGTTTAGAAATTGTTTTCAATTGCCATTTTTTTAAACATTTTGTGATATATTCACATTGTGTTTCACGTTATTAAAGAAGAAGCTGCTGTGTTTTTCGTTCCAACAATACCTATATCTGTAACAAACACTTGTGTCAGTGCTCAACCATCTGCTTGTGAATGTAAGGAGGTCTCATTCAAAATATGCCAAATTCACCACTATTTCGTGCTCAAACGAGTATCTGTCATCTGTTCAATGAAGTATTACATTGACGACTACACAGTGTAGAATGAATTGACTTTTAAACACAAATTAGTGATGATTTTGGCACATTCAGATTGGAACCTCCCCATATTCTCAATCAAGTCGCTTGGCACTGGAACAAGTGATAGCTACATATTTGGTATCATTGGAAAGATGAACACCCCAGCTTTCCATTGATATCCAACACAATATGAACATATTGCAAAATAGTAGAAAGAAAGGTGATTGAAAAAATGTTCTGAACTTTTTCTGAGGGGTCTACTTCAGACGACGCACAGTACAGCATAAAACATTTTTGATTCTTATTTGCAGTGACTTTATTGTGATGTTTAATGTTTAGGGTACCCTTAAAACAACGTGATATTGTTTGCTTGTTTGTTTTTGTTTTTGTTTTGTTTATTTGTTTGTTTGTAATACAACAATCTTAGTTCTCGCCGTCTCTAGTAGACTGTTGTATGATGTTAGGCCTATTTCATATTTCATTTCATTTATCGATTGGAGTGTAAGTAAGTCTGGACCTTTCTTTTTGTATGAGCTTGGGAAAGTGGGCGCATGGAGGAATGGGAAAGTAGGCGTATGCAGGAATGGGAAAGTGGGCATATCGAGGAATGGGAAAGTAGGCGTATGCAGGAATGGGAAAGTGGGCATATGGAGGAATGGGAAAGTGGGCGTATATGGAGGAATAGGAAAGTGGGCCTATGGAGGAATGGGAAAGTGGGCGTATGGAGGAATGGGAAAGTGTGAGTATGGAGGAATGGGAAAGTGGGCGTATGGAGGAATAGTAAAGAGGGCGTATGGAGGAATGGGAAAATAGACGTATGGGAAAGTGGGCGTATGGAGGAATGTGAAAGAGGGCGTATGAAAGAATGGGAAAATAGACGTATGGGAAAGTGGGCGTATGGAGGAATGTGAAAGAGGGCGTATGAAAGAATGGGAAAGTGGGCGTATGGAAGAATGGGAAAGAGGGCTTATGGAAGAATGGGAAAGAGGGTGTATGGAGGAATGGGAAAGAGGGCGTATGGAGGAATGGGAAAGAGGATGTATGGAGGAATGGGAAAGAGGGTGTATGGAGGAATGGGAAAGAGGGTGTATGGAGGAATGGGAAAGAGGGTGTATGGAGGAATGGGAAAGAGGGTGTATGGAGGAATGGGAAAGAGGGTGTATGGAGGAATGGGAAAGAGGGTGTATGGAGGAATGGGAAAGAGGGTGTATGGAGGAATGGGAAAGAGGGTGTATGGAGGAATGGGAAAGAGGGTGTATGGAGAAATGGGAAAGAGGGCGTATGGAGGAATGGGAAAGAGGGCTTATGGAAGAATGGGAAAGTGGGTGTATGGAGGAATGGGAAAGAGGGTGTATGGAGGAATGGGAAAGAGGGTGTATGGAGGAATGGGAAAGAGGGTGTATGGAGGAATGGGAAAGAGGGTGTATGGAGGAATGGGAAAGAGGGTGTATGGAGAAATGGGAAAGAGGGCGTATGGAGGAGTGGGAAAGAGGGTGTATGGAGGAATGGGAAAGAGGGTGTATGGAGGAATGGGAAAGAGGGCTTATGGAAGAATGGGAAAGAGGGTGTATGGAGGAATGGGAAAGAGGGTGTATGGAGGAATGGGAAAGAGGGTGTATGGAGAAATGGGAAAGAGGGCGTATGGAGGAATGGGAAAGAGGGTGTATGGAGGAATGGGAAAGAGGGTGTATGGAGGAATGGGAAAGAGGGTGTATGGAAGAATGGGAAAGAGGGCGTATGGAGGAATGGGAAAATGGGCATATGGAGGGATGGGAAAGTGGGCATATGGAGGGATGGGAAAGTAGGTGTATGAAGATGTTTGGTTGCCCTCCGCGACCGACCAAAAATCTCGAAATTTGCCGGTCGTTTTTTTTCTTCTTTTTTTAATTCTTTTTTCTCAACCCATAAAATTCAAGATTTTTTAGAATTATGCATTGATCTATCCCCTAAATGATAGTGACACATTATCATCTTTTCTACATTCAGTCAAATATGATTAATGAGAGTATATGGCAAGTAAATTGAATATGAGATACATAATTCTGTGACAATCTATAATTTGGTAGTATACTATCAGTTAGTTGAAAAAGAGATGCACCCTTTTGTACTTGCTTTAGGTTTTTATATATCTTTGTAAAGCGCCTTGAGTTCTTTTTGATGTAATTGCGCTATATAAGAAATAAATAGTATTATTATTATTATTATATTATGAGTGAAATGAAGTATCAGATACACCATTTTGTTGTGAAAGAGCATTTGTGTTTGGATTTTTTTGATCTTTTTAGTTCACATACAATCTTATTCTCTCTAATAAGACACAATCACATTTTATTTATCTTTACGCACACAAAATTTATCACCAACATTTTTTTAATTCTCGAGCAAAAAAAAATCACCTTTTTAAAGAATTTTCTTGAGCATCAATAGATTGTGTAAGAGGTTGACCTTGTCTTTTGAACATTAATGTTCACACATTGAGCATTACTGTTCTTCCCAACAGTAACAGTGTTCTCCTTCCAAAACCCTCTTTAAGCATGTCCTAAATGTTATTATATACAATGATATGTGTACCATCCCCCACCATTCCACAATGATGTCAAATTTGCATGAAAATAGTAAAATATCTGGTAATATCTAAGCATATTTGTGTACATTTGGTTGCAAATTGTTGGGGTTCAAATATTCAAATGGGTCCCAATTGGTATAATAATGTCAACTTGGGATTTGTGTGAAATAAGACAAGAGCACCCCCGGGATCCATCCCAGCAGATTATAAACAATGATTAAGGGGCCTGTTAAGTCTCTGTACAACTGCCGTAACTTCTTCATTATTCATTTAATCCATATAAAAGTATACATATTTGGAAAGGAAATGAGTAGGAGAATCCATTTTTGGTATAAGAAATGCTGATTTTTGGACCAAAAAATCACTTGTTTGGCCTGAGGAGAAGAAAAAAAATCATTTTATGTTTAAAAAAACATTCCAAGAGAAGTGTCTCTAGATGATTTTGGTGCAATTTCAGCATTTCTTACTAAAAACTGATTTTGATACGTTTGCAGCAAATTCTGAGCAAAAAAAAGTGATTTATTATTTGGTCAGAATTAAAAAAAGAAAGAATTTTTAGTGAAATTTGATACCTAATATGGATTCTCGGACTCAATAAGTTTCCTTTCCAAAAATGTATACTTTTATATACATCACATTAATAGTTCAAAAATTACAGCACTTGATGAATGTCACGCATGTTGGGTTTACAGCACCTTAAACTCGACACAAAAAGAACATTTTCCAAATTGTTGGTAGATATCATAACTGTAAGTCTCATACACCTTTCATGATTGGACTCATACCATTTGAAAATTATGTTTAAATACATTTGATACCTAGCTAGAGCTCCCAAAGATTGCAATAACTCTTTGCAATCTTGGCCAATTTCTAAGGAACCTTGGTGCCAAGCAAGGTATAAAAATGTAGCTTTGGAAAATTCCCAAACAATCTATTAATTTTGCATCATTATAGTACAATTTGCATCCCAGTTACTATAAATGCCCTGATTGGCCTAACATTTGGAACTCCCTTTTTGTGCAGTTAACATCTTATCATTGTTTGTGTACTGATGAATATTCTTAATGAATACATAGACTTTCATTTGATATCCTAGATATATTTGATTCAATTCAATGTTCATTTCACATGATCATAATTTAGCTGTATCATTTCATAGTAGACCTATACCGTAATCAATGGTAGGTGGTTTGAAAATCTAAGCTTGGAAAATTTGTCAGCACAATTGTGTGTGTGTGTGGTATTTTTCACACAAAAATGAGCTGTATAGATACAAACATGGCCTAATGATGAGAAAGATCGGTTAAATATCATTCAACATGAGGACATTTTGTATACATTCTTGAATTCAATGTTACCCAGCATTGGGCTTATTCCATTCCATTTGGAATATATACACCCTATAGCAGAAATGACCTTAATCTTCCCTACAGGCAGTGTGGATTTCAAATGGGGTTACCTGCATGGGTGACTCCAGTTGAAATCTACACCTGGAATAGCCTATTATGCAAATTGTTTACACTCTTAAAACAATGGGTCGAATTTATATGCACACAACCTAAATAAATGGGTCAAAATGTAACCCCATTTTCTAGGTTGTGGGCATATATGACGCCGTCCTTATTAAATTTGCCCCATTTTTAAAGAGTGTAAATGTTGTATGTTACCTGGTCCCTTTTGCATAAAAGATAAGATTAATCTTAAATCTTAAGTGAACTTATAGGAGAGTTATTCTTGACTCTTCTCAAGCCTGGTTAAGAAGAATAGTTAAGAATTCTTTCTATAAGTTGAGCTTTAGGAAGAAGGGCCAAGTTCTAAAGTTTGACTTAGGGTTTATATCATGAAGATCAACTCACAAATTCTTAAACAATCTTCCTAAGAAGAGTTGAAAACTAAGGAAGAGTAACTCTTCTTAAGATGAATCTTAAGTTTTATGCAATATAGGACCCTAAACATGTACAACATCTGTATAAAAATCAATGTTTGGGTAATATTTACACAACATACAGTGTAGGTATAGGAAAGGATATAGGCCTACGATAGTAATTAATAGTTGCCCAAAAAGGAGTACATTTTATTTCAAATATGGGTATCATTCACCTCACATTTGCTAACATTACATAACATTGTGATTCATTTCAGGGCATGTCACTAAGGGACAAAGTCAAGCACTTCAATGACACCTTCAATTATTATGACAAGGTTTGTATGGGATGTGTAACTCAGTGAAAAAAATTCTATAAAAAGCCCAACTTCTTTCAAAGAGTGTTTATTTCTGTTAAGAATTCATCGCAAGTGAGGATGTAGGGGTCTCTATAACATCATATCCATCAGTTTCCTCGGTGAAGCGCAACATTCAACAGTGAAAGTGTCCCTTTTAGGAGACTGTCACTATTGGGTTTTTTATTTACTTGTCAGTTTTTTCAAAGAGACTGAATTTCAATTATTTCAATTGGGGGTAACCATTTTGAGTGATGTCATTCGGGGGAATGAAGATCCTGGCCCCCATTTTTCGAAACCCTGCTAACACCACTGACTTTGTGGAACATTTTCTTTATCTAGACCTCATTAATTGTTAGGAAATGTACTTTTCTTGACACTTCAGTAAATATTCATGCCCCTTCCTTAATAGAAACACTACTTATAGGTAAAAGCATATAAACAAGGCAAGTGTTGTCCCCATTAGGTTATAGCACTTATGCAGTAAAATTAGCATAAACATATAGATGTTTCCTTAGCAAAACAAGACCTGTTAACTCGCTTTACTCAGTGTTTCATTTAAGGTTAGTGTTCACACCTGTGGGGCACTTCTGTTTAAAACTAAAACAATTCAATGCTAATTTTGGAGTACGGTTGTGTGTTCTGTTACTGAACACACTGATTAACAGAAGGGGCCTATAGGAGTTCCTATAAGGGGCACTCCCATGTTTGACATGACATGTATGTTTGGTTGTTAAGATTTAGGACCACATAAATTATTTTTATTTTAAAATTATGTGTATTCACACCGTGAGTCTCGAAAATGTCTACATTTTACTTGTAAAAACACCAAATTACAAAAAATAATGTTCAACCCAAACAACCTCTATAGTTTTGGGATTCATTGTTATACATTTTATGAAAATGACTCGAATTTGCTCAATCACTGATCGCCGGATCTTACTCTCAAAGTCATGATCAATATTTGTACTCGCTTGCTCTCACTGAAGGCCCTACTTCCAAAGGTGTTAAAATCCCAGGGGGGGGGGGGTACTTAGAGGCTATGAGGTTACGGGGATGTGCCACCAAATAGGGTCCCATTTTCACTCTCTGGTAAATGAATAACCCAAGTGTCATACACACCACAAATTGAAACGCCTCCCTCTCCCCTGCCCCTTCTCAAAGCTGCAACACACACTTGAGACATCTGAGACAATGTTATGTACCATGAGCACTCATACTCACATTAAAGGTAGATGACCCGATCACATTTTCATAACACAGATTTTTCTCAAACATATGGCGATTTTCATATCATATGAAAGGTCATATTTTTCTGATTAACATACTGAAATTTGACGGTCCAAATCAGTATGATTACGAAGAAATCGGTGAAATAACATTGAATTACCGCGAAAGGTGGTAACCACCAATATAGTTTGTGTACAACTCAATGGGCACATTTCACGGCATCTTGTGCATCTAAAATAAGAACCACTGGAGTTATGCAACTCAAACTTTGGAATACAACTCTTTTAAGGATGATCTTTCATGTAGAATAGAAAACTTCAAGTTGAAAATTGGAACATCTACCTTTAACACCCAAATGACATATTGCAATGACTTGTTTACCACTTTCAGAGTAAGACAGGTTACTTGGATGGGAGTGAGCTGGATGCCTTTATCAAAGATTTGATGGAACCTGATGTAGTAAGTACAAAGCCATAGCATGGTGTATAGGGTGAAAACTGTGAATGTACAGGGTGCATCAAAAATACATATTATTTATGAGCACAATTCCCAAATGCTTATTTTATCATGCACTGAAATAAAGGTATACTGTTTTAAAACATTGGGTACAATTTGTAGGGTGAAAGGGGGATGGGCAATTCCTAACTAAAGTAAATGCGGGTAGAATTTGGGTTTATCCGTGGTGTAAGATATACTTGAGTTAGGCCACACAAAAAAAAAATTCTACGGGACAGACCGATCCATTTTTATTTGGTTTTAGAAAAAAAATTGTGAACTTTTTGAGATTTTTAAAAAAAAATTAAATTTTAGAAACAATTTCAATTTAATTTTTTGTTGTATTTTTTTAATTTTATTTCAAAAAATTGTTGGAAATGACCCCAACATTTCTACAGTGGGGGGGGGGGGGGGGGGGGGGGGTGGTTCTTCGTGGTCTTAGTCTTATATCATCAAGGCCAACCCAAAATGTACCGATGTTGTTCATATAGTTGTGGCAAATGATAGTTCAAAATTGGAAGTATTATTTCCTAGCACTGATCACAGATACATAATTTGAGTATGTGTGTAAAAAATAAGCATTTGGGAATTACTTGAAAATAAAATTGTTTTGTGGTTGTTCTGAACTAATATATAGATCAATTGTACATGTACTAGTACTTGTGAATCAAATTCATCTGTCAATACATGGTATCATGGTGCGTGCCTGTGTGATTCACAGCAAATCAAGTATGATGTCAAAATTGTTTTGATGTAAAAAGTAAATATTGGCAACTGAAAAAAGAACAGTGTTCTACTTACCATACCAAACTGACTTAATTTGCAAATTAGAGATTTTGTCTCCCAGATGTTATTTATTTCTCTTTTCATATTATTGAAATTTTTTGAAATTTTGAAGAAAAAACAAACGCTTCAAAAGTTGTGATTTGACCATATTATCTCTTTGAAAAACAAACAAGAGAAGTTTTTTCATGACAGACCAGGTCCATCTGCCCATTGAACAAGGTTTTTATTTTTGTTGCCTATATTTGTCATTGCTGTGATGAGATCGTTGCATAAATATTGTTGCATTGTATCCATTAGGCCAAAAATAATAATATGTTTGTTTGTCATTACTCGCTCATTCTTTTTCTTCCTTCTAATTTTTTGTTTGGATGTGTTGGTCAATTGGGATCTATTTTTACTTTCAACTTACATTCTATTCTTATTTGTGCGTAAAAACTAAAAACCCTCTTTCAGTCAAGGAAAAAACAACCTAGTACACGCCCGGCCTCACCATATTTTTCGAATTTGATACCTTTCTTTTCAATTATGAAAACAATTAGAATTGTGGACATTTTGGAATTTATTTAAATAAATTATCAGCAATTTTGAAAATTTATCAAATGTATCAAACATTTTGAAATATCTCAAAATTTGTTGAAAATTTGATCCAAATTTCAGAACAAAATTGAAGAAAAAATGAAAGAAAACCTACTGACCCTATCTGAGAGGACCACAAATGACTTTTTTATTCCAAAAACATTCAAGCAGAAACTAAATACTAAAGGGCTTTTAATGAGAATTTGCTGGATATAATTTGTAGGGTTTTGCGTATGTCATTTTAATAACATACATCAAAGTTTTAGTTAAATGAAATTTTCATAGCGAGGAGGTAGGTTCAAAAGAGTATGTAATGACAAACAACCAGTGTATGTGTTGCCTTATAAATAAAACAAGCCAGTACGTGCTAAACAATGGATGTTCACTTGCACATAACCCCCATAGAATGACTGCACATATAATGTATCAATGTCATCATTTACGCAAAATATTTGTGACAAATGTATTCCCCATATGGTTTACCATATGGCAACATTAGTCATATCACAGATATTAGGAAGTGCAAATTATGCTGTTTCCGATACAGAACACAAGCTAATTAAAACTGCATGTAATTTTAAAGCTAAAAATGTGAATATAATAACAAAAAACAGTCGTTATGTTTAAGAGGTTGAAGTGAAACAGCCTTAAAAAGATGCCAGAAATAGTATTACTAGTTTAAAAATTAATAACCATTAAAGAAAAAGAACACAGGAACAAAGGATAACTTAACCAAATCTGAAGTACTTAAAGATGGATGTTCCGATCACTTAAAGGTAGATGTTCCGATTGCTGGCCCGATTTTCAACTTAGTGTTTTTTATCAAATGAAAGGTGATCCTTCAAATTGTCGCATTCCAAAGTTTGAGTTGCATAACTCCAACAGTTCTATTTTTAGAAGGACATGGTCACAAAATATTTGCCCATTGAGTAGTACACAAACTGGTTGGTGGTTAACCGCCTTTGGCAGTAATTCACCACATTTCAGCCTATCATTTCTAAATGGAACATTTCTGGCCCCTAAGATTTAACAGACATAATGAGAAAAACATGGGGATTCTTCTGATATCAAAATATCTTGATGTGAAAAAAAAACATAGTCCAAAAAAAGTGATCCGAACATACACCTTTAAGCTTGTTTTTGTCCATCAACATATGTTGATATGGGAAGAAGCCCCATATTTCTCTCATTATTTCTGTAAAATGTTTGGTGCAATATATGAAGAGGTATTTTGCAAAAGGGCCTACATCCACTTTGGCGCTTATTGAGAAAAAGTCCAAAAACTGTTTCTAAATATTCAAGATGAGCAATTGAAAAACTGAATGGATTATGAAAGAGGTACACTACATACTAATTGAAATTGAAATAAATTTTAAATGTGCTAGTTTTATTTATTTTTTAAATCATGTTTACATTTTTTGAAAATTTGGATGTAGGCCCTTTTGCAACAAAACTCCATCTGTTTGTACATAAAGAAAAAATACCACACACAAAAAATCATTTATTTTAATCATTTAAAATAAATAAGTTTGATATTGAAATGTATAGGTCACAATCATATGTTTCAAGGAAATAAAGTCATTTTTTTCAAAAATACCTACATCTCATTGTAAACAGCCATTGAAGTTGTTGTTTTGTTGCAAAAGGGCCTGTATCCCGATTTAATTCTGGGTACAGGCCCTTTTGCAACAAAACGACAATTTCAATGGCTGTTTTCAATGAGATGTAGGTCTTTTTGAAAAAAATGACTTTGTTTCCTTGAAACATATGATTTTTCCCAATACATTTCTATATCAAACTCATTTTTTGAAAAAATGCACCATAGCCCTTTTGCAAAATACCTCTTCAATTCCATTTTAGATGTTTTAGGCCAAAATGCTGTGAATTACTGCCAAAGGTGGTTAACCACCTGGCCAGTTTGAGCACTACTCAATGGACAACTTTCATATTACCTTGATGTGCTTCTAAAATAAGAACCATTGGAGTTATGTAACTCAAACTTTGGAATGTGGGTATTTTAAGGATACCCCTAATTCCTGTAGAATAGAAAACATCAAGTTGAAAATCAGACCAGCTATCGGAACACCTATTTTTAAGCAAAGAAGTTTCCAAGACCACCCCCCCCCCCCCCCCCCATGTTAATCACTTCCCAACCATCTTCACACACCCAGAAAAAATGGATTCCCCAAGGGCTAGCTAGACCCCTACCCACGCTCTATCTCAGTGGTTCTCAGTACCGTGACCCCTCCCCCCCCCCCCCCCAAAAAAAAAAATGAACCCCCCACCCCGATTTATTGTGACACTGCTTAGTTATATGATGCGAGGTTAGCGAGCAGGAAATTTAGTATTTTTGAAAGTTTCTTTTAGGTTTTCTAAGCCTTTTAGAGCAAATTATTAAAATGGTTCCCCCAAAAAGCTATATTTATGACCCCTTCATTACTCCCTGAAAAACCCCAAACGACCCCCAGGTTGAGAACCCCTGCTCTATCTTCTACTTTTGTGATTTTCAAACACAGGACGATCTATCGGCACACCAAATCGAATCATTTAAGAAGCAAATCGTTGCCATGTGTGACTCCAACTCCGATGGCCGAATCGACAAGGAGGATTTTAAGCTGATTCTCAATCTGCATACCGATGTAGAGCTTTTGTGATTGGCCAGTGTAGCCAGACTGCACCAAGTTTTGACCAATCATATTTGGCCTTCTGTCTCTCACAGCGATTTATCAGCAAAGAGGATCTTTTTATATCATAATATAGTCTTATTTATAGTTTACAAATTCTCACAGATGAACTGACCAAACCATTATATTCCATCGCTAATTCATTTCTGTTTAAACGATGGGTAAAAACGATCGTTATTCCTGCCAATTTTGCATGTATTCGGCCACCATTTGGTCCACTAAATTTAAAAGCCCGTAAAATACCAATTGAAAAACAGCACAAGCCGGTGCGATAAATGGGCAAAACCCCTCTCTGGATTTTAGAAATCCCACCAACTAATCAGATATTTTTGCATGATTAATTGCACTCACTGCAAGATGCCGAAGTAAATGTAAAAATCAAGCCTATATAATGCCACAAAGCATCAACATTTTTGTTTCAAATATTATATAAATGTCTGTATAGGCAGAAATAGCATGCAAAGTCACACATAATATATATATATTATATTGATCAAAACCCATCGGTTAGTATATCCTTATCACTATGGTAACACGATTGGTCTAAAGTCTACCGAAAATAGTCTGCACTGCATCACTTGGCATATATTAGACCTACACATATTTATAGTTGTGTATGATTGTATTGTATATATTTATCAGGCAAACAAAAACAAAAAAACAAGTTTGTCTCAGAAGAAACCTGAAAAAAGGCTTTGTAAAATGCATTTAAAAAACAAAATAGAAAGGCTATGCGAAATGCGTTTAAAAAACAAAATAGTAAAAAACTGCTATGCGAAATGCGGTATCTTTTCTTTAAACATGAGAGCAGGCTCTGTGAAGCAAGAAAATGAAGCTGATATGGTACTTCACAATGTGAATTTAAAATTTGAAGATGCATAGTCCAATAAATCACTGGAGTCAGTTATTTTTCTTGAGTTTAAGTACTGTTTTAATATTGGAAAAAACATTCCATACAGTCACAAACTTGGCTCACACCATCACCAAACAAAAGTTCAAGAGAGAAATGAAGAAAAAAAGCTAAGCGTTGAAATGCGAATTTGAAAAGCTACGCGCGCAGTCTTCTGAGTCAAACTCTTTTTTTTTTATTTGGCCTTATCTGGAATTACTGTATTGAACGATTTTAACAGGGACCAAACTCAAAAACAAAATAAGGTGTTTTTTTCCACACTTTTCTCAACATTTAGTTTGTGACAGTGTTGAACTTTGTTGCCGGTTGGTACCACTTAATTTTTATGAAAAAGTTTTCAAATTGCGGGGAAGAAATGTCCTTGTTAAAAATATATCTAAGATTTTTGATACCGATTACTGATTTTAAATTAGCTAACATCAAAGCACCTAGTCAGGAATTATGTGTGTTAGGTGTATAACAACTTTCGCCTTAATTTGATATTAATAAGAATATATAATCTATGTCAAAAAGAAATCATTGGCTATATAATATTCAATTGCTGTCTCATCTAAATAAAGGCCAGGGAAATGTCATCCAGGGCACCTCCGATGCATTTATCGAAAAACAAGTCTATCACTACGTTAATTTGATCTCTTTATCTATGGAGGAAGAACCCCAACCAATTTGTTTGGTTGATCGTTATTTTGGCCCAATTTGTCAACTAATTCTTACACTTTTTTTCCAGACGGTTACACAAATAGATTATAGCTCTAAAAATATGGATTTTATTTTAAATCTATTTGCATGAATTATTAAAGCAAACCTTTGATATTCCTTCACCGTATCCAAATACATAAATTTTAGATCAACAAAAACAATGACGATGCTCGTATAGAGGTTTTAGTGCAAGAAGGCCCTATAGACTATGGATGCTGCATGTTATTTAGATTGTGGTTTTATAGGGTTACACTGTATTGCTCCAGGCATACATAACACATTAATTAAAGATATGGCCTCTTCATCATTGCAAGATGCTCCACAATAGCTGCCCTTAGTTGGTTCCTTGACATTTGTATCATTGGCTCAGCAAATAGACTACCACACTTATCTCACGGCAGCTATTAAATATGGGCCCCTTTAGGATTAAACCCTCAATGTACTATCGTCACTTCTTAAAAGGCGCTAAAGGTTCTCAGTCAACACAATTTTGCTAAATATGAATACAATTTTATCAAAAGTCATATAATTTTTTTATACGGCACAAAGAATATCCATGACATTGATAGTGTTTTAAAATGTTTATTATTAGTCCTATTGGGTTCATCCATGAAGCTGGTTCAACCTGTTGTTGATATATACAAACACTGTCTGAGGTAATATGACTCCTATATGCACATAATTATAAGGCCATCAACGAAGCAGAGTACGTTATAATACATAATGCATAAAGTTTCAACCAGATTTTGAGATCAGTAAGGCTGATCGTAGTCAAGGCAGTAGGCCACCTCTCTCTATTCAGATATACGTCATTAAATGTCCATTGTGGATGTAAGATAATTCTCTCCTATAAGGACTCACAACGGGTTCGATAGCTTTTTTCTCGGATATAGTGTAGATGTCAATTTCACTAACTGATTGTCACATAACAAGTCGTAACATCGGACCATTTCTCATTCTGTTCCATTGCTTTAACACTTTTGTATTAAAGACCAAGCTTGAGGCCATACAGTGTCATTTTCAGGCTGTTAGTCTGATGTCATTGTTGATTAAGCAAGGCCACATGTGGAATTTTCATCAAAACTGTGCTTTAAGGCATGCACACTGGCCTGCCTAATCTAGGAATTGGAGAGTTTATGACCGGCCAATAGCTAAATCGCCAGTATAAAAGTATATAGGCAGTCAAACATTATGTTTAATTCTATCCAACTATAATATAACATAAACTTATCATCATGTGATCATAGGGAACTGCATTGATTGGTTCATAGGCTGTGCTTCATCTGTTGTTATATATAGTTTAAATGTAGTGATATTTAGTGTTTTGTGATAGTAACAATGTTTATGGTGTGATCAATATAAATACAAGTTGTAGGTCACAATATATCGTGGTACTTATCCCTCTGTCCAAAAAACAGTGAGGGATTTTAATTTTTAATTTTTCCACATACATGTAAGTGAATGGTCAGTGAAATTGAAAAGGCCAACACTAATTATGAATGTTTACTCAAAAGCAGTTACTCTTGTATAGAGTTCCCTGGAATGATTGTATAACTCTTAAAGCTTGACCACATCATATTTAAACCTTTTTGAGTTGGGTTCACTCATTGTCATTTTGTCACAGTAACTGCAATAGTTATGATATAGTTCATAGTAGTGAACTCAACTCCAAATGCTCACTTTTATTGTCACAAACATGTTGAACAGAAAATAAGTGAAGTCAATATGTATGTGTATGCAGTTGTATCTATTATAGTGTCGTATCTCATGAGTTTTGACTGTAAAGTAGTGTCATAAAACAAAACCTGTATTTATATGACTCAAATGGTTTACCATCGCAAACAATCCTAAATATGTATACATAAGTAAGTTGGCTTATACCAAGAGTTAAACTTCAGACCTATATTTGCATTTTAACACACTTGGCTTGCCATAGTAAAATATACGTTTCCAGAAATTGCATTTATGACTCATATAGTAAACCATGGCCACTTATTTGTATATTGCATTAAGAACACAAAAGGCTTGCCATCATTCCTAAAATATGCCATTAATGAATCTGTTTTGGTTTGCCGTAGCAATAGTTCCTAAAATAAACCATTTATGACTCCACTGGCTTGCCATAGCAACCCAACCGCTCTTATAAAATATTGACAGTGCTTCTAACGAATTGCCTTCATTGTTACACAGGATTCATCACATCAAGTAGATATGTTCAGAGACCAGATAGTCCAAATGTGTGATTCCAATGCCGACGGGAAAATCGGTAAAGAAGAATTCAAACTCATACTAAATCTGCATTCCAATGTTGATCTATATTGGTGAAACCAGCTTGAATGCTGATATCCTGCCTAAATATGTGTGTGTGTGTGCTATGATACTGGTTAGATGATCCACCACTGGCATTATAACTCCGGATTTCATTCCCCAGAAGCCTGATCACCGGGCAGTAATTGTACAGGATATACCGGTCAACACGGTGGGGAAAGAGAATGCGGAGGATTCATGATATACTCTATTTGACTCCTCTGGACAGTGACGTAACTTAACATCAGGCAACAGCTTTTACGCACACGTATGTATCTTCCGCCTTTCAACGCTCGTGTGTATACGCCAGCGCTGCGAGTAGGCACACACCTTAAGTGCTGCAATTAGCAGAATATGTGGTTACGTCACTGCCTCGTGATGGCCAAATAGACTATACCTGAGACCAACCTACAAAATGTATAACCAGAACAAACTCTCACTCTCTCTATCACCATCAGAACAGGTTGTTGACAATATCATCTAAAGTTACTCCTCATGCTGTGGAATGGAGAAGAAGGGCATTATTAGCTTAGCATATGATATATTATAGTGTCAGCTGGGTGGATAATCTCAGTATCACAGTACTACCATGCATCAACAAAAAGTCTTTCTCAATAGAGGCATGTCTTGTTTGGTAACAGTTGCACTAAAGAATGTATAAACTTGAAGCTGCAAAGCAGTGTATGTTGTTGTCACAGGTTACCACACAAGATATTGCAATAATGCACTTATCAATTGCATCCCCGGCCCCGGGGGACCCAGGGGGATAGCGGGGACTAGGGCCGGGACGTACAAATTGCCCATGTGACGTCCCGGCTACAATCGTGTACGGTCCCCGCAGGGCCGGGCACCATTTTTTGTACGTCCTTCCCAGGACAAAGTATTCACCCGGCTACAGTCCCAAGGACGCTTAATTCTTTCTGCAACCATAACGGAATGCATTTCTATGTGTTCCCTATGTGTTATTAGGCTTATTCTGTCAAGAGCATCGCATCTCTAGCTTATTTATAGCAAGCGCCCGGGGTGTACATTTGTGTACCTTAGCGTACATCCCCGATACACGCCCCGGCTAGCGGGGGCACAGTTTGTACGTCCGCGTACACTCCCCCGCATAGCCGGGCATCATTTTTTGTACACTTGTGTACGGTCCCCGCATGGTCCCCGCTATGCCCCAGGTCCCCAGGGGCCGGGCTTGCAATTGATAAGTGCATAACGAAGCTTATCCATTTATATTCCATATGTCAATGTCCACGTGGAAGGCTCCTCTACCAACAGAGATCAATTAGCAACAAAATGCTTAAATGCTTACCATATTGGCACAATTTAAAAAAAAATGTAATAAGGCAAATTTATACATTCAGCTATTTCTTTTAAATAGTATTCATGTAATTTGGAAAATACAACATCCTTGTATCAGGCACGTCGCATCATTTCAGACTGCATTGCTGTCTAGAGGAATCAGACTGTCTATTGGTTACAAGGCCTATTTCAATTACTGACTTGGATTACTTGATTACATAAGGCGTTACGGAATATAAATGGATTAGATCGATATAACATAGATATTAAGGATAAGGTTAGAATGTTGATTGGCTGTCCTCCACACTACTCACTCCTAATTTTATAGCTCGGGAAAAAAGTTTTATACTGTACAAAAGAATACCTACCTTAATTATCAAAAACTTGGAAAAGAAAAACAATTTCTTTTGAAAATTCTACACATTTAATTAATCAAATTAAAAACATATGTGGAGGACAGCAACAATTCATTTTTTGGCCTATAGGGAAGAAATCAGCATCATGATTTTATTTGTAAGGACTATATTTTCCATAAGTCTTCGCATATATTTAAGAAGTGTAACTAATATAACATAAATCGGTTATGTTTTAATCGCCAAGTTCCTTTTGTGACATGGACAATCACCCGAAATATTGTCTATATTCTTATTATCAGTACAAACAAATCCAACAGCGTCTTGTTTGCTTATGACATGTATGACTTCAGTATGTAATGTGCCTTTGTCTTATGTAGGCCTGTAATAAACGTGCATTTCTAGTTTTAATATTATCCACACGGCTATTGGTTTGACATTACAAAGCAGATTTGTCAGAAACCTTCAAGGTCTATCTCAAGGATTACTTAACCAATGCTAGGCATGTTTGTACTTATTTCAATGCATTTCTCATGGTGATTCCAAATTTGATAATGTAATTCAATACTTATGACATTTTTTAAACATTTTTGAATGTAGTCTGCAGATGCCTGTCGTGTGGAAAGTGTTAAGAGGCCTAAAAATCCATTATTGGCTTCATCTAGCCCTAACATTTTTTGTTAACCTTTATAACTCCAACACCAACATTTCCTGAAATTTGGTACGTTTTAAGAACATTTTACCATATTTTATATCAACCTTTACGCCAATAATACATTTTTAGGCCTTTACCAGTAAACTAACCATAATCAGGAGAATTTCAGGCAAAACTATCTATATTACAGATTTATAAAGCCGTATCTAAACTATATTTTATACAGCATCAATGAAATGGGCAACCTTTAAGAAAACTATACATATTTGCAATGAATATATAGGAGACATGTAAATCTGTATCCAAAATTCTCAATGTTTTAATGAGGCACACCTACTTGAATTTGAACAAACTAAATAAAGGAGTGATATGATTTTTTGTTACGGATGGGAGTCCGGGCTTATGTAGTTAATGGGGCGAGTGCAATAAACAGATCGGGAATAATCAAAAGTTGGATCTCATTAGTGTATTTTATAGATTATAATTATATGAAAAGATGTATCTATCTAAATTGGACTACTATGTATAAAAACACATAACAGCACTATAAATAGATGTGTAGTATGAAATTTAAAATTGTAGTATGAAATCTTAATTATGTATTTTAAGTTATAAGTGTGTACTGTATGTAGTATGAAATCTACGTTTTATTATTAGTATTTGATCACTGCATTCAAACTGGGAATGTATGGGAAAACTAATTCATGAAATGTAAAAACAATTCAATAATTTTGTGTCAGATTAGATCAGACTATGCTGCACACTATTTAAACTTACTTTGATTGGACACAAGAAGAATTATACAAATTATTGAACCAATCAGAGTTGGTGTAAGCGACATGGCTGAGGGTTAATAGCAGCTTAAAAATGGTGAAAGATCTTTATTTTAGTTTCTTATACTATAATAAAGAAAAACAATTGTCGATCAGAGAGTCGTGATCCGAGCGCTTGCGTTCATCCAAAGGTTTAACGCAGTCTTGCAACACACTACATTCCAAAACAACAGGCGCACAACACCGTCATACTCACGCAGATATCGCATGGTACGCAAGGGAATTATTTGAAATGATCGACAATTATTTGTTTTGATTATAGGATGATATTGTGATTTTTTTTATTAACAACACACTAACCAGTAACACAATAGACCTATCCAGCAGCAACAGCCATAATAGGGGTGGTCTTCCAAAGATCATGTCCAGTTTATTTTAAACAGAGTATTAAATCACTACCACTTCGGTCTTTCATAATTTTAATGATAGTATTGCATTGCTTTCAAAACAATAGAGAAAAATAAGCTTTTATTCAAAAATCTTATCTTCTGTATGTTTCACATTCTTAGTTACTGCACTATGGGTGGTGGGATATATGGGTAAGTGGCTATCGTGGATATTTTTCACTATTTTACATTGCCAAATATGAATCCCTTTTGGAAGGATCGAGTTTAATCAGATCAGTGGCATCCCCTTCAAGTGGCACCCATGGCACATGTAATCCCTGCCATCCTGGAGCTACACCACTGTTTTCATTCTGTTTTGACACATTTTACTAGTATTTCAGAGGTTTATGTTCAAAAACAGCGAGGGGGAAAATCCTTCTTTTTTTAGAAATCTCACCCACCTTTGAACAGATTCCCTCTGAATTTAAAATGTTTTACCACTCACGCATTATCATTTGGAATAGATAACACAATTAGGGGATTGCAATTATGTATGGTTAACACTTTCGGTGCAACTATTAATTTCACCATATATAAAAACAGATTTTTCAGAAACCTTTCCCAACTTTTAAAAGTCTATCTCAAGGAATCCCGAACTAATACTAGCCATGTTTGTACTTATTGTAATGCATTTCTCATGGAGATTCCAAATATGGTGATGAAATTCAATACTATTGACATTTTTGAAACATTTTTGTGACATTTTGGAACTGTCGGCTCTAGACGACTGCAGCGTGGAAAGTGTTAAATGACAAGTTCCTCTAATGAGGCTGATCGGCATTATGGTCATATGTCACGATGCCAGACTAATTATCTTCTGATCGATGTGAATTACCAGGATATTTAACATATTGGTAATATTCTCGAAAATTACAAAATACAAAATGTGTCTTGAACAAAAGGTTTAATACTAATAGCAAGTTGTGTGCAGCCTTATTTATGCATACATTACAAATTTATTACCAAACCTTTTTTCTTCATCGACACCATTAGAAAAGGTTAAAGGTCATTAAAACAAGGATTAAAAACAAGAATGTGAATACAAGTAAAATATATAGCATAGTAATCAACAACATACAGTCCAGGGAAAGCTAAGAATGTAAGCTATAGAATTGAATTTTCTCATAGTTGTTTTTCATTTTGTACAATTTTTAAAAACTTTTTCTGCACAGTTTGTGATTTTTAATTACTATTTGTATTTTGTGTGGGGTTAAATCAGCCCCACAATTCAGTGAGCTTTAAAAAAGAGCTTTTTAATTATAAGGAAAATGATGTCATGCGGTGTTTCATATGTGTTTAACTTCGGTATATATTTACTACTGAAATAAATAAAATGCCAGTTTGCATTTATGCACTGCGACAAAACTGATCTGTGTATGTGTGTTTCTTTTAAGTTTCAATCATCACTACATATCTGCATACAAATGATAAAAATACAAGGTGTTCCTAAAAAAAGGTGCATAAGTTACAAGTCAGTGGCTCAGTGCTCTTATTAAACTGTTGGTAGAATAGCATTGACGTTTTTATCAAAGATAATTTCTTGCCATATAGAAATTTTGTATAATCTGAGGGATCTCGTTATTGTCCTTTCGGAAAATGCATAGCTATATTTAGGTATCCCATTTGCTATCTCAGACTAACAAAATGTTGTACATGCCAATCAGGGGGAAAACTGAGTCCACAAATGAGCAAGCTGATAATTTTGTAATGTCAGAAACCATTTCCCCCAGTTTTATTGGAATACCACCCAAGCAATACATTTGCCGTCAGGCTTTAAAGCAGGGTTTGTATCTGGGTCATAAAATGCTAAAAATCAGTATAACATTAAACCAATAAATGGTTTTGTTAGCTAATTGTTCAATTTGTAGTAATTAGTAGGCTAGCGGCAACCTACTTTTAGAGCTCTTTTCAGAGCCACCAACTCTATTCAGTGGACATGGAGAAGTCCACCGGAATGGCTCTTTTCAGAGCCACCAATCTTTCTCATATAGGAAAGGGGCAACTACTTTCAAATCTACCTATTTTTTAAAGCTCTTTTCAGAGTCACCAACTCTATTCAGTGGTCATGGAGTAGTCCACCTGAACGGCTCTTTTCAAAGCCACCAATCTTTCTCATGTAGAAAAAGGGCACTCTCAAATCATCCGGTAAGGGGCAGCCCAAATGAGGATAATATATAAAGAAGTGGCAGTCTCTATGTCTTGCTTATAATAGTTTGGCCCTGAAGAAGTCAGAGCTATTCCTGACAAAAGCTTGACAGTTATACACTTGTCCCATGTCGAACCTGTTAAACTATTAACCTATATCATGAATACCCGTCATAAAAGCCTATCTATCAATTTGCTTAATTTTTGTTCAGCAATAAGAATTGGTTTGCTTTATTTCAAAAGTAATCAGCTTTCCGTTTTTGGACTCATTTTTTGGGAAACACTGTATTGATCAAAACAGAGCAACAGCATTTTAGCATATGTGTGCAGAGTCACGGACACGTAAATATATATAGCGATAGGCAATAATGGAAATACCCACATGACTGTCTACTCAGGGTGGATGATCATGTGTGTCAAAGCAGCTCTATTTATAATATTGTGTGTGCTGATCATAATAATAGTATTGTTTTATTCCGTAATGGTTAAGGGGATGTGAACCTTCAGGTATAGCCTCCATAAAACTGCTGTAACTTTTTCATTATTCATTTATTCTATAAAAGTATACATTTTCTTGAAGAAAAGGATTCAATGAATACAACCATGAAATTAGCCATTTTGGAGAACATTCTAAAAAACGTGATAAGACAAGATAACTAAAAATATATTTTGTCAAATGTTGTTGTTCTAGTTTCATTATAATCCTAATAAAATTCTCTAGGAGGTTTTTAAAAAAAAAATTATATCTGATTTATTTTTTGAATTATTGACTAAAAAGTGCTAACAAAATGTTGGCTCTTTTTGGTCAATAATTCAAAAAATAAATCAGATATTCAAAAACAAACAAAAAATGCTCCTAGAGAATTTTATTGAAATGAATTTGGATTTCAGTGTTTTTTACCACAAACTGAATTTGCTATGAATGCAGCAAATTTTGAGCCCAAAAAGTTAAAAATCAGCATTTTTTGTAAAATTTGATACCAAAAATAAAATCTCTGACTCATTTTTTCCTTTCCAAAAATTTATACTTATATGGAAATCATATTAATAGTTCAAAAGTTACAGCGCTTGATAAATTTCATGTTGTGAGGTAAGGGTTGAGAGGGGTATAAATCATGTCCTGGCCAGTTGCAACCTCGCTAGTCTAATGATTGAGAGGCATGCTTTGCAATACAGAGGTACATGTTCGATTCCCACTAGGACCACTTTTTCAACTGATCTATTTCCTTTTGTATATGTTAGGGTTATAGAAATATATTCTAAGTCCACAAAGTGTGCAGTTCCTACCTAGACAACCTGGGTAGACAGTCATGTGGGTATTTCCATTGCTGCATATAAACGGAGTATACATATCACATGTTATGTTTGAATTGCTACAAAGCAAAGACCCCATAAGTATGTTAAACGACCATGTCCTTATACAACCAGTTGTACCCCTCTATACACATATATATATATATATAGATACCAAGATCATCAAAAAATCAAAAGAATCAACACCAAAACAATCCTGCAATTGCAGAATAAAAACTGACTGCTCCCTGAAAGGAAACGGTCTAGTACAAATCCATCGTATTTAAAGCAAGTAACCCATAACTCGATCAAAATCATACATCAGTATCACCTGTGGATGTTTCAAAGAGAGAAACCATACCGTAAAACGGGGTGAATAGGGGACAGGGGGGTGAATAAGGACAAATAACAGAACAGTTTTTGAAACGTCAATTTTTGTATTTGATGTATAATATTTCTTTTCTTTTTCCAAATGTTTAAAGAGCAATATAATGGTGTTCAGGAAATAACACATGTTGAGCCCAGGGTATCAAAAATAAAGGTGTCCGGAAAAAAACATTGACAAAATGGTGGGGTCAAAACTTTCCTACTCCTAACTGCATAAATTGAGCTTATGAGCTGGAAATGCACCAGCACCTACCTTTTAAGGTTCTTCAACATACTCTTTGACTTAAGACATTCTGAAAGGATTTTACATTTCCAGCTTTTTTGCATTTTTTCCGTAACATTTTTAAAATCTGGGGTCAATAGGGACACTCACGTTTTTATAATGAAAATATTATACCAACTCCATATTTAATTTTTTTAAAGAGCAGTTTAAAGGTTTATTTATATTTGCACATAATATCATCTCAAAAGTTTGACTCATTTGGGTACAAGAAAACAATTATGGTCTGGATAAGTGTATATATGTCCCTATTGACCCAGTTTTATGAACACATGATTGAAAGCTTCAGTTTTTGAGCTGTTATTTTGCCATTGTTGACAACTTGTTAAAACTGATACTATAACTTTAATATGTCATAAACCAACTCCAAAAGTGTGCCAGATATACTTCACGCTAATATTCCGAGAGATGAGGGAGCTATTTTGTTCATTAGTATTTTTCACATTTTATGACACATTATATTTATCTCCCTATATCAATTGGAATATCAAGCTCAATTTAAAGAATTACATATTTTATGATCTCCAAGCACCTAAATAACTCTTCACATAATCAGTCAAGTATTTATTTCCTTGTTAACTGACATGACTAAGAAATATTGTTAAAACATAATTTTGAATAGGTATAGTGGTAAAAACTAGTCATCAAAAAAGTAACTATACAGGTAATAAATGGACTTATAACTCTAAAAAATATATATCCTACCTAAAATATTAAATCATAAAGTTGTTGAGAAAATTATCTTCTATAATGTGAGATATTGCACGCTAGGATCGGTTGAATATTGAAGAAGTGACAATCCAAAATGTAAGGTAAAGTCACAATTTCATTTTCACATTTAACATTTTAACACGGGGGAGAGTATAGGTAGCGTGTGTGTGGCATATTGATTCATCGGAACGATACGGCCGACTGTCCGACCTGCTCATGCATCCCCCAATTGCACTACCAGTAATCGATAAGGTACCCGTAGATGGGTCCGTGTGTAGAAAATAAAAATGTGAAAATGAAAATCGGACATCGCCTTACATTTAAGAGTGTCACTTCCTTAATAATCCCCTGATCCTAGCATGCAGTATCTCAATAAAGAAGATGAAATTTTCAACAACTTTATAATTTAATATTTTAGGTAGGAAATATATTTATAAAGTTAGAAGCCCATTTATTACCTGTATAGTGTTTTTTTGATGACTGTACTTAAAAGTGATTGTTGTTTTTTCTAAAACTCACTCATTATCTATATTCACTCATATGTGGAATAAAACAGGAAAAACTCTTAAATCTAGTGATTTCCTTACCCAAAATAATGCTGTCCCTATTGACCCCTACGTCGTGGTGAATAGCGACACCGACCTTTGTAAGAAAAAGATATACATTACCCATCATATAATTCCAATTTATTTATAGTGGCAGATCAAAGGCATGTTTAGGTTGACATAATATGTGCTAACAAGTTTGGCTCATGATGAGGCGACATGAAAAAAACTACAATCTAGAGAGTGCTGAAACTGTCCCTAACCACCCCGTTTTACGGTACTAATTAAATCATTCCGACATGACAAGTATAAAACAGAGAGCTTTCCAAGTATGTGTGGGAGTTGAAACAGAAAAACAATGACGACACTAACCAATGGGACATATTAACACAATCTAACACCCACAGACATAAAACTGGGCAATGCAACCTCTGTTTAGACGTTTAGACGAGAAACTGGCAATCACAACACACAGGGTATTATCAATCGTAGATCTGAGCTAATATCAAAATACCGTCATAATAACAATAGAAAACCACCCAACCGTAGTAAGAAAAAGTAATATAATTCATTCACCTGATGATCGGCACGTCGCACGGACATGTACGTGAAACCGATGGTAGCACTAGAGGAATAAAAATGTTGTTGTCATGAGGCTATATTAAAAAATCTTTTGTCTCAAAGCTCCCGCACACGTTAGTTAATTGGTGCGCGTTAGAATAAAAAATATCTTTATTTTTTTATTTTATTTTTTTAAAAATCCCAAAGTTTCACAGATTTTTCAGATTTTAATTGATCACATCATTTTAATACAAAAGGTCACTTTTACAAGGATTTCAATATTTTATATTTATAAAATTAAAAAACCCCTAAAAAACCCCCGTATTCCGCATTAGGTTTTGAAAAACTGAAGAGCTTTGAGACAAAAGATTTGTTTAATATAGCCTAATAACGTTTATTATACGCCCTGCCGTAAAGCATCAATCACTATTTTGCTGAACTTGTTATGTTATATAATAGATATACGAGGGTCATTCAATAAGTTCTACCTCCTCACTCACATCGCTAATATGAATGTCAGCCTTATGACATTTGTCATGATTATAGCTCTGAATCATAGCTACACATTTATAGTAAATGCTAATTGATACCTATTTCACTTTTGTTATGATGCAATCAAAGCCAGCATACTGGAAAACTGCTATTCGGTCAAATGTTCGTTGTTACAAGTCAAGCCACAGTGATGCCTCAAATGTTAAATCTTAACATGATAGTAACTTTATCAGTTTTCGTTATATGCTACATTTAGAATAGTTAATCAGGTGACTAGTCAATGATAGAAAAATATATCTTCGAGAGACTTGAAATATATACATTTAGTCCAGTATAATGAAGATCTCTTAGTTCCTTATGAAAAGCAAATATGACTTTTGCAGCGGTTCTCTAGGGTAGGTTAACATTGATTGCTGTCCTGGTCTGGTTCTAGCTAATTAGAGGGCGTTTTCCGCCAACAAATCGGTCACTTGTATTGTTTACAGTCTGTTCAAGAGATATTGGTAACTTAAAACGATTGTAATTGACCGAAAGGTACATTTTGTCTTAGAATGGGCCAAATGAATATAGCAGTTAGGAGACATTTGGCTGTTTTTTACCCGTTTCCGTCGCACAAAATGGAAGTTTGGTTATTACTGCAAATCCAGAAAAGTCCAATGAGTATTCAGACTAATTTATTATGATTTTGTAGCTGAGATTCAAAGCTTCAATTGTGGAATATTTCATACGACTGGCTTGTATAATAGCAAAGTTATGAGGTAGGAGGTAGAACTTATTGAATGACCCTCGTAAATAGGTCTGCATAATTTTCATTATCTTGTCGATCTTCCTTGGTAACAAATGGGGTATCAAAAAGGTATAAAATGTAGCATGAATTCTGAAAGATAATTTATATTATCAGATTAAATTGCTCAAATGATGGCAGATATTATTTTTTTGCTGCATGGCACAAACATTTTCAAACTTGCAGTGCGAGTCAGTTATACTGGCTGGTGGAATTTTAGTCGGGCAAGTTTTTTGGTGAGTTACTTGCCCGACTGGCTGGTTGAACAAAATCTGAAGTTCCAGCCCTGTCATGGGCCTTAGGCTGCATCATAGATGCTCTATTCCAAAACACGAAGAGGACTAAGTGCATTTCAATGACCCGGGCAATCTAGAACATAGTGCATATAAATGCAATTAGAAGACAATCAAGACAAAGTTAAGTGCAGCTGGACCAGGCAGATATGATGTGATAGTAGTGCCTCAAGAGTTCTCAAAGAACCAAGTCAAATACTGGATGCATATAGTAACGGTATAGTTTAAGGGACTCATAAGCTTTGTGCCATCAATTTTAATTTTTGGATTGTTCTTCCCAAAAATAATTGAGATTTTGATAGAATATCTACAATCCTGGAACACTTGCATGTGATTAACGGTAAAGTGTCACCCCCACTCCCCCATACAATGTTGACCGAGGCCAGTGGCTCCTGTAGCTTGCCAGAGTGTCCCAACATTGATCGATGGGTGGGGAAGGAAAAATCTCATTTGAACAAGTTCCGTTTATAACAGAAGACACTAAGTATCAATACATGCTCGTTCGCGTTCCAAGGACTTTTTTCCAAGATTGTAGTTTGTCAGCTACCTTTGGGACAAGACCACCAAATACTTGACTCAAACTCTAATCCTTTTAGGTTTGGTTTAGGTATGACTCAAACTCTAATCCTTTTAGGTTTGGTTTAGGTATAATATCAAATTCGAAATTATGAATCAGTCATACTCATTTCCCATTGACTTGACAGCGTGTAAACTATCAGGAAACAATTGACCTACATAATAAAAAAATAAATTAATAACCTTTATATGGATGAAGTTATGGGTTATAATGGTTAAGACCTGCTAAGTGAGGGAATATAACCAGGCTTTGAAATAACGCCCACCCACCTGACCATAGCGGTTAACTTTTGCGTCTGGCGGGTGAAGATACAAAACTATATAACCACCCAACTGGGTAGAAGGTGCGGAATTGGCTTTTTAGCGCTTTAGCGCGGGGAGTTAGCATCTGTGTTAATTAGCGAAATTAGCATCGGTGGTGCTAAAAACGCTATTATCGCTAATTTTGCAAGTAAGTGCTAAAAACGCTATTATACGATATCAAATAAATTTGCAAAAAAATTGAGGTATGCCATCGCGCAATTAGCGCTAATAGCGCTAATTGCATCATGAGCGCTAATAGCGCTAATAGCATCGGTGGTGCTAAAAACGCTATTATCGCTAATTTTGCAAGTAAGTGCTAAAAACGCTATTATGCATTATTTTTTCACTAAAGCAAATCATAATTATACAGGGTGTCTCTAAAAAGGTTGTGTTAACGGAGCATGTTTATATAGAGCCCCGCAGGGTTCCGGAGGACACACGAATCACACCAAAGTGCTAATCAAGTACAATTAGCGTTATTAGCGCAAGACCGCTAATCAAGTGCAATTAGCGCTAATTGCGCGACTTCTAGACTTGGTTCATCTTCAGAAATTGCACTTTAGCGATTACAACGCTAGGAACACGGGATATCGCGCTAATTGCGCTAATTGCGGCAGAGTGCTAACCAAGTGCAATTAGGGTTATTAGCGCAAGACCGCTAATCAAGTGCAATTAGCGCTATTAGCGCTATTAGCGCTAATTGCGCGACTCCTAGACTTGGTTCATCCTCAGAAATTGCACTTTAGCGATTACAACGCTAATCAAGTGCAATTAGCGCTATTAGCGCTAATTGCGCGACTCCTAGACTTGGTTCATCTTCAGAAATTGCACTTTAGCGCGTACAACGCTAGGAACACGGGATATCGCGCTAATTGCGCTAATTGCGGCAGAGTGCTAACCAAGTGCAATTAGCGTTATTAGCGCAAGACCGCTAATCAAGTGCAATTAGCGCTATTAACGCTAATTGCGCGACTCCTAGACTTGGATCATCCTCAGAAATTGCACTTTAGCGATAACAACGCTAATCAAGTGCAATTAGCGCTATTAGCGCTAATTGCGCGACTCCTAGACTTGGTTCATCTTCAGAAATTGCACTTTAGCGCGTACAACGCTAGGAACACGGGATATCGCGCTAATTGCGCTAATTGCGGCAGAGTGCTAACCAAGTGCAATTAGCGTTATTAGCGCAAGACCGCTAATCAAGTGCAATTAGCGCTATTAGCGCTAATTGCGCGACTCCTAGACTTGGTTCATCCTCAGAAATTGCACTTTAGCGATTACAACGCTAATCAAGTGCAATTAGCGCTATTAGCGCTAATTGCGCGACTCCTAGACTTGGTTCATCTTCAGAAATTGCACTTTAGCGCGTACAACGCTAGGAACACGGGATATCGCGCTAATTGCGCTAATTGCGGCAGAGTGCTAACCAAGTGCAATTAGCGTTATTAGCGCAAGACCGCTAATCAAGTGCAATTAGCGCTATTAACGCTATTAGCGCTAATTGCGCGACTCCTAGACTTGGTTCATCCTCAGAAATTGCACTTTAGCGATTACAACGCTAATCAAGTGCAATTAGCGCTATTAGCGCTAATTGCGCGACTCCTAGACTTGGTTCATCTTCAGAAATTGCACTTTAGCGCGTACAACGCTAGGAACACGGGATATCGCGCTAATTGCGCTAAAAACTAATGTGTTTTTAGCGCATTAGCGCACATTTGTACTAGCACTGCAATTATCGCTAATTTACATTGATCTTACACGCTAACTTGGTGCAATTAGCGACATTTGCAAAATTGCGCTAATGCGCTAATAAGCCAATATCGCACCTTCCTCCCAACTGGCGGGTAAAAATGTTCAAACTCACAGTGTAAGGGAGTTACACTGGCTGGTGGAATTTCTTTTGGGTAGGTATTTTTGTCGTTACCTGCCCAACTGGCTGGTTGAAAAAAATCTGATGTTCCAGTCCTGAATATAATCCCAATATATATCAAGGGTTGAGCGCCAGAAGGCGGCAACTCAACTTTTGGGCAAAATAAGATTTGTGTACCAAAATAATCCATATAACCTAGATTTTCAGAACCATAAAGAGACAACTCATAAACACTCTTAAAGGTAGATGACCCGATCACATTTTCGATTTTCAACCTGAAGTTTTCTATTCTACATGAAAGGTCATCCTTAAAAAAGTCGTGTTCCAAAGTTTGAGTTGCATAGCTCTAATGGTTCTTATTTTAGACGCACAAGATGCTGTGAACTGTACCCATTGAGTAGTACACAAACTATATCGGTGGTTACCACCATTCGCGGTAATTCAACGTTATTTCATCGATTTCTCCGTAATTATACCGATTTAGGCTGTCAAATTTCAGTATGATGATGAGAAAAATACGAGCTTTCATATGATATGAAAATCTCTGTATGTTTGAAATAATTCTGTGTTACGAAAATGTGATCGGGTCATCTACCTTTAATTTGACTAAAACTAGAGTTAAAAGTTGGGTGCTTCAGTGTATTGTAATGAGTCCTGAATATTTGAAAGTTGATTATCTCAGAATAGAATTTTTGAGTTACGGCCTTCTGGCGCTCAACCCTCGATAATATGTAAGTAAAAGACATATCTGCCTGATTTGAATACTGCAGGTATGTGGTCAGGGAATAAATATCGGGGTTTCATTTGCCTGTTTGTGGCCAGAAAACGAGACCTGAACAGAGTTTCTAGACCATTATCGCTAATGGTCTATGCACAGTTACATTCTAGCCAGACGCAGATTGTGGCGATTTGGAGTCACAGGATAGACTATGCAATACAAATCGCCCACAGCGACTCGACAGATCGAATGACCAGACACGCACAAGTTGAATTGAAGTCAACTACAGCGATTCAGGCTGTGTGACCTGGTGCGCCTTGGTGCGACTTTTGGAAAGTCGTGTGAGGTCGCTGCCGATTTGATTGCATTCGATTGAACAACAAATGGCGTAAATAACGTCATCGGGGCGACCCGAATTGCAAAGCAACCTTAGTATGTTATCAGCATTAGAGTGGAGGACCAAGTAACGCACATCCTTTCTATCGCCTCAAGGACGTGATGTCCTCAAAATGACAGTTTCACATGCATTTGCAATCCCAGCTGAAACCCTTGATGGATCAATAGTTTTATTTGTTCCATACCCTACTGAATGTTTCAGGACATTTAAAGTGATCTGCACATACATAGCCTATGGGGGAAATGAGAAAATGAGCTGTCATGATGTCTACATACAGGGCGAGTCAGAAAGAATGGGCGCTTTTTTCATGAAAGCGTCACAAAAGATGTAAGCATGCATATTCCAAGACCTACAATTTGGCTCTCATTCAACAGAAGAATTTTAAAAATCAACCATTTCGTTATCATGTTACACTAATTTGAGTAAAGCCCCAATATTTGAAGCAAATCCATGGAATGGTCGAATTATCAAGCCATTCCTAAAAGTATTCTAATGGGGTTTATATTACCTCCTGAAACAGTAGATATGCCGCCTTTTACTTTTACTTTTCGATTTCAGGCTTTTTATTACTCATAATTACACAGATCTATTTATTTCCAGTCATTTTAATATCCAACATTCATGTGCCTTTTCAGTTTGTTCACTAGTTTCATTGATCAGCATCTCTGAATCAGGCAATCAACAATAATATGGGTTATTGCCATTCCATGGATTGGCTTTAAAATACCGGGTTTTTCTCAAATGGTTGCAACTTTATGACGCAATGTTCGAATTCAATTTTTTTTTGAATGAAAGCCAATATGTGTTCTGTTCTTTGTAACACTATATTTGGTTTTTCATATGCAGGCCTAATATTTCTGTGGTGCTTTCACAAAAAAGTGCCCATTCTTTCTGCCTCAACCTGTACATCATACATGTCCCCAAGAAAAACAGTTCCACTGTATTAATAGATTCACAAAACTTGTTATTTGCCAAAATATCTTATATATATTTGGCCAGTAGCATTCATCTTATTTAATAAAAGCTATCATATGACATGTTACTTTCAAAAATTTCAATATGAATTTCTTTATTTGCTAGTATCTCAAATTGGTAAATATCTTTAAAAAAGGGGCATAATCCATTAGCATGTCCAGTGGTGGCTTTTGGGCTGAAGCCTGGAGTTTTCTCTTCGTATTCAGAGGGTTAACACATATGATCGTTCTAGTAGGTTGAAATACCCTATTTGATGGCGTTTAAAGGACAATTTTGCTCATTTGACCCACTATTTTGTGCAAAAATGGGGATATTTTGTGCAAAAATGGGGACATTTTGTCTGGAAAAACACCCCTTATTTTACCATCTCAAGGACACTTTCTAAATAGGCCCCCTTTTTGCCAAAAAACATGGGCAATTTTGGTTTAAAATACTCCTTTTACAATTGATGCACAGAGAAGTGGACACAGGGTCTTCAAATGTGACCAGTCACGTCAAAAAGGACATGTTATCGGCAAACACAATTTTGAGATAGAGGCCAATATATTTGGTGAATATATAAAGAAAATAATAGACAAATTTATGCTTCGTCAAATCATATCTTGTGATTACAAAGTCCAGTTACCTTCAACTTGGTATCATTTCAAAGCTTTAAAATGTGCTCTTTCAAGTCATATCAATAACTTACATTTGGCTCGGGCCTCCAACATGTCCATTTTGACGTGAAGGGTCACAAATATAATAGACCTACCATTTTGTCTTCTTTTTCGCAGACATAACTTTTGGGAAATCGCAGACATGATATGAAAACTTCCCCTTTTCTGCGATTTTGATAACAATCTTGCGTACCCAAAGTCAATGTCGACTGAAACCACCGGGGGCTGAAGCCCTCCTCTGTTGGTTTCAAGAAATTGACATCAGTTAAATTTAGGGAATTGCCCTTCAGTAGCAGGTGCCTGGAATGTTCCTGTAATCTGAGGAGCAATTTTTATCAAAGGTGTGTCAAATTAGGGGAAGGAATTTGCACACTTACTTAATGTATGTCTCAGATTGTTGGTACATATTATTGATTTTGAATTAGCCAACATATAAACACTTGGAATGTTAGGTGTACATCTACACGTAACACAAAACTTTCCTGACCAGATACCTTGATGTTAGCCAATTTAAAATCGGTAATAAAAAGGGTAATATATAATATAAAGCAGTTTACCAACCCACGGTGTTTACAATAGACAATATAACAACAGCAAATATTAACAAAAAACGGCGAATGTCCTGACGAAAAATAAGTAATCCAGGCGACAGGATTTTATAATACACATAGCACAATAACATGAGACATGTTGCCAAACACAGTAGGGATTGCATAAAGTGATTTGATTTGATTTGATTTGATATTATTTGGGTCCTACGATCCTGGATAACCCAATAAGCTTATTAGCTTATTTCCATTGGGGTCCGTTAGATGTGTGAACAGATACAGACCGGGATGATCCCCTACTCTTTACGAAAGAGTCTGTAACCTTTTAACGTGCTCGGGTATTGCTCTTCCGATGCACGGGACCACCATTTATAGTTTACCAATCCATGGTATTTTCGTTAAGTAATCAGGAGTTCCTTTAGTATACCCTACCACTGCATGTTTTCAATGGGGGCTTTTAAAGAACGACACATACACTTACACAGTGAGGTCTACAAATGGTAGGGTACTCTAAAGCGTACCCAGTAATCAATATAAAGAAACTGAGATACACTTTAAGCGAGCAAATTTCCTCTCCACAATATGACCTCTCATACATAAAAATCAAGTAGATATTTGTTAAAGTCATGGTGATTAAATTAAGTAACCCTACCAATAACCAAGCACAAAGATTTTCAATGGGATATCATTGCCTAGTGTGTGCTCAGCAGTGACAATTTGTTGAAATGAATCTCAACTCACCATTCATCTGTACATGCCTGACCGGTTTCGATAGCACACTGTTCAATACAAATCAATGACATCCCATACAAAGAGCAACTTTTTCACGCTAGGTATCATTAACCCGAACTCCCTTAGTGTGTTTTTGACAATTAAACTATCAGCGGAGAAAAATGGGTCAATTTTTTTTAGGATAGATCACTGTTCACCCGCATGGAGGATCACACCTGCGCCATCCACCTGACACCCACCTAATTGCGCTAATGGGGAGCTTGAAAAAAGTGACTTTTCGAGACCATTTGACAGCTCGCCGGATCATGTCACCAGATGAAGCATGTGGTACAGCAGCTATTTGCTGTGGCTTCTGGTAAGGCAAAAAAAAAAAGGGTTGATTGTTAAACTCCTCATCTGACCGACCCTCTAAATCCTTCCGACCCAATTTTTTTTTTTTTTTTGAAATTTTGATATTTTTTTTTACAAATTTTAGTCGAAAATCAAAAAGAAAAATTGTTTTTTAAGTGTTTAGAAAATAAAAATACTCATCAAAATATTACAGATTTTGTTCCCCGTTTTGGTTACCACAACAAGTACATCTCATTTTACTTTTGGTACCTGAAAAAAGGGCAAGGTAGAAAAAAAGAAGACAAAAAACTTTTCTCGACCGACCTACCCAACTTTTAAAAGGGATCTAATGGACAAACAAACAATTTTGTTTTTTGGCCTAAGGTTAAATCTCCAATTGTTATGAATAAGGTGTCATATTGCGGACGGGAAATTTGCTCCTTTGACGTATCTCTTAGATTTTTGATTCTGATTTTTGAGTTTGAATTAGCTAACATAGAAGCATCTGGTGAGGACTGTTTGTGTTAGGTGTATTGGTTTTTGTATCCTAAGTTTGATATTGCATATGTATGGCCATTACTTCAAATAAATCTCTGCAGGGACCTTGCCCTTTCATGGTTACAGGCAATTTCAAGGATGTATTTTGCTTCGACAGGTTTTAGGTGACATATGTGCATTATAGCTGTCAAGGGAGTATAAGCAAGCTGCCAAGATGGATGTATAGTACGCTTGTTGCGTTCACTTAAAGGGCAACTCATTTGATTTGATTTTGGCAAGGACGTATAATGGCTTAAAAAATAGGCTGACTTGCCCTTTGCAACCAACCCAAAAATCTGAAAATATAGGGTCAGGTTTTTTAAAGTCATATTTTGGTTCATAAATTGCAAAATGTGTTCTGTTTATGTTTAACATGTGACATAAATGCATACGATCGTCAATTACTCACTTATTTGTCAAATATTTATAGAGAAGAAAGATGCATGTTTAGCATTCTTTAAAATCTGTGTTCTTGTGCAGTATTTGTTTGTTTCCCTAAAAAATAAAAGGCAAGTCAATTCTTTTTTTTGCTGAATAATAATAATAATTAGTATTTATATAGCGCCTTTTCAAAGTGATCAAAGCGCTGTAATTTCGCTGCTGGTGAATCATCAGAATCAGGTCGCATCAACTAGGGTGCTGCCAATTTCTAGCGCAAACCTATCCGCACTTAGATTGTAACATCCACCATTTTTCAATGCAGCTCCCCAAATACCATTGGGTCAAGGAAGTTTTTGATAACCGAAACAACTAATCACAGATTTTGAAAGCAGGAGGAAACCGGAGATCCCGGAGAAAACCTGCGAGAGCGTGTATGGATCGTGATAAACCAAATGCACATAAAGCCCGACCGAGCAAAGATTTCGAATACCAGCGATAAGAAGTTGAACACATGCAATAATTTTCTAAAAAGGTATATACCTATACAAATACTAGCTAACTCAATTTTCCACTTGACAAAATTACATCAAATTTTCATCTTCAACTTTGAAGCACAAACAACAACAAGTGTTCTGCTATCTAACTTGGAGTCATGGGAGGGGGAATCTGTAAGAAATTGTGAAAGATCAGTGAAGATTGACCCATGTAAACCCATGTGCTGAAAACCCCCTCCCCTACCCCCAACCACACCCTTGGGCTACTTCATTCATGTCTGCAATATGATAAACAGCTCAACAAAAGAAAGTCATAAACTTTGTTTATGTCAATTGTTTTTTGACCGAACAGGCTAGATAGACATTTGGATGAATCTTGTTGGCAATCTTGTTAGGTACCAAATTTACCAGAAAACAACAAAGATAAGCCATGATTAGCACCATTTCAAGAATATCCATGACTCTTCCAAATTAGCATTTTCAACACACTTCACGGAGAGAAAATGCTGAGTATGGCATTGCATGGCCTGGATGACCGCTAGGGATATCGATCACAAAATGCTGCACTTCCCATGCATGACAGGCTGAATTTGAATTAGTCCGCGCAGCAGGGGAAATATGCAGGGATCAATATGGGACAAATACAGGATGTGCTTGGTAACCTTCGGTCTTTTCTCCGCATATAGTGTGTTGTAAATGGCACAGATTTTCTTTAAATTATGCTAATAATGGCTTATCTTTGTTGTTTTCTGGCAAATGGTACCGAATTGTGCCAACAAGATTCATCCAAATCATGTCTATCTAGCCTGTTTGGTAAAAAAATTATTGAAAGTCACTCTATAGCACATAAACAGAGTGTATAATGAATAAAATATAAAAATGAAAATAAAAAAATAAACATAATAAGTGTCTGGCTTTCTTTTGTTGAGTTCTTTAATATGGTTACAGTCTACAAGCAGACTGTCTCTACCAATCAGATGCCATGCAGTCTTACTGAAGATGTACTCCTGGTATAAAGAATCTGAGATTACTATTCGTGGCATATATCTTTCCCATGAAGGACATATCATGTAAGATCGGTAAAATCAATGTACACCTAACATGTACAGTCATCAAAAAAAGTAAATTTACCTGGAAATAAATGTGCTGCGCGCTAACTTGAACCTAAAAATATCAAATTATAAAGCTATTGAACAATTTCTATTCTTCAATTAGAGATATTGCACGCTTAAAATGGTTGTTTATTGAGAAAGTTACAATCCGAAATAAAAGGTAAAGTATGATTTCATTTTCATATTTTTCTTTTCAACATGGGGTAGAGTATGACTGGTAAACATGTGTGTGCCATATTGATTATGTTGATCCATCGGAACAATGCGGCCGACTATCCACATCGTATTATCGACTGGAGATTTTTCTTTTCAACAAGGGTAGAGTATGCCCGGTAATCATGTGTGTGCCGTATTGATCATATTGATCCATCAGAACAATGCGGTAGACTGTCAACGTCGCATTATCGACTGGTGAATTAGCACTATACCAGTAATCAATAATTTGCCCGTAATTGAGTCTGTGTGTAGAAAAGCTAAATGCGAAAATGAAAACCATACTTTATTTTACTTTTGGTACTGTAACTTCCTTGATATCAATCCATTCTTCACATGCTATATCTCAAATTAAGGAGGATAAGTATCTCAACAAATTTATAATTTGATATTTTTAAGTAGAACTTATACTTTTTAAAGTTGTAAGCACATTTATTACCTGGTCGGTTACCCTTTTTTTTGGATGACTGTATTTAAGGCCAAATTAAATTAATTCTTTGTCTCAAAGCTCCCGCACGCATTAGTTTATTGATGCGCATTAGAAAAACAAAAATCTGAAAAACACTTTTTTTCTTCTTTTTTTTCTTTTTTTCAAAAAAAAAAATCCAAAATTTCACAGATTTTTCAGATTTTCTTTGATCACATCATCTTAAATACAAAAGTTCACTTTTACAAGGATTTCAATATTTTATATTTAAAAAAATAAAATAAAAAATTGAAAAAAAACCCGTATTCCGCATTAGTTTTACAACAGGAGCTTTGAGACAAACAATTAATTTAATTTGGCCTAACCAAAATAGAATGAACGACAAAAGATGTTATTCAAAACGGCACGCACACTGCCAAATATGTAGTTTTTAATTAAAACCATGGCAACACGAGACAACCATCATACAAAGGAGATGAAAACGTGCGAAGCTGGAGCAGACACATACAGTATCAGCTTTAATTTGAATTGACAGCAGACACGTTATTAAAGCTGAAGCCCTAGTCTTTCATTGATGAATTGATTAATCAGGTCCAAAGTCTGATGAGGCTTTATATAGGTCCCCAGACATTTATGTACTGTCACGGCAAAAGGGTGCAGTTGTCGGTGACATGTATTTTGAGATATTAATGGAATTAGGGATGGAAAAACAAAGAAAATAATTTTACAATAACTTTTCTTCATAAAATCGAAAAGCAATTATCCAATCTTAATGACAAATATGTCATTATGAAGCATTCAAAAAGCTCCTTTTGTTAGTATTGACATCTCAATTTTTTCTTTTAGAAACAACTGCACCCTTTTGCTGCACTGGACACAAATGTCTGGGGACCTATAAAGCCTCATCAGACTTTGGACCTGATTAATTCTGGGATTCACACGGCACGCACACTGCCAAATATGTAGTTTTTAATTAAAACCATGGCAACATGAGACAACCATCATACAAAGGAGATGAACACGTGCGAAGCTGGAGCAGACACATACAGTATCAGCTTTAATTTGAATTGACAGCAGACACGTTATTAAAGCTGAAGCCCTAGTCTTTCATTGATGAATTGATTAATCAGGTCCAAAGTCTGATGAGGCTTTATATAGGTCCCCAGACATTTATGTACTGTCACGGCAAAAGGGTGCAGTTGTCGGTGACATGTATTTTGAGATATTGATGGAATTAGGCATGGAAAAACAAAGAAAATATAGGCAATTGTATAGTAATTTTCTTCATAAAATCAATCGAAAAGCAATTATCCAATATTTTTTAAAGTTGTAAGCACATTTATCAGTTACCTTTTTTGGATGACTGTATTTAACCAAAACCAAAACCGATATCTCAAATTAAGGAGGATAAATATCTCACAAAATTTATAATTTGATATTTTTAAGTAGAACTTATACTTTTTAAAGTTGTAAGCACATTTATTACCTGGTCGGTTACCTTTTTTTTGGATGACTGTATTTAACCAAAATAGAATGAACGACAAAAGATGTTATTCAAAACGGCACGCACACTGCCAAATATGTATATTTTAATTAAAACCATGGCAACATGAGACAACCATCATACAAAGGAGATGAACACGTGCGAAGCTGGAGCAGACACATACAGTATCAGCTTTAATTTGAATTGACAGCAGACACGTTATTAACACTTTCCACGCGGCAGGCGGCTGCAGACGACATTCCAAAATGTCACAAAATGTTAAAAAAATGTCAACATTGTTGAATTTCATTACGATATTTGGAATCACCATGAGAAATGTATTGACATAAGTACAAACATGCCTAGTATTGGTTCAGTAATCCTTGAGATAGAATTTAAAAATTGTGAAAGGTTTCTGAAAAATCTGTTTTGTGTATGGTAAAAATATAGCTGCGTGGAAAGTGTTAAAGCTGAAGCCCTAGCCTTTCATTGATCAATTGATTAATCAGGTCCAAAGTCTGATGAGGCTTTATATAGGTCCCCAGACATTTATGTACTGTCACGGCAAAAGGGTGCAGTTGTCGGTAAAATGTATTTTGAGATAGTGATGGAATTAGGCATGGAAAAACAAAGACAATATAGGCAATTTTACAGTAATTTTTCTTCATAAAATCAATCGAAAAGCAATTATCCAATATTTTTTAAAGTTGTAAGCACATTTATCAGTTACCTTTTTTTGGATGACTGTATTTAACCAAAACCAAAACCGATATCTCAAATTAAGGAGGATAAATATCTCAACAAATTTATAATTTGATATTTTTAAGTAGAACTTATACTTTTTAAAGTTGTAAGCACATTTATTACCTGGTCAGTTACCTTTTTTTTATGACTGTATTTAACCAAAATAGAATGAACGACAAAAGATGTTATTCAAAACGGCACGCACACTGCAAAATATGTAGTTTTTAATTAAAACCATGGCAACATGAGACAACTATTATACAAAGGAGATGAACACGTGCGAAGCTGGAGCAGACACATACAGTATCAGCTTTAATTTAAATTGACAGCAGACACGTTGGGCCAACAAACAAACAAAATAGTTGTGTTGCCCTCAGAGATCGACCCTAAAATCGTAATTTTTTTAATTTTTTTTTTTAAGATTTAAATTTGATTAAAAGTGTCTAAATGTTACTATTTCTTGCTTGAAATGAATAAATAAGCCTAAATAAATGTTTTTTAGACTATTGTCACACTGGAAACATTAGTTAAATTGACATATGGGCATATACCAATTTTGTCTTGACATAAACCCTATATATTTCAGCCAACAACAAAAAAGAATAAAAATTGAAGAAAAAAAAAAAAAGAAAAAAAAATCCGACCGAATTTAAATTTTTGGCACTTGAGGGCAACACAACATTTTTTTTGGGCCTTATTAAAGCTGAAGCCCTAGTCTTTCATTGATGAATTGATTAATCAGGTCCAAAGTCTGATGAAGCTTTATATAGGTCCCCAGACATTTATGTACTGTCACGGCAAAAGGGTGCAGTTGTCGGTAAAATGTATTTTGAGATATTAATGGAATTAGGCATGGAAAAACAAAGACAATATAGACAATTTTACAGTAATTTTTCTTCATAAAATCGGAAAGCAATTATCCAATCTTAATGGCAATGGTGTCATTTTAAAGCAATCAAAAAGCTTCTTTTGTTAGTTTTGAGATCTCAACTTTTCTTTTAGAAACAACTGCACCCTTTTACTGCACTGGACACAAATGTCTGGGGACCTATAAAGCCTCATCAGACTTTGGACCTGATTAATTGTGGGATTCATATGGCATGACCTTTCAACTGCGTAAAATAGCTCAACCATTTAAACAGCGGTCTTCTATATTTTGATCAGCTCCAAATTGGTGAACCACCTTACAGCGAATTAAAACAGAGGGATCCGCACATGAGCGACAAGCGCATTGTACATTCGTACGGCCAAAATCTAGTGCATATGGACAAAACCATTTGGAGGAAAAACTAATAGAGAATAACTTCTTGACAATTTGCATAAATTCATTCATGTTTCATCTGATATTTTCGGACTTTTAGTATGTCATTATGGGGACCTTATAGAAATGCATTGTGCTGAACAAATTATGTTTCAATTTGTTTTAGGTCAAAACATAATTTTGCTACACAAATTTTGCAACTTTACCATGTATTCCCCTATAAGGGGATTGAGGGTAGTGGTGGGGTCTGAAGACCCCCCTCCAAAATCTTTTTAAAGTGCATATTTAATCATGTGGGGTCAAGTTGAATACATTTTGACCATGGCCGATTTGAACAAAATACCTTCCCTATTTACACCCTGCCCTACTTCGCACGTCGGGTCTGTCCCTTATGCCCTACGGGGTTAACAGGATGGACCGTGAGCCCAGCAAATGATCCCGGTAAACGATAGGTTGCATTACAAATAATAAATAAATGGTACAAGTAGTAGGGAGAATTCAGAATGATCAATCGTACGCGAGTACGTGTTTAACAAACACTGGCCAATTCATGCCCATTATTATATCAATGGACACACGTCACATGAGGTTGACCTTGCGTAATGTACTGATCTTATTCTTTGAGTGATTATTCTTAGATTCTTATTCTATGGGCAAACATACCTCTCAGGTTGGCTCGGGTGATCGGGCTTTGGTTTTATTTGGCTTGTTGTTTTTTGGTGTGAATTCTCAACAGTTTTCAAAATATTTGTAAAATTTCATTTTTGTTATCTTAAATTTGAAGAAGAGAAAAAAACAGGTCAACAGGCTCATATATAACAGGGCAAGGTTGTTTATTCGTCGCCTTGTGATACCTAGGACACTATCGAAAGCATGAAGTTTAATTAAAATCAATACGAGACAACCGTAATATAAAGGAGCAGAGTGCGTGGGAAGCCCAAAGCAGACATGTAGCATCAGCTTTAATTTGAAGTGACAGCAGACACATTTAAATCCCAACTGAAGCCTTGTCCTTTTACGAGTAAATTGATCCAATTTGCTCGAAAAGTTGATGAATGTTTTAAAAGTCTCCAGACATTTTAAGGCATTTACACTTAAGACAATAATGAAAGAAACTTAGTCTAAAACATGTTCAGTGAAAAGGTTATGTGCTTTTAAAGGGCTATTTGTCAGCTATAGGTTTTTATGTTGTTAACATCTCAGCTATTTTTAACTCGGATATGGACAACTGTCAGTGAAGGCAAGTTATGAGATGGTGCCTATAATCACACAATGATTATAGGCCTTAAAACACTGACATGACTTTTTAAACCTTTTTTTAGTTGATCAAGAAAAAATATGATAATGCCAGATTTCCAAGTTGTTTTAATAATAATAATAATAATCAGTATTTATATAGCGCCTTTTCCAAATGGCTCAAAGCGCTGTGATTTTGCTGCTGGTGAATCATCAGAATCATGTCGCATCAACTAGGGTGCTGCCAATTTCTAGCGCAAACCTATCCGCAGTTAGATTGTAACATCCACCATTTTTCAACGCAGCTCCCCAAATACCTTTGGGTCAAGGAAGTTTTTGATAACCGAAACAACTGATCACAGATTTTGAAAGCAGGAGGAAACCGGAGTACCCGGAGAAAACCTGTGAAGCGTGTCCTGGATCGTGATAAACCAAATGCACATAAAGCCCGCGGTCGTGCACAGAATTGACTCGGGTTTCATTGGTGCAAGGCGAGAGAACTAACCGCTGCGCCAACACGCTCCCCACAACAGCTATTTGAAGTCTATTTCAGCGGAAACCAGTATGACACTTGCGAGTCCAAGACTCGAGATAAGCGGGCGCTGGGCGATTTTTACCCATCGGTCCTCCTGCCATAGCGCCCGGAAATGCTGAAAAATAAACAACCGAGCGCTGATATTTTGTCCAAACCAGCGCCCGTTGATGATCGGTAAGCTTGCCTAAGACATCGAATTTTGATTTGATAATACGATTTAATAAACAGTTAGCTCCCGGTAGACTGAAAGTAGCTCCTGGTTCTCAATAAATCCCATGATCCAGGCGCTACTTTTGAAAAAAAATAGCTCCCGGTAAAAAAAACTGTTATCTTGAGCCTTGCTTGAGTCATAATAATTTCCCATACCATACTAACCCTGAATCTACAAACGAATATATCAAAACACTCAGTCATTCTAAATATTAAAAATATTCAGTTTTTTGACATATTGATTGCTCATCAGGGACATATGGGCGATTGATCCATTACCTGAACTTTTCACGCAAGCTTAGCCAGACACCTCGAGCGCTTGCATGAGGCATCAACATTTATGGAGGCTCGTCCAGATTATAGGCTACAGGGTATCACCCCCCTAAAATAATTCTGTGCCTCTTTTATAAAATGCCGCACACAAAAATAAGGGTTTTTCTGTGGCCTCATTTCCGGAATTCCTGGAATTTCTGTATGATTTACATCACTGATTGCTGAAAAATGAAAATAATGCAAGTTGGTGCGTGTACCTTGACCAAAAAAATGTCCAAAAGTGAAATTTTACCTCAAAAAATCACTCTTTGGTCAAAATTTAAAAAATAAAAATTGTTATGTTAAAAAAAATACAATTTCCTAGAAAAATTTAAAAATCAGCATTTTTAGTGAAATTTGATGCCAAAAATGGATTCTCATTTCCTTTCCAAAATGTTCACAAAGTTACAGCTTCAAAAATTACAGCACTTGATAAATGTCATGCTTTTGAGTTAACTGCCCCCTTAAGGTCTGTGCATGACAAAGCAGTGTGTTGCACTGACAGACACAGAATGAAAATGTTAGAAAATATTGTTTCGGACCCGTTTTAAAGTCTATTGTTAAGTGTTCGCCAGTCTCCCCACTGATTTATGTTGAACCCCACATTTGTCCACCATCAGCACATGGCCTCGCAACATTGATTGGTGGGGAAGGGGGAGGAGGGGTACGAGGAATGGGAATCTTCACCGCATACCATACTCTTTCTACTCCGTTTAAATTGCATAAAAAACATCCAATAAAAATAGCATCAAATCCATCTGCAGTCTAAGCTTGTACGAAGTAGAGTACGTAAATTTACTTTGTCACAAGGACAAACTACTTTCGACAAAAATCTAGGAGAGTGAAAAATATCCAGGAAGTTGCATCACCTCTGATAATTAATTACAGTTCAGACAGTTCTAAAGTGGCGTACCTGCTTACGGCAGCTAATGATTTCAGAAGAGCGTGGACGCGCAAAACGCTTGCATGGCACATTGTGAATCATATGTATGTCAAAATGATGCATGTATGCTTGGATAACTTTTGCGCGTGCGCGTGGAGAGATTTTAAAAAATGCATGTTTCTCGCCAATTTGGAACTGATTAAACTTAAGTTCATATGATGGAAGGACAACATAACCAGGATCCGGGGTAGGGGGGGGGGGGCACTCATATTCAGATGTGGATATCATGCCAAGGTACAGACATACAGAATGGACTCTACTTATTAGATTTCAAGGTTTAACGCTTAAAATCATACCCTTTTTGACGATTTTTGTTTTGGCACCCTCATCAAAGTGTACGGTACACCCCCTTCTGTGATAATAATAATATCCTCTTTTTTTCTTTTTTAATGGGTAATATATCCGCCTCTGATTGTAAATACCCCCACCCTCGGGATCCCCAGCTACCAACTGTCCTTCAGCCTTATTGGGCTTAAGAGTGTAATTGGTAGTTAACTAACCCTATATTTATCAATACATTCAGAATTATCATAATCTGAAGTGGTCTATGGGTTATCCAATGGACGCCAATGCAAAAGGGACCGGGTTCGAGAAAGTGTATTTTTAAGGTCTTTTGTTAATTTATTTAAACCCAAGTTTATCCGAGTCTTATATATTATTTATAATCTGAAACAAATACATAATTGTTTGTAAAATTTGCTGATTCTTTATTTCAAACAAGAAATTCAATTCATCAACAACAGTTATATCTATACCATGGTAATCATGCATCACTGATAGTACAGGGGTAAATCAAAACATTTTAATACTGCCATTCCAAACTAGGTTCAAAATTCAAGTTCAAGTAGATGGCAATGGCATATATTATACTAAGCAATTAATTGATAACGGCATGGGTAGAACTTTTTGAATAACCCACAGCAGCTACAAATTATCCAATTTGCAGGCAGATTTGTGACCCGTCACATCAAAATGGACATGTTGGTGGCATGAGTTAATTTTGAGTTATTGTCAAGAATTAGAAGAACATATTTTAAGCTTGAAAATGATACCATGTTGAAGGTGATCGGACTTTTTAATCACAAGATATGATTTAAAGAAGCATATTTTTTTTCTATTATTTAATTTATATTTCACCATATATATTGGCCTCTATCTCATAATTGTGTTTGCCGACAACATGTCCTTTTTGATGCGACTGGTCACATTTGGTGTTTCTAGAATCATTTGGTATTTTCTGTAACTTTTAAAAACAAGCAAAACCCACATTGGCTAAAAATTGCAGAATTTAGTAACCAGGGTAGCCTCTGCATTTGGTATTTCTTGAATCTTTTAGTATATTCCCTGACTTTTCCAAAACAAAGATATATCTGGTGGGTCCCACTACAAACTCAACAGCAATTGCTGTACAATGTAGAGGCGTGCAGAATTGTTTTCCAGGTCAAAGGAGTGAGGCTAAACTATGCTACAACCTTCAAACCCAGAGTTTAGGGCAACAAAGTTCCAGCCGCGATAGCTGCCAGATGTTATTACCAGGCCTGGAAATAGCACCCACCCATCTGCCCATAGCGGGTAATTTTTGCATCAGGCAGGTGGAGATGTATAAGTACCTGACCGACTAGCAGGTGAAATTGTTCAAACTCACAGTTTATTAAAAAGTGAGTAACACTGGCAGGTGGAATTTCTGTCATGCAGTTATTGCTGTAAGTTACCTGCCCGACTGGCTGGTTGAAAAAATCTCTACATGTAGTTCCATCATGTGTGGTAGTCTAACACCTGGCAGCTATAGCGGATAGCACATTTTTTCACTTGCATCTTAGTTATGTGAAAAGGCAATATCTACAATAGCTGCCATGTGTTATAAATTGAGTGTGCTTTAAGATATGCCCTTGTGATATCACAATCTCACAAAATGGCAGTCATTGCAGATAGGACTTTGTTACACTGAACCATTAAAATATTGATTGGTTGTCACCTTACAAAACGAGTTTTCAAAACAAAGTGAGAGTTATCGCAGACGGGTTGTTGATATTTGATGCAAAAGTTGGCACTTGATCCCAGTTCTGAAAATAGACGAGACATCGCATGACAGCACACCATTGTTTTGATCTACGATATATGTAATAAAAACTCCTATTATGAGTGTTTATCTCAGAATTTAATCTAAATTTTGACCTTTCTGACATTTCTTATGAAGTATAAGTATAATGACTGTTTTTTATGACTTGAAAAAGTTATCATTGCAACAGTAAATAATTTTTGTTGCATGGAGAAACACAATAATATTGGGCCTGGTATTAGATGACTGGCAACTCTCAGCTTACTTGAAGCATGAGAACTAGCAACACTGGCAGATCAGTTGCTCTGGGTCCTCGCACAGATACAGAAGAGAATCTGTGTCTTAACTTTGCTTGCAGTTAACGTATGGTGCCAGGCGTTTCTATCAGCAATGGCTGTCAATTTTGTCAAGTGTTTTGATAAATTAAACACAAGCCTCTAATTGCAGAAAGCTCTAATTGCAGAAAGGGCCTTCTTTTCATACAGAGTGAGTCAGAATGGTTTGGACCAATGTTCCTAAATTCTTTTCCCCGTGCAATTAGAGTATACTGCAAAAACAATTTGAGGAAAACCTATGAATGATTGAAACCTTCTCTTTCTCGGGAATTTGGAATTTTACAAATTGATGGCTGTGATGTTTGTTTGTTTGTTTACACGGCCGGTCCGTACGGACACACGCTTGGGTCCTCAAGGGACCAGACTCAAGCAAATTGCTCAGGCCAGGCTTAAAAAGCCTATATAAGCATGCTGGATGAATTAGACAGCCAATTTTCATGAAAATGTCTTGTTTTCCAGTCTGCACACAGAATAGGTTTGGTCAAAAAATATTGTTTTGAATGAGCAAGTTTTGAATCCACATAAAAATTTGAACCAAACTGTGAAACTCTTTATACTAAAAGCATTTAAGTACACCTCGATGAGAGCCAGTTGACACCTGAGACCAGTATACCGTAAAGAGATAGGAAGCAGTCACACAGTCTATTGTTATTCCTTATCTATCGTTTTCTTGGTCTACCCCGGTAGCAGCAACTCTCACCGCTAGCGGCGCTGCCTGCGTCTCTTCATTGCAAATGGCGTCGATGTACAAACAACGTCTGGTATACTAGTCTCAGATTGACACTTATGTCTGCTTTTCAATTAAGTATATATCCATTTTAAGCTGTTTTTAACTCAAACGATGAACTATACCAACTTTGTGATGCAGTCAAATCAAATCAAATCTGAGTAAATTCACTGTGTGTTCTTTGCAAGCGCATTTCTTCAAAATGGTACCATGGATATTCTTGACTCTTTCACCAAATATTTCAAACACACCAACCTATAACTTACACTTGTTTTGATAATGGCTACATATTTGTAATAATTCTATCAAATTAGATCCAAATCATTCTGACTTGTACTTGCCCTGTATTATAGTGCCTATTTACATAACATCGTGTGTTCGTACAGTCCATTCAATCCTCTAAGGGCTGCCATGTGTTACTAAAGCAGCCACAATTATCTCAAGTGACCTAACACAGACAATATATTTACACTAACCCGTTATGCAGATTGTAACAATGTTGTTAACACTGTTTTTCAATCAGTATTGGGGGAAAACCCCATGCAATGATATCTTGAAACAGGGAAAACCCCATTAAAATAACCAGGTTACTCAAGCTAGCCAATTCCTCTTACGTGGGTGTATTTGTCTGAAGGACACGGTACAGATTATTGCAAGTCTGCACTAATTCAATAATCGAATAGAACAATCCCCCAGAGGGCCACTTGTATTCACAGGTGCATTCATACTCAACAACAAAAGGGGGAAAGGGAAACTATAAGGACAATGTACGCACACCCATTGCTTAGGGTGTTGAAAACAGCTACTATTAGGGGAAGGGTAGGTTTCAACTTATTACGGCCAAGGACAAATAATGTGACGAAAATTTGTCAAAATACTTGTAATAACCCTAACTCCCTAAACATTTTGTTGAGACCAGATAGCGTGTTTAAGACTATCTCCGCCTTAATTCATGTTGTGTTGACATAAGTGTGTCACGATATCGTGCGAAACTCAAGTCCGCTTGGTATCTTCTCCCACTTCGAGCACACACAGATTATATCTGTTCATGTTCAGATCATTATCGTAGCACATTAACCTCATTCCCAAACCATTTCATGATTTAACCTGTGCATGCACTTGAACGTTAATGTTTGATAATAACGACTGCAGCAAAACAACAAATTGAAATCAAAACCATCCTGACCTGGATGCATAATAATGATAATACAGTATCTTAATATTTTATATTACATATCGAGGGCTCAGTGCCACAAGGCCCCATCTCTGATAGCTGCCAATTGTTATAAATGAGGTTGTTTATATATATACTGAGCAATTGATATAAACTACTGTAAAATCACTTAATTTCGCGAGTTTCGCGAGGGATACGGATTCGCGAAAATAAATACCTGCGAAACTGACAATTTTGATTAGAATGTTTAACAGTAAAATGTCCAGATTCGCGATATTAAATGCCCGCTAAAATAGCAGTAATTTTAAATTCGCAAAATAAAGTATCCACAAAATTATTGTGTTTTACAGTACTTCGAACTTAGAGCAGCTATTGAAAATATGCACTGAAAGTATGCTCTTACACATGGCAGCCATTGTGGATGGCATTGTGGCTCCAAACCCGCAATTTCTATCATGGGAACTTTACAGGATGCATCAAAGATCTGCACGGACGCCAAATCCTGGTCCTGTGGGCGGCTCCGTCAGACTGGTAAGACCTCCGTTGGGCTCTGATGCAAAACGGCCACTTCTGTTAAATTCAAAGGAATAAACAAAACGACAACAAGAATTACAAAGATGCCAAGGATGCTCTAAATAAGGGTGGGTTAGGCAACCCTGTTCTATGGGCCCGAAAGAACCCCATTTTCTTTGAATTTTAGATTTGTCTGAAAACTTGTGAACCATTTTGAAATATTGAGGGCTCATAAACAAAAGGCCTCATCTCCATTTTTTCAACGTCCAACTACGGCTGTATGTATGGATTCTTTTCAAAGTGAAAAACATCAAAGACAAATACTTGAGCTCCCCAGGTGAACTGAATTGGATAAATAGTAATCTTTCCCTAGAGATAGGCCGGCAAACACAACCAAATTTAAGAACTAGTTATGGTCTATTTTAGTAGGTGTTTTTTATTTACTATTTGAATGAGCACCGTTGCTCTCTGGCAATATCCCATATCATAATTAGTTAATAGGTGATTAAGAATTAATGCTATGGGAATATCACATATCATAATTAGTTAATAGGTTATTAAGAATTAATACTACTTTTATTATTGAGTTTATCGATACACTGCTGCTGCTGATATAAATTAATACACAATTTAAAAAAGATATTGTTTATTATCTTCAACGTTTTGCAAACTGTAGTGCACTTTCTGCACATTTTTTTCGATTCTTGGAATTCACTGTAATTTATACCAACTATTTACCAGAAATTCAGTACTCCAAAAATAACTTACCAGGTAATACAAACAATAATAACTCTCAAGATAAAGTTCCCGCTTAAAAATATCAAAATTTTACTGAGTTATGGATTCATTTCTTCTCTTCAATTTGAGATATTGTTTGTGAAGATCGGTTAACAATTAAGAATGATACACCCAAAAGATGAGACAAAGTGAAATTTTCACTTTTGCATAGTGGGTTTTAAGTTACGAATATGAAGGATAGTGTGGCAGATATGTAATGGGCCACATTTGATTAATTGAAACATCCACGATCCTATCAACTGGTGAATTTTCGCTACCAGTTAATCAATAATCTGCTTATTGTTGCACCAAGGCTTTGTGTAGAAGAACCAAATTCTAAAACAAAAAACGGACTTTGTTTTGCATTTTGACATATCTGTTTATGCAATCAATCTTCACATACAATATCTCTAATTAAAGGCATAATATGCGATCTTTTCCATGGGACGCCCTCTATCCTTAATTTTTTTTTGAAAGCAGATTTTCTTGCAGATTTACATTTCTGATCATAAATCATGAAAACATTCTGAGTTACAAGGTGATACGATTCCTAATTACTTCAAAATCATGGTTTGAGAGTAAATTTAGAATGAAAGTAAACTGTCCTGCGACAGGACAATCTTTTTGCAAACCATGATTTTGAAGTAATTTGGAATAGTATAGCTCTGTAACTCAGAATATATTCATCATTTATGATCAAAAATGTAAATCTGCAAGAAAATCTGCTTTCAAAAAAAAATCAAGGATAGAGGGCGTCCCATGGAAAAGATTGCATAATATGCCTTTAAAGAGAAGAAACTACTTTTTGATTCTATAATTTGATATTTTTATGTATATAGTTGCTATAGTTTTGGAGTTATGAGCATGTGTGATGTGAATCATGTGATCAAGCAAAATGAGTTGAAAGATAATACCAAATTAAGGTAGAAATTATTTTTTCTATTGTTTTGAATACCATGCAAATGAGATTTTCTGCTAAATGTAGCCTTGCAAATATCCAATAAATTCAATTATAAACTAAGATTGTGATATTTTCGCTTACAGACTCATTTTGCTTGAACGCATCACATGTATTACTGTAAAAGCTGAAATTTTCGCAGTGGTTTTATTTTCGCGTTTTTCATGCAAAATGTTTTTCCGCGAAAATTATAACACGCGAAAATATTGTTTTCAACATTCATGCAGTGCATCCAAAAGGTCGCCCGCGAATTGTGTATGATATCAAAATGCGCGAAAATATCGTAACACAAAAATATTGGCTTTTACAGTACCTGGTAAGTAACTTTTTTGAGGACTGTATATCACATTATATACCCCCTTTCTAACTACCTCAAGATTAATCTACTGAAATCCAAGTCAACTACTTGTACTCAAATCCACAGAGCATACAGCAGGTCGGTCAGCCCACCTTAAGTGCCATATACTGATGCTATCACAAGTCCATGTGATTTATAACACTTTTAACAGGCCAAATACAATTTGACTTGTTTGTTGCAAAAAAATCGAGAACTCAGAAACACAAGGCCTTATCTCCATTTTGACCATTTTGAGAAAAAGTCTATTGAAGATTTTTAAACACATTGGGGAGATGGAGATGAGGCCTTGCGATACTGGATATAACTTTGAAAGGGTTGTGTTATGGAGATAAGGCTGTGTGTTACTCGAAAGAGAATTTCTTTCTGAAAATGTTGATACCAAAATCTGATTTTAGAAAAAATGGAGATGAGGCCTTGGGGTTCTGAGCCCTCGAATTGTTTCTGAACTGGAAGAACGTAATGGAAATTTTAATCTAACTAGTTTATTTCTGTTTGTTTGTTGCGCTTTTGCTTTCTGACTATTATTTTTTTAATCTGCCATTTTTTTAATCTGCCCTTTTATTTCATTTATTATTTTTTGCCTCAAATTTTATTTATTCAACTTTTTCCATTTTTTTCTTCAAAAAAGTGTCGGTGCATGATCCACACTACAGTGACTGCACTACACTTTACAAACAGACAGAAATGATCTGTATCTGTATATCTGGGCAATCACACTTATGTCAATATGCACAACTGTAGAGAATCCTTATGTGAGCAGATAAACATGAGCCACACAGTTCTGCCTTTTTGGTGTTGAACAAAGTGAGTAATAATGTATACCCTTCACATTGAACCCCTAACACTCTACGTTTTACAGAATAAAGTGTACTATAAAGAAAGGGTGTGGAGGGTATTCAACAATTATGCCAAATAAAGATTTAATATCAGGGGGTGGAGGATAACAAAACATAATTATGTTTGAACCATTAGGTGACACCAAAAAACACCTTGTTCTACAGGCCCAACCAAACCCAATTCGATTATATATTATTGAGAAAAAAAAATCCAAAATGAATAACGACCCACATTTTTTTATTGTCAAAACACTGGGTTTTTTTTACAGATTTTGCTAATTTTGTATGTGTCATTTGGAAGGGGGAAGTAAAAAAAGAAAGCCTGACTACCGACCAATTCTCTTTAGAAATGTGTGAGAAAAAATGTTCACCAGAAATCGGTTAAAAACAGTTATTTGTGTGTGTCATTTTGAAGGGAGGGGGAGCAAAAGAAGAAAATAAGCCTGACAAATTGATCCAACCTGAGCGGTCTGTATGCTCATACAACAAAGTGGTGTTTTTTGTCGCATTCACTCTTATATGCTATGGATGGATAGAATGTCATGTTTATAGTTTGATCAGTTCAAAATTGGTGAAGCCTCCTCACAGCAGCGAATGAATACAGAAGAACGTGTGGCCCGCATGAAGGCAACAAGCGCACTGTACATCATATGCGTGACACATGCATATATATGACCAAATGTGGTCATAATCGCGCACATACTCTTGGATTACTTTTGCCCGCAGAGAGATAACAACCAAATAGTTCTCGCCAATTTAGAATTGATCAAACTATTGAGTGTTTTATGCACTCTTGAGTTGGGTCAGTGTTGCATTTACCATCATGTATATACCATGACAAGTACCACTCTTTAGTCACTTAAAATATCATATTGGGCTCCTCAAAAAGTAGGTTTGGGATATTATCGGTTAAGGTAAAGGTGAACACAGTCATTTGCTCACAGGATAGCATTTGGACTGACTGCGAAGTAGGTTGCGATAAGAGTACTGTAAATCACTTAAAATTTGCAGGTACTTTATTTCGCGAAATCCTAAAAGCCAACATTTTTGCAGGGTTACGCGATTCTAAACCAAAATTTTACTCAGATTTTAAGCTTTTACCATGGTTTATTTCACGGGGATTTAATTTAGAGAATTTAAGGTTCTCATGAAATTCTCTAAATTAAAAACATCGCGAAATTAAGTGGTTTTACAGTATGTTGCAATTAAGTTGTGACCTGCATATACTGGTGCGGGTTGGATAAGTGTTTCAGAAACAAATGTTTGCATCGTTCACAGTTTCACAAATAAGGTCAGCATCCCGGTAAGAACAACAACAACAAAATTATGGGCTTTATGCTAACTGACTTACTCTAAGATTAGCAGGCATAATGATGTTTGATCATATCACGCAGGTAGATTTCAGTGCACGCCATACCCATTACATTAACTCAGGGAAACATGTAAAGTGTGTACATAACAGTAAATGATAGTTTTGATAGAATTTGGCAATTACCAATTTTGAGGGTGGGGATGTCAAACAAAATAATTTCAAAAGGTCAGTTTTCATATAGCGCGTTTTCAAAAGAATTTCAGTGCACGCCATACCCATTACATTTACTCAGGGAAACATGTAAAGTGTGTACATAACAGTGAATGATAGTTTTGATAGAATTTGGCAATTACCAACTTTTAAGGGTGGGGATGTCATACAAAATAAATTCAAAAGGTCAGTTTTCATATAGCGCGTTTTCAAAAAAATTCAGTGCACGCCATACCCATTACATTTACTCAGAGAAACATGTAAACTGTGTACATAACAGTGAATGATAGTTTTGATAGAATTTGGCAATTACCAACTTTTAAGGGTGGGGATGTCATACAAAATAATTTCAAAAGGTCAGTTTTCATATAGCGCGTTTTCAAAAAATTCAGTGCACGCCATACCCATTACATTTACTCAGGGAAACATGTAAATTGTGTACATAACAGTGAATGATAGTTTTGATAGAATTTGGCAATCACCTATTTTGAGGGTGGGGATGTCATACCAAATAATTTCAAAAGGTCAGTTTTCATATAGCGCGTTTTCAAAAAAATGCTCAAAACGTGTAATGTAATCCGCTGTATAGGATACATCATGGGGGATCAGAATCAGTTCGCTTCACTTAGGTTTTGCTGCATATCATACAAATACTGATAATTGCACATATTCCTATCAGACACTAAGATTGCAACTGCCCCCAAACAGCTCCCCCATTTAAGGTTGTTCCTATGGTTAATTTTTTATTTGATATTTTAATAGAGCTTGCCGAGTTCCACAATAATCTGAAATTTGAGCTTGATCGGAGGTACTGTTTTCTAGATATGACAATTTAATTGTCAAAAATGAAGCAAAATTGAAGCGTTCATTTCTTTTGTTTCTTATTGTTTTTTGACCCCCTAGCAAAATAATTAATCTATGCAAAAATGTTTAATTAATTTGTACAAGAAAAGTATAAATGCTACAAAACTGAAATTTTGGGAGCTTGTTCATTATAGTTTTTAGAAACTTTCCTGTGCTGCGGGAGGCTGTAAGACATCTGAATAATTAATTATACTTAATTATCTAAGGAAGCTTTAGGTCATTGAAAAATGAGGCTAATTAATGCACTAAATTATTTTTTTCAAGTTCATGCACTTTCCTCAATGTATTACCACTTGGTGTATATGTTGGTTATACTACTCTCCTTATTTCCTGTGCTGCGGGGGTCTATAGGAGTTTTTAATAAATATTTAGAGCAAAAACAAAAAACTAATACTGAGGGAGTCAAAAAAACAATAAAAAACAAAAGAAAATGGACTGCCCTCTGTTGGCCGAAAAACAATACAAAACAAAATAATTCAAAATGACTTCAAATGGATATCTGTTGAACCGTGCACCCGATTCACCTCCAGTAAAAGACTTTTTTGTTGTACTCAACCAGCTCTACCTTATACTTGAATATCAAGATTTTTTTCTAGCCATAGGAACACCCTTAACACCTGGGCGGAGAGAGGCAAGTGCCGCAAAGTGTCTTGTCCAAAGACACAACACGTTGGCCGCAGTGGGACTCAAACTCACAACTTTCCGATTGTCAGGTGGTACTCATTCCACTGGACCACACGTGGTAGATACCTAACAGGCAAACTAATCTCCACTACCCCTTTTCTGGGCTCAAGGTACTTCTGCTCAGCTCATAAATTGCCAATGAGTAACCAGGATGTGTGTGGGAGAGGTATGGGAGTATATCATGCAAACAGATTAATTGTAATCAAACATGTGATTCAGAGCCAGCGGATAATTTTTTCTTCTTCTTCATGCGCGTTTCGAGAATCCATGATTTTTTATTTGATATAAAACAATAACATTTGGGTACAATTGTACCTATTTATTCAACACAAATCTGTGGATTCTCGATTTAATGGATATCAACCAAAATGAATTGGTAAGAATGAATTCCTGGGATTCTCATCGAAATTCGAAACCTTTGTAAGTAACAAAGGTAGCCAAAAGCATTTCGTCACAGTTGTGACATGCTAAGGGTACACTACTTATGGAGGCACAAATACACACCCTGTGCTTTGACACATTTTATAATTATTTTTGTTTTTTTGTTTTTTTGTTGTTGAAAAACACTGCCCAGGAACTGAAAGATGGCTACCCAACAAATATAGTTATAGCGAATAAGCGAACCCTCCTTAGTTTTTTCTTCATAATTTGTTAGAGTTGATAAAATGAAAATAATTAACTCTCCCATCTTGGAACCTATTGGGGGAGGGGGGACATGTGTCATGTAATACCCACCTTGGGCCTGGTTTAGGAGTCCTGCCAGCTTTTAAATCATCTAGGATCTCTTCCATGTCTTTCACCGCCAGGTCTTCATAGTACATATCATTAATCTGTACCATGGGGGCATTCACGCAGGCGCCGAGACACTCCACTTCTGATAGTGTGAACATCTTGTCTTTGGTTGTCTCGCCGACTTTGATATCTGTGGGTGACAAATTTTGGAGTGAACAGTTGATTTTTATTGATTTTTAAATCATGACACCAATTGATACAGTGTTGAATGAGATAGGCCACAAGAGACCCCGCTTCTGATAGTGTGAACATTATCTTTACATGTAGTTGTCATGCCAACTTTGATACCTGTGGGTAACAAAAAGTATGTTCAGTTTCATTTTAGTTGTTAAAATATGACACTATGAATAAGGTGTTCAGATGGGCACCAAGAAACCCAGCTTCTGATAGTCTGAACATACACAGTTCAACAAAAATAAGTTCCCTTTAGATTATGCCCGATATTTTTAAAATGAGTTACTCCATCGAAACTATTTTTAGCACACATAATGTACGTGTTCACAGCAACACTAGAACAGGGGCTATATAAAACTATGCAGGTGTTGTAATGCTTAAATGAGCACACATTGAATGGAAGAATACCTCAATTCAAAAGTTGCTACCCCTGAATCGCTACTGCACATGTGGGGATTTACTTTCTAGAAACGTCATTGTAATTTCTCACGAGGGGATCAATAATTGGTACCCCGAATCGCTAATGCGCATGCGGACATCACTTATTTTTTATTTACGTCGCACATGTTTTATAAATGGATAGGGAAAATCCCTAGAAAAATACAGCTGCTGTTTACATCGGCAACTTGATGATGATGATGATGGTACGCCTGTAGAAAATGACTCGTGTCATGTAAGAGAAATTACACGGGATAACTCATGCCTAAAGTTAAATTGAATAGAATCAAAATTATGAAACTTGCAGAATTAATAATAATATGTTGTCATGCAGTGAAGAAAAATTGGACTAAAAGTAAAGAGCAAAAAACTGCTATACAAAGCATATTTTGTATAGCAAAAAACTGTGACGCAAAATTTTGGACTTGCTATGCAAAACAAACTTTGTGTAGCAGTTTCTGCTATGCAAAAAAAATCCCTGGATTCGGACTGTGAATAACTTCTCTGCTAGGAATAACTTGCAGAATTAATAATAATATGTTGTCATGCAGTGAAGAAAAAATCGTACTAAAAAGTAAGCTTATTTACTTTTAAATCACTTTTTTTCTGGGCACCCGATGAAAAAGCAAAAAACTGCTATACAAAGCTATACAAAGCCTATTTTGTTAGCAAAAAAACTGTGACACAAAATGTTGGACTTGCTATGCAAAATATACTTTGTGTAGCAGTTTCTGCTATGCAAAAAAAACCTGGATTCGGACCCTGAATATGACACCAATGAATAAGGTATTCAGATAGGCACACAGCCAGTAGGGAGGTCACGCTGCGTGTCATATTTTGTTATACGCAAGAAAACAATGGAGTCTCAGTGACTGAATATTTGCTAGAAATAGCTTCGGAAAATGGTCTATTTGGGCATCTCAAAAACTGAGAAACGTCTTAAAAATCATGTAGAATTTTACTGGAACACCCACTCCGTCATTCCAGGGGGTAGTACCACTTCACAGAGTAAATATTTTCTGGATTTCTGCACAAAATATCAACTTCACCAAGTCGTGAAGATTCCCACACGTGGTAGTAACACATTGGATCTCTTCCTTACTTCAAACCCAACCCTGATAACCAAGATTCACTCGCTGCCAGGTGTGTGCGACCACGAAATTGTTTGCATTACCAGTAAAATACGACCCTTCAGAAAAGGCCCTCCAAAACGCAAGATCTTCCAATATTCAAAAGGCGACCTCCATACTCTCCGGAAAGATCTCGCAACCTTTGGAGTTAGGTTCCTAAATGAAATTAAATCTCGCTCCGTGCAAGTAAATTGGGACATACTCACCAAAAAACTGACAGAATTAATGGACCAGCACATCCCCACCAAATTATCATCGAGTAGACATAATCTACCATGGTTCAACGGTCGCCTTAAACGCATGAGACGTAAATTACAAAAACTCTACAACACTCAACAAAATACCAAACTGAAATCTGACATGGACGACTACAAGGACTACCGGACCACCTACAAAAAGGAACTCCGTCACGCACAGGCAAATCATATCAAAACCAACATGACTGACAACCTTCATCAAAATACAAAACAATTCTGGAAGATGGTCAAATCCAAAAAAATTGACAGCGGAGGAATCCCACCACTTGAGGCAAACGGTACCACTACTGATGACAGCCAAGCCAAAGCAAACATCCTAAACGATTACTTCAATTCGGTGTATACCAACGAGGATACCTTAAACGTCCCTGATGTTGGAGGAAACCCCTTCCCAGACATCCCACCTCTAACATTCTCATCTGAGGGTATCAAAAAACTTCTGGCAGATTTGCAACCCAACAAAGCAGCTGGACCTGACCAGATTCCCTCGAGAATCCTCAAAGAGTGTGCAGACGAACTATCACCACTTCTGTCTGCCTTCTTCACTCAGAGCTTGGAAACCGGGGAACTTCCCACAGACTGGCTGATGTCACATATATCACCAATCTTTAAAAAAGGAAATCGTAGCAGCCCAAATAACTACAGACCGATTGCCTTAACATCAATCTGCTGCAAAATCATGGAACACATCCTGGCCAGTCACATTATGTCCCACCTAGACCATCATAACATCCTAAATGACGCCCAACATGGTTTTAGAAAACGTAGAGGCTGCGACACCCAGCTTGTTATTACCACAGACGACATAGCATCTTCACTGGATAAATACAAACAGGTTGATGCCGTTTTATTAGATTTTTCACTGGAACAATCTCCCTCATACAATTCTGGACACTGCCAACCACAACCCCTTCAAAACTATGATCCGGAACCACTTCAATGAGCACACAGCATCAACAAATGGAAACAGTCTACCCAGCCACAGCAATCATTAGGTCATGTCATCCAACTCTAGCGTGATGCGGATATTCCGTTTTGCTGGAGTAACAAATCCAGATCCAGATCCAGATCCAGGGTCAATAACATCTGCAGAACGGTAAAATGTATAGTTTTAAACACCTTTGGTGACCAAATTTATGTCGTAAAATGTGGGAAAATTCACGTTTGGAATATCCGTGGTCTTCAAAATTACAGGAATCCTAACTCATTCTAAACCTCACCAAATCATGAAATGAACCCTCGTCTACAAAAAAGTCCATGTACGTATTGCTCTATCTGCTTGGAGATAGCGAAGACCACGGAAACCTCATAGCTTTATACCACGGAATGAAATCTGCCATAGACATTACATGGCGAAAATCGTACAGATTTGCACTGCAGACCTCTGTGTAGGGAGTGTTGACAATAGCATGACAATAACAAGGTCGTTTGACTATTGTGTCTGTGCATGTTTGTGACGACTGACCCTGTTTAACAATCTTCATAGCTTTCATATAGGGCTTGGGTGACCTAACTATTGACTGCACAAGACTCTGCTGATAGTATGAACATCTTATCATCAGTTGTCTCGCCTATTTCAAATTACATATGGATGACAAAAGTACATTATGATTAGTTTTATTCAAGCAGGGAGAGAATATAATTGAAGAGGAAATTTGAATTGCAAAACTGAAGCCTCCTATATAATAACGATTTGTTTGGGCGAAGTCTAAAACAAACTCGAGTTTACCACCAGCAGTTGTTGCCAGTTTTTATGCTCCGGCCACGCCCATGTCTCGCCTGATTCTCATCATGCCATTCACTATTGTGGCTGTTCGCTTTACGGTCGCGCCCTTCACATGTGTCCGTGGCGGAGTGATATGTCAAAATATTGTTGCACGGTTCGCGAGTGTTTTTCTACAGTCAATCAGCGCAGTGCCCGCTCTTGACTCGGTCATTGCTCCCCCCTCTTAAATTATGTTGGGCTGTTCTGCTCCCATTTTTAGTCATATGTCTACATCTTCAATCCTGAAAGGTCACTTCTTCCAGCGGAAGACTGAGAATTTTAAATTTCCCACCCTCCTCTCTCTTGAGGACATTGATTCTGCCGTATTTTGTCAAAAGATTGCATTATAACAATAGTTGGCAGTGTTGGCATAGTTTTTACTCTCAAAGTATGACATGTCAAGCAAATTCTACTATAAATTCAGATTTGTTGTCTAAATAATTATATTTCAAATATACATTCAAAAGTTGTGTCCTGTGTATGGAATAGTTTAATTCATATTGGAATTTCGATCCTCTTTCTTCTAGGTCTGTGGTAATACCAGGAGATGTCTGTGGTATGCCATGCAATCACGCGTTGGAGTATCTTGTGTTTATAAAATTATATAAAAAAATTACCATTTGTTAAAGGAATACCGATTCCTCATTGCGCACCATTGCCAGGCTTTAGTCAGTGCAGGTAATAATGTAAGCTCTTTAGCTTGCAGGTACGGAAACCGCGACTCATTTAGTATCAATGTCTCTATATATCAATGTTAAAAATCGGTTGTTTATTGATTATGCATATGTGATGAATTTTGATAAATGTTAGGCCTCCCTTCTAGGCATTGCCAGAGGGGTCACGTTTGTGTTGCGGTAGATTATGTCGCTGCTAGTTAAAGTTTAGTAAATCACATGTATTGTCATCAAGTGAAATTTTGGGCGGCACCGTCCACCATTGACATTCAAATCGTTGAATAAATGACCTTTCATGGTATGAAGCCGACCGCACATTTCTGGTTACCCGATTTCCTCTTTTTGTTATCTTACAAGTGTTTGGGGGTAATGGGCAAATGGGGGGGGGTGAGTATGCGCGATGTAACTCTTGAAATGAGGGTGCTATCTTGACAAAGCTATGATTGACAGCACGAAACCCCTTTATAAGGGACATTGAGATGCGCAATGTAACTCTTAAAATGGGGGCCCTAGCACACTAGAGGAGGCTTCAATCTCGGCAATGGGAAGAATGTGTATAGTGGCACCAGCCTGACTCAAGTGTAATCAAAACTTGAAATGATGGCAAAGGGTGTTCACACTCCACTCTTGATAGTGTGAACATCTTATCTTGAATGGTTATGTTGACTTTGATACCCCTGGGTGATAAAAGAACATTATACGTTCAGTTTCAAAATTTGTGGCTGGAAAAACAGGGAACTCAGGAACCTGGTTTCTGGGGAAAATTTTCTTTGGGGGAAACTTAGGTACAAAAATAAAGAAAAACACAAAAATGTGAAGGATCATTTTCTTCATGAAGGATGATGTTTAAAGTTAGGTTCCAGAGATTTTGCATTTTTTCTGGCCCTGCAGTTTCATTCTAGTTTTATGATACCATGGGATATGGTGTTCACATAGGCACCAACACACCCTAGTGCTGATTATGTTAAAACATATTTTCTTTAGTTGTCTTGCCTACTTTGATACCAGTGGTAGACAAGAGTATAGAGTGATTAGTTCCATTGAAGCATTTCTGGTACTTTCTTGTCAAAAATTTAAAAACTAGAAGTGGTGTATTTTCGGCTTTTTTTGTCAAAATTCAACAAATCAGATTTTTTGGGTGAAAATTGATATCATTTCCTTGCCAAAAATGTATATTTTAATATATTTCAAATTAATAGTTCAAAAGTTACAGCGCTTGATAAATTTCATATTTTGTTGGTTCATACCCCCTTTAACACGACATCATTGGATAAGGCATTCACACTAGCACTTGGCTATACTGCACCCGATACAGTGTGAACACCTTTTTCACAGTAACCACATCTACTATATGATACCTGGGGAAAGAAATATTAGAACACTTAATTACGTTTGATTAAAACATGACCATATAGGGGAATAATAAGGAAATGTTCATCATCGACACACATAGGTAATCAACTTCTGTTTGTATGAACATTTTATAATTATTTGTCTCGCCTACTTTGATCACCCCGGGTCAGAAAAGTTAAGTGTGATCAGATTTAGTTCTATTTATAGTTATTATATTATTATTTATAATTATTATTTCTAATAGAGTAGATGCCTGGGGGGGGGGAGGTGGTACTCGGATTTGGTTTGGTCGGGGGTGTGCCGCTGGAGATTCAAAACCCCTACTCATTTCTAAGGGTGATTTTGGAAAAAAGTTACCCATTTCTAAGGATTTAGCTTCATTATAGACCCATTTTTTTGCAAATTTACGCAAAAATAGACCCATTTGTAAAAAGTAACCCCATTATTAGGGATTTTCCAGCACAAATCATATCCCATGTTTAGGGAGTTTTTACAAAAAAAGCGACCCATTAGAGCAGCACATCCCCAGGCGAGTACCCCCCCCCCCCCCCCCCCAGGAGTAGATGATGTTTTCTAATACAAAAACCTCTGTTATTATGATTTAATAATGATCTTACATCAGTATAATCTATGTAATGTCAGATAAGTTTTCATCACTGTTTTTCTCTTTCGTTCCATTTGATACAAGAGGGTATGCAGTAAATCTAGTAAAATTCGTCCAAAGATAAACAGAGAAAAGGGTAACCAAAGACACACATCAAAGACAAACATCTAATACTAGAGTGGACTATTTGTTGATAAGGCAAATTTAAACAGAGACTATCACGGACGGACGTGCCGCCGGCCCGCAGGATGCAGAGAATACCAAAGTGAGTGAGTGATGTGCCAAGAGTCTGCTGGGAAGGTACCCCTATATATTAGGCATCCACGCTGCTTCAAGTAATCTTGTATGTTCTCTGATTACATTCTTACACATTATGGTGTTGGTATTTTAATGTGATTTTAAAAGTTAAAACAGCTATTAGCTGAAGCAATAAATATTTAAGATATGACACCATCACGGCGGTTCACATAGGCGCCTAGATGTCCTACATCTCAAGATGAGAACATATCTTTAGATGTATCTTCTAATTGATATATAAGACAACATGCTCAAATATAGACTTACTAAAACGTGACACGACTGTGTGTTCAGGGGGTGGGGTTCATGCACATATGCACTTAGATGGCCTACATCTCAAAGTGAGAATATCGTATATTTAGCTCTTTAATCTAATTTGATACATGAGAAAACAGGCTCAAATACAGTCTATAAAACATGACACTGTGGGGCAGGCCATTCACACACACAGGTACCTAAAAATATCTAACAACATCTTATGATTATTTGTCTCATCATATTTTTATCCCTGTGTCAGAAATAATGGGGGAAAATAAGAATAAGAATAAGAAGGAAAAAAAGAAAAGGAAAAAAAAGAAGAAAGAAATAAAGTCTTTATTTAATTCTGATTGTAGTGTGAACATCTTAAATTTATCATCAGTTGTCTCACTCACTAAAGTATATTTAGTTCCAAATTTGCGAAGCCTTATTACGTCACCGAATGAATACTGAAGGACAAGGACGCACATAAGGGAAACAAGCACACTGTGCATCATATGCGTGACACAGTGTGCGGCAAAAAACTGTGTACGTGTGAAAGAATTAGGTTCTCAGAAGAGCTTTTTTCACACAAGCATTATGAACATTGACGCATCGTTTGTACCGCACTACACAAACTATTTGGGTCATGTGAAAATGGAAATGTTGCGAGGCCATACGTGTTTGAACAATAATTTCTAACATTGTAGTTGTGGTAGGACTAATTTTGATCTGTAGCCCTAAATTTCAAACATTTCTATTAAGTGATGATGACATTTAAACATACTTTCCCTTTGTTGATAATACTGTTAAAGGGGACATTTTTGCGCTTCATTTATTTTTCACGCTTTTCGCGGTAAAATCAGCAAGCGTGAAAATAAAAACGCACAAATATATTAATTTTGTATGTAGGTGTATGTAAGGAAGCAAACACAAAAAACAAGCAAAATTGTTCAAAATGTTCAAAGCGCGAAAAATTACACACAAAAAAAAAAAAGTATACTAAATCACCACAATGTATTTTTTCTAAATATCTGGTATATATTATTTTGCCATCACACCACAAACAGGAGCTTGTGTTACAGTGTTCCATATTGCAAGTACCCTGTTATTTTTAATTTTAGCACTGTGTGTAGTATCTATAACTCAATTTTATATTCAAGAGAGTAAGCCTATCTCAAGTTGCTACGATACTCCTTTATTCAAGAGAGTTGTGTGGGAGGGCGGTGTATCACATGGGATCTCCTGTAATCTTATAAATCGTGCACATGTATTACCAGGATTCATTATGATCAGTGGTGGTACACTATAAAATGTTGGATCAAAAGAATTAGACAAAAGGATGTGAATCAAAGCTCTATAGATTCTGCGCATATCAATGCAGATACCAAGATATATTCTTATTCAGTATTCATTCAGCATACGGTGCATAGAAGACCAGATTACTTTGTGGAAAGCTTTGTTGACAGAATAATATATCCATAGAGAATATCAGCACTAGGCCTTTAAAAAAAATTGATTGGCGTAACAAAGAAGAAAAAAAATAGGGTAGGTAGGTCGGATTTTTTTTAAAAAATCTATAAAACGTCTATGAAATTTTATATAGCAGCACACATACCATACAGACATAAACAAATGGCACAAATACACATTTTCACTATTTCTCTGACACATATTTGTTTTTTGGGGTGTTTTTTTTCTTCTTTTCCTCACACACAAAAAAGTGTTTAGGGTCAGCGGTAAAAATAGGGTCGGTCAGGTTACGCCAATCAAACAATTTTTTTTTTTAGGCCTTAGTTGATTTGTCCCATCTGAAAATGTATAACATAAGATATCTACGGGGTTTCAATACAAATGGACCTCCACTAGATTTGCAATTACTTTGCTTCATGCTTGTTGCCAGTTTCTCTATTCCAGTTATATCAAAGTGTATTCAATCCATAGTGTGTCAGTCAGTCCTTGCAGAGGCTGCATATGGGTTTATCCACTTCTTGAATATCATTTATTTAAGGTAGCTAACTCGGCTCCTGCACCACTACAGAAAAACTGCTGTAATACCAAATCAATTATATCTATATTCTTTATACTGAGACCACAGTAAAGATAAGTCTTTCCTCTACCTATTTCAGGACTTTCGGATAATTTTCAAAATTTCTTATGCTTTTCTTTATTTTTTGAAAATTCCCTAAATTTTCACCATCTGGAATTTCTGTAGACTAAACGAAAAAAGCTATGGCCATGAAACTTTGGGAATAAATTTATAAGCATATTACCTAAATTCTCCTGTGAGTTTTTGCAAATACAGTGTTTACTTTTTGATTTTTTTTTTTTTTTCAGTTTTGATTTTAGGGAAATTTTCTAAAAGCTGTTAAAAGGTTTAGAAACACTTAATTAGTAAAAACTCACAGGATAACTTTCTAAATTTAATTACCTTTAATATGACACCTTGTTTGTGCAAATTGAACATGTAGTTTTTTCTGTACAAATTCACAACGTTTGGAAATATAGTGTTTCTAGAAAATAGTGATAAAGTACTAACATTCCCAGTGAATAAACCATCCATCACCTCTCAGTTGTGGAGGAAAAAAAATTGTGATATACCTTGGTGTTTTGGCATCAAAATAAAATGAAAGTCTTTAGCATACATTGATTTTAAAGAAGAGAAAAAAATATTTACAAAACTATGTGTTTTCTGAAATTTGACAGTATTTGGGAATTCGGCTACGCCTCCTGTATTAAGTCAATGGGATTTCAAATAACGAAAAATTCTGTAAATCAAAAAACGGCTTTTTGGAAAAAATTCAAACTTGGCATGTCATCTTTTCTTATCAATATACACATCCTCTGTTATTTTGAAGTTAATCATTGCTGGGTACCGTAGCCGAGTTAGCCACCTTAAGGCAAATACAATTCAGTGGCATACCCAAGATCTGGGAGTCGGGGGAGGGGGGGCAAACTCCAAATTTGCTTACAAAAGCACCAGAAATTTACCGTCTAGATAAATGTGCGCACAGCGGGTGAAAAATTGCAATTTTACATTGATTTGACCATAATTGAGGCACATTTTAAACAAGCGTCGAAAAACTATTTTTCTGAGCAAATGCACGAAACTTGTACCAATTTGACCGTCATATTCCGGGGGTGAAGCAAGGATCCAGCCTACTTTATTTGCTGACAGGCCATGATTTGCCAACAACCTGCTAAAGCCAATCCTGGCCCTCCTGGCCCCTTTGAGTACATCATTATAAAATTGCTTAACCTATATATATAAAAAATAAATTAAAAAATACCAAAAAAACATAGATGCCTATAGATGGACTACAATGTATATTCAAAGTAGTGAAAGACCTTAATCCAGTATTTATCTAAGTTACTCTTTCTTAAGAACTATGCAAATTACATCACTGATTTAGAGATTGACCTGTTTTTTTAAGCGATTTAATTTGATTGAAAAATATTACCTTTTGGTAATGCCATGGAAATCCAGTACTTCCGTAATACTAATAGGGCTAATAACAAAATCTTTTACTTTACTCAAAATTTAAACGCAAGAGCACCCACGCACCATGATCACATTTACAAGGATCATGCTGTGCAGTACGAAAAATAAGGATATATATAGGTTTCTAAAGAATGAAAAAGTGATAAATATTATTCCATTTGAATGTCCTTGAGCTATACGATTAACCAAGAAGAATTAAAATGTTATTGTAAGAAATTTGTACACAAAGGATTTGAATTCACAACACTAACAGTAACAATTCGTCTTAATTTGGGGCAATCAGTGACATAGCTAGAAGGGGTGAGATATTTGAGTCTTGTCAGTTGAGATTGATACTGTAGGATTGGGTTATGAGGTTTGATTTTTGTTTGCACAGTTTGGGAAATGCCACGCTAACCCTCCCCTCCCCCTTCACATTTGGCGGCCGGCAATTCTCAAAAGTCGACAGCCCGGTAATGTCTTGTCGGTTCACTTTTATTTATTGGCCTGTCCCCCCAGAAATGTACACTTTCATAGTAATCGTATCCTATACACCAATTCAAAATGTTCAAAAAAACGTTGGGGGGGGGGGAGGGGGGCACTCATGTATAAAAGTTGTAATCATCCGTGTGAATCCACTCTCAAAAACTACCCTTAACACAGATTCTCAAAGAAGGAAAAAGTGACCCTTAACAAGGATTGCAACTCGAAGAAACATACTCATACAAAGGATATAGGCCCTCAAGACAGAGTTAACAATGACATGAACGTATGAAGTACATGTAGGTGCTTGATTCAGTTTTGTTTGTAAATTTATCCCTACAAGCCAACCATTTTCGGACTATGTTATTGATGACACATGACTTTTACCCAAAGCAACCCTTATCGCGGATTCATATTGAAAAAGACACCCTTATTCTCTGAAATTGGCGATTTTGATACCCTTAGCACTGGTCCGCGCGGACCCGCATTGTAGTCGGAAAAAGCACCCATATTCAGCATTTTCATTCACGCGGATGATTCCAACATTATACCTGACTGCCCCCCCCCAGGCAAAACCATGTTACCCAAACTGGTAGCCAATTACCCAACTGTATTTTGGTTCCAGCTATACAACCATAAACATGGTTATATATGTTTGGAATCAACAGATATCATGACCCTCTTTTTACCACTTTCGGAAAACTTCATGCAATTGAAGATGTCTCAAATAGAAAATCAATCTTTCTGACCCACATTTCTGTGTTTATAGTCAAGTCACTCAAGGAGCATTTACAAACACAACAGCAGTCTCAGCTGTCAATTCAAGGAGGGTATACAAAGAAGTGTGTTTATATCATTCAAAGCAGACCAGAATTTATAAGCAGTTGGATTCATTAAAGGCACATACAGCCATTTGGTATATAAAACGCTCTCAATCATTTAACCCTAACCCCGGTTTAGGGTTTTTGACAGGGATCACGATTTTCGAGGAAAAAACGCCAACTAAATCTCCGGGAACCTGCCGGGATTCGATCCAGGGACCCTCTGTTCTCAAGCCCCACGTCCCAACCACTAAGGCACGGCCCTCAGCTATACATTCGCGCATTATACTGCGCTCACTATATAGGCTCGGTTGACTACGTCAACGAAAACCGACGGCGCATGCGTTTGGAGAGGGACTTAGGATTAGCATTTTTTGCACTCAGGGGGGTTAGGGTTAAGCAATCGGGATTTTATTGTTTTTTTAATGCTATCGTATGTAGTTACTCACAGACAGAAGAAAAGATCCCTGCACTGAGTTGTATTGCAAATAACTGACTTTTTAAATAAAAATCTAGGCAGACTTACTACTGTAAATTGTAAAACCACTTAATTGATCGAGGGATATGGATTCACGAAATTGAATACCCGCGAAACTGACAATTTTGCATTGAAAGTAACAGTGACATTTCCACATCCTCTGCTTATTAGTTATTAGACACTCACTCAGCCAGCGTCTGGTTTAAACATTTTGAAAGAAATTGTTAATCCGTTTTGTAAATTACAATTTCAGTTTTCTTTCTTTCACCCGTTTAAAAAAAACCACTCGATTTTTGGGTGTATCCTTAGTGTAAAATATTCATAAGTTAGACTTGTGTAAGACTCTATTATGGATTAAAGCTGTATAATCCTTTAATCCCTATAAAATATTTAGTGCTAAGAATAAACCACTTTTTCAACACACCACCCACACATATAACTTAACACTTTCCACGCAGCTGTTGGTTTTACCAAATACAAAACAGATTTTTCAGAAACCTTTCTCAAATGTCAAGGTCTATCTGAAGGATTACTGAACCAATACAAGTCATGTTTGTACTTATTTTAATGCATTTCTCATGGTGATTCCAAATATGGTAATGACATTTAATAATGTTGACATTTTTGAAACATTTTGTGACATTTTAGAATGTCGGCTGCAGCTGCCTGCCCCCGTGGAAAGTGTTAAAATTGATGTCCTTGCCCGACATCTCTAGCTTTCTTTGGCAAGGACAATATACATGCAAACAGTGCAAGAGATGACTACATGTAGCAAACAGAAACCAACCTACTCTATATCCCTTATGCTGGTGACAGGGTGTTTTTGCTTGTAGACGAGTCAAATATTTTGACAAGTTGGGTAAAATTTAAAGATTTAAAAAATGTGACCCTACTTTTTAGGGTTGGTCGCTGAGGGCAACACAACATTTTTGGGGGCCCTAACAGCTGACTAGCAACCTACCAGGGGGCTGAAACTGATAGATGGCGCTGTAGTAGGAAAGATGCCAACAAGTATGTTATGCAAGTTTTAAAAAAAATGGGGCTTTGGAACGATATGTTCGCGATTTTTGAATTTTCTATAAAATGGGGGGTCTTAAGAACTGATGCAGGCTCAAAAGGGGGGCCTTAAGAGCTAGCAGAAGAGGGTGAAAAAGTGGGTCTTTAGGGCGGCACATACCTATACCCCTTTCCAATGTCAGTGCTCCCCCCCCCCCCCCCCCCCCCCTCCGAGTCGTATGTAGTTACTCACAGACAGAAGAAAAGATCCCTGCATTGAGTTGTTTTGCAAATAACTGACTTTTTAAATAAAAATCTAGGCAGACTTATTATATTATTTATATTATTAAAGAAAACGAGAAAATTGTTTCAAGACCATTTTCAGCAAGCGGGCTATTAAAGATATGAGAGCAAAATGATATACAATATACACAATACTAGGTTTTAGAGATCAATTACAGCTAATCTTAAAGGATATCAGAATATGTTACGATTTTTTTGAAAGTAAGGTTTTATGACTTTTAAGAGTACAATTACAAAGATTGACAATATCTTTAGTGCATTTTATTGTTTTGAAGGAAATCTTTTAAAAGCAGCAAATATGCGCCACATCCTCTGCTTATAATATAAGACACTCACTCAACCAGCGTCAGGTTTGAAATGTTTTGAAAGAAATTTCATACCTGTTTTGTAAATTACAATTACAGTTTTCTTTCTTTTATCTGTTTAATAAACGGCTCCACTTTTTCAACACTCGACCCACACATATAACTTAAAATTGGTGTCCTTGCCCAACATCTCACTCCCCCTCTTTCTTTGGCAAGGACAACATACGTGCAAGAGATGTCTAGCAAACAGACACACCCACCTATCCTATATCCCTTAAAGGGTGTGAGGGTGATTTTGCTTGTGGGCGAATCTGAGAGTGGCAAACCACAGGTGGCAAAATCATGAAATTCTAAAACAATTTCTGAATAAAATATTTGAAGTTCAACCACATGAAATTCTGTTCAAATAAATTTTTAAAAAAGATGACTACCTAACACCTCTCTCTATGTTACTGATACCAACCCACTCAATAGGCAAAACACTTTTTGGTTGTGTTGCCCTCAGGTGCCAAAAATCTTTCTTTTTCTTTTTCTTCTTCTTCTTTTTTATGCTGACAAATATTGCTGACAGTAGTTCCTGTCAATACAAAATTGTTATGTCAAAGTGTGATAATAGTATTCAAACAATTTATTCAATCAAACTTATTCATTTCAAGCAGAAAACAGTAATATTTTGACAATTTGGGTAAAATTTAAATATTTGTAAAAAGATGTGATCCTAAAGGTAAATGTTGGGCGACATGCAGTGTTCTAGAGTTGGCAGCTTTAAAAGGCATGACACCAACTAAGTAATCGGCTTTTTGGCAGATACATTTTAAAATGTTGGATTTAAGCCATTTTGACACCAACATTATTGACAGTGGTCTAGACAGTAATGCATAAGCCCCGGCCGTAAACAAATTTGTAAAGTGTAATCGCTCTAGTGAAAACAGAAATAATGTAACTATATTTCTCCCAAGTTCTATGAAATGAGATAGTTCTGAACCTTTTAAATGTTATAGCCCTACAGGTATTGTTGGATGTTTTTGATATAATACGCAATTTTAAACCTGAAAAAGTCATCTTCATGACAGGAGTTAAAATTGCACCAGGGGGTGAAACTCAACTTGTCGATTAGAAAGCTACATCATCTGTGAACTTTAACTCCCAGGTTCTCATATCTTGATGGCGCCAAGGTGTCGTATGCTTAGGTTTAGATGTACCGTATTATCCCTATTAAGCGCCCAGGACCTTATTTCTCATATCTTGATGGCGCCAAGGTGTCGTATGCTTAGGTTTAGATCAGGCATTCTCAAATGGTGGCGCACGCGCCACTTGTGGCGCATCAAGGCATCCTAAGTGGCGCGAGAGTGGTTAAAATTTGTTTTAAAAAAAATCATATCATGATATAGCCAGATTTCATAGGCCTATGACGGTCAGATGAACTTAGAGACAGCAATTTTTGGCGCGCTGCGTGCGCATGTGCCCTCACAGAGTAATATTAGTTATTATTTTGCATACATACATATGTGTGGTGGTATGGGAAAACCCGTCGGAAGTCGCTAGTGTTAATATTGAGATATCTGGGTTATACCAAAATATTCCTAACAAATGAGTTCCAAGTCAATTTTCCAACTTTGGTCCCAAGATAGAGATTATACCTTGAACTTTAGTCTCCAGGAGTTTTTTATGCAAAATTCCAGATGTTAAGTTTATTTTAGCACTTTTCTGAACCTTGTTTATCAAATTTTATGTGTAAAATGCTATGTTTACGTGAAATGACATTGTTACCATGGTAACCACTTGTGAATTCCGACAATGAATTGTAAAGATTTCGAAGGTGAAGAACTTACAATTGTTAATAATATCTCAAAAGAATAGGTTCATATCAAAAGTCCTTTTCATATGACAAGCTATTCTGTGTGCTATAACAATGTAGTTTTATTATTATTAGAGCATTTAAAAGATTTTGTGTACACCTTTGAATTGTCAGTTTCTATTCTTAGTGTTGCGTTTAAACTTGCTGACTTTAAAATACTATAACTGTAGTTCTAGATGGAATTTCTGAAAAATTTAAACAGTCCTATACTCAGTAGAGTATGAAGCTCTCTGCCAAAGAAAAAAACAAAGTTGCTAGAAAATGACCATGTGAAGGGTTTTCCCATGCCACCACACATATGTTAACATATTTTGTGAAGGGAATTTTGCCATTGTAAATTCTAAAAAATATGAACAAGTGGAGCTTCAACAAGTTGGTTACTAAAATGTGGCGCATCAGTAAATCTAGTTGAGAAAGCCTGGTTTAGATGTACCGTATTATCCCTATTAAGCGCCCAGGACCTTATAAGCGCCCACCCCTGTTTTTCTCAATGACTACCAACAAACAATTCCTTATAAGCGCCCACCTTTTCAAATGGTCAGCATCCCCAAATGACCACTTGTACATTTCATTTAGTACATGAAATGGTCAGCCTCCTCAAATGACCAATTGTACATTTTGTTAGAACGTCAAGTGGTCAGCCTTCTCAAATTACCACTTGTACATTGTATTATTTAGTAGATCAAATGGTCAGCATCTTCAAATGACCATCTAATGGTCAGCATCTTCAAATGACCACTTGTACATTTTATTTAGTACGATAAATGAGTTTAAAAAAGGTAACATAATAAGCGCCCACCCAAAATGACTTTGCTAACCGCCCTGGGCGCTTAATAGGGATAATACGGTAATTGAAGTTTACATGGAAATGTATGGTTTTGACAATTATGGGAACACCTATGTGCTGGGGAGGGGCGGTACAAGCCCAAAATGAGTAATTCACAATTAATTGTTTGTTTGAATTCGTTTTGTCACTTTCCCTTAAATATACCCAATACCGTTGTTGTTTGTGTCTGACGGACTTGATGCAAGTCTACATAAATTCCTTGGATATTTTCGGCAGGTGTTGACAAATCAGCCCCCGAATCTACCCAAGTGACCATATTTTTCTGGTTCTAATAAAGTGGCGCTGTTGTATTATTAATGACATCAAATGACGATTCCCATAACTAGAAAATGCGACCTGACGTATGTGCAGTATAGCAGTTTCCTATCCCAAAATTAATGGTATCCCTGATTTCACCTAGTATTACAAGTTGGGAGTTTAATAGGACTCCACTACGCTAAGTTGACTCAGTCATCCAACACTTCCTAAAGATTTTGTGAAGTGGGCATGGTCAGATTTGAAGATGTAGGTTTAGACTTATACTTGAGGTGAATCATATTCCCAAAGGAGCTCTTGACATCCACAATTCCAACACTTTGGTGATTCTGTGATATCCATTTGACAATTGGTGATATTTGCTAAAACAACAATCAGACAGCCCGCTTTTTTTCCCCTTCACATTTTAGTATCAATATTAAAGGTAGATGACCCGATCACATTTTCATAACACAGATTTTTCTCAAACATATGGAGATTTTCATATCATATGAAAGATCATATTTTTCTGATTAACATACTGAAATTTGACGGTCCAAATCAGTATGATTACGAAGAAATCGGTGAAATAACATCGAATTACCGCGAAAAGTAGTTAACCACCAATATAGTTTGTGTACAACTCAATGGGCACATTTCACGGCATCTTGTGCGTCTAAAATAAGAACCATTAGAGTTATGCAACTCAAACTTTGGAATACAACTTTTTTGAGGATGACCTTTCATGTCGAATAGAAAACTTGAAGTTGAAAATCGGAACATCTACCTTTAATCATCAGTGGTATTATACTTGAACATGTCCTGCATTCAGGGTAGGGAAAACTCAACACTTTTGTATAAAAGGAAAAAAACTCAGTCAAATGTGACTGGAAAAGGGGGGAAAGGTGGGAGTGAGGAAAGAAAAAAGAAAAAAGAAAAAGGGACCAAAGAGAGGGAGAAAAAGGCCAAAAGAAGTTGGATAAAAAAGGGGGAAAGGGATCAATTATTATTTTGTAGCGAGGAAGAAACTCAGCGACAAAGGGGGGAAATCGTGACATATTTTCAAAAATATACACTTCTGAATTTATGACATACGCACCCGTCAAATGTTAATACACTTTTAATTGGTAATGAAAAATTGAAAATGATTTGGAGGGATTACATGTGGGTTTCATTGTTAATACAATAGGCTAGCAGAGTCTGACTGTGCAGACGAGAATCAGATGAGGAATAACAAGTGATAGCCTGGGGGGTCACTCAGACACTTTTTTGGAAGGGATGTGCCGCCAGCAAAATGAAAATTGACCCAAACTTTTACCAATTTTCGGGGGGAAATGGACCCATATGTTTACCAGTGACTCATAACTTTCCTACATATTTGACAGATGTTGCTTAATTTCTATGAAAATCAGCAAATTTAAGGATTTTAGACCCATACATTTACCAAAAAATGACTATAAAAAGTGGCAATTCATTTACCAGACGGGTGAAAAATGGGACCCATCCCTGGCACATCCCTGTGACCTCATATCCACTAAGTGCCATGCCCCCCCCCCCCCCCCCAACCACCACCACCCACTGGGTGATAGCCAAACTGTACTTATCTGGTCAAACCAACCACTTACATTTATCTTATAGGTGGCTCCTATAACCTTTTCTATTTACCTTTTGTAATTGACAACAATTTGCACAAGTTCTGGGGAACAGAGAATCTTTTGGCAGAATTTGCAACAATAGGCACGTAAACCTAAACTTCTAAAACAGTCTGGGGGTTTCAGAAGATTTTGACATTTTTGGGCGGCGCCACCGCCTTCTTCACACTTTTTAAAAGCCAATATACAACCACACTCACAACACATGAAAAAAATGTACTCTTAATGTTCTTATTTTCATTTTTAGAAGCACCTCTCAATCTTCAGACATGGCGTTGTTCAACAATATTTATCGACTTTCCTAAGTAGCGGCATCCTACCCCTGAGACTTGAAACATCTACAGAAACGGGGATCAAAACATTACACTTCAAACATGATTATTTGGGGTCCCTTCTCTATAATGATTTGTGACAAGCGTGATTTGTTCATCCATTTCCTTGCAAAGAAGACTTAAGTAAATAGACAAAGAGAATCACATGTGTGCCAACCCTTTGCTTACGTCTATTTACCGATAAATCAGTCACCTCCATCCTGACAACAACCTTAAGTCACTACACGCTGCCAACTCGCAAACATAGCCGAAACGGACAAATGTTTGTGTAGGAAAGCTTTTACAGCCACTTATCTGTTGAGACATGTAATATTTCAATTGAATGGTTTCCAATTATGCACGACGGTCTGATCTGACAAAACTAGTTTGCTTAATGTGATAGATGGGAGTGGGGATTATAAACAGTTTGACTCGCATTTCCAATATTTTGATGGATTACAAGTTTCACAATTTTATATTCCCAAAACATACTGAAGTCACATTTCGGTTAGTACTTTGATTGAATTTTTAGGTAAAAAATTTAAATAAATCAAAAACCTACCCCCCCCCCCCAAAAAAAAACCCACCATAATACCTTGTTCAACAGCCCAATGGACCTTTTAAATATTTCTTTTTTTTTCTTCTTTTTTTTAATTTCCAAAATATTTCAATTTGTGGTTTTTTTAATTTCCACAAATGTTCAGATAATTTGAGAAATATCGTATTGAAAATTCAAAATAAAATGGGCAGTGGGGCCATAGGACAGGGTTCCTTTTTTGTCACCTAAAGTATCAATTAATTATCATCTGAGGCACCAACAAAATATTAATATCATAAAAAGTTCATATACAGAATTGTTCTGTATCACACAATGCCGATGAAAACTGTGTCCGGAATTTATGCTGCGCAAATAATTTACTATAGTCGGCTGCAAAGAACTTCAGCACTTTTTTCTGCTACGACCGTGTTCTAAGCGTAAACACAGAAGTGCTGTTGCCATTGGTGGAGAAGAAAGCGCAACTTTTAGCTGACCAACGCGTGCATCCAATTGGCCTGATTGTATCTATGGCGTCAAGAATGCTACCGCCCACATGCTCATTATTTATCACGCCCACGTAGGAAAAGGCTGATTTTCTCTAACGGCAACTATAATTTAGAGGGTAACATAATACAGTACTGGGCTACCAATTATCAATAATAACTGATTTGGCAATCACTAGAAACTGGTATCATAATAATGTGATTGAAGAATGCTTTTCAAGGAGGACTCAGTGCCACAAGGTCCTATCTATAATAGCTGCTACTGCCAGTTGTTATATATGGAGCTGTTTATATGCTGAGCAGTTAATAAAAACTACATGTTCCTCAGAGCAGCTATTGCAAATATGATCTTTTAGTGCAGATATTTCGAGATGTAAAAAGTCACTATCAGTAATAGCTGCCACATTATAAGTTGAAAGTTTAACGGGTTCGCCGTCGGACAAGTTTTAATCTGTCAAGCTTTCGTCAGGATTAGCTCTGACTTCTTCAGGACCAAATTATTATAATATTAAACAAAATATAGAGATTGCCACTTCTCTTGTTATCATCATTTGGGCTGCCCCTTGCCCGATGATTTGAGAGTAGGTGCCCTCTCCTACTAGTGAAAGAATTGGTGGCTCTGAAAAGAGCCGTTCAGATGGATTGCCAATTCCACTGCCAGCTGCCACATTGTTATACACTTTTACTTCTATGGTGCACCCTTGTAAAAATGCAACATTACATAATTGTAGATAGGGCCTTGTGGCTCCAAACCCTTAATACAGGGTGAGTCAAAATATTCAGGTCCCGTTTTTAGAAAATCACGAAAAATACTTCTTGTTATATAGAAATTGGTCAATTTTGTCATTGTTTATAGGAGTAGAAATACTTCTTCATCTTGGTGAAATTTCCTAGACAATACCTTATTCCAGGCCATAATTATAACATAGTACAAAAAAAATGTGAGATCCAAAGTGTTCCAAATATACCCCCATTTTCCATTGTAGGCATTGTGAATACCATCACCTCATTGATTGAAACAATGTGTGTCTTAAACCTTTGCATTCATAGAGGTAACTTGGAAGTCGGAACAGATTAAATTTCACAACATTTGGGAAAATGCACATATTGTAACAAAAATCGAATTCACCTTTTATTTGTGCGATTCAACATTTTAAAGACTATTCTTGTTTAAATATTAATATTGCGCAAGTCATTTAACTATTAAAATCGCGTAAGTCACTGATTGATAATTTGAATAGCCAATCAAACTCTTTACGTCTAGACCAATCAGCATCGTTTAAATCTGGTATATAGATCTCACTAAATCCATTTTATTCACTTCTGAGCCTGATTATTTTATACATTTCAAACACGGGAAAATATTACTAAGTTACATCAGAAGTCCTACTATTTTTTCCTTGGATTACCTCGGTGAGTACTTTAAATAGAATAAGTGGTTTTGTGTGTAATTAAAGTTAAGATATTTTATGAATGAACGATGTCGTCATACGCGTGTAGAGAAAAGCTGTTTCTGTGCTCGTCAGCGATTTTTGTGATCCCATGACTATTTTGATTAAAATCTAATTCATAATCCAGTAGTTCATTTTATGGTTTTAGCAACTTTTATAATGTATCTGATATACAAAATGCATTCTTTGTCATTTATACCAAATTTTGTGACTTGTTACCAAGATACAAGCAATTTCTTTAGAAAAGGTCATAGTTATTGTGTAAAGGTCATTTCAGAAGTTATTTTATAGACCGATGGACATGTGCGCGTTCTATGGAAATGCGCTGTGAAATCGTACTTGATTTGGTTGTAAAGCTGATGCCAAAATTGATCATTATATCTTCGGAGTGAAAATTAAGGGATTGTATATTATTTTAATTGTATCGTAACTCATAAAACTTTATTTAAACAGCTGTCTTGGTTAGTTTAAAAACTGACTTAGATTATATTGCCGAATTCAACAGCCTTTCATCGAAGTCCGTATGGATTACCCTTTTACTTGTTAAGATTGCAGCGATACAGATTTTGTCGTAAATTAAATAATTAGGTTTAAAATCAAAAGGCACCTAGTCAAAATATGATACTTTTTGGATTATGTAAATTGGTGTTTATCAGATTTGGCTCGAAATGATTTCACCATGACATTAGGCTACGGTTTGTGAAGTTTGTGGTAAGCTTTAAATAATTAATGATTGGTTGCCATTTATTGTGTATGGACATTCCATATTATTGTGTGTGTTTACGAAACCTTTCTAGGATATCGGAGGCTTATGACCTCTCATGTACTATAAAATTGTACATTCCAAAACAGCCAAATTCTATACATGTTTAGTATTCTGTGATGTCATTGAGTAAGATTGACTACCATTTGGCATCTGAGTCAATTGATCAAGAAGAATGAAGCTCGTGTTATTATTGTTTACTGTGTAAACCATTGTAAATTGTACCGAATATTGCGATCTGATTTTGGTTATTTTAGTGGTTTCAGACTAGATCTTGCCCTTGATTGGCAGGATGAACTTTCATGCATTTATTTTATTGATGTACATATTTGATTGATATGGACCGTGTGTTGAGCTTATGTTTCCGATGAAGTCCCTAGTAATTGGTTTGGTGAGGGAACTTAGTTGATTAATCAAGCCCATATTCTGGGAATGTGTCATTTAGACTCTCGTAACTTGTCTGTGAATTTAACAATTGACCTGTTTGTGTGAAAACATATGCTTGCTCTGCCCTGTAAGGGGACGCCTGCAATGGATTCCCCGGGTCATGCGTTTTCTGAACTGAACCTGTTATTTTTGGAGAGGCTTTTGAGATATCCTGGTGGCTGAGCTTGTATTTTTCAATGACGTTCCGATCCTACCTTTTATTTTTATAGGCGGCCAAGGTTACTAGTCTCCCACGGTACCATATTTATCAGACATGTATGATTTAAAATGATTGCACTGAGAGGCCATCCTGACTTTCTTGCGGATAGACTAGTAGTTTTGTATGATTAAATATTTCTCGATTGCGACATATGATCATACTTAAATTCTCACATTTGATCGCAATAGTCTGTTATTTTCTTGAGATTTACTAGTTAGGCAAAGGAAACGTTTTGCCTATGATTCAAAATATGAAAAGCGTGATGCGTGTTAGGTATTTATGGAATGCATGATGTTTTGTCATGTTTAGAAAATGCATCAGGAATTGAAACTTAACGCTGATATTCTGTAATTTCTTGCAGCTATCGGGGTGTCGGAGCCAGATTCAAGTAACAAGCAAGTGTTTGGTTTGACAAGAAATCAGGAATAAAACCAGGTGTAAATCAGGTATACAAATGACTTAAGTAATAAGTAATGTCGTCCGGTCCTTTGGTACTCTTCTTTGTGGCAATGTTGAATTTTTAAGGTTTATTGAACTGAAGAATCCTATGTAACATCCTGATGGGGATGAGGATTTGGTAATGGATAATTAATGTAATACTGTACACAAGAGTTGGACCAGGGACCAGGTTTCATTTAGGATTTAATATTTCAGGTTTTACGGTCAACATTTATTAGGCTTTTGTACACTGTTTGAAAATGTATTGTATATTGTTCTTCATACTATTATTATCATGGTTTGTGATTTGATTATGTAAGTGTTGAATAGAACTTTGAATAAATACCTGGCCAATATATTGAACACAACAATTGAGGGCCAATACATTGAAACCTAAATTGAACATTCGTACGATTGTGTTATTTTATAGAGTTTGCCAGGTCGGATATAAATTTATTTGAGCGGCCCTTGTCTACCGAGGCTATACCGTTACAATATCTCCCGTTTGAAATAACAATTTGAATGAAATAAAAATTTAAGTTATAACAATGCGTTCTTATTGTGCATATCAATAAAGATATTAATTTTTACATATTTACTGGTTTAAATAACGGTAAAATCAGGACCTGAATATTTTGACTCACCCTGTATAAGACCAGTTATTGTGAGGAAATGACGGTGAATAAACATGAGTGAGACCTCTGCCAATCCTGCACGAATTCATTGGTATACAGGGTGTATCAAAAAAATTAGGACTCTGTTTCATGACGATGTAATTCTTATTATAATCATTGGACCATGACCAATTTAGTCTCAATGTAAAGCCCAATTAATTATTATGATATCCTGAAAATATAAGATCAATCCGATGCAAAATAAGAAAACTAACGTACTTTGCGTGAACCATGTCATTTACTGGTTTGTACAATGGGATCTACATGTATAAGACCAGTAAATAACATGGTTTACGTTTCAATACGTTATAATAATTGTCAACATCTTATATATAATACGGAGTTGCCTATTCTTGTACGGAGATGTTCTCCCCTTTCCGCACCTTCGATTGACTTCAAATTTTCTGTGCAAGTGCGTATGGGTCCCACGACGAACCAGTTTATGTTTGATTTTTTAAATTTGGGTTAGATTTCGTGAAATTCAAGGTTTTTTAGCCCGTTGCTACGTTATTGCTACGCGCCGCGTATACGCTGAGCACGCCACGGCGATGGCCGGCGCACAACTCGCGTAATCGGGCGATTGTCGGCGCGCGTGTATTCAGGCGATTGCCGGCGCACGCGTAGTCAGGCGCCGATTGCCGGCGCACGCGTAATCGGGCGGTACCGGAACATGCGTAGGTGCACACGCGTTATTTAGTGGCGCAAAGCGTAGTTTGTTATGTGGTAGAGTAAAGGCGGCAGGCATCCGTTGCTCTATAGAGCAAACCCTATAGTACAAGAAAACGGCATGATGAGACAACAACAAAAAGTCAATCATATAGCCAAGGTATTATACAGGGACCCCTTTGAAGGAACTGGGAGCAATGCCGGCGCAAACCGTATAAGGCGCAAACCGTAGGCCTGCATCCAGGATAACATGTGTTAATAGTGACAGGGAAAATGCGTTTATACGACAGTGCCTCAGTCCCATCGCGGACCCATCCACCCACAATGCCGGCCACGGGCAGGGCGCGCTATATAAAAACATAGATAGGCCAGAAAACCGTGATATCATATTATACATGGGGGATAGGCCTATGAATAAACAAGGAACTGTTAGAGCAAAATATGCATGCAGAAATAGTCCTACTGGAGAAATAATTTAATGTCAATAGGCCGAAAAATAAAATAAATGGATGGCTAACACTGAACTGGGTGGGTACAAAGTGATCATGGTGAGAACCCGCCTCCCGCCAACTATGAAAGACCCACCATAAAACTTAATAAAACCACTAAAAAAAACCAGTAGTGGCATCGCGGACCTAAATTTATTTAATACAGCGGCGGCGTGTTCTATATGAGAGACTTGGCAACGTTTAGGGGGGGGGGGGGATAATGAACTCATTATCTATGCCCATTTTGCTACAAATCATGAAGGTTTCTAATTTAGATAATAATACTCAGCTAGCGAGTGCCTGAGCGTAGCAAGGTACGCCGCTAGTAGTAAATAATCTATCAGTCAATAGCAAAGTTTAGTTTGGTAATCCATTTAATTCTGGCACAAATCAATACTGGCTAAAGAAATCCGCAAAACAGATGCATGCATATTCTGTGCAAATTAAAAAAGTTTTGTTAAACAGTTCTCGAACCCACTGTGGATGGTTCATTGAGTTACAAATCGAGCACTTTCACCATGTAATACTCGACTGTTACTGTGTGAATTCCCATTGTACAAACCAGTAAATGACATGGTTTACACAAAGTATGCTAGTTTTCTTATTTTTCATCGGATTGATCTCATATTTTCAGGATATTATAATAATTAATTGGGCTTTACATTGAGACTAAATTGGTCATGGTCCAATGAAACAGAGTCCTATTTTTTTTAATACACCCTGTACAGAAATTAAAGTAGCGTAAAAATTGATGTGACACAATAATGTCTGCCCTTTGGCAAATCAAAACAGCTTTTGCAAATAATGATATAATCACACAGGGAATTATTCCTGTTTTTCAGCTGTCAAAATAAGCCTTCCAGAAATATCATGTGTCATTATAACATGAATATTTGATCTGTTATAGATATCGAATCACGATCCACATATGGGTATTATGCTAGTGGTCATCTTATTTATTAATTTTAATAAAACATTTAAATAAAAAAAGAAACATGGACATTATAAATACAGACGAGGGAGTGTTCTATTGAAACTCCATTCAGCATGAACCCTGCAAGAGATGAATAATAAACAAGTACTGAACCAGAAAGAAGTAAGGAAAGGACAACCAAAATACTACACAGTTGGAGCAATTTAAAAACCTACAATCATGAATCAATAGTTGAAACACTTAATATAATTGATTGGAACCAACCCAGTGCTGACAACTGAGATCAGGGTCCTATTTCATTAAGGTCAACTTAAGATTAATATTTAGTTTGTGAGTTAAGAAGAGTTCCTATTAGATTCTTCTTAACTTAAGAATAAAAATTCTTCTCATGATAAGAAGAATATTACCTTAGAACTTACAAAGAATTAATTAGTAAAGTTAAGATAGCCTCTTACCTCTTCTTAAGTTAACCCTTAGAACTTGAAAAGTCGCTAAAGCGGCTTCCACATGAAAGTGGTATAACCCTGAAAAATCGCTAAAGCGGCTTTAACCAGCCTCAAAACATGTGACGGATTGATCATATAACTTCGAGAGGTCATATGATTTCTTCAAGTCATATGATCATCCGAGGTGAAATACCTTCTTTTCACCGTGTTTTGATCAAATTTTACACAAGAAAACTGTCATAAATGGCAAGAAATAGAACGAATATGCAACGGGATCTTGTGCAGATAATTCTCAGGCAAACAGGGATGTACCGGTTTACAGTCAAAATGGCGATTTTGTGGCGATTTTGAGGCTGAAAACGGACAGTGAAAATGATGTTTCTATTGCTTTCTACAGTTTTTATTGACTGCCTGAATATGTATAACAAAGAGGGCAGTATGCCACTGTAGAATAGGGTAAGCCAGAGGGTGACAGATAGGACTGAAATTCATATCCTTCTTAAAAGAAGGATATTCTTTCTTAAGTTATTTTATGAAATAGACGATAAGAATCTTTTTATCTTAAGAAGAGTTCAGGATGTAAGAAGAATTTTAACTTTAAATCCAATAGGGCCCTGACTTGGAAAAGTCATTATTGATAAGAAGGCGAAGGCCTTCCCATTTATCATATCTTCTCCACCATTCAATGTTAAGGGACCTGGCGAGCAGGGCTGGAAAAATGTTTTATTTCCAGGGAATCAAGTCCAATTTACCACAATAGTTTACATATTTGTATGTACAAAACAGCTATACATCCCTCCCAATTGCCAAAATTTCCCTCCAATTGCTAACATTTCTCTCCAAATGCCAAAATTTCCCTCCAGATCTCCAAATTTCCCAGGAATGAGCTTCCCATATATTCCCTGTTTTTTTCCCTCAATGCTGGCGAGGCTGGGGACAACTTGACTCGGATCAAAATTACCTTAGGAGGGAGTTACTTTACTCTAATTCAGACAAAGCGTACCAACTGTTTATTCCTGTCTGTGATTGTAGGTGTTATGACAGACAATAACAACAAATATCAACAAACCCTGTTAGGTGTCCAAACCTGAAAAATGCAAGGGCACTGGTGAGGGAATCGAACTCATGACCTGATAACCAGAGAGGTGCCATAACCACTTGGTAACCTGTACTTGCTGATACAAAGCAAGGGCATATTGTTGATATATTGCTAAGCATGCTGTACTTGCAAAAGAAACATCCTTTGGGAAAACCTTTATGTGCTTAGTGCACCATATTAATCAAATAATATGGCGTTTTGTTTTGGGGTGGTTTTTTTTTTTGGGGGGGGGGTGTTGTTGTTAGGTTTTTGTGGGGGTTATCAATCTATCCCAAAGGGGAATAGAGCATGATTTCAATTAATCATGCTGAGTTTTTTCTAAATGAAATTTTAAAAATAAAAGTCAGTTGATATCTTACTCTGTGAAAGGCAAGCCACACACACACAAATGTGTACAAACCATAGAAAAATGCACTTAAATTTTACAACTAAACTAAATGAGTAATCCTTCATGCTCCATCACAACACATTTTCTCCCTTTTACAGTCGCCTTCAAAATTATTGGCCATATGACAAATATGTGTTTGTATCTATGCAAAGTGGGTGGTAACGATCGCGATTCTAATCAATTACACACTACGATACAGCTGTCACTCACCAGTGTGGTTGGCACACTAACAACACGCATCACACACTCACTCCCCCTCTCAAACCGGCTAACAATGTTAAAGGCAACTATAGTGCTGACCAGTTAGTAGCAAGACCTTAAATTTTCCTGAGTGAGTAGTGACATCGTGAAGACGGATAAGAGACTTGAAGTGAGGAGCTAAAATATACACGCTCTGAGGATAACTAAAGACTAAAGAGGAACTCTAAAAGACCTGGGATATATCATTATACTTACATGATTAAAGCCTTTGTTTTAGGATGGAAGTAAATTTCAAAGCATTTTGAATAAGATTTTAGAGGGATAAGTAAGACAGATACGGAGATGGAAGAAATAACCGATAAAGAACCCTGGAAATTGTTTTGGAGATAAGTTGCCTCAAAATATCTTAAATTAAACAAATTTGAAGAATCAGGCAAATTCCTGATTAATGGTCTACAAATTAAATTAGGCAATATTCATAGACCATATGATGACATGGCAATGGTGAGTACACGGTTAGAACAGATCAATGAAGAGACCTGGGTCTTCCTCCTTCAGGTAACAGAAAATGTTCATGACGAGAAGCAAACCACAATCTGTTCATTGCTTAATACACAATACCTACCTAATTTTGACTTGATAGTGTCCAAGATTGAGTCTGAATCTCTCAACATACATGGTGTGGTGGTACAGATCTGAATGTGATATTTACCCACTGGGTTCCTGAAATTGAAAGGCATGACAAGTGTTTACAAAAATATATATCAGATAAGAACAATTTTAAAATGTGATTTTTTTTTTTAGTTTGACCTAAATGTCTTACTATAATAACATCGTACCTAAGTGTTGACATTGTAACCTGTAACGGCACAGCAGCCAAACAAACAAATCGTTGCTGTTCTGACATACCGGCACATCACAACAGAATTAAGTTAAGTGATGTGCCGGTATGTCAGAACAGCGACGAAATGATTGCCTGCAGGTGTGCACGCAAATTGCCTGCCATATAAAAGCTTGCCTGTCGGTATGAGCACGCATTTAAAGGAGTGTACATTATAAACCATACACTTAACCCAACCAGTCATCTGTAATGGGATCTGTAACAACAGCAGTCAATGCAACAGTCATCACCATGCATGGAATGGAACCGGGCACTTAACATTGTTGATCAACAAGAGGTGACATGGTCTATACTATTGCAAAATACCATAAACACTGACCTCATATAGTCATAAGGCCAAAAAAAAAATGTTGTGTTGCCCTCAAGTGCCAAAAATGTAAAATCGGGTCGGTCGGAAATCTTTTTTTTCTTCAATTTTTTTCAATTTTTTTTTTCCCAATTTTTTTGGGGGGGCTGAAAAATATATGGTTTATGTCAAGACAAAATTGGTATAGGCCCATATGTCAATTTAACTAATGTTTCTAGTGTTACAACAGTCTAAAAACATTTATTTGTGCTTACTTATTCATTTCAAGGAAGAAATAGTAACATTTAGACTCTTTTAATCAAATTTAAATATAAAAAAAAAAATATAAAAAAAAGAAAAGAATGCGACCCTAGTTTTTACGATTTTAGGGTCGGTCGCTGAGGGCAACACAACTTTCTTTTTTTTTGCCCTAAATATGGTGTAGAATGTATGCGCCTCATACACTCCACCTGAGACACATACCCAGTGTATCGGCTACTTTATTTGTTGCATTTAGGGGCAACTAACAAGCTTGCCTTTGAGCTATGTGTCTTGGGTGTACAGAGAATAAAAATAAACTATCTCATAAACATTGCTTAGAATGTAGCTCCTCATAGACTCTTATCTAGGGCATACCTAATATATGAGCTACGTTATACATTGCACTTAGTGGGACCAGCCATGTTGTCTCTGGGCCAAGTTTAACACAGGTATAACTGCAGTCTGCTATCATTAACACCAACTGTACAGACACTAACCTCATAAATGTAGTACAATATCTAGATACCTCATAGACTCTCATCTAGGACATACCTAATATATCAGCTACATTATGCATTGCACTTAACCATGTTGTCTCTGGGCCAAGTCTAACACATAATTGCAGCTTGCTATCATTAACACCAACTGTACAGATACTAACCTCATAAACATAGTATAACATGTAGCCACCTCATAGACTCTCATCTTGGGCATACCCAATATACCAGCTATGTTATGCATTGCACTTAGGGGTAACCAGCCATGTTGTATCTGGGCCAAGTCTAACACATAACTGCAGCTTGCTATATCATTAACACCAACTGTACAGATACTAACCTCATAAACATAGTATAACATGTAGCCACCTCATAGACTCTCATCTAGGGCATACCTAATATATGAGCTACATTATGCATTGCACTTAGGGGTAACCAGCAATGTTGTCTCTGGGCCAAGTCTAACATATAACTGCAGCTTGCTATCATTAACACCAACTGTACAGATACTAACCTCATAAACATAGTATAACATGTAGCCACCTCATAGACTCTCATCTTGGGCATACCCAATATACCAGCTATGTTATGCATTGCACTTAGGGGTAACCAGCCATGTTGTATCTGGGCCAAGTCTAACACATAATTGCAGCTTGCTATCATAAACACCAACTGTACAGATACTAACCTCATAAACATTGTATAAAATGTAGCCACCTCATAGACTCTCATCTTAGGCATACTTAATAAATCAGCTACGTTATGCATTGCACTTAGGGGTAACCAGCCATGTTGTATCTGGGCCAAGTCTAACACATAATTGCAGCTTGCTATCATAAACACCAACTGTACAGATACTAACCTCATAAACATTGTATAAAATGTAGCCACCTCATAGACTCTCATCTTAGGCATACTTAATAAATCAGCTACGTTATGCATTGCACTTAGGGGTAACCAGCCATGTTGTATCTGGGCCAAGTCTAACACATAATTGCAGCTTGCTATCATAAACACCAACTGTACAGATACTAACCTCATAAACATTGTATAAAATGTAGCCACCTCATAGACTCTCATCTTAGGCATACTTAATAAATCAGCTACGTTATGCATTGCACTTAAAGGTAACCAGCCATGTTGTCTCTGGGCCAAGTCTAACACAGGTATAACTGCAGCTTGCTGGTGGCCTACTGGGTAATTAGCTACAATGTCTTTAACTCTCTGTGAAATTTGAATAAAAAAGCAAGAACAAATTTAACAAACTGTTGCAAGTTTCTCTACAATTTGCATATCCTAAATCAATTGCCAATACTTAGATCAATCGATCTTTGACAAAATCAAATGCACCATTTAGATATTATAGGACACTTTATTTTACTGTGTAGTTGGTGAATTCCTGAGACCTAAAGTACACTTTATCCAAAAAAACAAAACAGATTTTGGTAAAACTGCTATGAAATATTTTAAATCTGCTATTCAAACTGAAATTTGCTTAGCAGTTTTGTTATGTTTGTGCTAAAATAGATCCTGAAGGTATGACTTAATAATTTGATATTATTATTAAGTTTGATATTATTAGGTTGAAGATGTAATTTTAGAATTATGAGGGAATGTCTTACGTGGTAACTTTCTTTTTGGAACTGTATTATGTATATAGTATACCTGCTAGGGACACAACTCCTATGGGTTGAGACCGGCAAAAGCTGGGGTCTCTAAACCAAAGAGTTCAGTACAAATTGAGTTTTTTTGTGATTAATGTCAATGGTGCCAAATTTACCAAATCGTGTGAAAATTGCTGCCATAAAACAACTGCCACATGACTTGTGGGTTTAGTACAATCGTCAGTTTGTGTTGCAAACTTGCAAAATGTGTCCATTTGTAAGACATTTGGGATAAAGTGTACGTTAGGTCCCATTGGGTGACCAATATACTTTGAGCTGTGCTCCTTTTGGTTTTTCCCACCTTTGTTTTCTAATAATTTGCTTGTATGATGTATTATATACTATGGTGAAAATAAACTGAACTGAACATTGGGCATGCATAAATTACACGGTAGAAAATAGAGCCTTGTTGTAATTGTATGATGCACTTTATTCCGTCAAATACTTGATGCATGGCTGGGACCTAAAGTACACTATTTCCAAAATTTGTATCATAGAGGCGCCATGTCATTCCTTTGGAAAAAATAAAGGATGATTACACTCAATTGGTACTGTACTGCCAATAGGGGGCCGGAGCTGCAAAATACCTTCAATGAAGTAACCAAAATTATCAAATCTACTTGACCAATAGATTAGAAATATGTTAATCATATGAGATGTGTTATCACAAATCTTAACATAATGAGAGTTAAGTTGGAACATTTTATTTTCCGGTTTATCCAGATTCAAAATGCTCAAGGAACAATGTTGAAAATGATATGCAACATGTCATAATTGCTCAATGTTTTCCTTGTCAAAAGTCAAATTGAAGTTGCAAAATTCCTTTGTTTTCTATCAAATTTTGGCACGTTCATCGGTGCGTAATCTCCTTATGAACACTTACACTAGAAGCTGCTAACGTCTCTCATATTTCAAATGTGTCTCTCTTTATTTTCCAATTTCTATGGGCCATAAACTATTGTTCTTCTGCCTTAAAAATCAATATTTGATTTGGCAGTCTTCAGATGAGAGACTGTAAAGAGACACGCATTAGCCCAATTAGGTGTGCATTTTCTTGATGCGTCTCTCTTTACAGTCTCTCATCTGAAGACTACCATATCAAGTATTTATTTTTTTAGGCAGCCGTCTCAAGTTACCGTCTCCCCTTTACTTGGGTGACAATAGGAGAACAATAGTTTATGGCCCATAGAAATTGGAAAATAAAGAGAGACACATTTGAAACAAAGAGAGACGTTAGCAGCTTCTAGTGTTACGACTTAACGCTCATTATGTTGTGACAGGTCTCATATAACCATTCATATCTTGGTCCAACCGGTGAATGAAACATACAAACTAGTCTTGATGCAAATCTTGCTTTATTTGTTACACTTAATTATTACATCTAAGATTTGTTTAAAGTCAAACATTATTTCCATGGGTGCATTTATGTTTCCCTAAACAGCTACCCCTAAAATTTTCTCATAGTACCAAGATTCAATTTCTGGCTTCCGTTTCCAACGTTTTGTTATGAGAAAAGCCAACAACCTACCTGAAGATTTTCATCTGTAAATTCAAACGGTGTGTCTGGATTGTTCTCTGGTGTGTCCCGGTGCTGCAATTGTAGAATAAAAAATAGTGTTTTATTTATAAATACAATGTAGGAAAAAAGTGACAAATTATTTTTGTTTGTAACTTAATAACTAGATTTTAGTGGGTTTGGACCATACTGTAGCATTTGCATTTGCTTTTAAATGATGGAAAAATATCAAAATTGAAAACTGCTGACATGAGACTTATTTCACTTAATTAATCACATCACCTATAATGTCAAAAATGTCTTTTCTGTCAGCCATGATATGCATTCAGTTGTGTTGCCTTGTAGTGTTCACAGCTTAGTGTACTTAAGGACCCAGCAATGCATCAAGTCTTTGACGGAATAAAGTGCATCACACAATTACAACAAGGTTCTTTATTCTACCGTGTAATCGATGCATGCCTGGGACCTAGAGTACACTTGATCCGTGTTTCCTTTATCCGGGTACTTCTCATCACTTGCAAAGAGTACAAAGCGCTATTTTAAAAGCACCATTGAAACTATAAAGATAATGTAAACCAGTTTTATTTGAATAGTATCAGGTTCCCTTAACTTACCAGTCGGGACTAGGGGGAACGGGAACATATTTAATACATGTGTTCTATGATGGGGTAAATTTTAGGGAGAGGGAGTTCCGCCGCCTATGAAACTTACCACAAATAAGCTATCTGATGCTACCGGCGCACTCCTGTGCAATGATCTCATCTGATGCACCTGTGATACAAAAAACAAAAGATTTAATGGGTTTCATTTAATAATTAAACTTTAAAGTGAAGGAAAGTTTCCTAAAATACCATAAGCAGTGTTCCTTCAATGTAGCGCTTAATTGGATCAGAGCCATTTGAATGGGGGAGAAACAGAGAAAATATTAGGACTGTCATCAACATTGAGTTGACTATATCGACATATATCGATATCACTATCAATTCCAACATGTCAATATCCAAATTGGTATGTCGATATATTTGTTTTATTTTACAGCTGTTACATTAACCCTAAATCGAGATCACCACACGGCAACAGATTTCTTTTCCGACACCCAAAATTCCTCAGAAAGGTCACCCCGACCCCCCGGGATTTGAACCACGGACCTCCAGCACCCCAACCCAGATCCTATTCCTAGCCACTACACCACCGCTGCCAGTCGACACTCGGCGAGTATATTCGCCTTGTTATATAGCATGGGTCCGTTTTGTACCCAAAAAACCTGCACGCCAGGTTATAAAAACATTTTTTCCGCACAGTTGCCGTGTGGTGTAGTAGAGTTAGGGTTAAGAATGTGTAAGTTCTAAACGTCTTCAAAGTTCGCTAAACGAGACGCTTACTCATTTCATCCAAACATTGCAGGATGTAACGATCTTGAATCACTTGTGATGGCGATCGGCACTTTTGTTAGTCGACATCTTGCCACAATTCTTTGTTGCTTCTGTTTTAACAATATTGATATAATATATAGGATATAGAGGCCGTTGGTGGGGCCGTTTTTACCATGTTAATTTTTTACTTGTTACCATAATCATTTTAATGTTTTGACAGAGAATCCACAAGTTTGACATTTTTAGGTTGATTTTTGTAATAAAATATGTGGAAAATGTTGAAGATCGGCAAATTAAATATTATAAATTTATATTTATACTAAACGTACAAACTGCCCTACGCTTGTTCCATGCTAACACTGATAGACGTAGCTAAACTAAGGGTTGCTCTACTAACGTAGTAACAGTGTTGTGTGAGAGATGAATGCTCGATCCTTATAAGGCAGGTTTAAGTCAAACCAAAATAAAAGTAAATAAAAGAGTTACGGCGGCATCAAAGGTTACCCCGATCTGCAAAACATTTGTAAATAGCCGATCCCAAGTGAATGGTGACGAACTTACGATACGCACGTTGAGGAACATCATTTGTGCCGATAAATGCTAAGCAGCCAATTTGTTTTTAGTGATGATGTAAAATAGATTGTTTTTTCCTTTTTCTTGAAACATCTCGGGGGCGGCTGCATTGCATGTGGCCCGCCATGCCTGCAGGCCGTAGGTGGCCCACCCCTGCCCTAGCCTATTCCCGTTACAGTGAAAGTATGGCGCAAACTGTCTATGCTTGTTTTCATAGCTATCCAAAAACAATTTTAGTTTTATTAATACTATATGATTCATTTCAACAAGCAAAGACTTCTCCACAACGCAAACTAGCATGCCGCGCACATACAAGTTAGCGATTTGCGGATTTAATCCTGCCCTGCTGACTAAATCTTTAGAAGGCTCAGAAGGTTTAGCATGTGACGTCACTAACTTTTCAGATTCATTCTTTGACTCGTCATTTGACATGCCGCTTGGCTTCAAAGTGAACAACCAGTTTGAATGCTTGTCTTCATCATCCGACGAGACGAGGGTGAATGAGACTCAATCGAATCCCTACTGAAATCAATTTTTGATAAACCTAAACCAAGACTGACTCCAATTAAAATGATAAGAACGGGCAACACTTGGAAATGTACCACTGCTAAAGTGAAAAAGCAGGTTACTCCTATTATTATTAAGAGATCTAACAACGGATGGACAATAGTTAAGAAGTCTGGAAAATCGAGCCAAGCGTCTCAAAACACTACGACTCGGCCCAACAAAACTTCACGTCCAGATAACAACTGTTCAATTCCCCCACCAAACAACAAAAGCAACAGTAAGTCGAAGAGTAAACTAAGTCCTGCAAATTCAACCAAACCTAAGAAACCGGCAGCACGTAAAACCAAACCGTATCTTAAAGTATCAGTCATTAACTTCAGGAGCGTCCGTGGTAAATCTTCGCTACTCGAAGCATTCATTGAGACTGAAAAACCAGACATAATCATAGGAACTAAATCCTGGCTAGATGAAGACATCCTAAATTCAGAGGTTTTTCCTGCTTATCTTCAAGTCTTCAGAAAAGACAGAAACACCCATGGAGGTGGTGTCTTCATAGCCATTGATAAAGACATACCATGCTTCAAGAGGGTCGATCTCTCCGACAACGAGTCCGAGCTTCTTTGGTGCCAAGCAACACTACAAAAACAAAACATCCTCATTGGAGGACTATACAGACCTCCAAATCACGACACTACCCCGATAAAACAGCTTGGAGAGAGTTTAGCTAAAATCAACCAGTCCAATAGATCACCCTTCATCCTCATTGGCAGTGACTTCAATGTACCAGGTCGAAACCAGAAGACATCGTACCTAAAGGTGTACTACAAAACACTCTTCTTCAAGCTGCAAATGACAACTTCCTTACACAAATGGTGACCTTCCCGACGAGACGTGATACTAACGGTACAGAAAACACCCTTGATCTTCTCTTTACCACTCACCCATCCCTTACCAGCAACGTGCGTCCATACGAAGGCATGAGTGACCACTGCATAGTTCAAGCAAATGTCTCAACAAAAACGTGGATCCGGAGGAAACCTCCACGCAACGTCCCTCTCTGGCGAAAAGCAGATGATGACAAAATTAAGGAAAAAGCCGCCTGTTTAGAGAAAGACTTCTTCGCCCATGATCCCAAAAACATGTCTGTCGAGAAAAACTGGCTATGGTTCAGGGATGAACTAAAAAAAGGTTGTCACCGAATTAGTACCTCACAAACTCTGAAAGCACCATGGTTCACGCATAAACTCAAACGCCTTTGTAGTAAGAAGGAAAAGCTCTACACAAAAGCAAAAAAATCTGGAAAGAAAACTGCCTGGAATAAATTCTGCAGTTTCCAGGAAAGTGAATGACAAGACCATTCGCCTAGCCCACAGACTTCATGTTAAAACGATCATCGAATCGGATAAACCACAGGATTTCTGGCGATACGTAAAGTCACGAAGAAAGGACAACACCGGCGTACAACCCTTAAAAGTAAATGGCAAACTCATCTCAGATGACAAAGGCAAAGCACAGGCTCTAGCTGACCAATTCCAGAGCGTCTTCACCAGAGAGAATGCTGACCCAGAGTCGATGCCAAAACTACAACAGGATAAATGTCCAAGTATGCCCGACTTCGACATCACCACAGAAGGCGTAGAGAAGCTCTTGATGAACATAAATACACCCAAGGCAGTTGGACCAGACAACATACCAAATCAAATACTTAAACTAGCAGCGAAGGAACTAGCACCAATCCTCCAGTTTATATTCCAACAATCCCTGGACACAGGCGACCTACCACTGGATTGGAGAAAAGCCAACATTTAGTCCAATATACAAAAAAGGCGCTACTACGAGTCTTGCTAACTACAGGCCGGTGTCGTTGACAAGTAATTGCTGCAAACTGCTTGAGCATATCATAGACAGCCAGATCATGCGTCATCTGTCAAATCACAAGATTTTGGCAGACAACCAACATGCCTTTAGGAAGGCCAGATCATGCGAATCACAGCTTATTCTCACGATACACGACCTCTCACAAAACCTTGACAATAAGACTACAACAGACATAGCGGTCTCGACTTTTCGAAGGCTTTTGACGTCATGCCACACGAACGCCTTTTACTTAAGCTCGACTTCTACGGCATCAGGAACAAACCACTCAAATGGATTCGCTCCTTCCTGACAAAAAGACAACAAAGAGTTATGGTAAATGGCGAGTCATCCTACTGGAAGCCTGTCCTCAGCGGTGCCCCACAAGGAACGGTGTTAGGACCTCATCTCTTCCTTGTCCTAATAAACAACATTCACGAAAACGTCAAGAGCTGTACAAGACTATTCGCCAACGATTGCCTTGTCTACAACACGATCAACTCGCCTGAAGACGAATTACAACTTCAAAAGGACCTTGACCAGATGGTCACATAAATGGGGCATGAAGTTCAACCCAGCCAAATGCAACACCATGCGAGTCACCAGGGACAGAAATCCAAAAGCTACACAGTACAAAATGCTCGACACAACTCTCGAAGAGACGAACCACGCAAAGTACCTTGGTATCTACCTGCAGAGAGATCTCCGATGGAATCGTCAAACTGAGAATGCAACTGCAAAGGCAACGCGAGTGCTCAACTTCGTCAAACGCAACTTCTATCATACCACACCCTCAATCAAAGAGAAGTTGTACCACACTCTTGTACGCCCACACCTGGACTACGCCACTGCTGCATGGAATCCTCATACTAAAAAGAACATTGAAGACATTGAAAAAGTCCAACGGCGCGCAGCAAGATTCGTCACAAACACCTATGGGGAAGACACAAGCATCACCAAAGTCTAGACACACTCAAATGGTCTCCACTTAAAGTAGGGAGTCCGGCACTTTTTGCATTTTTTCACCAAAACCCAACAAGTTTGGTATCATTGGAAAGAGGATCAAAAAAGAAATTCAACAGTGCTTGTTTCACCTCTGTAGCTTGTAGTATGGCGGAGTTATGTTAATTTAACCTTCGGCCGACACCCGTTTTCATTCTGTCAAAATCATGCCGTAAAAGGTTGAGGAAATAGGCGACTTATTATTAAAAAATTGGTTTAAATTTGAAATTGGAGATGCATTAGAAAGGCAATTTTAAGTTTACATACTGTGTTTTCTCTATTTAACGCCCCCCCCCCCCCCCTCTAATAAACGCCCCCCCCTACTATTTTTAGACAATTTTTGATGATCTTAGCCCTTTTTTGACGGGGGAAAAAAAAGGAATAAAAGAAGAAAAAGAGAAAAGAATGAATAAAGGAAGAACAAAAGGAGAAAAAGAATGAATAAAGGAAGAAAAAAGGAGAAAAGAATGAATAAAGGAAGAAAAAAGGAAAAAAAGAACATGAAAAGGAAGAAATTAGAAAGAGAATTAAAAAAAGAAAAAAGGAAAGGAAAGGAATACACAAAAAATAAGATAAAGAAAGAAAAGGATGGAATAAAGTAAGGAAGAAAAGAAAAAGGTGAAAGAAACAGGAAAGAGAATGAAAAAAAGGGAACCTTGGCTTGGGATTAAATTTGAAATAATTAAGAAAAATAAAAACAAGTTTTGAAGGAAAAACAATAAACAAGGAAAGAAAATTATAATAAGCAACAAAAGACAAATGATAACATACTTGTAATAATGTGGAAAAATCATGGAAATGTTTGAATTCCATCTTAGTTTACACAAAAATGTTGATTCAAACTACTGTAGAAAATCTAGAATGCTGACATTATAGTCTATCCATCTGAGACCGATCTTCCAACCACGTGACTCAGCCGTTCCATTGACTGGGAGAGGAGGCTATTTTCTGACAAAAATATCGATGGAATCAGTAGAGTGAAAAACGGCCATAATAAAAAATAATTATGTTACCCATCTACTTTTATCATCATAACCCAAGTTGTGCCATGAGAGTCAGTTTAATTGACGTTGCAAAGACAGGTAGCTTTCCCTTCCCAATTTCTCCATTTCAAAAAATGCTTTCAATTTGGCAAGCACTGGCTGCATCTCATCTTTAATGGTCTTATTTGGTGCCATTTTAAGCTCTACTGTACTACAGGCCTCTATGAACAGGTACATGTAGAGTGATAGACCCCGATGAAGACAAACCTTTTATTTTACAAGTCAGAAAACAAACTTTATTTAGTTTGTCAACGTTCAAATTGTATAATATTTGTTTGAAAATAAAAATCGTACCTTTCAGAAGAGATACCATATCATTGTAAGCGTATTTTTTTCTGTCTATACTTAACAAGGAAATCTGATTGATTCGGACATGCAGACAGAACATATAATAATATAATAGGGATACGGAGTTTCATATCATTTTACAACCATTTTATCTTACTATAGGCCCGGCCAACCTGTAAAATAAACATTATTTACTGTTGGAAACATTACAAGATAGCAAATAAAAATTAAATGTGGCCTCCTACAGTATGCTAAATGTTAAAAGTCCATCACTTTCGATCTTTATCAGCTTTGTGATTCTTTTCATATGCCGAAATCACAGGTGACGATTATGCTAAATGTTAAAAGTCCATCACTTTCGATCTTTTCAGCTTTGTGATTCTATTCATAGGCCGAAATCACAGGTGACGATTTCAAAGCCTTTTGATTTCAGATAATGCGCAAATGGTTCGATATTTGTCTCTCATTGAATGGTACACTAGACGTAGCTGCTATGTGCATGCGTGTGACGAGAATAATATGCATTGGAACAGTGTTGTATGTTTTTGCATAAGGCAGCTTAATTGTTTCAATTCACATTATAGATGAGGTTCGACCGGAGGTTGGAATCAAATGGGATCCTTCGACAACTAGCAAATATACGCCAGAAGACAACACATCTTATTTTTACTCATCTCCCCTGCCCATCCGAGCACCAAAGATCGCTCTCAGATGGATAGACTATAACAAATTTCGATTTATACACCAACACGCCCAATTGGGTGAAATTTATTTATTATTTCTTTTGTCTGCATCACGCTTCGACGGTAAATACACGTAATGCTGCGCCACGAAAAAAAAAGTTGCCAATTTTGTCGCCCAATATTAGCGCACGGCGTAAACTTATAAACAAACATTACTAAGGTTGATATTTTAATTTTTCGTGATTATCGCAACCCCATTTTGGCAATATTTATGGAAGCACCATGGTCTAAAAAAAAGATTTGCGCTTCTTGGCGATATTTCCAAGTGAGAAAAAAAATAAACACAGACACTCAAAATTGCATAAGCTTTCATTTAATAAACTGTCAAAATACTGTTATGACCTGTAAATGCATCATTTTGAAGATTTTTCACGCGCAAAACTAACACTAAGTTGACGTTTTTCAAGGCCATCACAAATCAGCAAAAAAATGAACTTTTACTTACTCAAATTCAGTCAAGTTTGGTATCGATGAAAAGATACGAATTTTCTCTACAAAAACTGGTGTCATTACCCATAATTCCTTGCATATCATGTATAGCACGCCCCCTAATTTGAAGCAGACCATTCCGTAGCAGAAGACAAAATGGATTCGCAATCGGCAGCATAAAAATACGCTCCTCAAATACGCCGACAAGAAACTTAAATTTTCAACACTTTAATGGTTTCTTTTGTGACTTTTCATATTCTTTTTGAAATATTTGATATTTTTTCTTCTGGAAAAGTGATTTCTCAACTTATTTTGACAAGGTAAATATAAAGAAATTGTGACTTTTTCAGAGGTACTTTTCCCATGAAAACAGATACGTTTTCGGAAATCGCCATTCTGCCGGACTCCCTACTTAAAGACAGACGCAAAAACCACAGACTCGCCAGCCTTCATAAGATGATCAACGGACAGATAGGCCTAGACATAAATCACGAAGACTACACCACACCGAAGACATCAAGAAACAGACGAGGCCACACGCAGCAATTCCAACAAAAGCACCCAAGAACAGACACATACGCCAACTCATTCTTCATGAGGACCATTCAAAGACTGGAACAAACTCTCACCCGAAATGGTCACTGACCCGTCCAAGTTTAGAACTGCCCTTTCCCGCCCTCTCCGTTCCACCAATTACCCCCCCCCCCCCCCCCCCCCCCCCCTACGTCGCACCTCCAGTCAAAACTCTGTACGAGTATTTGGAGGTTTACACCATCCAAGATCCAAGGTACTAATCTAATGACTAATGTATCTAATCGTGCAAGTCTGCATAATTTTGCACCTCTCCAGTTTTTCGTAACATAATCAGCAGATATAAAACTAAATTTCACTACTTTAAGAGAAATCTCACAAGTGAAAACTACACCAAGTGATAAAATAACAATATCGTTAACTTACTGCACATCTTCTGAGAAAATTTACGGGCGCTTGAAGCATTTTTAACAGTGTTTTGACGTCTGATTAGAGAAACAAAACTTTAATTCTTCAGAGGTCATGAGAAAGGTCATGGGTCACGGGGTTGATTATTATTTTTTAAATTTTAACCAAATCTATCACAAATCAAAGCTCACATTTGGATAAATAAGCTATTATAGGTGCTTATTATTTTTTAAAGATATGTTTATGGTACTTTCATAGTGTATCACGTCTAAATAAAAATAAAAATAAAGTTTATAGTCATGTGCGCATGCTCAGTGCCATTAATTATTTTGTTGCTACAACAATTTTTAGACAGCTGGAGTAGGAATTTCTTCAACAAAAGTATTCATTTAATCATTTTGATGGATATGGACTTGATCAATGATTTGCCTTATCAATATGTAGCAGCAGGCACTTGGAGTCATTAAGAAGGTTTGCCTATATTCCAAATTGACATAGTCCTAGCTAGTCCTAACACTGGACTGGTTGTGTGTGTTCATCATTTCATTGTCAAAATTAATTTAATTTATAAGCTTATTTTATTATTAAAAGTTATATACTAGGCCTATACTATACTAGGTAAATTAATAATTGAACGAACACAACTAAGCAGCGTATCGCGTACATTGCGTGAAGCGCGCACATCTTCATCTTCATCTTCATCCAGTATAGTGCCAACTTCAGATTTGAAGACTCTTGCACTGATTGGTAGGCTGTGTGCAGGCTAGTCTAACTAGAGAGCTCCTTTGAATGACTCTACAGTAGGGCGCTGGACAGTAGATTGGGGGAGGGTGTTCCAATCGCATACGGTGCGGGGAAAAAATGTAGACAAATGATAGTCTCTATACATAACTTCACGTACCTATTGCTTGCAATAGGTACGTGACACAGCCCCTGGTTTCAAAGCCGATACAAATGTGTCACAGCAGCGGGTAATTTTTCATGGAAATATTTCTTGAACACCGCAAAGGTAAGACGTTTGCAAATAAGATTATCAGTAATACGTTTTCCTACAGTACATTACTACCTACCTTATTTTTAAAACCGAATAACGAAAGCAGAAAAACAGCGCATTATCTGAGGTGTGAAAATGAAAATTCGTGAATACATGTCGTCTAAACGGATTACGATATCGACTTCCTTTGTGTGTACCACCTGTGTCTCTTCAACAACTGTCAAAGTACTGTCAAAGTCCCGGAATTCCACGCACTGATTTGTCGGAAAGCAGATAGTCAAAGCAGTATATACCGTAGACTCCATGTAAGTATTTATAGGTGGTTTTTTTTTTTATTTATCTCATTAGACCTCATCAAGGTTGAAGAAATACAACAAAAACATATAAAACAATGCAAGAGATGAAATAGAATTCATATAAATACATACAAGAACTTTATAAAAGTGATTTATTAAATTATTTAATGGCGACAAATTCATGAACCATACGGCATATTCAAGCGAATGCAAAATATCGTACACGTGTGCAAACAGCCTCGATTTGCGGGTGACATCGCGCGTCCCATTATGCCTTATAACTTATATAAGGACTCTCGTATCATAGCGTCGCCCTCGATTTACGAGTCACATCTTGCGTAATCCACGCCCATATGCCCATATATGGGAGGCTCTTGTTTTGCATATTCATTCTGACCCGGCTGACCTCGTGACGTTCTCAAAACAATGTCGCCGAATCATGTGTTTTTCCGACCACGCCATTTTCTTCAAATACAATTTGACGACGATGTAATCCACCGATTTTCATGTTTTAATTATATTTGTAACTCTGACGTATTTGCTAAGCCCAAGTGACATTTTCTAAGACATCAAATGTAGCCTGGACGGTAAGTGCATACCACTGAAAATTGGGTTTATATGCCACCACACAACGCGGGGGTTCTGTCACGATCGATCTTGTGGTAGAAATCGCGTGTAGATAGTCTCTAGCCGAATATGGAATGTTGTAGGCACATGAGTTTTCTACGCGAGTGGGCTTTTGTAGCTGTTTGGAGACCAGATAGTTGCTTGGGTCAATGGCAACATGTTGATTGTGAGTTTTGTAAAACATTGATAATCTTGCCAGTCTGCGTCTAGAGGCCAAAGTAGGCCAGTTGAGTTTGTCTAACATTGCAGTAACACTTTCTGTTCGCTGGTATCGATGTAATGCAAATCGTGCTGCATGCCGTTGTACTTTCTCAACTTTGTTGGAGAGGGTGCAGGTGCTGGGATCCCATACAGTGCTGCTATATTCCAGGATTGGTCTAACTAAGGATTTGTAGGCTTGTTGTTTGACGTTGGTATTTCTGATGTTGATGTTCCTTCGCAAGAAATTTAGGGTGTTGTTTGCTTTTGTTGTGATGAGATCAATGTGCTTATCCCAGCGTAGATCGCTTGCGATGGTTACCCCGAGGTATTTAATGTGATCCACATGTTCTAATTGTTGGCCATGGAGGACGTAGTTGTAATGAGTGGGTTGTCTTTTTCTGGTGATGCTAATGATCTCGCATTTTTTAGGATGAAACTCCATCATCCACTTACTTTCCTATTGTGACAGGGTGTTAAGATCATTCTGGAGGAGTTGGGCATCTTCCTCGCTCTTGACGGTCATATAGATCATGGTATCATCGGCGAACAAACGTGTTGTAGAATTTAGATTTTGAGCAATGTCATTGATGTAGAAAAGGAACAAACAGGGCCCAAGAACAGATCCTTGCGGCACGCCAGAGATTACTGGGGCTTTATTTGATGCAACACCGTCCAGAACAACAGATTGGGTTCGATCGCTGAGGAAACTCTGAATCCAAGTGTTGGTTTCGCTGTCAATGCCGTACCATTTGAGCTTCTCTATCAGTCTTTTATGGCCAACCTTGTCAAAGGCCTTGGAGAAGTCTAGTACGCACACGTCGGTCTGCAAACCATCTTGCATGTTGTTGGCAATGTCTTGGATGAGTTCTAAGAGTTGTGTTTCACAGGATCTTTTATCCCTGAAGCCATGCTGGAGTGCATAGAAAATATTGTGTGCACACACAATTGCTACAGATAATGTGTTCCATAATTTTTGAGGCAACACATGTGAGACTAAGTAATTGGCCGATAATTTGAAGGGTCGTACCGCTGGCCTTTCTTGAAAATTGGGGTCACATTGGCATGCTTCCATTCCTTTGGTACAACACCCTCTGCAAGCGACTTTCTGAAGATCCTTGTGAGTGGATCTGCGATGACATCGGCAAGTTCTTTAAGCACACGGGGACTTATATTATCAGGACCAGCAGCTTTTCCTGGTTTTAAGTTTTGTAATAATTTCAAGACGCCTGGAGTGGTGATGTTAATGTCACGCATGCTAGGAAAGTTATGAGGAGGTGGAGTTTCATTGAAGTCAGTTTCCTTAGTAAATACCGACTGAAACGGCTGGTTAAGTGCCTCCGCTTTAAGTTTGGCGTCAGATACCAATCTACCATTGACTTTGAGGGAAGTGACACCGGAGAAGTCAGATTTTTTATGCTTGATAAAAGTCCAAAAACGTTTCATACCACAGTAGGTGCTCTGATCAGACTCTTGTGGGGATACCACACTGTTGATGTAGTCCCAGTAGGCTTTGCGAAGATCTTTTTGCACTTCTTTTTTCAACCGCTGGAAACGATTTTCATCCCGTAGACGTCCACCTTTTTTGCTGGCTTTGAAGGCTTTGTTTCTTCTCCGGATCTTTCTTTTGAGATCAAGGTTAATCCATGGTTGGGAGTCTTTTGTTTTAGCTCTTCTATGTGGAATGAATTTCTTAATTCCTGCATCGAGTCCATGCTTAAACATACACCACAGATCTTCAGTGTTTGATGTTGACTCTGCTTTTTTGTGGATTTTATTAGCAAGATCATGCGAGTGTCGACGAAAACCCTCCCAGTTGGCTTTCCTGTATAGAGGTACCTGGCGTGGAACTTGTTTTTTACGAGAAGGCTTTATGTCCAGTTCCGTATAAGCAATGCTGTGGTCACTAATGCCCGGAATAACATGTCGTCGTGCGAGTGCAACAATATCGTATCTGCATTTTGCTGTATTTGCAGGAGAAGCATTTTTATGTTTTTCATACTTATAGTGTTTTTGAGTAAAAATATTATGTTATGGAAGTATAAAGATTGTTTTCTTTGATGATATAAATTGAATATCGTGTCATAAAAGTAAGTATTTGAAAAGATATTGACATTTTTAGATAACGTATCTGCAATAACAAATCTAGTGAGTGCAACAACAACGTATGTGGCAGATACGTTATTATTGCACTGAGAAAACTTGAGAAAATATGAAAATCAGAGTGCAACAACAACGTATGTGGCAGATACGTTATTATTGCACTGAGAAAACTTGAGAAAATATGAGAAAACAGAGTGCAAGAACATCGTAAGTGGTAGATACGTTGTTGTTGCACTCCGAATAATATTAAATTAAATTAAAGTGCACTTACGATATTGTTTTTTATTAATTAAAACATAATTAATTTGTTTTAGAACTTCAAAATTAGCTTAAAATGAGCGCAATTACTTACTCTTTCAAAATATATAAAAAAGTCAATTTCGCCAAAATGTCACTTACGACATTGTTGCACTCGCACGACGATGTGTCCTGTTGATCTGGCTAGGTCTGTTTGTAATGATCAAATCAAGAGTATTTTGGAGTCTAGTTGGTTCAGTAATGAGTTGCGTTAGTGCATTATCATCCAAGATTTCAACAAATTTGCGATGAAGATTAGGGTAGTTTGTGTTAGGTTTCAGAGAGCGTGTTTTCCAATCTAGTCCTGGAAAGTTGAAGTCGCCCCCCAGGAGGATAGAGCTATTGCCTTTCCTGTTGATTTTATTCAGGCAAGATTCTAGATAGTCAACCGTCTCTACGTCCCCTTGTTTGGGACGATAGCAAGCACCAATGAACAAGGATTTGCAACCTGTGATGTTGACTTTCACCCAAATGGTTTCAGAGGATGGCGATTCCAGTTTCTCTTCCCGAGAGCTTACAAAATCACTGTTAACAGCAAGAATAACACCACCACCATCAGTGACAGCGTTTCTATCGCGTCTATAGATGGTAAATTGTGAGCTAAAATACTCTGAGTTATTGATACTGCTATTGAACCAAGTCTCCGTGGCGATGATGATGTCATCCATTCGCGTGATAATTTGGGCGCGATAATCTTTGTACTGCGTTCGCTTTGTTTGTTCAATTCAATCATTAATTTTTACCTATTATGATAGGCTATAGTTTGATACCTTGATACCTTGATGCCTCCATCACTACTGATGATTGGCGACCATATATTTGCACTCTTCTTAGTGTTCTTTCTCCACTTTGTTCTATCTTGTGCTGCACGTTTGGCTTGAACGTAGTTGAGACCTGTCCATTCCCTGATGTTATCAAACCAGTTTTTCTTCTGTCTGCCACGTTTTCTCTTTCCTTCTACTTTTCCCTCAATGAGGTTGAGAGATAGGGGGCTTCCACTTCCCCTGAGCGTATGGCCGAAGTATCCTAGTTTAAGGCTTACAACCTTTCCCAACAGTTGTCTATCTGTTTCTAGCTCTTGCAAAATGCTAACATTTGTTCTTTTCTGCTTCCAGTTGATGTTAAGCATTCTCCTCCATAGCCACATTTCAGCTGCCATTATTCTGTTCTCATCTGCTTTGCACAGTGTCCAGCTTTCAGCGCCATAAATGAGTGCACTCCAAACAAGGGTCTTGACCAATTTCATTTTGAGACGATTGGAAAGGTTTTTGTCATTCCAGATCAACTGCAGGTCTATCATTCTTTTCTTGGCAATGGCAATCATTGATTTGATGTCATTTGAGCAGTTGGCATCAGCTCTCTTTGTAGATCCAAGATACTTGAAGTGATCTACATGTTCAACTCTCTCACCGTCGATCATGATGGTATGATGTTCTTCAGGATCACCTATAGTTTAATCAGTTCCAAATTAGCGAGAAATATTTGTTTTTTATCTTTCCATTGCGCAAAAAAGTAATCCAAAAGTGTACATGCGCGATTATTTACGGCCACACATAACATGTACCGTATTATCCCTATTAAGCGCCCAGGACCTTATAATATAAGCGCCCACCCCTGTTTTTCTCAATGACTACCATCAAACAATCCCGATAAGCGCCCACCTTTTCAAATGGTCAGCATCCTCAAATGACCACTTGTACATATATATATTTCATTTAGTACATGAAATGGTCAGCCTCCTCAAATGACCAATTGTACATTTTCGTTAGTACATCAAGTGGTCAGCCTTCTCAAATTACCACTTGTACATTATATTTAGTACATCAAATGGTCAGCATCTTGAAATGACCATCAAATGGTCAGCATCTTCAAATGGCCACTTGTACATTTTATTTAGTACGATAAATGAGTTAAAAAAGGTAACATAATAAGCGCCCACCCAAAATGACTTTGCTAACCGCCCTGGGCGCTTAATAGGGATAATACGGGTACATGTGACATGGTTTAGTCACACACACGGTTTTGGTTGTATTCACGCATGCACAGTCGGGGTGTGCTAGTTTGACTAACGGAAGTTCATGTGCGCCCGCGTCCTTCAGTTTTCATTTGCCTATAGTTTATTCAGTTCCAAATTGACAAGAAATATTTGGGGTTTTTTCCATGCGCAAAAAAAAGTAATCCAAAAGTGTACGTGCGTGATTATGACAACAAGCACATGTGACACGGTTTTGGTCAAATGCACACTTCCGAAAGGCATTTGACACAGTGTGGAGGAGCTTAAAAATAAACCCAATAATAAGTTGTAGTGTTAAGGTTAGGGTCACAGCAGAAAAATCAAATTTCGAATAATGCTTTGCGCTGCAATCATAAACAATGCGGCACTACCAGAAGTGGTTATCACTTTCAGAATGGATTCCATCGAGATAAGTACAACCTCAGTTGCAGACCCAATTCCTAATCTTCCCTTTTGTTTATCTTCTCTGCACCCAACGATATTCTAGTATGTACTTTTGACTTTGACTCTGAGTAGATAATCCGCAACACTTCATAAGTTGAAGCCACACGCAGATGGTGGTGAGTGCGCGGTATACGACTTAGTTGCGGAGGTGAGGTGGTCTTAATTAAGTGATTGATGACCCGCTCCTTAAAGAGTTCGGATGACGTGGCGTTGACAATGGACTCTGGGAGAGTATTCCAATCACTGATAGTTTGTGGGAAAAAGGACTTCTTGTAGCACTCCTTGGTTGCTTGAGGTCTGATGAAAGCCTTACTCTTGTTGCGACGAGTGGTGCGTACGACTGGGGTGAGAAAACTTCCGTTGATAGTCTTATACAGCTGTGAGAGACGATTTGCTTGTCGTCTTGACTGAAGAGTGTCCCATTTTAATGTTTCTAACATTTGGGTGACACTGCTGTGGCGTTCGTAATCCCGACTAACAAATCTGGCAGCCCGTCTTTGCACGGATTCAATTTTTTGTGAGTCCTTGTTTGTGGGGGTCCCACACTGTGCTACTGTACTCTAGGTGCGGGCGCACCAGCGCCTTATAGGCTGTGGCTTTAAGGTCTTTGGTACAAAAATGTAAGTTTCTGCACACCACACCTAGCACACCTTTGGCTTTGGATATACTTTGGTTAATGTGTACATAGGGATGATCACCTCTATTGAAATGTTGTTTCAAGAGAATGTGTATGACTATGGCGTGGTGATTAGTGTGGGCATTGGTACTATTGGTAGTCTCTTGTGACAATATCATGTCCCTTGTACATATTGTAGCGACTGTTGTGACACAAAAATAATGTTATAAAAGATATGTGCCACTGTGTAAGTATATCGATATTAAAGATTTATTCAGTGATGTCTTGGAGGATGCGCCCTCAATTTTGATACAAACTGGGATTTGTACATTTTATGAAAGTGTAAATACATTAAACAATTTGAACATATTAAAGTATTACACATTTATTCATTGTAATTATATATGATATATTGTAGTTGTACATAACTGCCCCACCCAGTGTTTTATAAAAATAGTCAAGTCAAATCACAGACTGATGTGACTCGAGTCAAGTCTCTCTCAGTATACCTCAAGTCAAGTAAAGTCACTGGTTGGCTCAAGTCAAGTCAATTATTTTCAAGTTGTGTCATGAAACGATTAGCTTCATATTTTATTTTAATATTCTGTTAAGTCATGTTTAGGTTAAAATGTTTATGAAAAGGAGTTTAGGCATAATAATATTAATTGTGACACTGACAAGAAACATTATGCATAACATTATTAATTTTAACAGTCAACAATTGCATGATTATTAATATTAATTTTGACAGTCAAAATTTGAATAATATTTAATAATATTTAATTTGACAGTCAAATTTGTTTAAATTTTCAAAAGTGACTCAAGTCAATTCTTTTGAATAAGTGACTTCATGAGTCAAGTCAAGACTTTTGAAAAGTTTTTAAAACAAGTCTGAAGTCAAGTCAAATCATTGTTCGCAGTGATTCAAGTCAAGACATCAAAGATAGTGACTTAAAGTCCATAACCAATAAGTCAAGTCAAGTCATTGAATCAAGTTGTCACAACGCTGATATGGGTCTCTGGGGTCTCTTAGTCTGGCCTCACGCATTCATTGAGAGTAAAAAAAAACATGCATTTTTCTGGTCAATTAACTTTTTAGATCCAGGGTCCTTGTAATTTTATCTTATATGTACCATACATTGAACAATGAACACTCTTTCATAATAATCATTTACTCTATATTTTTCATTACAGCTGACTGTTTGGTGTATGTAAAGATCAACCACAAGTATGTCTGAGAGAACAGGGGGAAAGAGTGTCCACGGCTATCGTGGAAAGTACTTTGACATCCGTGTCAAGCTTTACACAGGGGAGACATTCCCATTCCGTGACACACACAATGACATGAAACTGAGAGATATCAAGTGCAAGATGGAATTTGTAACTGGTATACCGTGTCATCTCCAGAGGCTGACATACCTAGATAGTGGTAAGATCACAATTTCTAGATCTAGCTCTTAAAGCACAGTGAGTGTTTCTTGGGAATTTCCACACTTTGCAAGTGTTCATTATTTATTATTGATTATAGTATTTTAAAGTTGATATTTTGTTGAACAAATCCAAGAATTGTACTCACAATTAAACGGTTTCGTCAACCAGTTCGGTTGACTACTTCAGTAATGGCTTGATCCACTTTTTCCCGAGAGAGATGATGTTATCGTTCCCAAAGTTGTGATGAGTGGATCAAACACCTGACTCAAGAGAATAAATGCCCTCGTCGCGGTTGAGTATGTTAGGCCCTAGCTGTTGTCGTATTCAAATTGCTTCTCGTATCCATCTTTTCTGCTTAGGCCAAAAAAAAAAAAGTTGACTTGCCCTTTCAGGGTCAAAGTCAGGGTCGGACGGTCAGATTTTTTTTTTATTTTTTTTTTTTAAATTTTTGAAAATTTACTGCACAAAAACACGTTTTAAAGATTTTTTTTAAAAACATTTTTTTAAATTTTGTTGTTGATTTTTTAATTATTTTTAAACAAGCAGATACTACTTAAAAACACGTTTTGATCTTTCTTTATTGTTATGTGCTTCTTTCGATTTTTTAATTTTTTTTTGTTCAATCTTTTTTTTCTTTTTTTTTTGAAAAAAAAAAAAAAAAAAAAATAGCGACCCTAGATTTCCGAAAATTAGGGTCGGTCGGAAAGGGCAAGTCAACTTCTTTTCTTTTTTTTGGCCTTATCTGTGACTTTATCATGGATTTTTGGCTCTGATGTCTAGTTAATGGTGTGATTTTCCTGTGCGATGTGCTCTGTCACTGCTGATTTATGATGTTCAGTTGTTGACTCTTTTCTGTTGGATTGTGTGAATTTTCTGTCACTGACTTTGTTGGCGTTGTTTTCGTGTTCATTTATTCTGGTGCCAAAAAGACGTCCCGTTTCTCCAACGTATAGACCTTATCGCAGGATTGACATGGTATTTGGTAAACACAACGGGAAAAAGAAGTGGATCAAGCCAATACTGAAGAAGTCAACCAAACTGGTTGACAAAACTGTCTAATTGTGAGTACAATTCTTGGATTTGTTCAACAAAATATCAACTTTAATGTATATCTACAATCCTGATGAACTTATTCAATGATTATAGTATTATTATTAGATCTCCGATATGGAATAATTCAAGCATATGTAAAGGAGGCTCAGTACATGCCTGTCATGTAATTTTATATGTGTAATTAATCAATTCTATTTGAAAATGTAATTTAATGTATAATGAAATCATTGTAAAACAATTGCTACCTTAATACTTTCCTTACTTATTTCTTTATCATGCAGAATTTTGTAATCCTTTCAGCCTTTTTCTTACTACGGTTCTTCTCTATGCAGTCTGACTCTTTCTCTCAAGGAAACAACGACCCTATCTGTGTGTTGTGCATTTTTGTATACATATATCTGCATACCTTCGTCTTACTCTATTTGTATTTAATTTATTCACACTTGATAAAGACTGGTTTATCCAATCAAAACGTCGACCACTTTTTTATCTTCCCCTTTTTTCACTCACACCATCATCCCTCTCTTACCTCTTCCACTCGCTATATGTTTAGACTTGCAGGTTTGCCTTTATTTACCTTTCCTTGGCAAGGATTTTATTTTAGTCATTCAATTAATGGAGAAATTGTCCACAGAGTTAACAATTTGCACAATTATATGTTAATGTAGGGCTTTAGAATGTGATGAGTATCTGAGAATTAGAATTCATTTAAATTTTCTCTAATGAAATTGCGCGAATTTTGATTCTGTATACCTGTTTTCTTACAAAGTTATTCAACAAAATAAAAATCCTTATATTATCTTGACGTTCACCCGTGATATTAGAAGCCGTTTGGATTCTTGCAATGTGGGATGAGTTTTAAAAAATATTCCTTACAAATATGAAAATTATTGAAAGTTTTAAAGGTTGTGTTTTTTTTTTTATCATCTAATAATATGTTTGGTGATTTTGTATTCTTGCCTATAGCTGACATGATGGATGACAGTGACATCAAACATCACGATATTGTACCCGGAGCAGCTATTCAACTAGAAGTATGGTTCACATGGAGAACACTAATAAAGGCTGCCGCAGAGGGTGATATAGACCAGGTATAATTAATATCAAAGCTGCCTTGTATGAAGAATTCAACAAGTAACTAACTAGGTGATAGATATTGCTCGTAACTCAAGAATTATAACTCCAACCTAAAATAAAATAACTGAATCATGAAATTGATATGTAAGTTCTCCTCTTTAATTTGCACATGAAGCATGGTTTACTAAATACTATTAAAAGTCATAGCTTAATTAAAAGACCAAAGACCATTTAAATTGTTCCACTTTGCCTCAGTGAAGTAACAGGCAAGTTATTGGTCAGTTGATATAGTGTCAACTTATACCGGCCAGTAGTGTGATAGAGATTGGGATGCTTCAATTGATTAGTATGGCCTACACAGGATCCTGTTGTACTATCCCTTGTGTTGAAAATGTTTGAATTATGTTTTTTTAAAGATTATAAAATTGTGAAGATTTTGAAAATTCACCAAAAATGTTGTGGCCTAACTATTACTATATTTCTTATACTTTCAGTTAATGAAGCTAGGGGTATCAAATTCCATACCGTACTCCACACCAAGCTCGGACGTGATGAGCGAAAAATCAAAGACCGCCTGGGTCAAAGAGAGGGCGTTTGTCGCACTCTGTATCGCATCTCATCGTGGACATGTGGAAATGGTGCAGAGACTTATAGATGGAGGTTGGTATGGGAGTTAGTAGGGGGTAGACAGTATATGGAGGGGGTGTGTTCAGATGGGATGAATCAGAAATCAAAGACTTGGTGGGTCAAAGAGAAGGCGTTTGTCGCACTCTGTATCGCATCTCATCGTGGAAATGGTGCAGAGACTTATAGATGGAGGTTGGTATGGGAGTTAGTAGGGGGTAGACAGTATATGGAGGGGGTGTGTTCAGATGGGATGAATCAGAAATCAAAGGCTTGGTGGATCGAAGAGAAGGCGTTTGTCGCACTCTGTATCGCATCTCATGGTGGACATGTGGAAATGGTGCAGAGACTTATAGATGGAGGTTGGTATGGGAATTGGTAATGGGTGGACGGCATGGAGGGTGTGTGTTCAGATGTGATGAATGAGAAATCAAAGGCTTGGTGGATCAAAGAGAAGGCGTTTGTCGCACTCTGTATCGCATCTCATGGTGGACATGTAGAAATAGTGCAGAGACTTATAGATGGAGGTTGGTATGGGAGTTGGTAATGGGTGGACGGCATGGAGGGTGTGTGTTCAGATGTGATGAATGAGACATCAAAGGCTTGGTGGATCAAAGAGAAGGCGTTTGTCGCACTCTGTATCGCATCTCATGGTGGACATGTAGAAATGGTGCAGAGACTTATAGATGGAGGTTGGTAATGGGTGGACGGCATGGAGGATGTGTGTTCAGATGTTATGAATGAGAAATCAAATGCTTGGTGGATCAAAGAAACGGCGTTTGTCGCACTCTGTATCACATCTCATGGTGGAAATGGTGCAGAGACTTATAGATGGAGGTTGGTATGGGAGTTGGTAATGGGTGGACGGCATGGAGGGTGTGTGTTCAGATGTGATGAATGAGAAATCAAAGGCTTGGTGGATCAAAGAGATGGCGTTTGTCGCACTCTGTATCGCATCTCATGGTGGACATGTGGAAATGGTGCAGAGACTTATAGATGGAGGTTGGTTGGTATGGGGTGGACAGTATGGAGGGGAGTGTATTCAGATGAAATGAATCAGAAATCACAGGCTTGGTGGATATAAGAGAAGGTGTTTTGGCACTTTGTATCGCAGTTCATCGTGGACATGGTGCAGAGACTTATAGATGGAGGTTGGTATGGGAGTTGGTACGAGGTGGGCAGTAGAGAGGGTGTGTGTTCAGGTGTGATGAATGAGGAATCAAAGGCTTGGTGGATCAAAGAGATGGCGTTTGTCACACTTTGTATTGCAGCTCATCATGGACATTTAAAAATGGTCCAAAGATTTATTGATGGAGTTGGGAAATAGTGGACCAGGAAATTGGGAGGGTAGGGAACAGGGGGTCGGGATGGCATTGAGTAGAGGACTTATTTTCGGAAGGAGTAGGTGGCTTTGGAACTGAAACATAACTAGACTTATAACGTCTACTACACTGACCCAAACACCTAAAAATCAAGACTGCTAAGCCCGCCTGCCCAAACACCTGAAAATCAAAACCGCTGTGCTCACCTGCCCAAACACCTGAAAATCAAGACCGTGTTGCCTGCCTGCCCAAACACCTGAAAATCAAGACCACTATGCCCGCCTGCCCAAACTCCTGAAAACCAAGTCTGCGAAGCCCGCCTGCCCAAATTTTAGGTGGACAGTTTACTGAAAATGTTTCAGGTGCAATAAGTTCTGGCAGGCCCGTAAGCAGGATTTTTTTAGGGGGGGGGGGGGCGTATTTTTTTGAAAAGGTACATTGGTACCCAAAAAATCGTAAAAGGTTGCCCCCAATTTTTTTTTAGTCATCTAAGACAATTTTGAGAGCGGTGGGGGGGGGGGAATCGTAAAAGGTTGCCCCCAATTTTTTTTTAGTCATCTAAGACAATTTTGAGAGCGGGGGGGGGTTAGGACATGTGTTAGTCCCAAACGGCCCGAAAAAACGCTTTTCAAAATGGGAAATGGGGTGTTTTTCGGAAAATTGGGGTAGGTGGGGGGCGTTTCACAAAAAAAGGTACATAAGTAACAAAAAAAGGTACATTGGTACCCAAAAATGGTACATTGGTACCTAAAAAAGGTACATTGGTACAAAAAAAAAGGTACATTGGTACAAAAAAAAGGACTTTTTTCAGATTTGGGGGGGGCGTCAGCCCCCCACCCGCCCCCCCCCCCCCCCCCCTAGTTACGGGCCTGAGTTCTGGCTTAATTTGACCCCAAGCATTGAAGCTATTTATACTAATTATTTGGTTTTGACATTCTAACAATAAGACAACTCTTTATAGAGTAGTATAAGACTTTTTCAAATAACCCCTGCATACAATTTACCTGTGTTATTATCTTTTGCTTTATAGGTGCAGATGTACATGATAAAACTCCCAACGGTCGCACTGCTCTCCACATCGCCGCAGCGCAAGGCAAAAACAGCGCCGTGGAAGTGCTGCTCCACAATGGCGCCACCATAGAAGACCCAGACAATTTTGGCCATACGCCTCTCGTACTCGCCGGTCTGTGGGATCACAAGACCTGTGAGAGACAGATATTTCTCTTCCAATGGCAGCAAAGAGCTGCAAAACATAAACGAAAAACTGATGATGGAACTTTGATGGCTCACCAGATGTACGATTCGCATCTGAAAACGTGGCTGAAGGGAGAACACGCTCAGAGGTATCACACCCAGATCTTACCGCCCGGGGAATTCTCCGGGTCGGGTATCGCTGCTCCGAGACGAGAGAGGGCAAGTTCGGCGCCGAGAGAGGGGCGAGGGGATGATGATGACAGCGGTAGATCAGTGAGCTTTGTGAAGGATAATGGAACTCAGGTGTCGATGGGGGCGAGGTCTGGAGGAAAAGGGGGCAGGAGGTAAGGGGACTAGTCAGTAGAAATATACAATTTAGGTCAAATTAAGTGACAAAAACCAATAAATGCAAAAGATGGATTTGAGAGGTTGTTTTAATATCAGTTATGCAAGAAAACACAATGATGAACTAAGATTAGGGCAAAACTACCCCTCTTACATTTTCCACTAGGGTAAAGTCGCCAGTTTTCGGTCAGCGCCTATTTTCGGTCACTTCGCCCAAATCGTGTAATGAAAATGACCTCGTTGTTATAATCTGATGGCTTAAAAACCGCTGCATAGTCGATGCCCGGTATTGCTTTAAAATGGCGACGACCGATGCAATTACACGATTTTGGCGAAAGTGACCGAAAATAGGCGCTGACCGAAAACTGGCAGCTTTACCCTACCTATGATCATTTGGATAATAATATCCAGATGATAAAACGGAGGTAGAATTTGACTATAGTTTGATCAGTTCCAAATTGGTGAAGCCTCCTTACAGCAGTGAATGAATATAGAAGGACGCAGGCATGAATGAATGCAACAGGTGAACTGTGTATCAAAACCGTATGCTTGTTGCCAAAATCATGCACATACGCTTGGATTACTTTTGCTCGCGGAGAGATAAAAACCTAACTTGGATTCCATTACTAACAATCTACAATCATCCATTATATGATCACTATGTTTTTAGGAGAATCTATACAAGAAATAGGCCCTTGGATTTTTTGCTGAACTGCTAACCTTGGTAGTAATTTGTGCACGATTCATTTTTCGTGCTTTGACGATTTTGAACTGTATTGCGTGTTTTTAAATTTGCGATTTGGAGCTTCATCACATAGACCTAGGCTATATTAGCAAAAGAAATATATTCCTGTGTTTAATATAGATGTGTCAAGGGGGAAATAAATGTAGCGTGATTTGTACTGATTTTAGTTCAGTACAATGAACCTTCAATATGATATTATAACCAATATTTCATTTGATATTTTCTATGTTTACCTGTCAACAGCCAAGTTGGATCACGTAGGTCTCGAGCAGACACCAAAGGCCTCGACCAAAAGCAAGCTTTTGAAGAGTGGCTGGCAGAGAAGAAAGCCAAGGAAGAAGTCGTAGCAGAGAAGAAAAAACAAGAAGAGCAGAAACGGAAGGTCAAAGAAGAGGATGAAAAGAGAGCGGTTAGCGCTAAAGAGAAATCATATGACACTTGGTTAAAAGAACAGAAAGCCGCTGGCAAAGGGAGGGGCAGAGGAGGAAGGACTATGTACTCACCGGAGAGGGGGCTGAGTCCCGATGAGAAGGGCGGTGGGTTTGACTTGATGAAAATCAGGAAAGAGATGGATATTTTGCATCCTGTGCATGTCACGTGATAAGTCATGTGACATTGAATGGCATTTTTTATAGAACAAATTGAATTCAGGGCACATAATCTAACAGCCATTGTCTGATACAAGTCAGAGGACTTCCCTCGTGTATGCTCAGAATCCTGCAACATCCAGTGTCTGATCAGAGTCACGAGGTTGAGCTGTGAGGTAAACAACACCATAAATGTTCCTTTGACTGTTAGGAGGGCGAGGTCAAGGATGTGTGATGTCAACCATGAGATGGGCTCTCATCAAGGATCCTATAGGCATGTGTCGGAACATTCAAATAATGGAGAAAACAATGATGGTCTGTTTATGCCGTAAACAATGAGATTCAGTGTACGAGAGAGTGTAGGAAGAAATGTTACATCATTGATGTTGTCAGCTTCTGATCTTATAGGAAGCAGTTTGAAAGAATACTATAGTTTGATCATCTCCAAATTGGCAAGCCTCCTTACAGTAATGAATGAATACAGAACAATTTAGGTGCACATGAATGCAACAAGTGCATTGTGCCCAAAATTGTGTGTGCATAGACACAATCTGGTGCACACCCTTGGAATTTTCTATATCAGAGTTTCCAATCTTTACTTTCATAAATTGAATTTTGCATCCAGTGGTGGAAAAAATCCTCTTTTTGCTATGTTACTAGAGGAGTACAGTGGAGTACAGTACATGTAGTCTAAGGTGAATATAATGTTAAAGCAAAACAAAAATGCATAAAAGTGTCATTTTACGGAAAGGCAATTTACAGATTGTGTATGGTTTTTAACAGCAAATATCTTGAAATTGTTTATAATATAAAGCAGTTTACCAACCAACTGTGTTACAAAAGACAATATAATAACAAATATCAACAAACACCAGCAGATGTCCCAACCTGACAGATAAGCCAGGACATTCACTGGCGAGGACTCAAAATTCCCGACCGCTAGACGGGTGCCTTATTTGTTATATTGTTTATTGTAAATGCTGTGGATAGTTTTTAAATGACACAACATTTATCAAAATTGAAGGCATTCGATTTTACAAGTGAAAATGACTCATAAATTCTTATTATTTCTTAATTTTTTCATCTATATCTTGAACAATACACAGCCGTAAAGTCCCCTTTTGATGTGCTGCATCACAAATGACTCGGCAACCGGTTCTTACCTTCTGGCAATGAGTTACTATGTAGGAAAGCATAAAAAAGCACAAAACCTCAATTTTGTGGGCGCTTCCCAGTACCAAATGACTAGGTGTGTCTTTGATAATTATTGAATCACGACAAATTGTAATACATGTCGGATAATTGATGTTGATAAATCTATCCTTGAAGCAGATCGATAAGAGCGGCGTTGAGACCAAGTCACTAAAACCTGAAGTCATGTCAAGTCACTGACAGGGAGGCACTTAGGTCGGTATGCACAAACAAGTTAGACCAGGTCTAACCTAACTTTAGACCGGGTCTAAATGAAGAATAATAATTTTGGAAGGATGATTTTATTCTTTTATTTCCCTTGTATGCCCCCTAACAAAGTCCAAAATTAAAATTAGGCTAATGTAACACTAACATGTATTGCCCTCTTTTGTGGTCCATTAATAATGCAAAATTAGCTCATTGCAGCATAAAAAGATCCTTTCAGGGGGAAATATTCTTCATTTAGGTTTGAGTTGTTTTGGATGGAAGGAAGCTTACTGTATGAAGAGTTCAGATGCAAAATGCGATAAATCCATTTTGATTAATTAGAGATATTTGCAAATAAAACTTCTCTAAATTAAAGAAAATAAAGCCAAATTGAGATCTTTTTACCATATTTTTAAAACAATATAAATAAATCTAGTATACAGGGATGTAAGTTTTCAGGCTTTTTGCCTGATTTCAGGCCGCCTTGTACATTTTCAGGCTTTGTTATCCTGATTTTCCATGTACAAAAGTATAGACAACTCAAAATTATCTGACTTTTTCAGGTATTTTCAGGCCATCTGTGAAGAACTCTCTTACATCCCTGATTATAAGTACGGCTTCAATTTAAAGCAGTTTCTATACACTTCTATCAACTCTAAACTGTTAAGAATGTGGTTTATCACAGTTAACATCTGAACTCTTCATTAATAATATCATTTCCTCCTAATACTATAGTTCAATCAGTTCCAAATTGGCGAGAAATGTTCAGTTTTTATCTGTCTGTGCGCAAAAGTAATCCAAGCGTACGCACGCCATTATGAGAATTCGCACACAGTTTTGTGGTCACACACATATGATGCACAGTGCGCTTGTTGCCTTCATGCGGGCCCGCGTCAATCTGTATTCATTCGCTGCTGTAGGGAGAGTTCGCCAATTTGGAACTGATCAAACTATACAAGGTATTTTATTTCTGAAAAAACAAACAAATAGAAATCAGGATGAAGCTTGGAAATTTGAGTATTTAAACTTTTCCAATATTGTGATAATCCGTCCAGTTTTAGTATAATATTTTATATTGAAATAAATTTATAAAAACAATGTATATTCGTCTTTCATGGTAGTTGAATCCATGGTGTGTCAATTCTTATCCAAAAGGGATCATCGACGTGGGGAAATACAAAGTGAGTAAAAAAAACTGCAATAGTGGAAAGAAGCCATCTTGTTTTCAAAACCATGGTGAATTTGGAATTTCTTTAAGGGGCATTGAGAGATGTATCGATATTCTAAATGATCAAATAACATAAAGATAATCATCAACATATTGCAAATCCAAAATGTCATACAATTCCGACATCGCCTTCATGCCAAATAAGCAAATAACGGCACTTCCGGGTTAAGATTTGAGGCGAAAGTCAGCATGATAAACTACATGTATATAGCATAACTTCGAATTCAGCACCTAGTTTCGATATGAAATTTTATACGATAAACAGCGAATGTTGGTAACCTGTTTCATATGATAGTTAGTATGTGTTAGTATTACTTTGATGCAAAAAAAACTGATTCCCAGGATAATTGAGGGCGCACTCCCATAAGTATCTCTCAATGCCCCTATAAACCTGTAAGAATGACAGATTTGTTATTTAGCTATGTGTGAAAAATGAAGACAATTGTAATTACCGTTTGTCTTTGGTGAACCTGTTCAATTGACACTGCACTCATTCAATTTTTACATTAGAATATCCCACCAACAAATATTGCAATAACGTCATATTGATTGTTAATCAAACACTGGGAGCCTCACACTCCATCCAAACACAATCCAAGTGTCGACCAACGGACAAACCATGTAAACTAAACTACCAAAATGTGAGTAGACAATAAAGTGAGTTCAACATATAAATTCCAATTTAAAAATCATAGCCACCATCAGTGACCTGCACTACAAGCAGACGCATAAGGTCAAGACAAAAAAAGATATGTCTCACATACCCTACGCATAAGTATGTGGAGTAACTTTTGCCGCATAACCTACGTGATAAGCCCAATTTTATATTATCTACTTCATAGAACTTTTTCCATTTATTTGTCACTCATACACAACACTCTCTGGCTGCTGAGCAAAACCTACACACTATTGAGGGCGACATTCAAGAGACTGCTATCAACCCGGTGATTGCCCGAGCGGTTACAGTGACTGAGCCCTCTATCAGTACATCACCACAGAGTCGCAGGCCAGAGAGTGTTGTTCATAGAGTGACGAGGAAAAGGGTCTGAAAGCTTTACATAACAGGGTAGATTAACAAGCCATGTTCTATAGTAAGATTCACAATCCCTTGGACCAACCAAAACAACATGAACATGTTGTTTAACACGTACTGTGCTGCCTTGTGATTCTTTTGTGTTACATTATGGCATGCATGCACATGTACCTTCTGCAACGGTCCAAAGGTATTATGATTCAAATGATTGTTGTTGGTTATTTTGGGGTAGGGGAGGGGCTGGGGAATGGTGTACTTTAGCTCCCAGCAATGCATCTTGTCTTTGAAAGAAAAAGTGCATCAGAATAAATTTAGTTATAATAAAGAGGCCACCTAAAAGTACACTTTATCCATTTTGTTGTTGTCCAATTATAACTCTTGGATCAAAAACCAAGATAACATTTCATTTTTATAAATAATGAAAGCTGCCTTGTGCATTATTGCGTATCAAAGACAAATTTAGAGCATAATAATAGGTATTGTTTTAGCCTTTGTTGTGTATCCATCATGTCATATATCATAGTGACAGCATCAGCAAAAGGGTGCAGTTGTCCCTCAAAGTAAAAGTTGAGATTTCTGATTTTATGTAGACAAATTTCTGTAGAATTGTCTTTATTTTCCATACCCAATTCCATAAATATCTCAAAATGGTATTTTACCAACAACTACATGTACAATTAAAAATTAAATTGAGGCCACTTTAAATCAATTTGTCATTGATGGTTCACAATAACATTCTGCCTTTGAATCAATCAATCCAAAAACTCTTATCTTTCATCTGATGTTAATTTGTGACCCATAACATCAAAACAGACCAGTTGTCTCCAAAAAGGAACATTGAAATTTTAATTTCATGTTACAAACCTAATTTTTAGCTCTAAAATTACTTATTGAAATTTTGTGCAGCTTGAGAGGTAATAAACTATTTTCATTTTTCTTATCTTCTTATGCTCTTTTCTGCAAATAAGGTTTGCCAACAACTGGTCTGTTTCGAAGTGATGTGTCACATTTAGGCAGATGACGAACATTTGAGGACAAAGAAAGTTTTGATTAATTATATGGGCGTCCAAGTGAGTCCGTCTGCACTTCTCTGCATTTTTATGAGGTGCAATGTGTTGTCACACAGTGCGCACAGGCTGCTCAAGAACCAATCCATGGCAACTTATCAGTTTTTGGTGCAAGATTGCCCTGTGAAATATTGAACACATGAAATTGCAGCAAGTTTCCCCATGTGTTTATTATAGTCAGCGTCATAATACTACGGACATCCAATATTGCGTGTGGGGTGTGTCCGTGCATAAACCCGGAAGTGTGTACCGGACGCTTTCAGAAATGACCGCGCATTCCGGTTGGTCAACCGTGAAATTGTCACACGAATGCAGGCATAGTTGTTTGCACATTTCATGCATCTGGATGCAGCTCCACGAACAACAACAAAACATGCTCACGTGAAATAACTTGAATTTCGTCCATAGCATTATGATAGTGACTTTTTCTTTAACCCTAACCCACCCGGTGGATTTTCCAACGAAATTTTGTTCAAGCGAAAAAAGCACACACAACAAGAGGTGCCACGCCCCGGGGTTTGAACCCACGACCTCTCGGTTGGCGGGCGAACGCTCTACCAACTGCGCTACGGGGGAAGCTGTGCTGGGCGAGTGTATTCGCCCAGCTATATAGCCCGGGGCCATAATTTCACACAAAAACCTCAGCGCCAGGTGGAACCAGGAGGCTGGGAAATGGATTTCATGGGATCCGGGGCTGTAAGGGTTAAAGGAGGTGTCCCGCAAGCATAAAAGTGTGCATTATATGTTAGAAAAATAACTATCGAGCCCAACTTTTGTAATTATATTGAACAAAACACCACACTTATGACAAAAACAAATAAAAACCGCAATCTCTCAACATGCACTTTTTAAAATTCGCGGCGATCGAAAGTCCCAGTGACGATGATGTCATAATTATACAATGCACATGCGCAAATTTGACCACAGATACCCATGACGTCATCGACACCGGGTCTTTCGATCGCCGCGAATTTTAAAAATTGCATGTTGAGTGATGGCAGTTTTTAATTCATTTTTGTGACTAGTATGGTGTTTTGTTTTATATAATTACGTCATTTCGGCTCGATAATTATTTGTCTAACAAATAATGCTCAATGTTGTGCTTGTGGGACCCTTTCTTTAAGAATTGGGAATACTGCCGATACCAAGTCAAAACAACAAAACAACAAAACAAACTATATGTCCCATTACCATTTTTATTGTCAAAGATCAGAAAATACTGTACAATATGTATGCTTAATAATATACAGGGTTAAATAAAACCCCATTATAGTATACAATATTAATATCTTTAAATACAGCAATATCAATGGGCTGTTCCAGAAAATTGCAAACCTCTGTAAAGAGAAGACAGTTTTTTGTGATATTTCAAAGAAGCCATTGTGAATGGTTTGCTCCTACACTGCTCATAATTAATCAATGGCGGGCAGTAATCAACTTGTATATGTGATGATCAGGGTTGTTACTACACTGGTCGGCAGCAACCAGCACTCGGGCTGACCAACTGGCACGGAATTTGATGTCTTCCGACCGGCATAATTCTGTTATACCCTTCACACCAACATCGGTAGTATGCGTCGTTCTTAAAAATCATGCACTATGAATACTTCTGTGAAGGGTATAACAGAATTACTCCTTCCGGCCTGCACAAAAATGAAGAAGCTGTACATTTTGCCATACATTTTATAATTTTGCGTCTCATTTTACAGCTTGAAAATGACACCCAAGATAAATTACATGAAAAATTAGCCAGCACTCAAATCAGTCTAGTGACAACCCTGGTGATGATTGACAAAAAAACGAATTTGATACATTGTATGTAAACGTGGTGTCTACATTTTATACCTTATCACATGATCTACCAGTTTAAACAGTCATTTCATTATTATACGTTCACAACTCGTAAAAAGTGTGTCTTAAACAAACATAAGAGCAGTATAATTATTTGTAATACAGTTATTCTCATGAGGGAGGGAGGAGAATTCTGGAATAGCCCATTTCAACCTTTTAAACTCTCCAATATGAAGTTATCACAGACCATCAACACTCCAAAATAGGAATCATTATTCTTTGGAAGGAAGGCCTGGCATTAAATACGGGAATACTGTAAAAGAGGTAATTTTTGCACGATTACATTTTCGCGCTTTGCCAATTTTGAATTGTTGTGCATGTTTTTAAATTCGTGATTTGAAGCTTCATCACATATACCTATACGCAATGTGTTATCATTTTCGCAGTAGCTGCTTTGAATGTGAAAAGCGCAAAAATAAATGTAACATGAAAATGTCCACTTTTACAGTACCTCATTTCAACCTTTTTTTTCAATAAAAGTAGTCACTATTAAACCATTCACATTGTAACTTGGGGAATTCTTTGGCAATTCCATTCACATACACAGCCAATTTCTTACACCTGTCATCATGGTTACTCTGCACCCAACACCTGTACAGGTACCGACTGTATACCAATGCTTGTGTGGGTAATGTTGAGTACCGGTAAAGTACCACTCAATTACCTGGGTTTGTTCAAACTCCTGATATTGCACACCGGCCAACGTCGATGGATAAAAGTTGACATTGCGTCAGCACGTCGATGTAGGCCGATGCTCTACGACGGGAGTATTACTCTCCGGCTTATTTTGGTTGTACCGCACACGTACTGTACAGTTCCCACAAAGGTACTAAGCATACAATACATGTACAGCTACTGGCAACAGAGTAACCATGAAGCCAGGTATAAGAAAATGACTGTAGGTTTTCCAAAATGTAATAAATAATATGGCAGCAATATTTTTAACACTTGCATAACAATTCAATGTAATATAGCTGCCACATATACAATTTTCTGTATTTGGGAGTCCTGTTTAAAAAGAATAGTCATTCTTTGGTGTGACAAAGTACTACACATGTTTATATATTTGGTATGTTCGACAATTCAATTTGGTGAAAATTAGTTTGTATATCATGAGGGGGTTTCTCTCCAGTCAATCAATAAGCCCACAATAATAATTTGAGGGTTGACAACCAGAAGGCCTTAACTCATTTTTTGGGTCATTTTGAGATATTGGTACCCAAAAAAACATTGTCGTCCAAAGATTCTAAGTACCAAAGATTCCAGTACTCAAAAATAGACCCATTTGAGTTAAAAGCACAGGTAGCAAGCAATAACAATATGCGTGAAATTGAATTGACCATACAGCATCACATTGCAGCCTTTAACATTGCAAGTTATTATTTTTCACTTTTTTTTCCTCCATTTTATGGTGACACCGTTCCCTACTGTACACACATCTCAGTATGAACAAGCATAAGTTACTTTGTCTTGCTGAATTGAGAAGGGGGAAAAAAAATCAATTTTCATAAATAAAAAATAAAAAGTAGTGCATAAACAGCATATTGCTATCACTATGGTGATGTGTTCACACAAATAAATTATAGAATACTGTTTCTGCCTATCCCCATTTCACAAAATCACAAACAAAACAAAATCAGGAGTAAATATTATGGCACAACTGCGTAATGCAACATACATCCTAGACTAGATACAAATCTTGTTTAATAGTGTTGTTACACTTTTCTTCCTTCGTGGCCTTGATAAAAGTCTAGCATCGTTTCCATGAATGTATGTTGAATTCAACAGTCGCCCCAATATATCGATGGTAAAAACCAATCTGAATGATATTGTCGATAAATCATCCACAATAAGATTCACTATAGCTGTTTTCAGAATCCCTGGCCGGAGTGGCATATATTGAGGGTTTAGTGCAACAAAGGGCTATCTGCATTTTTGGCCAAAATGAGATTTTGGTATTAAAATGATCCGCACAAGATCAGGAACCTAATTTTCCTAATGATTTATAATGCACAACGTTCTATTGTAACAATTATAATCTTAAATTAATTGTTCACCTAATCAAAAAGGTTTGAATAGCAATCTTTAATTCACTTTTTCTCAAAATAGCCGAAATGCAGATAGCCCTTTGTTGCACTAAACCCTCGATATATGCACACAGTTGTTTTTACACACCTAGATACAGCCGTCACGCACCAATGTGGTTGACGCGAAGCAAGCAACACATGTTGAAATTACGCTCAAAAACCGGCAAAGCATTCTGACGACGACAATAAACATTTGACCTATCACGTCTTATGACTCTATCTGAATGATATAGCTGCATTAAAACATACACTATATCAATCACAGATGGGACCTTTTGGTAACAACCTGTTCCAATTCCAATCACTCGGCACAATTACTTTAACTTTGAAATAGCCATGAAAAAGATAACAACATTTTCGCAAAAGAAAGTGTGGTATTCTAACTGCTTTCAATATGGCTCTATATCCATGCTTTAGGCGACGAGGAAATAACCCCTGTTCTACGTGCAAAATAAACTCTTGCTTCTTATGCTAGCTCTTAGGCGAGGTCGGGCAGGCGGTCATTTTGGGCTGTTTTTTTCGTGAATATTTCCGTGCATTTTCAAAAAAATGCCATAATAGTTCCAAACATTTCTAAAATATATCCAAATTTTTTCAAAAATTGCAAAAAGATTGTTTCAAATACTCAAAAAAGAGAACAAAAAAGGATTGATCGGGCCTGTACAGAGTTTTTTCCCGCCGCCTTATGGAATGTGTTCTTCTGATAATTATTTTTAAGAGACTTTATTCATGCCCCAAACCTTTTGACATGACAAGTTGTGTTTGCAGAAATAATCTGCTTTCATCAATGACTCTTCGCAGACAGTCTGTAATATAAAATGTCAGCAATACAACCTTTGTATTGAATAAATTTACAAGAGCTAAGGCACAATACATATACAATACATACATAAACTCTCCATCCTACAACAGAGGTTTCCAATACTGACCTTTGACATTTAAATGACCTTTTGACCTTTAAATGACCTATATATTTCTGTACATACAAATCAAAACCATTTGTGTGTGCAACATTATTATCAATAATTAATTTATACAATTTTTTGTTTCAATTTTTTCTCTAAATTTCGATCAGAAAATGCATTGCAAAATGTACATTATTATCATATTGTGTAAAAAAACACTTTCTGCACAATTATTAGCTCTGTGAGACTAAACACCAAGTGCATTTTATATACAAATTTAATAGAGTGCATTTTCATGTTTTATAAACAGTTGAACTACCATTTGTATCATTTTGATTAGACCTGTTTTAAACTTTCACAATGCCAGCAATTCACAGTTGAATCTCAGAATCAGGCCAAATATGTTGGCGATCAGGGCCCCAATATTCAAAATTGTGTACAGTATATTTCATTTCAAACCAACTGTTTGATATAGACCCTGATATATATGCGTTAAGTACAAAGCATAATTAATCCAAGCCTTTGTTGTGTGGTATAGTACAACCATATTTGAAGACTTTGAATAGAAGTTTTAACTTCATAATAATTTATGTAAAATACCATTTTGGAGGCCTATACGCCCAAGTTAACCTAGGCTCAAAATTGAATCTCAACTTGATTATATGTATTATGAGTTTCAGATTAGATAGTGAATTCAACGTAGTAAGTTTGAAATAGGGTAGTTCTCTATTCACCTGCAATTGGTAGATATTTATTAAACATATCCCAAAATAAGTTGTGGTGGTTAAATAGCCATGAAATGCGATAATTTATTATCGTCCTTTTGGTAAAAAGCAATGTACATTATTATTGTGGCAAACAATTATCGATTCATTTGACACGCATGATCACAGTGAACCAAACACCTGTGCGCTCTTGACTGCTTTGCACTTGTCCGTGTTTCTGAGGTGCGTGTTTCTGTGGTGCGTGTTAAAAATCAATTGTTGATTGAGAATTATTTGATTTGATTATAATTGATGGATAAGGCTATTCTTGGACTTCCGAAAGGCATTTGACAGTGTGGAGGAGCTTAAAAAGTACACCCAATAGTACACGCTGTCCAAACTACACATTCATAAGTTGTTAGAATTCCCATGCAACCACCACTCAGATAAAGCCTTTTGCAAGAGAATGTCAGTCCAGTTATGGTAATACAGTGCTAGCAATTGGAAAATAAGGCTTTCACATAAAGGTGACATCATAATGCTTTCAACATTGACTTCAATTACCCAAGCGTGAATTTATAGGAATTTCAAAAGCCCAATCAATCATTTCAAAAGCCCAATCAATAATTCTAAATGCACACTAAAATGTAACCAAAAATATACATTGGGTCAAATCATGTCCATTATATTACAGCATGAGATTATAGCAGCCATTGTATTTAATATTAATCTCAGTGACATGTGCTTAAAATGTTAACACTTTTCACGCAGCTATTAGTTTTACCATACAAAACAGACTCTCGAAGTCCATCTCAAGAATTACTGAACCAATACTAGGCATGCTTTTGTACTTATTTTAATGCACTTTCTCATGGTGATTCAAGTATAGTGATGCGATTCAATAATTTTGACATTTTTTAGACATTTTCTGAAATTCTGGAACAGTCGTCTGCAGACGCCTGCCGCGTGGAAAGCGTTAAGTGTGTTTATCATATTTTATCGATAAAATTCTTCCAATGAAGACCTTATCGTTTATTGTTTGGTATACAAAATCGCATAGAAATAGCTACTCGGTACTTTTTAAAATTATTGTCAGATTCAAAAATCCTTGGACCAAAACATCATGAACATAAATCTCACATGATGTTCAACTTCAATGCGTACTGCGTTGCTGTGTAATTGAACTTCATCATGTACTGCGTCACTGTGTAGTTCAACTTCAACGCGTACTGCGTCACTAGCGTTATATTTTGTCGGCCATGCACACATACAATCTGTAATGGTCCAAATCATTTTAATATGAACTATAATAAATGCGTCACGGCAACAATCTTTGTGTGAAACATCTTTGGTACAAACAACACACAAACAGCATCAGGTGGATAACTCAAGCATTATCTTGTTTGGTAACCTGCGACATCATCATCAAACATAATCTATGTCCTACTGCTTCACAGTTTTTAAGCTAATTCATAGTGGCAATGGGTTACTAAATAAGATATCACTTAGCTTTTGGCATTATCTTAGTGGTGACCTTAAATATCATAAAACTTAATAAATGTGACATTACTCCCTAGCTTTAAGCTATATTCCATTTGCAAAACAAGAAAATCATGATCGAACCCAATATCAGTCTACATGCTTCTATTGCTAATAGACGTTATGTCTTAGCTTCCTTAAGCCGCAAAAGGGTTTTTTTCTTCACATTTTTGTTACCTTTTTTCTTGCATTTTGTTGCTGTACACTTATGCAAATGCGTTGTGTTTTGTGGTATGCACATAAAATATTGTTTAAAAAGATGAACAAAAATGGTAATCTTTGCTTAACGAAGCTTAGACAAACTTTCGTTTGTACAGAACATACATTGTCTGTATTGTGTTTAAACTCCATTAATGAACCTCTGTGCAGTGAAAATCAGAGGGTACTCAAGTGGGCCCACACTATATCATCACTGGAAAACGCTCCAATGTTACTGCCAAGATGCAGATTAACAAATTACAGGTAGCAATATGATATTTGGTAAAAACACATAAATAATATTCACTTTGGCAAAAATGATTACCAAATTAGGGCATTAAAAACAGAATAACAGAAATAAATGCAATTACACAAATCTTTTTGTTCTAAATAATGAATGCAACATTTTATAGTGCAAGTGCACACAGTTGTACATGGACTTGAGACGTGGACTTGAGTCGCTATTTTTGGGACTTGTGACTTGACTTGAGACTTGGACTTGCAAAAAATGAATTGTGACTTGACTTGTACTTGCTGCCATCTCTGGAAGTAGGCACTGACAGGGTTTATGATTCATTTGTGGAAGTGTTTGCGCCAAGCGATTTACCTTTTTCTCAAGCTTGTGTGCTTATCGATTCTTGATCTGAGAAGGGGGAGAATTTTTTGCAAAACTCACCACACTGTATTGATATAGTCCAAATGGAACTATTCAATGGAATTATTCAACAAATATCTTTACTACTTCCTTAAAGATTGAAACAAATGACTTCTTATTCAGACCTGACAATATACTGTATCATGCAGTCCATTATTCCATTTTTAATGACCAGCTTATTATATATTTCCTTAGATGAGTACTGGTAGTTTACAAAACCTTTGGATAATGCTTTATGTGGTGTAACAAATGATAAGTGATTTCAACCTGAATAATACTGCATCATATGAGCCGTTCTGAATGCCAGTTCCTTAGATAGCCATGAGTATTATGCACTATTTCTCTTCCTCTGGACAGTGACATCGCTAACGCAGCATTTACGCATGTGTATGTATCTTTCGCCTTTCTACGCATGTGTATATACACCAGCGCCTTAAGTAGGCACGCACGTTTATGTGCTGCAAATCTGCAATTAGTAAAATTATGCAGTTACGTTCACTGTCTTGAGATAGACAAATAGACTTTAGCAATTTACAAATCTTTGAACAAGTTGTTCAATTTCAGACAGATTTTGGAATATTTTGAGTATTTATTAGTAATTTGATAGGAAATGTAAACATGCAATCACGAGCTGACAAAAAAAGACAACATAAAGTTGAAACTTCACACCCCTACATTCAAATTATTCTTGTATACAAAGCCATACTTAATCTAGAAGTTCACAAGTCTCAACCCCAGCTTGACAGGTCTAACATTGTACACCATCACTATCAGATCCATACAACTGTTCAGCATCTGTAAAATGGTTTTGAGGCTCTAATGCTATATATCCGAGGCATGAAGGATAAATCAATATGAAAAGGAAAATTCTTTTAAAGGAATAAAGCATCATGTGCATTTAACATTTTGTAATACAAAATCTGTTATACTACACTTGTAAAGTATCACTTACGATATTTTTTGCTAATAATATAAATACCGAAATATCAATAATCATTATTTCAACATACCAGGTCTACCAGTAATTATACAATTTTATAGATATGATATTATATTTATAATCAAGTACATTCATGATAACCAGTAACTACTTTTGAATGAATACAGTATCAAAAACAATCTTGTTCAAAAAATGGTGCAAAATTCTTGGTATGTATGAAACAGGCACTGTGACTGGTGTATTTGGTGCTTGGTGTGAGTTCATCCAGTCAATAAATACACAGCCAGTTTCTTTTACCCTGTACCATTGTTACTCTGCTGCCAGTACATGTATGTGTACTGTATGCCCAGTACCTGTATGGGTACTTTTAAAGTTCCAGTGAAGTACCACTTAAGTAGCTGCACAGTGCCACTAACTCTGCTGCGCCCCTACCCTGATTTACAGCACATTATAGACAGTTCCCATACAGGTACGAAGCATACAATACCTGTACTACATGTAGTCCTACTACCTGTACAGGAATTTGTATGCTTGGTACCTGTATGGTACCTGTATGGGAGCTGAGTAACCATGATGCCTGGTGTGATAAGAAATTAGCTGTGTAGTAAGACATGGAATCACCAATAAGGTGTTAAAGTGATTGATATACTGCAGGGCAGCATAATAAATTATTGACTAAAACCTCTGGGCAGAACTATAGAATACCTACCATTTTGATTGTTCAATGTGTGTATTGATACATGATAGGCCTACACATTGAAAACATTTGGAGGGTATAATATATAGCTTCTTTAACATCTGGCGGTATACCTTTTCAGACTTTGTTCTGAAAAAACTTGGAAATTGCTTGTTCATGTATGTGATCAATTGGATTTCGAAAAATGCCCACTCAACTCAACAGAACTTTATAATAGTACTTTTGTTAATCATTACAATTTGATTTGCAACACTAAGTTAATAAGGCAGCCTTTGAATATCGGTCGATAGTCAATAATGAAACAATGCTCTGCAACCATGTTAACGCAGGAAACTCCTTGCCTATCCACAACTGAACAGCGAAAGTTCATCTTGTAGATATGGCTGTTAGAATTCTGCACAATATGTACTGTTGAACAGGTACTGATTTCTTTGAGAGCATTTTGGCAACTTTAATTCATCGCTTCAGATTCCATTGCTTAAGTTGGATTGAAGAGAAAGGTCTATTGATGACATCTTTGTTGTTTGGTAACCTGCTAAATAGCAAAACTAAGGAAAGGCAATTCAATGACATTTTGAGGGATCTTTAAATCAAATCTGTTTGTTTTGAGATGGGTGTTTTGTGTCAATTTTAGAATTGAACATTTCATAAACTGCCTTTGATAAATGTTCAAAATTGTGTTGCTTTATTATTCTTGTTATGGAAGCAGCCGGAAGATGTTACAATCGAATCAGCACTAAGATTGAAACATTTTGTATAATACTGATCAGCTGCCTCAAATCAAGAGAGATATTTCCAAGATTCAGGGGTGGATTGCAGGGAACTAAACAAAAGAAAATACTATCAACAAGATCCTTAGTTGTATTAACTTGTATAGACATTGTGATAACTAAAAAATGCAATGTTAGGATGGCAAAATATAAAATACTTGGGAACTTATTGGTAAACGTAACGGTATAAAAAAACCAACATGGCAAATACAATTATACAAAGTGACCCTTGTACGGTTACATGGGACTTACCAAGCTAAAATGTGATCTGTTCTTGCACAAATCTGACGGTTCTGAGCCGGGGTCAAATTTCAGAGTTGAATCTTAAAAAGGTTCAAATTTAATTCACTGTACAACGACACCTTCCTTTCTAAAATTGGATAAAATTGCTATCAAAAAGACGGGGCTCAAAATACTCGGGAGTATAAGGAGCATTTAGCCAGAGCTTGTAATCCACATAATAGCTCTTCAACTACTCGTTCGAATGGGGATTTTGAGCCCTGTCAAATGTTATCAATTTTTCATACAGAAAGGCTATCTTTTGTTCACAAACTTTCTAGTTATTATTTAAGCCATCATCTCCATTTTAACCCATGCCCAGTTCCGTCTAAATTTGATAGAATATGTAACATGAGGTTTTAGTCAATTTGTCGGTTTAACATAATATTCACAAGGCACATGTGCAAACAGACGACAATAAGACTGGCATACCCAGACTGTATCTAAAGAGTGACCATCGTTATCTGCTGTTGTTCGTCCCCATCATACTGGCCTTCTATCACCGCGCCATTTTCCACAATCTTGACAGAGTCAGCGTCCCCCTTTTCGGTAACTATTGAGGGCGTTATTTCAATGGTTGGTTCAAATTTGGAAGGCCCATCGCCTTCACCGCCACCACCGATAATAAGTACTCCGTTAGACTCTGGGGAGCTAGTCTCTTCAGCAGACTCATCATGAGCCGCTTCTGAAGTCTGTAATAGAGACGTCTTTTCTGCCAGGTCGTGGACCTCGTCTTCGTCGCTCAGGTCCCCTACACTGCCGGCTTCGCTCAGCGAAGCCTGCGAGACTGACGTGACCGTAGAGACAACCGACAAGGGCCTTCGTTTACCACCCGATAATGTGTTCCTCTGATTGGCCGGCTTGACAGTGATGATTAGATTGGCGCTATTAGCGACCATCATATCGGTGACCTGGTCAAGGCTTTTACCCTGTACCTCGATTCCGTTGACCTCCAACACTTCATCATTAACGTCCAATAATCCTGTGCTCTCTGCCAGTCCGCCCGGCACCAGACGAGAGATGAAAATCCCTGGCACTTTCTCTAGTCCGTGCGGGGTCACACGCACGCTAGTGCCGTCGCGAATGTAGAAGCCCAGCGGCTTGTCGGAGCCGTGCTTGTGAAGCTTGACCCGCCGATGCGTCTCGGGGATAATGTCTACGTCGATGATGGCGGACACACGTCGGAAGTCTTGAGGTAGACCGATGTGTTTTGGGATGGCGGAGAGTGTCTTGTTGGGCGGTGTTCCCCCTAGGTAGGCTCCAAATATACCCTTCTTCTTGGGCATCACAGTCCCAAACGTATTCTCATTGCATTCATCTGCATAAAGAACAAACAAACACATTAATTTACATCAGTTAGACGACGCAAGAAAAACCCATTCTACTGGCAGACCTCTTAGGTTGGGTCAGGTCGGTGGGCCCTTTTTCACTTCAAAATGAAACAAAATATTACAAAAATCTGTCAAATGTTTTGAAGAAAAAAACAATCACACCAACATTTCGAAGTACATGTGTGGGTCAGTATTCATTTGCATGTGAACATTTATTTATTTTCAAGTCTTTTAAACCTTATGGTGTAGGCCCTATTTATTCTACAAAATTGACACGTGTTCACTGATTTTATCCATTTGACATCAGCCAATACATATGTCTCATCCAACTTCTTCAAACTTTGTCCTTAAATTAATCACACATAGAAGAACTTGAATTATTCCCCACAATTCCTTGTTAGGATCGCATTATCCCTAAACATTTTCCTTGAGTAATAGATAGAAAAGACACCTCTGGTTCATAACTTCATATGGTTTTATGATTTTACACACCCAAATGTTAGGAAGGTAAAACAGACTGTTGTGCGGGAGGAGTGGCGAATACCCCCAGCAAAAATTACAAGGAGTCTGGCCCAAAGCCAACGAAAGAGAGATTGGCACTCCGCGGGCCACTTTACCTTTTTTACCTTACACACACAAAATGTCAAGATTTTTGTTACAATTCTTTTTCTTTAATGTTGTCCCAAGCATAAACATTACCCCTGTAGCAACTACAAAGCCCAGACTGGAATGTGGTTATAGTTTAATCAATTCCAAATTTGGCCAAGCCACCTTACAGCAGTGAATGAATACAGAAGTACACAGGCACGTATGAAGGCAACAAGCGCACTGTGCATCATATGCAGGACGCATGTGTGCGTCCAAAACCATGTGTGTGGGGCCATAATCTCGTGCGTACGCACGCTTGGATTACTTTTAAGTGCGGAAAGATAAAATACAAATATTTCTTGCCAATTTGGAACTGATTAAACTATAGAGACCCATTCCATATAGATCTTATCAATTTCAACTCTGGCATTGTACAGAGTGTCTCAATTAAATATCTGTATAATCAGGTGAACACAAATTTGGTTAAATACAAGATAATTGCCTTCTATTTTCACAATATCATGTAAAAGAGGCGGAACCAAGCTGTTATTATATTCTATTATAATATATGTTATTATACTTTATTTTACTTGAATCAATGGTTCAAGGCAACTCCCATTCCACATCCACAGTAATGGCACTACGATTTTTAACCCTTTCCCAGCCAGCTCAAACCCACCCCATTTTGTCCCCGAACAATCAAAAATGGTGACTTTTAATGTCAAAAATACTTTTAATTAACTTAAAATTGGTCTGAAATGTCTAATTGAAAACAAATTAAGCTAATTTAAGACAATTTTTACAATTAAAGCCACAATTTCCCACACAACTTTTCTTGCCGCCCCTCCCCAGATTTTTTATTTTCTCCACCACCGCCTCCCCCCACCTAAAAAAAACCCAATCAATTGTTTAAACAATAAATTAAGAATGTTGATGCTGGTAGTGCCACTGCACGTCCACCCCACCTTGGGTGAAGTTATTGTATCTGCTAGCAGTTACAGTACATTTGTACACCCACTTGTTCCAGCCCAGCGAAAATCTCCCAATATCAATTTTACCTTATTTTGTGTAAAGCAGCAAAACAATTGTTCTGGATTACCAATATAAGTAGATATCAAAGCTTGATCAATCCTTAGTCCGGAATAGTTTACAAATAATATGCAAATTAAATTTGTATTTTTCCAAATTTGTTCTCACTATACTGCCAAGATTAATTTGGAAACACACTGTATGCCATAGAGAAAACATTCTCAAGTGTCCTCAACTTACACTAAACAATTTGTCAAATTGCCCAATAAATGTTTACAAATTGTTATAAACAAACTGAATGCTGCCATACAGGTGACTGCTTATATTATTCCACTTGCAGTTCAACAAAATCCAGGAACAAGCCTTGTTTGAGATTCTAAGATTTCTAAGATATGGTCGATCCAGTCAATCAGTCACTTTACATTGAATTGCCATATGTTTTATTATGACCTTTTTAAAAGTGTCATATTAAATAAAACTAGCACATATCACAGTTCAATCAATCTGAACTATGGTATCACCTTAGCTCAAGCAATTGAAGTTTGCCAAAATAATTGTCGGTGTTCCTGGATTTGTGTAAGCGGGTCATAAAAGTTAACACTATTAGAGTGGTATAGGGCTGGAAGAAAAATCCCCATGCTAACATTTTGTTAAAACTGCCAGATTGCTGGCAGTAGTGGCACCAACCCACCCCAGCTTTAAAAAACAATTTCAACAATGGTTTGCTGTTGTAAGTGCCATGACAAAACTATCATCGTTAATTAATGGGCAGCAGGTCTCCCTGTGCATCCGCGTGGCCTAAAACTCCCTCCCAACCCCTCCCTTGACCCCACCTGACCCCAGCTTGCAAACACAATATACACCAATACCATCTCTCTTTTGCACCACTAATTTCAGCAATGGTTTTGCCGTTAGTGCCTTGACGAAGTTATCATCCTTTTAATGGCTGGCTGATCTCCCTGTGCATCAGTGTGGCCTACCACTCCCTCCATAATCCAACTCCTCTCTTAATTTCACCACACCCCATCCCACCCCACCCATCCAGGACACCCCATCCCACCCCATCCCACCACAGCTTGCAAACACAATATACACACAAGTACCCACCTCTCTTCTGCACCACTAATTTCAGCAATGGTTTTGCCGTAGTGAGTGCCTTGATGAAGTTATCATTGTTATTGATTGGTAGCAGGTCCCCCTGTGGATCAGAGTAGCCTACTAGGAATGGTATTTCATTCAGCCTGTGAATCTTCTCCAGGAATGCATAGAGTTCTTCAAATGTGCGCAGGTCATTACCGTTGATGGAGAAGCGTCGGAACTCTGCGATAAACTGAAATTAATAAAAATAGGGAATATCAGGTTAAGTTTTTGTAAGATATAGAAAACGAAAGGATTTTGGAAATAATGAAGAGATGGACAGGTAGAATTGTTTTAAGCTTCTGCTGGGTATCTGCGTCATATCACTAGGATGATATTACTATTAGGCAATGAAAAAACAACCTGTTCAACAGGCAAACGGACCTCTCAGGTACGGTCGGTCGGTTAGCCGTGTGTTTTTTCCCCCAACAAATTTGCTTTTTTTTCTAAAAGTGTTCAAAAAATTAAAACAGTGTTTTTAAAAAACTGTGTAAAATAAATAAATAAATCTCAAATTAAAATAAATAATGGGTCAGTCTGGACCGTAGAGTGTTTTTATTCCGTTGTCTTAACAATTACGACAAGTTGTTGTACACCAGACAAAATGTGGCCATAACCATGCTAACAACATCCTGAAATATAACTCGTGAACATTTATTCTGCCTTCTTACTTTTCAACTTATTTGTTGGAAGCGGCTCTTAACCTATTCTTTTTCCTTATTTTTCTTACTTAAATTTCATATAGCCAGCATGCTTTTTATAGGCTATTTTTTAGCCAGGCCCCAGCATTTTGACTGAATCTGGTACCATCTCATGCAGGCCTGGAAATAGCACCTGCCAGCCTGCCCATAGCAGGTAACTTTTGTGAAGGGCGGGTGAAGATGCACAATTACTCGTCCAACTGGCAGGTAAAATCTTTCAAACTCACAGTGCAGTGTGTTACACTGGCTATGGCTAGTGGAATATCTGTAGTGTTGGGCAGGTATTTTTGTGAGTTATACCTGCCTGACTGGCTGGTTGAAAAAAATCTGAAGTTCTAGCCCTGATCTCATGGACAGACAATGTAAACAAACAAACCAACAAATAAACTTGTATTATATCCTTCATCTGTTTTGATATTCATTTTCATCACACTGCCCATCTCACAGGCTATCACCAACCAATAATTCTCACTCCTGCTAATAATGCCTTGCTCCTGCCCATTTACAATGTTGCCAACACTACGGCTAGGCCCCAAAATTGGGCTACTTTTGACCCTTGCCATGGCCTGTACAAAGTTGGGCTACCAATGTATTTTCTATGGGCTCAACAAAGATTGGGCTACTTTTTGTCGTGGACAAAATTTCAGTTGGCAACACTGTCCATTTTAAGTTTTCAACGTCTGTAATTTGCTTGTGGTGAAAAGGCTTTTGTTTTGACATCTTATTTTAGCACTTTGGCACAAAGAGCCAGACAATCTATTCAAACTGATGATTAGTTTGTGTGCGTTTGTCTGATTTTCTGTACATCATTAAAGATAAGGCTTTGAGGAAACCTTTTCTGCAAAATCAATGCAGAATTTGTGACTTTGAGATTCTTTACCTTTTTTTTCTTTTTCTTTTTGTTGATGCCGGCGCACCAACTATTTATTTGTATTTGTCATACAGGAAACAATAACATTTAGTTTTAATATTCTCTAAATAATAAAGTACAGTATTTAATTATTGTCTTTCCACCTTTTATATATAAACCCCATTTTTTATTGTGTTTATATAATCTTTCCTTTCCAATGGCAATATGATTTTCAACTTGGAACATAAAATGAACTAAGCCCTTAAACACTTGAAAAATCGGCCGTAAACCTGCACATCTTTTTCTATATACGTACAGTTTCCCCAATAATATAATATAATTTAGTAAAGGGTCCGGATCAAAAATATTGTATCCAAACATTATTGAAAATTTTGTTAAACCGAGATCAATTCCAAAAATGATATTTAAAAAGATCTCAACACTAGTCCAAAAACGTTCAACAATTTGTATCAATACCATATAATATTAAAAAGAATTTTTGAAATTTTAGGAAATCTTAGAATTTTTTTGAATATGTTTGAAAAACAACCACATTCATTCCAATTTTGACCATTTCAACTATTAACCCTAACCAGCCGCGCTATGATTTGTGTGGATCGGGGGAGGGAGATAAAGTATTAATTTTTTACCCAACAAATCTGCCACATATCAGCTCGGACAATGATGTCATCAAATCAATGCTGTAGCATAAACATGGACATCGTAGTGCCTTGGAAGGTTAGGGTTAAAGTGCTAATATAATTGGTTTTTTTTTTTAATTTCTAGTAATAGTAAGTGTGATAATCTAAATGGGTTTGCATGATTCATGCAATATCTTAACTTGGTATGAGATTACGATGGTCCAATTACACCCCCCCCCCCCCCTCGTTCATTGGGGGATCAATTCTCAGATTACTGTCTCAATTCTTCCTTTTGTTTTCACACACATCGTTTTCTTGTTTAAATTTGAATTCAAGGAAACAATATTACATTTTTCCAACAAGTCAGGCTGATTCCTACCTAATTAATATTATTATTAATGATAGGGAATGCCTACATGATGAAGTAACAAATAACCTGTTTTATTCTTCTTACAATGAAAACTGTCAAAAGGTGACACAACGAACTTTAACTGAACTTACAATTCATAAATATATGAACATCTATTATGTTGGTACCCCGCAACAGACATTGATTAACTTGCCTGAATGTTACTCCTGCAATGATATTATTTTCATATCATGTCAAAAATCATAGCTCGAATGAACCTTGGGTGACATGATATGACTTTTAGAATATTGAATTTCTACTGATATGTCACGAAACACACCATACACATCAACATTAAATTTTGACAGGTCTGGAAAACATGGGAATATTAGTTCCAAGGACATTGTTTTTTGTCTGTGCATTTTTGTTTTTGTTTTTCGAGGGTTTTTTAAAGAGATTTTTTTTTATTCAATTAACAAATTCAAAAACATTTTTTGAGGGAAATGCTCTCTTTTTGAAGAGAAATAGAATTTGCTATTTCACATGGAAGCTTTTTTATTCCTGAAATTCCACATCATTATAACCATTTATTATACTTTCCAATCCATACATTTCACAAAACCATTGTTTAATATCTTGTTACAATTCAACGACATAAAAAAACATTTCCAGATTTGGACTGACTTAAATTCAGTCGTCTCCCCAGAAGAGGCCAGAATTTGAAGCCAGCATCATAAACAACGCTAAACCTAATACTACAACACACCTGTATACATGGCAAGTGTCTTCAGTATACTACACTATTGCATTGCAAAAAATACCTTTTATTCCCAATACCCTGATGATACATGTACAAAATGTGTCCACACACATTCCACACAGCAGAGTGAAGTCATTTATTTCATGTACTGCTATTTTTCACAAAATTAACCAAAATAGATAGTCGGCACTGTTGGCTGCTTTTACATTATTTCGTGCCTGACTACTTTATTCCCATAGGGCATAATGTATCAATTAAAGACAAGTCGTTGTGAAAATGGACATACGCAAAATGCACGAAAATAAAACGCTCGCAAAAAACACCCTTATTAATGCCTGTATACAAATCCATGCATGAGAGGTCACGATATATATTTTATTAGGAAGTCCATAGTGTGAAATTCACAGATAGATATTTATGAAATGACCATTTCTTCCATCCATCATACAAAAATAAAATCTCAACACGTACAGTGTGTCACAGACAGTGTTTCAACACACTGTGTAGTCACCTATACACAATATTCTAGATTACTGTATAGGCCTACTAATTCACTTTGTGCACCGTTTGTAGTAAATTCTTTGCCATCTTCAATATTTGCGGTTTTGTGCAATGCCAAATTTAAACAATTGATACCATACCATATTTTTGAAGTCAGAATATCATGATTATATACTACTTTGATAGAGCTACCTGTATAATCACACTCTTTGCTATTTTCACTTTGTTGATATGATATGGTGCACAACAAAGACAAAAATAAATGCAGCACCAACAATTCTGCATTCATATCTCAGATTTAGATTTTGGGGTTATGACCAGGACTATGGGAGGGTTTATGATAAACCACAGTCATATCTCTTCCAATATTTTACTTGGCATATTAGCATGCGGTTAACAGATCAAGACATGCAAATATGTCTTCTTTTTCTAAGACACACAAGACGAAACCAATAATGTATTGGAATCCATTTTTTAATTATTAAAATTGGTTTAAAGGTAGATGTTCCGATTTTCAACTTGGAAGTTTTCTATTCTACATGAAAGGTCATCCTTAAAAAAGTTGTGTTCCAAAGTTTGAGTTGCATAGCTCTAATGGTTCTTATTTTAGACGCACAAGATGCTGTGAACTGTACCCATTGAGTAGTACACAAACTATATCGGTGGTTACCACCATTCGCGGTAATTCGATGTTATTTCATCGATTTCTCCGTAATTATACCGATTTAGGCCGTCAAATTTCAGTATGATGATGAGAAAAATACGAGCTCTCATATGATATGAAAATCTCCGTATGTTTGAAATAATTCTGTGTTACGAAAATGTGATCGGGTCATCTACCTTTAATTGTTTCTTTTAAATGCATGGTACATAAATGAAAGGCAGCTTTTCTAGAATTAACCACTAACCATTTTGAAATTACTATAGCATTTGTCTCAAATTTCCTAATTAAACATCAATAGATTGATCTTTTTGCCTAAAATTATTTTCAAAATTTTGTATTGGTTGGGCTGTCAATCAATTATTTTAACAAACAAAAATCTTTTTCCCCTCTATTGTTCAAAGAATGTGTGCTGGACAACATGCTTGATACAAAAAAGCAGACATTTTATAATTGTGCAGATTTTATTTGCCCAGAATAAATAATTTTCAATACTTTCCAATTGTATCTCCCTGCTTTTCAGTTCTCTGGCAGTGCATTCCTACCTCCAGAAACAGGTGCAAGATCCGATTTGGTACATACAAACCCATACCAACTAACCATAGCCTACTGTTTTTTACAGAAAAAAAATCACTTTCATATCTGAATTTGGTTTGCGTTCCAAAATCCCAATTAGCAGAATGCCATATCTTTTCAATGACGATGACAGAAAAAAATAGGGACAGCGGTCCCAAATAGGTCGTCCGTTTATATGGGTAGATTAAAAACAAGGTGGATCTCAAACCACAGGCATCTAGAAAGAAAGAGGCTAGCGGATCCAGGATATAAAAAATAAAATAAACATCCTGGAGTTTGGTTGCAATTGTACTTCACCTGTTTAAATGTAATTAATTTTACATATGCAGCTAATTTTACATCTTGACCTCATATGACCTTTGACCTTGGTATGTGACCTTTGACCTAATTAACATATGAATGTTTCCATGTTGCATCCGTGACCCAAGTTTGGTTGCAATTGGTCATTGTATGGAAAAATGAACAAGAGACAAAAAAAAATGAACAAGAGACAAAATTAGAATGAAAGTTCATCTGTGTTGGTGATAAATAATATGAAGTTAAACTTTCGATCTCAACACAAGAAATATTTACCTGGAATTTTCAGGTGTTGCTAGAGACAAAATTGGTCATTGTATGGAAAAGAAATGGAAAAATGTAATCAATTTTACATATGCAGCCATTTCTACATTTACATCTTGACCTCAGATGACCTTTGACCTTGGTATGTGACCTTTGACCTCATTAACATATGAAGGTTTCCATGTTGTATCTATGACCAAAGTTAGGTTACAATTGGTCATTGTATGGAAAAGAAATGGACAAATGTAATCAATTTTACATATGCAGCTTGACCTCGGATGACCTTTGACCTTGGTATGTGACCTTTGACCTCATTAACATATGATGGTTCCCATGTTGCATCTATGACCGAAGTTTGATTGCAATTGGACATTGTATGGAAAAGAAATGGAAAAATGTAATAAATTTTACATATGCAGCCATTTCTACATTTACATCTTGACCTCAGATGACCTTTGACCTTGGTATGTAACCTTTGACCTCATTAACATATGAAGGTTTCCATGTTGTATCTATGACCAAAGTTTGGTTACAATTGGTCATTGTATGGAAAAGAAATGGACAAATGTAATCAATTTTACATATGCAGCCACTTTTACATATACATCTTGACCTTGGATGACCTTTGACCTTGGTATGTGACCTTTGACCTCATTAACATATGAAGGTTCCCATGTTGCATCTATGACCGAAGTTTGATTGCAATTGGACATTGTATGGAAAAGAAATGGACAAAACAAAAAGTGTATACCAAATTGTTGAAAAAAGTGTATACCAAATTGTTGACACACACTACACACACACACAGACTACACACACACACAGACTACACACGAAGGATGCTGCCATAAGGTCTCTTCCTACGGACGACCTAAAAATGACAAATTACTACTCCTTACTGATCTCATCATCCACATCGCCATGTTGCTATCAATTGACATACGCATGTACCGACTCATGTACAAACTATGTGAAAATGCAAGAATTAACGGGTTGCTATCATTCAACATTCATCTATCTGTTTGCCGAATCTGCGTACATGAACCCTCGTTAATCAATCACATTTTGAATTGTATATTTTGACATGAATTAATAATTTCGTTGAATTTTACGACTTGGGCCTAAATGAATCTTGTTTAAAAGCGACGTAGTACCAAACCAAACTTAAAACAGACGATCCTACTCCAAGATTCTATTTTTATGCTTGCTTGTTTTTTGTTGTTTTTAGTGTGTGTATTTTTGTTCAAAAGAAAGCGATCATTTTAGGAAGGGGTACTTTGCATTAGAAAAACAAATGGGACATTCTTTTGACAATATGAATCCAAATCACACACAATTTTGCCTCGTATCCCAATATTGCTCATTTATATCAGCTTGCGCCGATTTGGTTTGCGCTTATCAATCAATAGCCCAGAAAAATTAAATTGCATCATGTGATAAACTCAAATTCAGGCTTATATAACGGAGTAACATTATCATACCGTTCTAACACACACAAAATCTTCCATTTTTATAAATTACAGCCACAAAAGCCACAAATAGCCACAAAAGCCATAGTCCTATCTCATAGCAAAACCTCTCGTTCTTTATTTCTGCCACCTACATCCACAACCACAAAGCTCTCTAAGTAGCCATGAGCAAATTAGGGCTGATCACCTTAACGTTGACAGAGCTCATAAGCTTCCCCACCCATCACAGGCTATAACCATACGGAAGCCATCCGAGTCCTGTCACTTGTAGTGAGCAAAGAGCGGCATCAAATTGAACATTTTTTTGCAGGATCCGATATTTTCATGGGATTTCAATCAATCGAGGACTTCGAGCAAACGGTTAAATTCAAGTAATGTAAATCTTATGGTCTTTGATAAAATATCTACCACAAAATCAAAAAATCTGTGCACAATTTAAATCACATTATCAGTAATGGCATATGGGGCACAACATAAAGTGCAAAAATCGAAAACAGCTCGAAAATGTCGCTGTTTCCTTACTGTTTCAGTAACAAGACCTGCAATTAGGTGCAATTGAGCACAAAATGACAAAACACTGGGAGTGACTATAATGCCTGAAGCTGTTAAAACATATAGCGAAGCTCCCAAAAGGCTAAGGCGAATATATGGCTTCTTCACCACACACTAAATTCATGATTATAATGACAGGCTTTTAAAGTCGGAGTCGGCTTTCTTTGTTATGTCACAATGAATGGACAAAAGAAAACACATTTTCTTAGCATCTTCTTCTCAATCCTCTAAAATAGTAACTAGTTCCAGACAAAACAGCGAGCCAAATATTCTAACAACTTTGATTTTGATGGCTACGATGAATCCCCATTTTGTGATAGGTATCTTGTTTCGTGCAGTGTTACAAATAAGTTTCACATAAAATAATATGTATTGAAGAATTAGAGAATAAAGGTATTGTTTTTAGACCGTACCCATGTTATATTGTCTGACATAAATGCGGACGATAGTATTATTTTAAGTAGAACAACGACGCAGCAGGCGGAGTTGTTCTACGCAAAAAATAATACTATCAAACTGTTAAAATGTAGGCCCCACCTCCCCGTGTTAAGTTGTCTCATCTAGATGTTGCCGATTTCTCTGAGAACCAGTGAGATTGCTTAAACTTTCTTAGCTGTTTAAGAATAATTAATAAAGAGTGGCCTTGTTTTACATCTTTAAACACAAACTTGCTTAACACAAATCTCTGATAAAGTAAAGTGTTTTTCAAGTCACCCTTACATTTTACATAACCCTAACTGGGTTTTTAATCAGGATCACAATTATGGAAGAAAAAACACTCAACTAAATCGCCGGGGATCGGCCAGGAATCAATCCGGGCACACTCCACACATTGTCCCGTTGTCCCACCCACTAAGCCACAACCGTCAGCTACTCGTTCGTGCAGTATACCGCGCTCACTATATAGGCTCGGTTGATTACGTCATTGAAAACCGTCTGCACACGTGCTTGGAGATAGTTTTAGAAGTAAACTGCTCACAAAAAGTATCGAAACACTTAGAAATGATCCAATATATAACGGCTTGAAAGGGTATGCATTAATCGAAGCAAATAACCAAGTGCATAATTTTGTTCTGCGTATTTTGACACCTCGATCGATGAGATACGATGTTGTGGAGCGGAGTTATTGTCATGTCAATGGTCGTGGGTCCAGTTTCAAAAGTGACAATCATCCTATAGAAAGAGGTTTGCATTACTGTTTAGGATGATCAGATTCGTGCTTTTCAATAGGGATGAGTGTCACTTTTGAAACTGGACCCACGATCATTGAAATGACAATAACTCCGCTCCGCAACATCGTATCTCAACGATTGAGGTGTCAAAATACGCAGAACAAAATTATGCTATTGGATATTTGCTTCGATTAATGCATACCATTTTGAGCCGTTATGTATTGGATCATTTCTAAGTGTTTCGATACTTTTTGTGAGCAGTATAGTATATTTTAGTGTGTGGGTGGGGGGATGATAATAATTTAAGCTGATAAAACAAACTAAAATGAAAGGCCCAATCAACTTTGTGTTACATCAATCTTCCACTGTAGCAACACAATATATATGTGTGCCTAATAATATAAGGAGACAAGAAAACATACCGACTTTTTATCAAAATGGGTAAATTTGGTGTGAAAAGAACCCCAACAAACCCATTTAATAACAAAAAAGAACTGTTATGGTAATACAACAAGTTGATCCTGCATAATTTGATAACTTTGATCAAATACAACTTGCTTATGTCGAAGAATTAAGGTTATGTATGAATTTGATTTCAATCGTATTAGCAATTCGATATTTGTAAATTTATTTTTGTATTTGAAAATTTTGATTTAATATCAAATGTGATTAACACTGGCAGACCACCATGATTATCCTTACAAATCGGACAATGAAAAGAAAAATCCTGACACTCCACAAAAAGATTCGATCAAATCAATACCACCAGCCCTATCTAATCACAATTTAATCAAACTGATTTGTTTTTGTTCCTTTTAACGCCACATAATTATATCGCCCATCAAGATTTGTACAGGCTAATTTTGATTGCGTAAAAATGCCCCCATTCAGCCTTCACTACTTAGTACAGTCACAAAATACAAACACTTGGAACACAATAGGCACCATTCTTTAAACTACAATGGAAATCAAAGTCTGAATAATGGGTATGGAATTTCCATAGGAGGACTACTATAAAGAGTTAGAGAACCAAGCTGAAATAGGGCCAAAAATAAATAATATTTGCGATGTGAGCAAAAAAAGTAGGCTTTCAAAATACTGTAAAACAACTTAATTTCGCTAGCAATTTAATTTCGCTAATCTTGCTAGGAGATCCAATATTTACAATGGTTTTATATAGGAAGATGATTCAAATTAGTGAAATTAAACTGCCGCAAAAAAATTGACCAAATGTTAATTTACTAAATTAAGTTGCTGTAAAATAAAAACTGTTTTACACTAGCCTTTTTACAATATTTTAAGTCTGCTAAACAATGATGGCTTTAAAAATTATATACAGTAGGCCCAATTGTAAAATCCTGTAAATTTTTTTTCCCTTGGACAAATGCTCCACGTAACATTTGACTAAAACTAAAAATAAGGAATTAATTGTTTCAATGAAGTCCTTCAAAGGGATTATTGGCAACAAAGGCTAATGAAAGAATACACACAAAGAGTTACATACACATATCAAATATGGGATCCTTCAAAATTATGATCAGGTTAACAGATAAATAAAGCTATTTATTTTGCGTGAGGGAAAAGGTGACATTTTGAATCATTGAAACGATTGGTTTCAAACTTCTGTGGACTTCTTCTCTTCCGGCTCGAAAAATCGAAAGAGTTCAAAATATCAACACAACAAATTTATTTTAGGCCCCAAAATGAGAAAATGGATGCTTGGTTTCATTTTCCCTGACACTTCCTATTTACGGGAAACAATGAAAGTGAGTAAAGAATTCTCTTGTATAAGATGCTATTTTAAGGGTGGTTTTATTTTCTGAATCACACTTGGTACAAATTGTGTGCATGAAGCAATTATTAAGTGAAGTAAAACAAAAAATCAAAATAAGATCTCAAAAAAATGTATTCAACTTAATCAACTGCACTTGGTGTCACCTCAAAATACTGTAAAGCCACTTAATTTTGTGAGGGATTTAATTTGAAAGAAAAAGAAAAAAAGACCGAAAAAGACCACAAAATACTATTTTTTCTTCTTCAGTTTTATGAATAAATAATCAAATAAATTGCGGGGGTGGTAATGAGTTCGACATTTTTCACCAGCTTGGATGGAAGACTTACGTGCCTACAGACGTGTAGCATATGTAACCTTGTTTTAGCTAATGAACTCTGAATTATAGAAAATCAATAGAGGATTGACATTTCTATTACAACATATCAGGAATAATTAACTTTTTCATAAAATTGAAAAGTGATACTATAAATCTACTTTATTTTGCGAGGGATTTAATTTAGCAAATTTTGCGAGGGATGCGGATTCGTGAAATTAAATACCCTTGAAACTGACAATTTTGAATTGAAAGTGACGGTAACATTTCCAGATTTAAATGGACACTAAAATAGCAGAATTTAGTTCAGTTAGTTCCATTCCAAATTGACGAACCTGCTTACAGCAGCGAATCGCATGGCGCATTGTAAATCATATGCGTAACGCTTGCGTATGCCAACATAGCGAGCCTACGCTTGGATTACTTTAATGCACGGAAAGATAACAAATTTTGCATATTTCTCTCCAATTTGTAACTGATTTAACTATAATACACTCGTTATAAAACAACACTCCACCAACCTACATTTTCCATGTACAATGTGCTATCTAACATTTAATACAATTTAATATCAAACAAAATTTACCCAAATTTAAATTTGTGATTCTATAACATAAAATCCATCTTTAAAATTAAATAAATGAAATGGGCACTTCAAACAATGCAAGCGTCAAGGGCGTTTATTGGACAAAAATACAGTTGTTGATGTTGTTGTATTGTATTATATAAATATTGTATTATATAAATAATAAATGTCATACAGCACATCAAAAGAGAGGACTTTGCAGGTGAAGTCAATTTTGAGTTTATTATGTGTGCTCTCAGGGCATTTTCTAAGCTTAATAATAACACCAAATGTATCAAGGCATTTACATTTTACGAGCGAAAATGCCTCCTAATTCTGATCATTTTATTTTCTTATTTTTTTCTGTCTGTTATCATCAATATCTAGAAAAACACACAGCCACTTTTGATGCGCTGCATCACAAATGCATACAAAATACATCAGGCTATCTATTCAGTGTCATGGTCAAAAATAATGAGTAAATTACAACAAGCTTCAATTTGGCAATTTATCTACAGACGGAAGTCCCATACCCATTTAAAAATCCATAAAGTTATATATTGAATGCCAGCATTTAACCAAAGCAGGTAAAATAAAATTCAATTTAGGCTGGAATTTTATTTTTTTGTATGTTTATAGTTCAGGGGTTTTATTTTTTACGTAAGACGCAAAAAGGCCTGCATGACATTTTTGCAATATTTTTAAGGCACTACAATACCAATTTGAAAATCCATACAGTGCTATTGAACATTGTTAAAGGATTTCATGGAATTTCAATATACTGTTAAACACAATAATTTCGCGGATACTTTATTTTGCGAATTTAAAAATTAGCCCTATTTTAACATGGATTTAATTTCGCGAATCTGGACATTTTACTGCTAGATTCAATGTAAAATTGTCAGTTTCGCGGGTATTTAATTTCGCGAATCCGCCTACCTCGCGAAATTCACAAAATTAAAACCCTCGCAAAATTAAGTGGTTTTACAGAAGCATAAATTCAATACAACCTGATAAGAGAACTTTTCGATTGATTTTGAGAAATAAAAGCTACACATTCATTATGTAAGCATTCAGTCATTTGTTAAAAGGCTTTGTGGGTTTTCACTTATCTGATTAAAATCAATGTCTTGATTTTTGTCACTGATTGATTTCTTCGCATATATCGGCGTGCTTTGTATAAAATGTATGTACATTTATGTAACCATTTGTTTTATGGGAAAAGCTCCAGAAATAATTTTAAATGTTATTGTATTTTAGTGCTTATAATAAGCAGCTCAGTTCAATTGCACAATTTGTAAGGATAGTTTGATAGTTTTTGTTTGTATCTTGAAAATAGCAAAAATATCGACATAAACCAGAGTTTGCAGTGTAGTGGCAAAATGCAAAAAAAATGTGAATTCATCTCAAAAGCTAATAAAAATTATAAATATTTTTTCTGAGTGTATTATAACTTTATAAGATATGTAAAACATTAATAGATTGAGTTTGCTGGCAGTTGCTATGGCAAGCTCTTTCCTTTCCAATGGTACCAGTACATTTGAATCAAATTTGTTATATAATTTTCAGGTATTTATTTTCAATTTTAGGGACTTGGTGAAACCAAATGATTTACTAAATATTGGTGTGGTGTTTTTTATGTATTATTATTAAATAATTAATATGTTCCTAGCTTTGTATGGGATTTTCCTAGTTTTTGCCAGTTGTTGCCACTTTTTGCTGGCAAAGCGGGCAAAAATTGCAAAAAAAACAGTTTTTGCCGGCAAAAACCGAACCAGAGTCATAAACCTCTATTAGGCCTATAAAAAAAAAGTTTGATTGGCGTAACATGACCAAAACAAATAGGGTAGGTCAGTCGGGATTTTTTTTTTTTTTTTTTTTTTTTTTTTTTTTAAATCACCTGCTTTGGGGACTTAAAATAGCTGAAAATGAAAGCAAACAGTCAGAAACTTTTTAAAGTATAAAAATTGAACAAAGTAATAAAATACTTCGTTCAATTTTTATTTTTAATTTTTATTTTGTTTACATTTTTTTAAATATTTATTGTTTTTTTAATTTTTTCCTCCCTCAAAATAACAAAAAATATTCAGGGTCGGCGATGTATTTAGGGTCGGTCGGGTTACGCCAATCAAACCTCTTTTTTTTAGGCCTTATGAGTGTGTTACTACATTGTACTGAGGCACTAGAAAGTTAACGTTACTGTAAAAGTAGTAATTTTCATGCAATTAATTGTTTGTGCTTTGCCAATTTTGAACCGTTTTTGCATGTTTTAAATTCGCGATTTGTAGCCAGCCAGTGTGAGTTTGAGAAATTGTACCCGCGAGATGGTCGGGTACTTTTGCATCTTCACCCGCCTGACGCAATAGTTGCCCGCTATGGGCAGGAGGGCAGGGGATAGGTCTGTTTTAAACAGCAATCCATATAGCCATCCATTATCCGTATAGATTTGAGAGCCAATGATCCAACCTAGAACCACCAGCACATCATTTTGTAACTGATATCATCACAAGCCTCCCTTCCCTTCCAAACAATGCACTCATAGAAATATGTACTAGTTGATAACGATAGTTCTCAGCCCATATTTATAGAAGGTTTTATACTAAAATAATCCCTGGTTGCTATCATCCTAATGCCCAAGGCGCAATACATCTCTGAAAATAAACACGCACACTTACTGCATATCATATTTCATGTGTACAAGCGCTTTGTGCAGTGTCTGTGTAGTTATGATCACCATCAGTTTGATGTTCACAGATTATGGAAACCAAAGCAAGATGTTGGTGTACCGTTTACTGGGGGTTTCTGCTTTCGGTGCCAGGGATAGCGCTACTGGGGGTTTTTGCGCGTTTAGCGCATATTTTTTCATTTTGGCGCAATAAATAAGCTGAAAATCCAAAATAACCCCTTCTTTTTCATACTTTTAAGGGGTTCAGGGTTCTAAAAAACCCTAATTTAAAAACCTAGCGCTACCCCTGTTCGGTGCCCTTCAATTTTCTCAATATTTTAAATAGATTATCTTTAGTACATTTTTAAATATTATTACTATATCCGATATCGGTGTGGAGTTCTTTTAGTATAGGCCTTTCCAGTATACATGTACATACGGCATGTCCTGAATTCAATGGGGACATTTAAAGGTAGATGTTCCGATTTGCAACTTGAAGTTTTCTATTCGACATGAAGGGTCATCCTCAAAAAAGTCGTATTCCAAAGTTTGAGTTGCATAACTCTAATGGTTCTTATTTTAGACGCACAAGATGCCGTGAAATGTGCCAATTGAGTAATTTACACAAACTTTATCGGTGGTTAACCACTTTTCGCGGTAATTAGATGTTATTTCACCGATTTCTTCGTAATCATACTGATTTGGACCGTCAAATTTCAGTATGTTAATCAGAAAAATATGATCTTTGAGAAAAATCTGTGTTATGAAAATGTGATCGGGTCATCTACCTTTAAAGAATGACCCATACACTTACAGAGTGAGGAATAAGAATGGTAAAAGGTATTCTATTCTGTGGGTATTGGGTTATTTCTTTGCCTCTCTAATTTTCTCAATATTTGATTTGCAACATTTTTTGCAATTTCTTTCATGTATTACAAGGTAACGGGATAACCCCTATTCTATGGGCTTGATCAACCAACATTTTTAAGCAATTGGCAAACAAATGTTCCTATATCGTCAGCTTGCTTCGATAATTGCCTAACTCATTTTTTCTAGTTTTTAGAAAACAACAAAATCATGAAAAGTGAGTTCGGCAATTATCGAAGCAGGCTGACGATGTTGAATAGCACCATGAATAGTGCAGGTGAATTCCAACAGGAGCAGTAACTGTTGGATAGAATTAGGTTAGAGATTCCTTTAAGTGAAATGTGGCTTGTTATACATGTAGGCCTAATACAAGTTAATATGACCCATTTTAAACATTTTACATACAAACTGTCTAACTCACAAGGCAGAATTGAAAATGAAATTGTGCATTTATCAACACTGTTGATTGGTCAATGACTTTAATAGGCATTATTACAGCTGAGCATAATGCAATGAAGTCATGATTTGTGCAAAAACCTCAATTTTTCTGAAAAGTGAGTTAGGCAATTATCGAAGCAGGCTGACGATATGTTCTATGAATACTGACCAAAAAATTGACTTTCAAGTGGGAGGGGAAATTAAGGATGTATTTCCACATTTTCAAGTATTTCATGGTCTTCTGACTTCTTGTACTGTAGGCACATTTCGACACAAATTTGAAAATGTGTTAAGAATGATACTTTCTAAATGTTTTATAGTATTATCAGCAATTATAATTAAACCCCTCTAAAAATAACACTTGTTTTTATCCTTATGAATCCAGAAGTGACCACTTCCCCTGCTGTGTTACTGCTAAATACAAATGAAAAGAAACCGGAATCGTAATTGTTGACAATTTTCAATACCATACAATCATTCATTCCATAATCTATATTAAATAACTGCAAACCACTCGCAACAGGTTATCGCATTACCAAAATACAAAAGCTATGCAAATCCGCGTTCAAATTTGCACATTCGTCCTAATTCAAAGATAATTTCTACCGTCATATTTGGATAAGGCCAAGGTTTTCTATTAATATGAAATTACGTCCTGAGCGGCCATTAACAAGTTAAACACCCTACTATACCTCCAGGATATGGTCTGTGTTATGATACGCATAACTGCACATTTTGTAAAGGGTTTTCTCGCCAATAAAAGGTTCTTTGAACTCCTGTGTGGACTCTGTGCAGTTATCAACCATACATTTCATTGCACTGCATTGATCATTTACTATACACAATTCATGGGTATACAGATTATACATAATACAATAAAAATATCCATAATGTACATGTAGTAAGTATGTACACCACTTCTAAGATTCTGGCATCACACAATTCTTGTATAACTACTCTACATTATGGATTAAGAAATTTAAACCAATCGATCCACTTATATTTTTCTCGTTTTACTCCCTTTCCGCCATCGCTTCAAAACTCATAGACAGAATTTAAATTTAGCCTTTGCAGAGGCCTCTTAATAACTTATTTCTGAGGGGTTGGTCACCACAAAACTTTAGAATGCTTAAAATAAATAAGCAAAGTTGTTACATAATCTCAAACTCTGAAAGTTATGACAGAAAAAATTCATATAAAATTGAAGCGGACCAAAAGAAGGAAGCGGGGCAGGGATGCTAAACATGTTACATTTTTTATTTGGCCTAATATAATTTGGGTTGGAAGGCGTGACACAACAACAGAACAGTTGTATCTTGGCAATAGGCCTATGATTAGACTATTGTGTCATGATTTTAATGCCTAGATAATTATAGAGCAAGCTACAATAAATACTGTTATAATGAATGGATTTATGATATTTTAATTTAATGTGCATGCAATGGTATACTGCAAATTGCACATTGACCTATAGGAATATGGTAAACCACAGATGGAGGGTAAATATTGGAGACAGTCGTTGCACTCAAATCACAGATGGTAGACCATCTGTGCTCAAATGGAAGATGACAACCAATTGTTTACCACCGGGGGTGGGGTACTTAGTGGATATGAGGTTACGTGGGTAGTGCCTCTAAATAGGGTCACAATGTTCACCCTCTGGTAACTAAATGACCCCTTTTCAAAGCCATTTTTTGTAAATATGAGTCTGAAATCCTTAATTTTGCTGTTTTTCGCCAACATTTTAGCAAAACCTGTAAATTATGGGTTTCTGGTAAACATATAGGTCCATTTCCCCCCGAAAAGTGGTAACTGTTTGGGTCAATTTTCATTCTGCTGGCGGCACATCCCTACCAAAATAATATCTGAGTACCCGCCCCCCCCCCCCCCCCCCCCCCCCCCCCCCCCCCCCCCCCCCGGGTTTAGCATCCAAGCATTATGCATGAAAAGATATGGATGAGGTTACGTGGGTAGTGCATTATGCATGAAAAGATGCATAAAACATGCCTTGCAGATCTATGGGGAAACCTCAGTGTTTTGTGTTGTTAAAACAATACTGAATTGTCAAATAAACGGGTGTTATGTTAATGAAACAAAACATCAAATTCATACTTAAATTCATATTAACAGACACTTTCTCTACAACTCTTCAGAGTATGTTGGCTAAGCTCTCTCGATGTATCAATGACCTCCAGATATTATTTTCGTCTTATTTTTTGTCTTATTTTTTTATGTTACTCTCTATGTTTGGGTGTTTATCCTATTCCTGTCCCATGCCACTTTCATTGGCTTTTTTACTCACCTAATTGTGTTTACTTGTATTTTTGATTATTTTCTGAGTTGCAGTGAACCAATTGATTGGCCCATCAGAGCTCTGTTGAGAGTTACCCGTTTTATTTGTAATCACTCAGTTCATTAACCTTGTTAATGTCTGTTGGGCTATTGTTCTCATTTGCTCTTTATATACAAACAACAACAAAAGGACAATGGGAGATTAATTTCGCGCTTGAACCAGCTACTGCAAAAATATAACATGTGAATACATTTCTTTTGCGTATAGGTCTATGTGTTGGCACATTGACCCCCATAACATTACGCACAATTTATGACGTTACCCTTGAACAAGGCCAATGTTCCATGCAATACAAAGTTATTTTTATCTTCATAAATACTGATAATTTATGGCAAAGTAAGCTAAGGAGTCATTTTGCCTGCTTTATACCTTGCTTTCATCATGTCTGAGAATGCTGTAATAGAATGGGTGTGTCAATGCCACACTTGACCTCAACTGAACCTATGATTATAGCTATAGGCAAAGCTATGTGGGTGAACCAGCCCACCAAACCACCATCATATGAAGTGACAGACTCAAGTACCACCTTACATATTTTGGTGTAATGGTGTAATGTTGTCATGGAGTAGAAAATCCTTGTGTCAAAAAAGTGTGCAATGTTCAGTATTGATACTATAATTGCAGTTACAAGGTTTCAATACCAGCTATTTCATGCAATTTACCTAGGTTCGGTTCAGTTGGAGGGTGATAAAAGTTCATCTTTTGCTATATATAAGTATATTAGTACAAAAATACCAATACAAATCCTACTTGCTAGATACATATTGAAAATCATGGGAAGAAGAAATCAAATTCCACATAAAATTCAATTGCTACTGAGGATAAAACATTAATGATGTTTATACTGAGAAATTGTTATCATAATTTGAAAGAGGTTTATTTATTTTTTAAATGTTGCTTTGAGTCATCATTTGGATGCCTACATCAGGACAATGAATACGTCATAGAATAAACTGCGCCAATAAAGTATCTAAACACTTACAAATGGTCAGATTTATCGGAACCTGAAATGGTGTGCCAAAAAATAATTAATTAAATTGATTCACAGTTATCTTCTGCGCATTTTGACACCTCTTTTGTTGTGCTACGACATTGTTTGACAGATTTATGGGCACTTGAGTGGCTTAAGGTCGAATTCAAAAGTTGCAAAAGCCCCTATTCAAGCAACGAATAAGATCAGCATTATTTGTTCCCGCCTTTTTAAAATGATTTGTATGTCGCGTGTTGGATAAAATCGATTGCGATGAATATCAGCATTAATTTTTAATAACAAAACAAAAGGGTCAAAGATGGGAGGCATAAATCAATAATTAATCAATCATTTAATGTCATGGTTAAGTAAACAGAACAAATTAGTGTCTTTTGTCTTGATTTTGTTTGTGTGTGATGCTTGTGTAAGTTCCCTTCTGGAATTGGGGTGAATAGGAGCTTTCGCAACTTTTGAATTCGACCTTAAAGGTAGATGTTCCGATTTTCAACTTGAAGTTTTCTATTCTACATGAAAGGTCATCGTTAAAAAAGTTGTGTTCCAAAGTTTGAGTTGCATAGCTCTAATGGTTCTTATTTTAAATGCACAAGATGCTGTGAATTGTACCCATTCAGTAGTACACAAACTCTATCGGTGGTTACCACCATTCGCGGTAATTCGACGTTATTTCATCGATTTCTCCGTAATTATACCGATTTAGGCCGTCAAATTTCAGTATGATGATGAGAAAAATACGAGCTTTCATATGATATGAAAATCTCCGTATGTTTGAAATAATTCTGTGTTACGAAAATGTGATCGGGTCATCTACCTTTAAGCCACTCAAGTGCCCATAAATCCGCCAAACAACATCGTAGCGCAACAAAAGAGGTGTCAAAATGCGCAGAAGATAACTGTGAATCGAATTTATTATTTTATTTTTTTCATACTATTTTAGGTTTCGATAAATCTGACCATTTGTAAGTGTTTAGATACTTTATTGGCGCAATTTAGATATAAACTAATAGACGTTATCCATGTAATGGATCAGCAGCCATATTATCTTGTCGGATTTTCAAAAAAGAAGATACACCTGTTTCTGAATGTTTTATGATATTAATTTGGTAGCACAATTGGACGTCATGCACCAGGGTTCTAGCTAGGACGGGCGGCGCCGGGCAGGCCCGCCCACCAATGGGCTAGCCCGCCCGGCGCTGGGCACGGAATTGGGCTGGCCGCCCGGCACTCTAAAAAAAAATGTATATATTTTTACAATTTGTTGATAAAATCATTAAACTGCCTCATAAAACAAGAAATTATGTGGCAGGAACCCTCAAAGTGCATTAAAAAAACCTAAAAAGACATTAAGAAGGCCTCTGGATCCCATGCCATGATCCACTGCACTTCGTTCGCTACATTTTCTCCGTTCGCCGTCAGTAAATTTACCCGGTTCTAAAATGGTCCTGGCTAGAACCCTGTCATGCACCAACTCCATTGAATGTAGAACAGGCGGGGTGCGAATCCCTCTTGTTGTACGTTCCACCTGGCTACATGGATAAACTCTAACCAACATTCACAGATCAAATCTGATGAACCTACAAAACAAAATTCACCCAAAATCATATATACAATTTAGCTTGCACAACACATAAAACATCTAATACATCATTATGCTATTTGCTGATGATGAGTAGGGTCTGCATTTTTATTTGCAGTTGATACATTCCTGCCATTGTTTTCTTAATAGTACAACCACCACGGCATGCTACTCTTGTAATAATCATGTGGCATTGTATCAATTAATGACAGTCGCACATCATTTGGTTCACTCATCAATGACTAGTGTAGAGTTTACTATTGAATATTAACCTTTTGATCTTGCTTTATTTACATACAGACCGTATCCTACACCTTTTGTTTCTGAGTAGTTGGGCCCAAAAATAAATTGTTTCTGGTTGGTTGGTTAATTTTTAAAGAGTTATTTATTCATTTTCTATTTTGAATTCGCATTTAACTGGCGATAAGATTAAATATGATTCAAGGAAATGGGGGGGGGGGGGGGGCTGTTCTAAGGGCAAACATGTCTCTCAGGAAGAATCAATGTTCAATTTAAATTTACAAAACTGTTCATATTCTTTTAAAGGCCATGTTTTTAATTTGTTTATATATTAGTTATCATCACCGAATTATGGAATCAATAGGTTTGAGGGTCATTATTTTTATGGATGTAATAAGGTTATAAATAGGAGTAAAAATGTAAAATAAAAAATGTAAGAAAAATATAGAGTACCACCATGTCAATCAGGTCACTCTGGAAACAAGGATATATTTTTGCTTGGCCTAAGTCAATGACAAATGACTCACTTGATAATAGAACCCATTTATGACATTCAAGATCATATCTATTTTATTCAACCTCTGATCAAATAATTATGTTGACTTTACAGTTTAACTTTGTTTGACCGATTCGAATAGTTACCCCGTTAACAAAAGCAAAGTCAAGTACGTCATACTTTAGCAACTCCTGTGTGTATTATTTGCTGATGAATTTCTGTTTTTGTTTTAGTAGGCATTCATGTGTGTATTACAATTGTAGGCACTTTGGTTGGGATGGATGGAATCATTGAATGGAATAATAACTTTTGTTAGCGTGGTATATGTGCATAGGGCATTGCCATTGCTTCTTTATAATGTAACTGGTGCGTTTGTGTACTAGAGTTTGCCGATATCTCACTTCACCCACTGAATAAATCCTATTCCTAACCCTATCCTTAATCCTATCCCTAACCCTTACCCTAACCCTAAAAAGCATACGGTGTGAGAAGTTTCGGTGAACTCAATACCATCGACGTCACTGGTTAGGGATGGAAGTGTTGAAGAAGTGATAGGATAGGGTATTAAGATGGGTTATGGATGGGATGGTACAGCCTACAGGGGTAGAATTTCGGCGCGAATCCGCGAATCGATTCGCGTCAAATCACTACCGCGCGAATCCAGTTGGATTCCCGCAACAACAAAAAACAAACAAAAAACTTTTCTTTTTTGTATGTCCAAAACAGGACATTAGATGTCTGGTAGTTGACCCTTAGTCAACAAACATGCCGAATTTGGAAGTTGTGCAAGCTTATAGCCTTATTCTGGATATTATTTTCATTAATTTCGCAATAATCCATGGATTCTCAAAATTGGCGAGAATCTGGATTCTCGCAAAATCCTTCCGCGAGAATCTTAACAGATTCTCGCGGTTGGTTACGAAATTCTACCCCTGATGGTATGGTACATGCTACATGTATACTGTTGGAAGGGGGTTTTATTTCAAGGCACAAATAATGTTAACTTTTTTGTTTAACATTCAGTGCCCGTATTTCTATTAGGCCCCTGAAACTCGATTACGAGCTGCTGCTGGTCATAATAGGGATTTCCAGAAGGCAATTTGGACAGGGATTTATATACTTGGATTGCAATGTCGTATTTTTACGGATTAACGACGTTTGAATGGAATTTTTCAAAATAATGAATTATTTTCAGATTTTCCGATTTCAAATGCGGGTGGAAAATCATAACGCGGGCGGGCGACGGGAAACTCAACATCGAGTTTCAGGGGCCTTAGACAACAAATATATTATATTTGAAGAAATATACAAGATAATTGAAGTTTATTAGGGAAAATCAATACAATCCAGCAGGTACTTGGACCACAGATGTTCTCTCAGTGCATTTTGAATATTATACTCAACAATTACCCTGTTTCAGTGTTCTTACTTTGATGGTAAAACAAAGCCTCTGAAAGTATGCCAGATGTTGTACAACAAAGTCACCTATTTAAACTAACTTAACACCACCATTCATACACATGAGTCCATGTTTACACTTGACCAGTGAACCACAAATACAGCTAAACAAAAGCCTGCAGGCCGCAAGAAATGCTCCACACATCCCAAGCTACTGTAAATGCCCGATAAAAACCATAACACGACTGATACTCTGGTGTAGATGAAAGATATCAACAAGTAGTCCTACCCTGAAGGCCTTTGTTTTAATGGCATTCAGTGCATTTCCACTGGACGGACAGCTTTTTCCAGGTACTATTTTCTGAGTATTCAAGACCGATGCACCATCATGACCCAGCTTGGTTCCATTTTCAAGCAAAAAAGCGCGTCATTCTGTATACATGTACAGCTTTTTAGGCTAAATTAAAAAAATCATTTATCTCAAAGCTCCCGCGTGCGTAAGTTTATTGGTGCGCATTAGAAAAACAAAAATCTTAAAAAATCTTCTTTTTTTTCCTTCTTTTTTTAAAAATCCCAAAATGTCACCGATTTTTCAGATTTTCATTGATCACATCATTTTGTATACAAAAGGTCACTTTTACAAGGATCTCAATATTTTATATTTAAAAAAAAAAAAAAACTTAACAAAAACGTATTCCACAGTAAGTTTTGAAAAACTGAAGAGCTTTGAGACAAAAGATTTTTTTAATATAGCGCCTTATCAAACTAATCGGAAGATCATGGCTGAAAAAATGAGGAACCTGGTTCACAGGAAATGTTGACTCTGGATGGAAATTCTAGGTATACAAATATAGAAATACATAAGAATATGAAGGAATGTTTGATCTGTCTGAGCTGAGCTTATTACTTTTGAGAAAACTTGGCTCAAAAATGACTCAACACGAGTCACAACACCCTAATTCACTCAACCTGAATGTGAAAGTTCAGAAATTGTTCAAATACACCCCACCCAAAATGACTTTGCTTTTTATACACCACCATTACCTTCCTTTTAAATATAAAATATGTGAACTCATACCTAAACTTTTACACATTCGAATCCACTTTCTGTTTTGAAGTTGAAATTGTACACATACATGTACATAGTTACTCGCATCCATTACTAGGATAGGATAGACTACATACAACGATATGGTCGTACAATGTACGATATGGTCCAGCATCTATACCAACCCATCCGGACATGCGATAACGTTGAGCGGGATACTTAATGTCACCCAACCGCTGCTTATATTGCTCTGGATGAATTTCTAATGAAAAACTCTCGAGACAGCAGGTGGAACGGTTGTCTTGTTGTTGGTAAAGTGCATTTGATACACTTGATATCAACAAAGCTTCTCACAAGTTTCCAAGAACATTTTGGATGAACTTCAACAATATTAAAAGTTTGAATCAGTATGAAATGTTTAAGCTTCAATTGAGAAGTTCCCTAGTGAAGGTGTTTAAACTTAAAAAGTCATAATCTACTTGACTTAGGCCAACCAAAAACAAAATTGTTTGTCCATTTCTGACCTACCATAATTTTAAAAACTGTACAAATGAGTACCGGCCCTAATTCTAGAAATTCCAGAAAAAGCTTTTTTTAATATTTTTAAAATTGTTTCTTTACTCTTCTAAAATATTTTCAAACATGCATGAAGTGAAGTGAAATATTCCCATCTTATTTAGCAACTATTTTATAAAGTTAAAACTTTTGAACGTGATTTATAAAAATGAAAAATAATTAATTTTAAAAATCCTACAGGCCTTATGAAAAAATGAAAAAATGTATGAAAAAATCTTATGAAAAATTTATGAAATTTATGAAAAATATCGCTTACATACAAGGATGTACAATGTACATGTGATTTATAAAAATAAAAATTAATTAATTTTAAAAATCCTACAGGCCTTATGAGTATTTATGAAAAAATCACTTACATACAAGGATGTACATTGTAATAACATTGAACCTGATGAAGATACCGATTTCTTCTAACTTGACTGAATTGATCAATATTAATGAGATGTCTTTTTCACACAAAAATGTGATTGAGGTCTTTCACTCTAAATTGGTAAATAAGTCATTGCCCATTGTATATACTTCTAAATTTTCAATGGTGGTCAACACTTTAAGAACAAGACAGGGATTCAAATACTTTAATAGTGACTATTAACGTTTGATAAACCTGACAGTGATCAAAGCTTCTCACTCAAATTTTAAAGCAGTGTGTGTCCTCAGTTTGAAGCAGCTGTTTGTGTATTTGTTTGTTTTGATTGTTGGCTCAGATAAAAGATAAAACCCCTAGAGTATTTCCATTGAATATGATGACATTTTTATGTAAATTGTCATTTAATCTTTCTTTTTTTAAATCCCCTCATCCAAAACAATGTTGAAAAATGTTTTTAAAAAAAGAGGAATACAAAATGAATACCATATTGTATCCAGCTTTGAAGGAGAAAAAATTCTCGATTACTTTTGACCATAATACTTATCTCGTGCAAAATATAATATATTGTTATTGCATTTTTGCAGTTGACATTGTACATGTTGTATGGATAATACCTGTACATATTTCAATCTTCTGCTATTTTTAGAATAATTTATGATCACATTAAGCTTTCATATAAACCATTTGAATACCAAATAATCCCGTGACATATGAACAAGATATTCACCCAACCTGTTTTACTTGCTGCTGGCATTATTATATCCTCCCGAACCAGTGGTTTTGTGCTCACGGTGGCCCAATTATCTAGGCCAACTATTAAGCAAAGATTTTGCTAATGATCTTGATGATAATCACCCATCCAGATTTGAGACGGTTACCAACCACCATCAGCACCTTCAGGCTTAAAAACACACTGTGTTTGAAAAGGTTTTGACCCTTTGGTTTTATCATCAATACTGGAATGGTTTTATCATCCAGTTGACAACGGTGTTTAGGGGCAATCTGCTAAGTTTTGGGGTCATGCGTGTAATCGGGTAATCCAGCACTACCTGTATTTAGTGTACTGTATTATTATAATAAACTTTGGAATTTTGAAGAAAGGAATGCATGAAAACAAAACCATTGGTAATAAATGCATGACTGTGCTAGACTGTGGTCAGAGAAAGCATAAAAGACATCCTGATTTTGTATGCAAAATGGGATTTTCCCATCACAGTCACATGGTTGCAAATTGACAATATTTTTAAAAACTATTATCACATGATTTCAAAATCGGCAATGTTTTCAAAACTATCTGCAAGACTCTAGACTTATATGCTTTTTGTGAAATTTAGAAACAGGGCTAACAAATGATGGTTTGGATAAAAACAATGTATTCTTAATATGTTTTGCCCTTGGATTTTCTTTCTATGTGAAGGTCACATTTCTAGGCTTTGTTTACATCAAGTTCACTCAGTCAAAGGGCAAGAGTATTTTAATTTCACTAAAGCAATGCCAAGTAAATTCTCAAAAACAGTCTAATATCTATGCACCTTGCGTTTAGTCATTATTGCATGTACAGTCCTCAAAATAAGTAACTGACCAGGTCATAAATATACTCTTTAATTCCAATACTATAGCTCACTACATAAAAGTATTAAGTAATAAAGTTGTAAAGAAATTTCTCCTCTTTAACTTGATACTCCTATCATTTTCAATGTCGCGTTCTTAATTAGTAACCGATCAATAATAATTAAGAACGCAACATTGAAAATAACAGAACAAAGTGCAGTTTACATTCTAACACTTGGGTTTTGAACACGCAGGACAGTGTGACAGGTATGTGTATGGGTTGCATTGATCAATTGAAGCATCCCCAATCCCCGTCTTCCTATCGACCCGTGAGTTGTCGCTACCAGTTAATCAATAATCTGCCTGTTGCTGTTGCTAGTCCGAGGCTGCGTGTAGACAAACGAAATGTTAAAATGAAAAAGGGGCTTTGTTTTGGTTTAAGGCACAAAACTGAGTTAATATTCATTCAATCTTCCCTTGTAATATCCCAAATTAAAGACAAGACATTTTCTTACATCTTTATTATTCTAAATTTGTTTACGTAGGAGTTATAGTTTTGGAGTTGAGAGCATATTTATTACCTGGCCAGTTACTTATTTTGAGGACTGTATTTATTTTCTATAAAAATTAAATATCCCTGTTTTAAATAAAAGCCTATTGTTGTTTACATTTAGGCCCCTTAACAAATAATTTGTTTGTCGTAGTTTCTCGAAAGACCACCCTCCCTCCTTCACCTTTCGAAGGCCAGTGCTACGAAAATTAATTTGAAGTGGGCTCTCCTCAGTTTCATATGCCTGCCTCAATCGACCATGAAAAATATTGCATGATTTCATAGCTGTGAGTATCCTAAATACCTAAAAATAGGTCTTCAATCAATGTGAATAGGCACTGCTACTGGATTGTTTTATTCCACACTCCATAGGTCAAAATTGTAAGCCATGAATGAACCTACCCTGGCTAGACTTTCTTTCTCCTATCAAAAGACGACAAAAACCACAAATCCAAACTCCATCCATCTTTGAACTTGCTCGCCTTTTGGACGAGTTCACGCTACAACACCACTGGTGCATTGCCCAAAGCCAATAGCCATTAAATGAACTTTTTCCCATGCATCTATCTCACTTGAAATCCCAAAGTAGAGTCGGAAGTGGTCAGTCTTTTGATGATACACGTTAGTATGATACAATATTGTTGGTCCAGTGTGGTCGGTTATTCAAGTGTATAATTCTACCAGTATAAACTTACTACTGAATTTTCAAGTGCATCATTTTTCACTCACTTGGCCAAATTGATTGAAGCAAACAAAAATAGTTTTGTCAACTATAAAAAGCAAGATATTTACATTCTTATCAATTTTTTGAGCAACTTTTATGGTGCATAAAAATAAAGGCAACTCGAAAATATTCACTTTTAGGCCAATCAATCTACACAGGGGTGATGCCCAGCTTCAACTAACTATTCAGAAATCAAGTGATACAAATGATACTGAAAACAATTTGCACTTTGAACTCTGCTTTGTTCTGTTGGCCGATATTACATGTATACTCTATTCATATAAACTCAGGCATGTCACACTTATTAGAACTGAATTTGCAATGGTGGTGATAGGGAGGGAACTAGCGGGAGGTCTGAATCATGGAAGTTCATGACTTGTGCATTTCGCAGAAATAGTTATTAAAATACACATGGTTTTATATACAATTCTATTCAATTCTATGATATTGATAGCAACATACCATCAAAATACCCATGGAATCTACTGTGTAGCTAGCCTAAGCTTTAACTTATAATTTCACTTTTGATATTAGGCCTCATGCAGCTTCCTCAACTCAAATGAAATAGCAATAAAATGTTTGCAACAATTTGGTTTTTTTCTTCAAGAGTATGAAATTTTGAACAATTTAAATGAATGCAAATTTTTCATGCTTAAAACAGATTGTCAAAAAATGACCTTGCATCTTATTTCTAAAATATTTAATATGATTGTCTAATGTCACCCGAGGCTGAATAAAAAGAGACAGCATAAAGGCTTGTTAATTTTATTATTTTCTGACAACGAATATCATTTTTATCTAAATCTATATTTGTGACTAGTCATGTCATTTTGTCGTTCAAATGAAAATTGCGATTTTACTTTCATGCAAAGATGTATTTTGTAAGCTTAAAGTGATACCTCCTGGTCAACGCATTCAGATTTCATGCGATATAAGTTGAAAATACGTTTAGGTTTTTTCGGCTTTACTTCCTCCATCACAAAATGCATACTGACGACGAACACCCCCTTGTGATGTGACTGGTCACATTTATATATAACAGACTTTTTTGTCCTTTGAATTATCAATCATTTTCGAGTTTTCCTATGTGAAGGCACATGCGTTAACAAGTAACACAACAAGATTGAGATCTTTATTTTTCCCAAAATAGATCAATTCATCTGCCGCTGTGATGTGTCATAATTTTGATATGCACACTGGGTGCTGCATGAGAGTGTGCATGAACTCATGTTGGGATTCATGTGGCATGATAATCCTGCTCACTGAGAGATGTATATTTACATCAAGTTATTTTAGAAACAAGAGCTAACTGTGTTGCCATAATTTTATTTCATGTATACGTTTAGGTTGCATAGCAGGTAAGCACTGAAATAATTCAACAAAATGACCGCACAATGTCGTAAGATTTGAAAAAGATTTGAAACCACATGCAGGATATAGAGTAAATTCTCAATTGGGTTCCAAAATTTAGATCTTTCAAATATGATAAAAGAATCCTTATTATTTTGGGTTACTTCATCGAGGATTGACAACCAGAAAGACGCCAAAAAAGACACCAAAAGATATGAGGATCAAAAAGACTTAAAAACAGCCCCCATTGGATTTAAACCCCACAGCCCAATCTCATTTTTACACACAGCTCAATGGAGCACAAACAATTAAAACTAAATTTATCTCAGAATGCCCTTTTATGTCTTTCTGGTGGTCAACGATCGATTTTAAATTTATTTCATGAAAAACGTCCTAAATTTCATGAGATAGCTGCTGTAAACTAACACTGACATTGTCAGCCTAATAATTGCAAGGCATTATTGATACGGATTTACAAGTTTCTTTCATTTGATGACCGAATGGAAGTAATCGACAAATGTTAGTAATTGATGGATACTTGTTTAGGTTTTGATACATAGAAATTTAAGGTTCCATAAATGAATATGGGCCAACATGACCTATCATCTCTATCCTTATTAATATCATAATGATGACAAGAAATTAGCTAATCCAGCTTGTAAATGACCACCCCCTACATGTGGTCAGCTAAATGGTCAGCTGTAGCAAATCATGGACAGACACCCTGGGAATCAGAGACATCTTGACCTGACCAGGTCAGTCTCAAGTTGAATAGTTATGCCATATTTGTTTTCATCAAAAACATATTTCAATTTAAGGAGGAACTACTAGCTAAATAAATGAAATCAATTTTGCCTCAGATATGTGACCAGTCATGTCAAAAAGGACATGTTGTCGGCAGGCCAAAATATGTGGTGAAATCTAAAAGAATAATAGAAAAAATAATATGCTTCTTTAAATCAAATCTTGTGATTACAAAGTCTGAATACCTTCAACATGTTATCATTTTATTAAAGTTAAAAATATGCTCTTTCATTTCAATTCATACCAACAACTCAGATTTGACTTGGGCCTCCAACATGTCCATTTTGATGTGACGGGTCACATATTTAGGCAAAGTTATTTTATAGCCCTTGTACAGGCCTGACCAACCTATTTTCTTAGAAATTGGTGGGGAAAAAATATGTGCAAATGAATACTGACCTGAATTTTTTTTTTTGGCAGTCAAAAAACGACATGTTTCTTTTAAATTTTAACAGATATTTTGGATTTTACTGTCATTTTCAAGAGAAAAAAGAAGGAAAAAACCCTGACCAACTGACCCGCTCTGAGGCCCGATTGCCTGTACAACAGGGTTTCTTCTTTACAAAACATTGTATGGCATTTTGAAGTGACATGAAATCCAGAAATTGGCAACATCGACTTTTATTTTCTTTGTTTAATATTGACAAATATTTTTTATTTACAATGTATTCCAGGTAAAGTTTTAATACTAATAGATGGTATTGAAATTTGGTATTGCATAGTTGCGTTTTGCTAATTTCAATTTGCATTATTAATATGGGCCCTAATTAGACTTCAGTTTAATTTGAAGAAAAAGCGAGGCGTCCAGACTCCACGCTCACACAGTAGGCATTTTATTAACACAGCGATTCTCAAGCAGGCAAAGAGGAAAAAATGGAATTCAGGAAACTCCTTCCTGGGAAATTTTGATATTTGGAGGGAAATTTTGCTTTTGTAAATATAGAATACATAAGAAATGGAAATCTGGCCTACTTCCTAGGATATGAAGATTTACCAGACCTCCTCATGCCTTCATGCTCCCAGGCATGATTATATTCATACTATACATGTACTGTAGGGTAGATGAGGGTTAATGGGAAGACAAGGTTTTTTAGTTGGAATTTAAATTTCTTTCAGGCATTTGTTTGCTGGTCAAAAGTGTACATACATGTAGTATTTTATTATCTTTTACTGATAGTATATCGTGTTTTAGATCGTTTTTAATCTACTTTATAATGTATTTTACTGATATATATGTTTGTATTGATTATCAGGTTTTGGTTTATTTAAGAATGTATAGTTATGTTGATTGTATTATTCAAGCAGGTCCTATTGTAGTTTTTAATATTTTTCTGTAGTTTTTATGATTTTCTTCACAGTGCCTTGAGGCTGTTAACATATTGTAAGGCCCTTAATTAATATAAGTCCCATGTATCATAATTAATAATGAACAAAGTATATCATTTATTTATTTAAAATGGAAAAGATATGAACTTTCAAATGGCTAACCATTCATGCACTAGGTTAAAATGTTTGCAACCTGATAAGATTTTTGTCATCAAAAGTTCATTAAAACAAGTATTTTGAAATATCTTTCCCACTCTTTTCTTTATTGATTGCTAATTAGGGTGATCGCATGTTCTCTGGGTCTTTTCTTTGCCCATCAAAACGACTGTATACTTTTTTGGACATTAGTCAGAACTCAGATGTAGTCTCACTTTTTGAGGGTAGTCTAATTAATAATTGAACGAACAAACGTAGCAGCCTCGCTTTCATTCTAAAATGGCGATTGCGTGCAAGAAGCGTATAGCGAAGCATTTTGTGATTGAAAATTTGACCTTTCTCAGTCACATTATGCATAATGATGATTTTCGTCGGTGAATATCAATCAAGGCTCCTACAATACAGTCCGAGTCCTAGTCCTACTCTACAGAAGAGCTGAGTTTTCATCTTCCATCCCTTGTTGTACCCATCTCACTGAAATTTGATCCAGGAAGTAGAAAGCACTCCAAACACATTTTCTAAATTCTATGTGGAGATAATTTGTAAAGAATATTCATCTTCAATTGTTGACGATTTTGCGCACTAACAAACATGCATCAGACGATGCATGTTTATTAGTGCGCCAATTAGGCAGGAAATTTGTAAACATGACCCGTTTCTACATGTAAGTAACATGCACGCAAGACCCGTGTCACCTTAGTCCGTATCAGTATGGGTCAATAGGATCATGTGGGAGTAAAACTCATACTACAATGTTTAGTCGGAATTATAATTGAAACAAACAAATTGAAGCAGCGTATTGCGTGTAAGGATGTGCGATATCGCTGCACTGCGACGATATCGAGATTGGATAAACTCATCGCGATTGCAATATATAATTCAACCTTAAACGATATCCAACAATATATTATTTTTATTAAAACTAAAAGTGAATAAAAATTCACCTTATGACAGTGTGTCATCACAATAAATCTTCAGCTTGTCGATTTACGGTGTTATTTATTTCTTGTTTTGTTTATCCATCCATCAATTGCCTCCATCTTAACTGGCAGAGAAGTTCAACACTATCCTAGGCACACGTGATAAATATAAATAACAGGGCTGTACTTTCGGCGCGAATCCGCGAATCGATTCGCGTGAAGATTCGCGTCAATCACTTCCGCGTGAATCCAGGTGGATTCTCGCCAAAAAAAAAAAAAAAAAAAAAAAAAAAAAATTAAATCTTTTTTTTTAATTTTTTTTTTTCTTCTTTTATTTTTCCAAGTTCAAAACAGGACCTTAGATGACTGGTATTTGACTCTAAACTGTTCAAGTTGAAATTAAAATGATGATTGTTCTTAACAATAGTACAATAAATGTTTAAAATGCGGAATTTAAATTCAGTAAAAAGGATTCTCGCAAAAATATTCTGTGAGAATCCATTTGCGAGAATCCATGGATTCTCGCAAAATTCCTCTGCGAGAATCCATTTGGATTCTCGCAGGATGTCGCGAAAGTACAGCCCTGAATAATGTGTGTGGGGTAACAAAATACATTCAGACATTCGATACAATATATGGTCAATCGGATGCAGGCGTTGGACAAGTCGAGCTATTTTACTCTGAGACCAAAACTTCCACAACAGCTCATTTCCGTGTTTACGCTTAGAACGCGGTCGTAACTCTAACAAAAAAGTGCTGAAGTTCCTTTGAAGTTGAAGCCGACTATATTTAATATTATCTCATGACATAACATGATAAAATAGTAATACAACTTGAATAGATATAGAGACTATCTTGTTTCTCTGTCCCGTCTGCCTCGTTGTGAACAGGTATGTCCACAGACCACTATGCATGTGGAATCAGTTGTGAAATGTTCCGTTAACGGGGCAGCAAACACCACATTGTAAATAAGGTGCCATGTTTTTCATTTAAATTGTATAAATATGGACGGAAATCTGAAATGTAAACACACACACATCAATCATGAAATGCACAGCATAAATAACGAGGACAATCACTCAGTTTTAAGATCAAATCACCTTCATCTTCAAGAGTTTCAATCTTTATTCATGACATAAGGACTTCAAGAATACCGCAGAGGAATTCAGGAGGTATGCCAAATTGTAAATAAATCATAAAATCGACGACGTAAAAAAACATGACAAAAAACTACCTACCTTGCTTTTGACTCTCGGTGAGCCCATTGAACACAGGTGTAACTGGTCCTGCCGGCAGGTAGCGGTGTACCGTTACCGTTTTCTCATATTATTATTTGATCTAATAGATGAATTATTAGTCCGTTCTTAGCCGTCATACCTCATGGCTAAGTTTCCCCAGAACTAGCTGGG